>CP126892.1:139672500-140872500 GCA_030440675.1 Furcifer pardalis
ATCCCAAATGCAGTCAGACAAGGCACAGATATTCCACAGATTCTCAGCAGGAGTTGGTAAGCTTCTCTTTCCAGAAACATGTGGAGGATTCTGTGAACTATAGTCCATGATGATGGGGAAGTAATGGTATCGACAATGTTAAGTCTGTACAAGACAGCCGTGACTTTATTAGAAAGCAGCCAATTATCTTCTTAGCCTGTTCTGAGCTACCATTGCATCATTCTAAGTTTCCGCACATCCACCCCCGCAGACATAACTTAATAAACTAATTATTTATTTATTAAGCCTGCATTCCTGAATCAAGTTACAGTATAACCCAAATGAATCATGATGCAATTATGGCATGACTTGAACATGTATAGATTTATTTATGTTACTCCCAGCCCTGTGGAAACTGAACCAATCTCTTTTGGATGTCAGGAAGAAGGGAAAGAAGAATTAAACTCCTCTCTCCACCAGAATCCATAGCCTGACTAAAAGAGTGGTTTGAAAAGGACATTTCTAGGGCAGTGATGGCAAACCTTGGCACTCCAGCTGTTCTTGGACCTCAATTCCCAGAAGCCCAAGTCTCTGTGAATCCACATGAATGGGTTTACAGTAAACCCATTCATGTGGATTCACAAAAACTAGGGCTTCTGTGAACTGAAGTCCAAGAACAGCTGGAATGCCAAGGTTTGCCATCACGGTCAGTGATGGGATGTTACCGGTTCGAACCGGTTTGCCCGAACCAGTAGCACCCCATCAGGAGGGATTGCCCAGGGGGGAGGGGTAAAACCCCAGGCGACCGATTTGGTCACCTCTCTGGCGCCCTCCAAAAATGTTTTTTTGGACAGCCAGAATGGCTGCCCGGAATGGCACATGCGTCATACCTCTATTTGATGCACACAGTTCTATTTTTAGTGTGCATGCATCAAATGCGGTTTGATGCATGCACACTAAAAAAATGTATGCGTCAAACGGAGGTTTGAGGCATGCACAGACTTTTTTTTAAAAAATGCTTCATCAACAACGTCGATGACATCACGGTGGGGTAGCGCAAAATTTAACATTCCATCACTGATCATGGTTCTAGGGTCTACAAGGATGGTGATTTTTTTCAAGATCTGACAAAGGATGGGAAAGGTTAAGATCCCACTCGACACAGTTGTGGGGCTGCTACTGTTTTGCTACTGTCTCCTTCCACAGAACAAGCAAACCACAAACCCACACATGTTAATTGCATCCCTGTGACTCATTCCCATCTCATAGTTTGCATATAATTGGGACTGACTTCTGTATAAACTTGGAATGTAGCTATGGTGTCCCTAAGGCCTGAATCCATGCATTTTGTATACGTATAGACCTACTGTTCAACAGTTGAGTCAATGGGTCGACTCTAATTGAGACTAGCAACCGGGTTTAGCTCACCTCTTATTGCTTTGAGTTGTAGTGAGGGCTAGGTTTGGCAGGTCAATGTTTGCAGGGGGCACAAGGTAAACAGCCTTTTCTCCCACACACCAGAATTAATCCAGGATTTTAGCTCCAGTCACCCTATCTTCTATCTGGCTTCATCATCCTGTGTGGCCTTTTGGCCAGACAGACAGACAGACAGACAAGTTAAGAGTCATAAACTCCTAATGACAGTACTGAATAGTCATGAACTTAATAGTCACCTGTTGTGCTCCAGTAGCATACATCCTATATATTCTTCATAAATTGCATTTGAAGCTTGCTACTGCTTGGTATGATGAAACACCAGCTGTTGCCTTTCTCTTCTAGGGAGAGAATACACAGATCCCTTTTTCTATTGGTTTCTCTCATTTAGCTTCATTAATCTCAATATATTTCCTATCTCCTAGAGAATTTCATTTTGGTCAATGAAGTTTCATTTCCCTTTCACTTGAGCTATGTTCATCCAGAAACTGAAGACATGCCCAGATCCTGGGGGTGGGGGGCGGGGATTGGAGCTACAGCCAGCTTGACCAGAAATCAATTATGCTAAGAGTTATTGCTCAAAACCCATAATGCCAATTAGGTGCAGTGGTTGGAGCAATGGACTCAGAGCTGGAAGACTAAAATTCAGTTGTCCCTGAGGAAGTAGACAGGCTCCTGGCAGCTGTCTGTGCCACTACCTGTGTGTTAGATCCATGTCCCGCCTGGCTAATTAAATCTACCAGGACGGTGACAGGCCGTTGAGTCGAGGCAATTATCAACTCTTCATTGGGGGTTTTTCCAGCACCTTTAAAAAATGCTCTGGTGAGCCCCCTCCTGAAGAAACCATACCTCAACCTAGCAATAATGGCAACTTATTATCAGCCCGTGTCCAACCTGCCCTTTTTGGATAAGGTTTTGGAGAAGGCAGTGGCATGGCGGTTACAGGAGATCATGGATGAAATGGATTATCTGGACCCCCTTCCAGTCAGGATTCAGGCCTGGATATGGTACGGAAACTGCATTGGTCAAGCTGGTGGATGATATCTGGAGAGAGCGGGATGGCGGACATCCGTCCATCCTGGCTCTTCTTGACCTCTCAGTGGCTTTCAATACCGTTGACCATGGTATCTTTCTAGAAAGGCTCTGAGGATTGGGGATCCAGGGCACTGTGTGGTCCTGGTTTTCCTCATTTCTGAGGGGCCGGACCCAGTCAGTGTGGTTGGAGAGTGAGAAATCCAGCCATAGGCTGCTCCAATATGGGGTGCCTCGGGGCTCAGTGCTCTCACCTCTCCTATTTAACATCTACATGAAATTGCTGGGTGAGATAATCCGTTCCCACGGGGTGAGGTATCATCAATATGCTGATGATACCCAGCTGTATATCTCAGCCCGTGGGGACCCTAGTGATGCAGTGGACCCTAGCAATGCAGGTGCCTGGAGGCTGTTAGGGTCTGGATGGGGGACTACAATTGAATCTTGGCAAGACTGAGTGGCTGTGGGTCAGGGGTCCTGCACTATCGTGGGAGCTACCATCTTTGGTTCTGGATGGGGCAGTTTTGCCCCAAACAGACCGGGTACGTAATCTGGGGGTCCTCCTGGACTCACGACTCCTGCTCAAAGAGCAGGTGGCAGTTGTGTCTAGGAGGGCTTTTGCACAACTCCGTGTTGTGCGCCAATTACGCCCACTCCTAGATCAGGACTCCTTGCTCATGATCACCCACACTTTGGTCATCTCCAGACTTGATTATTGTAATGCGCTCTACGTGGGGCTGCCCTTGGTGACCATTCGGAGGCTTCAACTGGTCCAGAATGCGGCCGCTTGAGTTGTGATGGGGTGTGGGCGTTATGCTCGTGCCTCACCACTTCTCCGAGAGCTGCACTGGCTGCCAGTATGCCTCCGAGTGCAATTCAAGGTGTTAGTTATTACATTTAGAGCCCTACATGTTAGTGAGCCAGGATACTTAAGAGACTGCGTCACCCCAAGAACATCTGTCTGTCCCACCAGAGTGGACCGGAGAAGCTCTCTGGTCGTACCATCAGCTAGAGAGGCTCATCTCTCTAACACAAGAAGGAGGGCCTTTTCTGTGTCCGCTCTGGCCCTATGGAATATCCTGCCAAGTGACTTGTGTTTCCAGACAGAGATACTGCTCTTCAGAAAGGAGGTGAAGACCTGGCTGGCGGGGTATGTGTGGGGTGTGGGCCAGATGGTCAGTTCGGCCAGCTGACTCCTTTGAATAACCCCACCTCTCTCCCTGTTGTTTTTTAACTGTTTTTTATCTTTTTAATTTTTTAACCTTTTAATTTTTTTAATTCTTGTTGTAAGTAATGTGTTTTTAATTGTTTTAAAATTGTAAGCCGCCCTGAGTCATTGGATAAGGGGAGGGTATAAATGTAATAAAAATAAAATAAAAATAAAATAAATAATTCAAGTCCTTGCTATGCCATGAAACTCACTGGATGACCTTAGAAAGGAAATGCACAGTTCTCCCTAACATCTACTTCCAAATTCTCCTTTAGGATGGATAGGTACTAACAGGTTGCACCTGGAGTTCTCCCGGCCATGAATCACAATTTTTATTTGTCATAGTACAGTTGGTGATTGATTGATTGATTGATTTGATTTATTTGATTTATATGCCGCCCTACTTGGTGAAACCAACTCTAGGCGGCTCACAACATACAATCGAATACAATATAACAGTTCAATACAATATCATAAAATACAGTACAACAAAATAAATATAAACACAGTGTAATCCACAATACAATCCACAATATGGTCCACAATATAAAGCAGAGATACAATCCCAAAATACAGTCCAATATACAATAGGGCCCCGGAGGGAGGGAGGGAGCATCCTCACACTTGCCGCGGCCAAGAGTTTTTTATCGGCCTCCGAGGTGACGTGACGGCGGTGAGGTCTTTCATCGCTGCCCGGGACCCGCAGGTGTTGCTCCCTTCGAGGCTGGGTGGCCGAAGGAGAGTCTGGATGCAGCAGCGACCTCTCCGCCCGGCCGCATTTGTTCCTGGCGGCAGCAGTTCTCTCCGGGCGGTGAATAACAGCGTAGTTCATGTTTGCCACAAAATATTGCTAAACGTGGGAGCTGTAAGTTTTGACTCCTATCAGAAATTCTCTCAATTCTGGATTTTCCCTCATTCTTGCCATAAGCCAGGGGTGGCCAAACTATGGCCTGCAGGCCAGATCCAGCTGCTGACATCAATTCATCCGGCCCATGCCTCCCTCACCGCTCCTGGAAGTGGAAGTAAAATGTGCCCATACGGGCACATTTTCTTCTGCTTCCACGAGTGACGAGGGCGGTGTGGGCTGGATGAATTGGCATGAGGGCCAGATCTGGCCCACAGGCCATAGTTTGGGCACCCATGGGTTAAGCAAAGAAAATGGCACTTTAAAATCTATCTCATCTTGTTGCAAAACAGATTGCAAGGCACATTTTATTCCTGTTTCCAGTGGGAGGAATTAAATGACCAGCCCGCTGAAGCACATGACCAGCCTACAGCCCAAAAAGTTTGGACACCCCTGCCATAAGCCGACAGAGTTAATATCAGCATTTACACTGTGGATGAATATCATCATTGTGAAGCACCCCTGTGGGGTGTATGTGCAGGCTTTGGGGAGGTCACAACCCAATTTAAAACAATCTTCAGAGATGCTGCAAGTAAAATTTAGTTCAGGTATAATGAGGTTGAACAGTTATTATTATTTTTTTACATGAAGTCTAATAAACTGTTCATTCTAGGCTTTTGTTTATAAAATAGCCTATTTGATGATAGGGACATTATTTTAGAAACTGGTCCTGCTGCATTTTTTTTGGCTGAACGGCAAAAGAAGGAGCACAATCTCTTTGTAATTCAGCCAAAATAGGCTGAAAAGGAATGCTCTGATATGGTTCAATCTGTCAACGAATGCCCACTGCCAAGTACAGGCAGAATCAGGTTGGGGAAGATAATGGAAGATTCAGAAGTTTAACTTTTAGAAAACAAAGAGTAAGATTTTACTGAACCAGATTTCTCATTTTTGCATTGTTTTTTAGAGGATGGAGAAAAGAGGGATTCAGGATACAATAACAGTGTGCTGTTTCAGGAGCAGTGCTTAGATTTTAAAATGACAGGTGCATTCATGTAAAACAAGGATGGGAAAGTTTGGCAACCCAGATGCAATGGAACAACAGCTGCCATCATCCCTAGCTATCAGAGCTGCAGTTCAAAAACATTGGATGGCTCACATCTGGCCTCCTACATTTTGCAAAGAGGGAAGGACTCCCATGGATGTCTTGAGGAAGATTATTCCATATTGAGGATGCTACTGCATTTTGGGCAAAGCCGCTGGAGGCAAGATGACTCTGGGGGACACACAGAAGCATTGTTGGCTCCTATAAAAGAGTGTTAGCTGGTTGGGGTCAGTGTAGAGAACTGGACCCCAGTCACAGACTAAGGACCATGCAGGGCCAAGGGCTGAAACCTGGGCCTAGCTGAGAACTGGAGGCAGTGACTGGTGTTGCTCAAGGCCAAGACCAAGGTCTCCCTTGTTTGAAAGCCAGTTGTATCTGACTCTAGGGAGAAGGGCTTATCTCTGTTTACAGCCAAAGAGCCAGGGCTGCAGACATTTCCATGGTCATGTGGCAGAACACAGAATGTTGTTACCTTTCCTGCTGTCATGTACCAGCTGGCCCCCTCTGCTCTGGAAAACCTCCTGAACCAAAGCCCACAGAGGGCGGGCGGGCCGGCAAAGCAGGTTTACAGCCCTTAGCTGTTTTTCATCCACAAGGAGGTTTAATTGGTAGCGTGTTCAGAGGCTTGTGTGTGAATGCAATGCTTCTCTTACCCTTTTAGTCCAATGAAGACATGTTGTTCAAGCAAATGAAGATTTATTGATCAGGTATATTGATCAGGTTCATAAAGCATAAAAGTCAGTAGCATAAGTCAGTCCAATACAGTCCACAGGTAATCTAGGTAACCATTTTTAAGGAGCATAAATGCATAGCTCCCAGGCAAAAGATGTTAGCCCATAGAGATCCAAAAACGAACTCCCTAACTTCTTTGCAAACATGGAGAATTTTCAGTCAGGTGGTTTAACTTTAGCCAATCAAGTAACAGAGAACAACAGAGAATAACTTTCTCAAAACAATAAATTGTTCTCTGTTTAGTCAAAACATGCAGGAGCTTAGCTAGCTAGAAAGATAACACGGAAACACTGGCTCTAAAAACAACCATCTCGTGACTGTCTTGTGAGACACACAGAGATGGGAAAGGATTTCTATGAGGCCAATAATGAGGCCTAGCTGAGAAATAGCAAATTCAAACCTTGGGAAGCATTAGGAAATAAGCCTTTTCCTGACACCTGCCGAACCAGTAACCTATTTATCTACTTGCAATTTCTTGCTTTCAGACTGCTAGGTTGGCAGGAGCTAGGGCAGCTGGCAGGTGCTGATTCCATCACACAGTCTCACGTCTCGAACTGCTGACCTTCTGGTTGTCAATCTCAGCATTGTAGTCACTAACTCACCATGGTATAGCCCTAATAAAAACCCACTTGTATCCACTTACCCAACCCTTAAAAAAACGCAGCTCAAGCAGGGACAAGATTCTTGAATTCATGGAGCCCCTGGCTGAGGAGGTCCTCCCTGCCACCCCACAAAATACACACGCCAAGATCAACACAAATAAAGAAGCTACCTACTTACCATTGAAGAATCAAACTTATTCCTGTCCATGATAAACGCAGCTATTAAAAGCAGAGGTCTCGTTTGGCTTCCCACAAACTGTTCTTTATGTACACAGAAGTGACCTGCTTGATGTCAGAAGTGCACTGGGACATTTAAATCCTGGGAGGGGACCATTAAATGTCATCTTGAATGAAGGTCACTTTTGGGACAGAAGAAATTGTGTAGATTGATAAACACGCTGAAAGGGGACAACATCATGCCAAGTGCTTAGTAATAGAACAGGAACTTGGGGGATGAATTTGAAAGGATGGGCTAGCGGCAACTAGTTACTCCCTGGTTCTGAAACATCTCAGCACTAGATAAACCAATTAACCTGGGTAGAGTAGTAACAAACCATTATTTTGCTCTATAACTTCTCTGAGACTGCGGTGGCTCAAGTGGTTAAGACGCTAAACTTGAATACTGGAAGGTCAGCAAGTTAGCAGTTTGAGACCCAAGTCCTGCACAAGGAAGTGAGCTCCCACTTCTGTTCTAGCTCCTGCCAACTTAGCAGTTCAGAAACAAGGAGTTGCAAGTAGATAAATAGGTACCACTTTGGTGGGAAGGTAAACAACATTCCGTGCACTCCAGTTTCTAGTCATGCTTGCCACATGTCAATTGAAACATCTGCAGACACTGACAGTTCTTTGGTCAGCAGTTCTTTGGCTATAAACAGAGTTGAGCATTGAACCCTAGAGTTGGATACAACTGGCTTTCGAGCAAGGATGAACTTTACCTTTACTAACGTCTCTTTGAAATATCTTTGTTACTCAGTAGTTCTCTGGAGGTCAGTTCTTCTTCTTTCATATCCAGGTCAGACTTTGAATTACCAAAATAAAAGCCACTTTCTTGACTTTATCATTCGCCAAACTTAAATCCTCATCAGTACATGTTTCTGGTAGTAACCAGTAGCCCAGCAAATGAGCCAGATTCTGTATCTCTCCCACATTCACACAGCATTTTGTTGTCCACCAGTGGCCCCCACTCAAGCATGTTGGACTTACATTTAGGCACTCTGACCTCAGCCTATTCAGGAGCCTCCAAGTGACATAGGAGAGGTCAGACTACTCAACTATATCCTCCTTTAATGTTATTTCTTGTTCAGTGAGCTCCTCCTTCCTCCATCTTCTAATCTGATTTTGCTTCTGCACAACCTCAAACATGTTTGTTCTTTCCATAAAGCACTTCCTAGATCTGAGCTGGCGGACTTGAGGCTCATATCCATTCAGAAGATGTTGAGGGTCATTCTCTTGTTTAGTTTTCCTGGTGTCCACTGCTACTTCTCCCTGTATCTTAGGTGGAGCAATATCAACAAAAGGATATATTTTCTCAACTGGTGTAGGTTTCAGGCATCCTGTCACTACACACATTGTTTCATTAACAACCATCTCAACTTGTTTTGCGTGTGCTGATGTGCTCCATACTACTCTGCTGCAGAGATGCTCAGTCTTAGGAATTTCATGCTTCTCCTACCTGGATTGTTTGGAAGGAAACTAGAAGACCTACCTTTTCCCTCTAGCCCAGTGTTTCCCAATTTTTTGTTTTTGGACTTCAGTTCCCAGAAGCCTGTCAATTCCTTAAAGCACTGATCAGCTAATGTACTGACTTAGGATTCTGGGAATTGAAGTCCCCACTGCTCTAGCCCATTTCTTCTATTAATTCAGAACTGTACACAGTGGTGGGATGTCAAAAATTTTACTACCCCACCGTGATGTCATCACAGTGTGGGTGGAGCTAACGTAATGATATCATGGGCGGGGCCAAAGAAAAAATAAAATGAAATAAAAAATAAAATGAAATAAAAATAAGCACACACACACACCCCTCAACTCACCCACCCACCCACCCACAACACAAACACGTAAATAAATTACATAAATTACATAAATAAAAAAATAAAAATTACATTAACATACACCTACCCACCCAAACACCCACTCACCCACCCCAAACACAAATCAACCCACCCACCCCAAACACAAACCCGTCACTTACCTGTTAGTATAAGTGCCTGGGCAGCACCATGTTGCAAGATGGATATGGTCATTGTACCAGTTCTCTAGGATAATATGCCTTAATATAAATGTAAAACAGCTGTACCTCCGTAAGGGTTCTCCAATTGGAACAAAATTGGAACAGCATAGGTGTAGCTTATTGATGAGGTAACTCCAAGACTTTGCTTTAAAACCCCAAACCAGGCCGCCAGGCCTGTCAGCTGTCAGGCCTTTTTAGGAACTGTGGTAGTACGTCAATATAGGTAAAGGTATTAAATACACATTAAAACACACACAAACACACCACATCCAAAGGTGAGTCACTTATCCTGGGGAGCAGGGTATAGGGAGCTTCAGACTAGCAGCTTCTCTTCCTGCTCCTCGCTTGGGAAGACAGCAGGGAAGCTGTGCACATGCGCCAAGCACTGTAGGCATGCATGCACACCAAGTGCTTGACGCGCATGCACAGTGGGGGAACTAGTGAAAAGGTAAGCCCTGAAGGTGGTTTCCCCCAAAAGCTGCTACCCGTTCTCTGGGACACTGGGAAAAGTTACTACCGGTTCTGGCGAACTGGTGCAAACCTGTTGAATCTCATCACTGACTGTACATCAATATGGAAACACAACACTGGAACAATTCTCATCATGTATGGCCTCAGAGAACTTGGGTGATGCCGTGGACAGAGGACTGGATTCAAATCCCCTCTCAGTCATGGAAAGTCACTGGAGAATGCTAATTAAAGCACCCTTCCTTCAACAGCTTGTAAACCTTGAAAAACTGTGAAGGTTGTCTGCAAATTGGAAAATGATTCAAGAAGAAGAAGAGCAGCAGCAAGAAGTTAGGTAGATAACTAAAGGGACTGGATATATGTGCACATGTACATGTTTTATGCCCGAAACAACATGTCCTCATCTATCCTTATTTTCTGCCTAGCAAAGTCATTGCATTTGCCAAAAATAAATTCAACTATGGCAAGTTCCTCTTAAGGAGAATGAGAAACAACGTCCCCGAAAGTCAAAATGTTCTTCCAAGCAAAGTGGAACATTTGGACTCCCACCCCTCCCATCCACCAGGTTTGCAACTGGGACAACGCTTGCTAGACTTCACTGCATCCAAAGGAAACAAAGGCTGAGTCCGCCTTCATCCTGGCATCAGCTGGCACATCCTAATGCCTGGATTGGCCTTGGCCAGGAGGACCACATTAAACCCACTGTCTAGACTGCAAAAGCAAAGCAAAACAAAAAGAACTACCATTGCTCACTGCTTTCGAACATTTTCTCCCCATCTCGTCCTTGGAGAGATGAATGGTTGGTCTGTATTGTTTGCTTCTCACATTAATACCAGCTGTTGTCCTGCAATTCTTAATTATGTCTCTGTGTGCTTCTCCTTCTCGTTTCAGTACAAAGGAAGAAGCCACTGTGATGGGGAAAACACAGAGCCAGTTTGAGACACTGTAAAAGGGGAGGCTGTTAATTTCTTAACAATTGGAGATAGGGCTGCCAGCAGTGATGGGATGTAACAGGCTCTCACCAGTTCTCCAGAACCGGTAGTAACTTTCCCCAGTGTCCTGGAGAACCGGTAGCAGCTTTTGGGGGCAACCACCCTCGGGGCTTACCTTTTCACTGGTTGCACGCCTACAGTGCTTGGCGCGTATGCACGGCTGCCTCACTGTCCTCCCAAGCGGGGAGGAGGAAGAGAAGCTGCTAGCCTGAAGCTCCCTATAGCCTTCTCCCCAGGGTAAGTGACTCACCTTTGGATGTGGTGTGTCTGTGTGTCTTTTAATGTGTGTTTAATACCTTTACCTATACTGCATTGACATACTACCACAGTTCCTAAAAAGGCCTGGTGGCCTAGCTTGGGGTTTTTAAGCAAAGTCTTGGAGTTACCTCATCAATAAGCTACACCTGTTCTGTTCCAATTGCTGTTCCAATTGGAGAACCCTTAAGGAGGTACATCTGTTTTACATTTACATTAAGGCATATTATCCTAGAGAACTGATTAGGCAAAGACTTAGTACCTAACTTCTTTAACTATTGAAAAGTTGAAAAGTGCCAAAATGAAGCCATCTTGTGGTGAGTTCGTTCTGTAGTTCCTTCCATCTGACCTAGTGTGAGAAAGATTAGCCAGAATAAGCTCTGGTTTAAAGGCTGTGGTTGATTTGTGTTTGGGGTTTTGTATTTTAATGTATTTTTATTTAATTTATTTAATTTATTTACAGGTTTGTGTTGTGGGTGGGTGGGTGGGTGGGTTGAGGTGTGTGTGTGCTTATTTTTATTTTATTTTATAATTTTTTTCTTTGGCCCCGCCCACAACATCATGGCATCATGAAGTTAGCTCCGCCCACACTGTAATGACATCATGGTGGGGTAGTAAAAATTTTGACATCCCACCAATGGCTGCCAGTATATTTGCACAGCAGCTTATGGATCCCTCAAACCTTGGCCTTGTCAGCTCATCTGCCCTTAATAACATCTTAATGCATGGAAATCAGCAAGGGAATCTTATCACTGGTTGACATTATCTGGAAGATTTTACATTTATTTTGTTATTTATTGAAACATTAAGCTGGCTGGATAAGTAAAGATAAAGGTCTCCCTTGCTCAAAAGCCAGTCGTGTCCGACTATACCTTCCTCCCCCAGCACAGAGTTCGCCTCACCCCACTGGGGCACAGACAGCAGCCTGTTGAGTTTGGGCACTCGGTCTTTAAAAGGGTCACCATCACTGGCCTAAGACATTTGCACAATATGCATAAAGTAAAAAAGATGAATATGCAAAACAACAACAACAAAGGGCATGAAATAAAAACCCAGATGCAAACATCAGCAACACAGAAATAAAAATAACAGCAAGGGTTTTTTAAAATGTAAAGATCTGAAAGCACAAAGATAAAGTTCTGTAAACATCTATGGAAATGACAAAGATCTTCACCTGGAGAATGTGTGGTGGAGGCTTCAGGTAAAGCCCTCCAGAGACAGCATCCCACAGGTGGGCTACCATTCATGTCAGATCACAGGTATCATGTTTAATTAAAAATAGCAGCTCCATTATCAACTATGAAGTTCACTTAAGGGCTTCTTCTATACAGGCTCCTTACATTCTAAGAACAGAATGATTTCAATTCACATTTTGATCACATTTGCACACTTGTAACAGGTTTCTCTCAGCATGTAAAGACTAAAATATTGGTTTCAGGGTGGCATTTTCTGGATTACAAATATCTGAATGCCTGGCTCAAATGTCTGAGGAAGTGGTTTGCAATTTATGAAAACTGAAATTGAAATAGATGATTAATCTTCACACTTCCATAATTCTTTTTGGGTTTGTTTTGGTTACACTTAAGGCTGTAAGGAACAGACTCAAAAGGTAATTGCAGTTTTATTAGAGGAAACAAAGAGTAGTATTGCCAAGCCGCATGTAAAAATAAACACTGTTTAAAGAAAAATGTGGGTTTTAACTGGCAGCTTTACATTTCTAGGAAAAGATTAGGGCTGGGCTGAGTTTAATCAACATAGAGTTTGTTCCCAAGCTGATTCATTATCAACTCCAGAAATGGGGAAAGTTATTTTTTGGACTTCCTCATCCAGGTTCCACCAGCCATTCTGGACAATGTATGTCATACAAGTTCTAATGAGCAGCCACAAACAATGAAATGAATTTCAAATTGTTGAAGTACAGTACTCTGTTCTAACTGTAATGGGATACCTGTACAGTACTCAGTTACTTTTGAACAGGAACTAGGGATGCGATTTCCCAAATCAACGGATTTCCAGTTGCATAAATTCATGAGACACCATTATGAGACTAGGAGCTGTTTAATTCTGAAAATGGGAAACTGGTTATATTTGGGCTATACAGAGAGGATTTCATTAACAACTTGACCCTTCTCTGGCTTTGGGCTTTTGACAACCTTTGCTTAGTCTCAGTTTTTGTCACCTTTTGTGATTTTGATTTTATGTCTGTTCGTTGTTGTCCTTTTGGGGTTGTGGATTTTTGTTGTTGTTGTAAATAATAATTTCGTGTCAGAAATTGTTCTGGGTTGAAAGGATTTTTTGCTGGAGAAAACAACCAAATGAGGCTGCTTTTGTGTCCCCAAGTCCTTTCCCACTGAAGTAGTCCCTCCTTATTTACTTGCAGTTTCTTGCTTTTGAACTGCTAGGTGGGCAGGAGCTGAGACAGATGAAGGGAGCTCACTCCGTCCTGCAGTTCCCTGGTCTCGAACTGCCAACTTGCCAACCTTCTGGCTAACAAGTCGAGTTTCTTAACCTCTGAGTCACCACAGCCCCCTCTTGTTGTTGACATTGGGTGTTTTATTTGTTATTGTGACCCACCTCAAGTAGTGTTTACTATTATATAATAATAATTGCATGCTATCAAGTAACCTCTGATTTATTATGACCCTTTGCAGGATTTCCTTTGTAGACAGTAAGTACTCAAAAGTGGTGTACCATTCCCGTCCTCTGGGGAATGTGCAGCTTGTTCTAGGCTACACAGTCTGGTTCTTCTCCCAGGAGACCATTTTTTTTCCACCCAAGGCAAAAGGCAGAATTGCCCATGGACAGAATTCACCCACCTTGACAGTTGAATCTCACTATAATACTGGTGACATTAGAGTATCTTAGTTACCAGTTCATTAATTAGGCCAGAAGGATTTCTTTCAGCGATGTTTATTGAATTTAAAAAGGCAGCCCGGCTTTTTTCACCCAACATTTAACGGTAATTTATACCTTCTATGGATATGTTACATAACTTGCTTCTCCCCTCTCCATATTTGTCAATTATAGATATTCTGGCAGTGAGTTTCATAACATATGTACATGACTTTAGAGCAGGGGCTCCCAGCCTTTTCAAGGTGGGGGCCAGGTCATACTCTCTCAGTCAGCTTCAAGGCCCTGGCAGCCATTTTGCCCTGCCTGCACAATGGGGTGGCCATTTTGTCCCAACAGTTTCAAAGGGTGGCCATTTTGATTCTTGAATGCCCTTGGAGGGGTGGGGTGGGGCTTAATGAAACGGTGCTGTGGGCCGGATCCAGCCCACAGGCCATGGGTTGGAGACCCCTGCTTTAGAGAGAAACACAAAATGATGTTAGTTTGGACCCAACATTTAGGATCCCTGCTGTTCTGGGAATGGAGAATCTTGTGATGGAGAATGAGAGACTTCAATATCAGAAAATCACTGCAGGATTGCCAGCAGCAAGATTGGGACATCAGGGGAAATCCAGGAATGATTTTCTGATGTTAGAGCCATCCCACATCCCAAAATCAAGCAGGATATCAAGGGAGCCTTAACTGCTGAGGGGATGGGAATAGGAAACTCTTCTTCTTCTGCCATATCCAAATCCGAATATTGGTGATCATCATGGTGCTCAGCCATGAAGACTATCTTGAGAATATAATGCAGTGATCTTCCATTTGCCTTCTGCATCTCAGTGTGACACCCATAGTACCACTGATCCAGTTCCATGAGTCCCTTTTGGTCCTGAGCTTTTTTGGCACACAAAGTCCTCCGCAGCCCCAGGCCAGGATTGCTGCTTCCTTCCATCATTTCATCCACTTGGATTTAATCCACTTGGGGACCATTGCTCTTCCCTGGGGACTCCACCACCCCAGGCCATTAGTCCTCAGGGTGGTCATGTTAGTTAGCTGCTGCCTGACACTCGGTGTTGAGTTGCTGGCAGTATGGTCTTCTCTATTACCATAGAAGGATAACTTGGCCAGATGGGTAGAAAACCCTAGGTTAAATTTATTTACAGTATTTTTATTTATTATTTAAATTTATTATCCCGCCCTAATCAGGCGAACCCGACTCTGGGCAGCTTACAACATAAGTAGCCCTGACATTGTCGGATCATGTGCTTTATTTTTTATATTGTATCCTATTATTGAAACTATGTTATGTATATGTAACTGGAACTGTACTTTGTAATATTATTTTGCAGTGTCGTTTTGTTTTGTTGCACTGCTGTACTGTATTGTTATATTTATTGCATTATACTGTATGATTTTTGATTATGTTTATTACCTTGGATTGTCTGATATGTATGGTCTCTGTAAACCGCCCTGAGTCGGTAGCACCGAGTAGGGCGGTATACAAATTGAATAAATGAAATGAAATGAAATGAAATGAATGAAATAAATAAGACCACGATTAAACAACACAAAATCCCCTACAAATGTAAAACAGACTAACCAATCCCACTATACCCCTACACATACTACCATTTAGTTTAAAATTAATTTAAAAATTCTACTGTAATTTACAAAATGCTAAAAGGAATTTAAAACTTTCAAAATTTACAAAGATTAAAACAGCAAGAAGGGTGGCTGTCCCATCAGATCAGCCACCCAACATGGGACCCCACATTCCTGGAGCCCCACACTTGCCCTGCCAGCCAGGTTTTTAGGCCCTTCCGAAAGGGCAGGAGCTCTGTCTGTAAATGTAACTCAGTTGGCAGGAGGTTCCGAAGGGCCGGGGCGGACACGGAGAAGGCCCTCCTTCTGGTGCTAGAGAGATGCGCCTCTCTAGCCGATGGAATGATAAGAGAGCCTCTCCGATCTGCCCTGGTGGGACGGACAGATGTTCTTGGGGTGACGCGGTCTCTTAAGTATCCGGTCCACTACCATATAAAATGAAATAAAAGATTAATGTTGCAGGTTGATGACATCATCACCATTACAGCCAGTCATGAGTGGATTTCAATCAATGAGGAATGATTCTACCAAGAATGCAAATTCCACGAATTCTACTAAAGCGCTTTCACAACTCAGCTGGTTTCTCTGCGTTGGCATTAGAGGCAAGTCTGCAAAGTCATTTGACAGGTCCAATAAAAACCATGACCCATTGATGCCCTGACAAACGTGCCTAAAGGGAGCACCAAAAGGTGGATTCCACAGCCCTGTAATGTTTGCAAATTGATTAAAATGCAACTCATACTCCCCAGACAAATATTTATTTTAGAATGATCTGTCAGATTGGGAGGGCAGTTGGACGGGCCGTTGCTAGGGTGGAGCAACTGAGGCTTTAGAAGGTGCTGAAATTTAGAAATGAATATACTGTGAGTGTAGTGAAAACATCTTGATCCTATTCACTTACCATTTAAAAAAACTATAACTATAATGTATCTTTCTTTTGAAGAAACACTGTGTTTCTCTCCTCCTTTTAAAGGGAGATTTATACCCATGGAGTAGGTGACTCTCCCCTCTGCCACCTTATCATCACACACCCCCCCCCCCAGTAAAGAAGCTCTCAATCACAGGAATCCAAACTATGGCCCGGGACCTGGATCCAGCCCCAACACCAATTCATCCGTCCCATGCCACCCTCGTCGCTCCCAGAAGTGAACGTAAAACGCACCTGTACAGGTGCATTTTACTTCCACTTCTGGGAGCAACGAGGGTGGCACAGGATGGATGAATGGGCGTCAGGGGTCGCATCTGGCCCTGGGCCGTAGTTTGGGCACCCCTGAACCATGTGACTGGCCCATCGCCCAAAATGTTTGGGCACCCCTGCTCTAGATGAGAGAGTAGGGTTGCAATGACTTCAGCAGGTCAGCAGTTTGAGACCCTAGTGCTGCATCTGTTTTCTGTTCAAGACTCGAGTGAGCTCCCATCTTCTGTCCCAGCTCCTGCTAACCTAGCAGCTTGAAAGCAAGAAATTGCAAGTACTGTCTATAAATAAGTACTACTTCAGTGGGAAAAGTAACAGCGTTCTGTACATCCTGACATCCAGTCTGCCTGCCACATGACCACAGAAATGTCTGCAGATGTTTTTATCCCATACATTTACCCCTTTGTGTGTTCTTATCTTTCCCGCCTTTACTTCTTGGCAATTTATTTATTTATTTATTTAATCAAACTCATATGCTGCCCTCCTCACAAAGACCCAGGGCGGCTAACAAACTTTAAAAACACAGTAAAAACATGGTATAAAAACAGTATTAAACAGGATTTAAAAGTTACAAAAATTAAAAGAGATTAAACAAGTCACACAGAGAGAGGGAGGGGTCAAATGAGCCAACAAAGTGAGGCAACCGTCTGGACCATACCCCACACATGGCCTGCCAGCCAGGTCTTAACACCGTTCCTAAAGGCCAGCAGCTCCATCTGGAGACACAACTCACTTGACAGGAGGTTCCATAGGGCCGGAGCAGACACGGAGAAGGCCCTCTTTTCGGTGCTAGAGAGGTCTGCCTCTCTAGCTGATGGTACAACCAGAGAGCCTCTCCGTTCTGCACTGGTGGGACGGACAGATGTTCTTGGGGTGACGCGGTCTCTTAAGTATCCTGGCCCACTACCATATAGGGCTTTAAAGGTAATAACCAGCACCTTGAATTGCACCCAGAGGTATACTGGCAACCAGTGCAGCTCCCGCAGCCATGGTGAGGCATGAGCATAACGCCCACACCCCATCACGACCTGGGCAGCCGCATTCTGGACCAGCTGAAGCCTCCGAATGTTCACCAAGGGCAGTCCCATGTAGAGTGGATTATATTAATCAAGTCTGGAGGTGACCAAAGCATGTGTGGTCATGAGCAAGGAGTCCCAGTCCAAGAGCGGGTGTAACTGGCGTATTACACGATTCATAACAAAATCCCCAAAAGTCTCCACATTGTTTTCTAGGACTTGTAGTGTTGTTGTGTTTACAGGACATCAAGGCCAGGGGGCTCGCTGGTGTAAGTAAACAAGCCTGTTAAAGCCCTTCTCTATAGAGGCAAAAAAAACCCCAACCCACCTGTGTGCTGATTTTGGGGTTGGGGCTGCAATTTTCTGAATATTAAGGGAGTTCCAGAAGTTATAGTCCAATAATACAAAAGAGCACGGCCTTAACAAATAATACTGGTTGCTTGATGTACATTTTAGAATGTGAAATAAATTTTCCACATTTGGGGGAGCACCAGTATAGGTAGCTTAATCCTTAAGTTAAAGCAAATGTTTCCATCTGTGTTGAGTAAACCAGCAATCTTTGGATCCAAGTGAAAAAAGTATTTATTAGGTTCTTCACGTCTGAAGAAAACCTATGAAGTGTCTGCTGATCTTATGTGCTAGCTAGCTCTTCTCTTGCTCTTTTGCAGACTGCCCTGATCTGCTGTTTTAGCAGACTGCCCTGGCATATCCCTAAAACAGTACACACACAAAGAGATTCCTAGCCAGCAGAAAAAAGGAAGGGGAAGGTGGAGGAAGGAGGAGGGAGTGTGAGATATGAGAAACACAACTATATAGTGTTCTTATAACTGACTGGTGTTATCTCTAACGCGGGCCAAGCTAGGCTTCAAGGACAGAATGCATTCCTTCAAGAGGCCCAGTTCCAGCAGCTACATACAGTCTTATAAATGAAATCTAGCATTCAGTATCAAAACCTAATACAAGTCTATGATCTATAACACAAGTATATTAAAGGAATACAATCTTAATTAAGCTATAAATGAATCACTACACATCTGTTTCTTAATATCTATGCATATACAGCTGTACCTCGCTTAAAGAGCATAATGTGTTCCATAGGATTGCTCTTTAAGCAAGTTTGCTCTTTAAGCGAAGCACCATTGTATGTGACCAATTGTGACTTGTGGTGGTGGGGATTGCGACCCCTGATTTATTTGTTAAGCAAGTTTTTGGATGGTTTTATTTGTTAAGTGAAGCGAACATTCAGAGAAAATTCTGCTCTTTAAGTGAGTTACTCTTTAAGCGAGGTGCTCTTTATGTGAGGTTGGACTGTATTTTTCAAATATATGTTGCACATTTATGTGGTTTTGTTGCTCAAATGCTGGAAAACAGGATAAAAGGAGTCATGCAAACCTGGCACTATCTTGGCCAAGGGCTACCCAATTAGGTAATTAGTATCTCCAATGGCATCAGTGTGGCAGTCTTCAATGCAGAGGATACAGTGAGGATGCATGAGTAGGTTTCATGGAAAGTGCTTCTGACAGCCCACCTGGGCCAGAGTGGGCTTGGCTCAGCAAAGTGGAACAGATGGAATAAATGAAGGGGAAAAGTGGAATAAGCTCTTAAAGAGATTACTCTGGATCGCCTGCTCTGTCTGGCTCTGTAAAGCTTCCGTAATCGCATTCAGTACACATGTCTAACATCTGCTAGAAAGTTCAGCCCGATGGTCTCCTTGAGATTACAGCAATCCGAAACCTAAGTTAATCAAGCAGTCGTTGAAACCAAAGTGTCTGTATTGACCAAAGCAGGGCCCGGAGAGTTTTCTGTGGATCAGGGTCCCAAGAGTTTTCTTCATCTTTACCAGCCTAAAATGATGACCGGCTTAAGAATAATATTTATAATTGCAAGTACTTCAATGTCAAGAGATCCCACACCTTTCCTGACTTCTGTGTAATCCTTTGCATTGTGTAGAAGCTGCTGGAACTGTGTAAAGGCAGGAGGAAATCTTAGATTGCTAAAGCCTTCCCTCCACGGACCACTTTGTCCAGTGCCAGTGCCAGTACCCTTTTTGTAACTAAAGATTCCTTCCTTCTGACCCACAGCTCCCATGGCTTCCACACAATGGCAGTTGCAAAAGCCCATCAACAGCCATGGACGGAAGTAGAATGTTTTTAATTACTGAAAATTATACTCTCCTGGTGACATCATCATCCCTCCACAGCTGTAAATTGCACTCCGCCTGCCAACATCCTCCCCTAACTGCACTTGATTCAATCTGCAACCTCCCATTTCAATGCAGACAACATGGCTCAAATTCTGACATGATGGTTCTTTCCTGTTTCTTTCCCATTCCCTAATTTTTGAACCAGCCTATACTGGATTCAAGGGACTGCAGTGGCTTAGTGGTTAAGATGCTGAACTTGACAACTGCAAGGTTGGCAGGTCAGCAGTTCAAGACCCAAGTATTGCATGATGGAGTGAGCTCCCATCTCTGTCCAAGTTCCTGCCAACCTAGTAGTTCAAAAGCAAGAAATTGCAACTAGATAAATAGGTCCCACTTCGGTGGAAAGATAAACAGCGTTCTGTGCACTCCAGTGTCTAGGCATGCCTGCCACATGTCCATGGAAATGTCTGCAAATACAGACAGCACTGGCTCTTTGGCTGTAAACAGCAATGAGCACTGAACCCTAGAGTCGGATATGACTGGCTTTTGAGTAAGGGTGACCTTTACCTTTTACCTGATTCAACAGTTTCATTCTCCGGGTCAAGTAACTTTGAGTGCTGTGGAATTCTGCCCTCTGATTTAAAGGCACAAACCAGTCATTCAAGAGAATTGGCCATGGCAGCAACACGTGGGGTTCTGATTAATTATTATTTAACCTCTTGTTGTTGATGTGGGGGAACCCTTTTCCTGAGAAGGTGACCCATGCAGGAATAAGTTACCTATACTCAAAGTTGAGAGTAGTTTTCTTTCTTGAACTCTGGCTCCCATACAGGATGGGAGCAGAGGATGTTGGGAATTGTAATAATAACAATAATTTAAAAAGTGTATTTTACAAATTTTGCCAACACTTCAGCGCCTTCTTGTATGCACTGGTCCAAATGGGTGGGGCATTATCATCCCAGCATCACAACACTGGAGCACTGCATTGTGCATTTCTATTTACATCTACCAGTCCTTCATTTGAAAGCCTGCCTGGCCCAAAACTGATATTATAACCCGTAATTAGAGAGAGAGAAGCAGCCTTGAGTTTCCCTTAGCGTTTGGACAGAAGGAGACGGAAGAGTCAAATAGATTTCCTGACCATTATCTTGTTCACTGGCATATGGCCTTCTTAAATGATGATAATTTCTAGATCTGCATCTGTATATCTTAGTTAACATCAGAATATTTTATGCACTGGTCAGGATCTTATTTGATGACGATCTTATTGATTCTGGAGTCTGCGTTCCATCCCTCTTTTGAGTCCTTTTTGCATATGTGTGTGTGTTTCTTCTCTTTGGGAGACATGCCCATAGTTGTCTTGTTTTGCTGCAACCCAAGTTTATTATTTATTTATTTATATTTATATTGCCGCCCATTCGCCGAGGCGACTCACGGCGGCTTACAGTCAAAACAACAACAGTACAATAAAAATTATAAAATGCAACCACATAAAACAACCAAACCAGAAAACAAACTAACTCCCGTCAGGCCGTTGTTGTGTGCCCAGAGGAGGGGGCGATGTTCTCAGCCACTGCTAGGCCTTGGCATCTTCTTCCTCAGGTCATTGGTGTGGGCAGTTGTTTTGTTTGTTACTGACTTGCCTGGGGAATGGCATCAAACATGGAAGAATACATTTAAAACAACCCTTGGTCTTTTCAAAGCAAAGACAGGAAAGTGAAGTTCAAGCATGGAAATGGGCTACCTGCCTGCAAAGCCCCCCTCCCCTGCTCAAGATCTTTTTCGCTAGACAGCATGCTGTGTCATCTAGGAGTGGGTAGAAAGCAATCGCCAACCAACCAGTCAACCAACCAACTAACCAGAATGGGCTGCAGGATTCTGGAAACCGTAGTCTAAAAATGTAGAGCTTTTCCCCAAGCTATGTGTGCAGGTATGATTGTATACACTGTTTTGTTTCGGACAGAAGAATCATAGTTTTGTTGTTGTAATTTAATTAATCCAAATAAAATGAGGTTTTGGTCCCTGTCATCCCTGAGACACTGCTATTCCCTCATATCAAGAAATTTGAATATTGATTCAGGTGCCACAACGGAATGCTAAATTTCTATGCTTCTATAATGTTTAGGAATAAAGTCAGTCCGGTTCAGTACAGATCCAAGCAAAATTAATTAAAAAATTTATGTTATTTCCTGCACGTCTCATTTCAAATGTGCTGCAGCCTGGCTCCAAGATCATAGTGTGTAGGTCACATCATGGCAAGCTGGGATCCACCTTAAACGAATTCACACCGATGGCAATGTTCCTGCTTCAGAAAAAAATGCATTGACGGATATGAATTGCAGCCTTCTCCGCCTCCACCACCGCCATCGTTATTAGTGAAAGAATATAACTATACTGCGTAACAAAATAGTCCAGTAATTAATTCCTTCCGTCACATGAAATGAACTTGACTACAGCAATCAAGAGTCATTTCAGCAGTAACTGAATATCATGGGATGAGGATTTTCTCCAGCATGTAAGCCATGTAGAATAGAAAACAATATCAGAACTTGTGAGCAGGAAGTTTTAATTAAAGACATAGCAGTTGTTCAGGATTTTGATACCAATTTGATAGGTCACACCTCCCATTCTGTTTAAATCAAATAAATTTTATCGTTAATTGTTTTAAAATCATAGATCGGGTTTGGAGGGACCCTGAAGAGAGAGAATGGTTCCAGATAACACTATAGGAAGAAGAGGAGCTTGGGTCTGTCCCCCCCCCCCCAATGTTACACAGCTACTGGGAGCTGGGCAAGTAACCTGACCCTCAAGTTTAAAGCATTTCCCTAAATCCTAATATGGATGGATACTTAACCATCTTGTAGGTTGTTGTTCTTGGTTGGTTGGTTGGTTGGCTGGCTGGCTGGTTGGTTGGTTTGTTTTTAGCCAAACCAGATTTGGGAAATAGAGAAACTGCTCAGGCATGGGAAATCAATGTTGGAGCAAGTCTACGCTTCACTTAACATAACTCCAATTGTTCACAGAAACTTCTGTGGCTGTCCAGTCTGAGGCCTGTGCAGGCACAATGAAATCACTTATGACAACAACTCACCTTTATAAAGTTTGCTGAAAGGTTGCAGCAGGTAAAAAGTACAGCTCTACTCCCGGGCATATTTCTGTTTTACATGTAAATCTAACAATGTTCCCTGTCTCATAAAAAAGCAGTACAGGAAAGGCCATTGTGAAGACCAGTCCATTCGGCCTGTTTGTTTCCTTTTCCTAATGTTGTGGGTTTGTAGTGTCCCCATCACTTTGGCAAATGCATGAACAGGGCAGTAAACATGAACTAATGGCCAGAGCCTGGTTGTTTAGTTATGCTGGCATTAAGTGCAGTGGCATAAGGGACTGCGGTGGCTTCTTGGTTAAGATGTTGAACTAGACGACTGGAAGCAGTGATGGGATGTAACAGGTTCTCACCAGCTCGCCAGAACCGGTAGTAACTTTTTCCAGTGTCCCGGAGAACCAGTAGCAGCTTTTGGGGGGAACTTACCTTTTCACTGGTTTCCCCACTGCGCATGCGCGCCTACAGTGGTTGGCGTGTATGCACGGCCTCCTTGCTGTCCTCCCAAGCGGGGAGGAGGAAGAGAAGCTGCTAGCCTGAAGCTCCCTATAGCCTGCTCCCTAGGGTAAGTGACTCACCTTTGGATGTGGTGGGTCTGTGTGTATTTTAATGTATATTTAATACCTTTACCTATATTGATGAACTACCACATTTCCTAAAAAGGCCTAGTGGCTGGCAGGCCTGGCGGCCAGCAGGCCTGGCTTAGGGTATTTAAACAAAGTGGGTGGGTGAGTGTATTTTAATGTATGTTTTATTTTATTTATTTATTTATTTATTTATTTTAGAGATTTGTGTTGTGTATGGGTGGGTTGGTTGAGGGGTGTGTGTGTTTATTTCTATTTTATTATTATTATTTTATTTTTTCTTTGGCCCCGCCCACATCATCATAACATTGGCTCCGCTCATGGCATCATGACATTAGCTCCGCTCACACAGTGATGACATCACGGTGGGGTAGTAAAATTTTTGACATCCCACCACTGACTGGAAGGTCTGCAGGTCTGCAGTTGAGACTCGAGTGCTGCATGATGGAGTAAGCTTCCATCTTTGTCCCAGCTTCTACCAACCTAGCAGTTCAAAAGCAAGAAATTGCAAGTATATAAATAGGCACCACTTTAGTGGGAAGGTAAATAGCTTTCTGTGCACTTCAGTGTCTAGTAATGCTTACCACCTGTCTACGGAAACGTCTGCAGACGCAGACCAGCGCTGTCTGTTTGGCTGTAAACAGAGATGAGCACTGAACCCTAGAGTCAAATCCAACTGGCTTTCAAGCAAGGGTGACCTTTACCCTACAATTTGCAGTGGCAAGTTCCTACTAGTTAATGATTTCCCCTATGTATCCCTTATTGGACACCAGCTCATGTGACAGGTACACAATGACACAAGCAAGTGACTAGATTTGTTGGTTGAGATACCCCCAAATTTTAAAGAAAAAGTAATAATTTTTGGACTACTGTTAGAAGGTCAAATAATAAAGATGAAGCTAAAGTACTTTGGACATCAAATGAGAAGAGAGGATTCACTTGAGGAAGCCTTGATGCTTGGAAGGGTCGAGGGCAAAAGAAGAAGGGGACGGCCCAAAATGAGATGGCTAGATGGTATCGTGGAGACAATGGGCACAGAGCTGAGCGAGTTGAGGGGGATGGTGGAGGACAGGAGTGCCTGGCGGACGGTGGTCCATGGGGTCACAGAGGGTCGGAATCGACTGTGCGACTGAACAACAAAAAAAGTACTAGGGAGCAGAAAAAAACTTTTTCCAATTAAAAATGTTTTCTTTTACTTCAATTCATTTTTCTAGTTAACCAAATTCCATTATAGCAACCTTTATGGAACACAAAGACTGCATTAAAGTTGTAGAGTTTTTGAGCTATACTAGGGAGACCTGAGCAAGACCACGTAAAGCTATTTTGCTGCTGGTGGTAGAACACTAAATGCCACCTCCCCCATAGGTCAAGGCACAGAATAACAGAGGTACTGTATTATGTTACCTGAGGCTTAAAACTCCTGTAATCATTTCCTCAGCATATACCAATAATGATTTTAAAAACAACAATCGGCTGCCCTTTGATGGTCCTAAATCTAATTACTAGTCCCAGTTGGAGCTGCTAGAATAAATCAATGTCAACTACACTCTATAGCCAATCAACATGTCTGCTCTGCTTGAGCAATTGCATGTAGGCTATAATTCCCAAGAAGAATCTAAATTTCAAAACTCTAGATGTGTGTTGGGAGGTGGATCAATCCCATCCCCCCTAGTTCCACACCTGGTTATCCAAGAAGGTAATAATAAATTTGTGTCAGAGATTACTCTGGGTTGAAGGACTTTTGCTGGAGAAACTCCAATCAGGGGATACCCGAATGATGTTCCTTTCATGTCCCCAAGTGCAGGCCTCGGGTATTGAAACCCGACCTTCTAGTCGCCAAGCTCAGCTTCTTAACCACTAAGCCACTGGAAGAGCTACTATCCAAGAAGGTGAATGCATTATCCCAGTGGTGGTTAATTTATGCTACGCATGCCAGACATGGCACTCCCAGCGCTCTATGTTGGCACATGCAAAGCGTTCAGCCCACCCCTCTGTCCAGCAGCACAATGGGAGTGCTTCCTCCCTCCCCACAGCATAGAGTTTGCCCTGCCCCCTTGTTTGGGCACTCGGTCTCTAAAAAGTTCGCCATCACTGCATTATTCTAATTGCAATTCAGGGACTGCAGTGGCTTACTGGTTAAGATGCTGAACTTGAAGACTGGAAGGTCAGCAGTTCAAGACCTGAGTACTGCACAACGGAGTGATCTCCCGTCTCTGCCCCAGCTCCTGCCAACCAAACAGTATGAAAGCAAGAAATTGCAAGTATGTAAATAGGGACCACTTCGGTGGGAAGGTAAACTTTGTTTCGTGCACTCTGGTGTCAAGTCATGCCTGGCACATGTCCACGGAAACGTTGGCAAATCTAGACAGTGCTGGTTCTTTGGCTATAAATGGAGATGAGCACTGAACCCTAGAGTCGGATATGACTGGCTTTCAAACAAGGGTGACCTTTACCTTTTTGTTGTTCAGTCGCACAGTTGATTTTGACCATCTGCGACCTCATAGACCACTGTCCACCAGGCACTTCTGTCTTCCACCATCCCCCTCAACTCACTCATTTCTGTGCCCATTGCATCTACAATACCATCTAGCCATCTCATTTTTGGCTCCCCCCTTTTTCTTTTGCCCTCCACCTTTCCCAGCATCAAGACTTTCTCAAGTGAATTCTCTCTTCTCATTTGATGTCCAAAGTACTTTAGCTTCATCTTTACTATTTGACCTTCTAAGGAGCAGTCAGGGTTGATTTCTTCTAAGATTAACCTATTTGTTCTCCTCGCTGTCCAGGGGACTCTCAAAACTCTCCTCCAACACCACATCTCAAAGGCATCTATTCTTCTGCGCTCAGCTTTCCTTATGGTCCAGCTCTCACAACCATACATTGCCACCAGGAATACCATTGCTTTGACTATGCGAATTTTTGTTTGCAATGTGATGTCTCTACTTTTCACTATGTTCCCCAGGTTTCTCATCGCTTGCCTCCCAATAATCAGTCGCCTTTTTATTTCATGGCTGCAATCACCATCTGCAGTGAGCTTTGATCCTAGGAAAGTAAAATAATTCACTGCTTCTACTTCTTCCCCATCTATTTTCCAGGGACTGATAGGGCCTATTACCATTATCTTGGTTTTCCGGATACAGTACTAAGTCTCAAGCCAGCTTTTGCACTTTATTCTTTCAACCTAAACAGGAGCTTCTTTAGGTCCTCCTCACATTCTGCCATTAGGGTGGTATCATCTGCATATCTCAAATTATTGATGTTTCTCCCAGCAATTTTGATCCCAAATTGTGATTCCTCCATCCCTGCATTGCGCATTATGTGCTCTGTGTATAAGGTGAATAATCAGGGTGACAAAATGCAGCCTTCCCTTACTCCTTTTCCTATTCCAAACCACTCTGTCCTTCCGTATTCTGTCCTAACTGTTGCTTCTTGACTCTTTTACAGATTTCTCATGAGGTATATAAAGTGTTTTGGTATTCCCATCTCTTTAATTACTTGCCACATTTTGTTGTGGTCCACACAGTCAAAGGCCTTAGTCTAATCAATGAAACAGAAGTAGACTTCTTTCTGATATTCCTTTGTTTTTTCCCATGATCCAACGTATGTTGGCAATGTGGTCTCTAGTTCCCCTGCCTCTTCTGAACCCCGCCTTCACTTCTGGTAATTCTCTCTCCACATACTGTTGCAGTCTATCCTGTAGTATCTTGATCATCACCTTGCGAGCGTGTGGGATGAGCGCAATTGTTTGCTAATTTGAACATTCTTTGGCATTTCCCTTTTTGGGGATTGGAACATATACAGATCTTTTCCAATCCTGTGGCCATTGTTGTGTTTTCCAAATCTGCTGGCATATAGAATGTAATAATTTGATTCCATCATCTTTTAGGGCTTTGAAAAGTTCAACTTGGATACCATCATCTCCACTGACTTTGTTGTTTGCAGTGCTTTTTAGGGCCTTTCTGACTTCACTCTCTAGGATGTCTGGCTCAAGTTCAATTTCCTCATCATTGCTATTATCAGGAGTTTTGAGGTCCTTTTTGTAGAGTTCCTCTGTGTACTCTTTCCATTTTTTCTTAATCTCTTCTGCATCAGCCAGAAGCGTAGCATGCCTTAACGGGGCCCCGTATAAAAATTTGTTTGGGGGGCCCTTGTGAAATAAAAAAAATTGGGAAGTTTTTATTAATTTTTGCTGTAGGGGGCCCCCGTGGCCCGGGGCCCCCGTATAATTGATACGGCAGATACGGCGGTAGCTACGCCCCTGGCATCAGCTAACTCCCTGCCATCTTTGTCCCTTATCATGGTCATTTTTGCTTTAAACATTCCCTTGATTTCACCAATTTTTTTGAAAAGATCTCTAGTCCTGCCTTTTGTGTTGTTTTCTTCTATTTCTTTCCATTGTTCATTCAGGTAGGTTTCCTTATCTCTCCTTGCTTTTCTTTGAAATTCTATATTCAAGTGATTATATTTTTTCCTTTCTCCTTTGCTTTTTGCATCTTTTCTTTCCTCTGCTATTTTAAGAGCCTCATCAGACAGCCACTTCGCTTTCTTACGCTTCTTTTCTTTTGGTATGGTTTTTCTTGCTGCCTCCTGCATGATGTCCCGCATCTCTGTCCATAATTCTTCTGGCACTCTGTCTATCTGGTTCAAGCCATTAAATTTGTTTCACACCTCCACTAATTGCAATTTGGGGTTTACTTAAAAAGATATCGCTAGATAATGTCCTGAGGCCCCTGACTATCACTTTCTTAACATGTATCTCAGGGGTTCCCAACTTTTTTATGCGTGGACTAGACCACACACCTGGGCAGCTGAGCGGGCTGGTCATGTGGTTTCCTCCAGTGTAAACACTGCTGTAAATCGCATCTGAGGCTGTTGTAAATGCATTTATGATAGCCGCGGGCATATTTACAGCTGTCATAAATGCGTTTAAGGCAGCCGTAAATGTGTCAACTTCCACTTCCAGTGCTCTGGCTGCAGTGACACAGGCCACATGAAATGGTGCCATGGGCTGTGTGCGGCCCATGTGCGGTAGGTTGGGAACCCCTGATGTATATAAATCTGGCACTAGCTATCCAGCAACATGTAAGCCTCTTCTTAGTTCTGGACTGAATCAGGAAATTTCACTGACCTTGCACTAGTCTAGTGATGGCGAACCTTTTAGCAACCGAGTGCCCAAACTGCAACCCAAAACCCACTTACTTATTGCAAAGTGCCAACACAGCAACAGGAGAGGAAGGAAACACTTCCATTGGGCCGCTGGACAGAGGGGTGGGATGAACTCTGTGCTGGGGTAAGGGAGGAAGCTCTCCTATTGGGCTGATGGGCAGAGAGGCAGGACAGACTCTGTGCTGGGGTTACTGCACAGGTGCCTGCAGAGAGGGCTCCGAGTGCCACCTCTGGCACGAGTGTCATAGGCTCACCATTACTGCACTAGTCCTTCTTTCTCAACCAAATTTGTTGTTATGAGGATAAATAGGAAGCTGGTAGAAAGAAAGAAAGAAAGAAAGAAAGAAAGAAAGAAAGAAAGAAAGAAAGAAAGAAAGAAAGAAAGAAAGAAAGAAAGAAAGAAAGAAAGAAAATGAAATGTACTATATTGAGTGTTCCCAACAAAATTGACTCTGAAAATTTTTCATCTTTTACTAAAATTTCAGAATTGGGCAGTCCAGGTTCATACTGTCTGAGAGATTGTATGTTGTAGTCCAAAAATTAAACTCCCAAACTCTGAGTTTGTCTTGATCAGCTGTGAATAACAAATTCTGTTCGATATCCCACTACTGCACTAACTGACTCTCCTTAAAACTTTCCCTGTTAATTAGCTACTGGTATTGATGTGTAATGGGAGCCTTTACAACAAAGATGTCTTTCACTGATTTTTTTTCTCCTAAAAGAGGAAAGCATTCTATGAGGAAATATATATTTTTAAAAGATTTCTAGGATCACCAGAAGGATTTTTGCCAGGAAGTAGGACTACACCCAAAAACAAATATTAGGCGAAAGAATTTGCTGAACAAGACTTGCTTTCTTTTTGACACCGTTTGACACCAGAGTTCAATTTCTCCCTTCATTTCTAAAATCTAGCATACAACATTACTTTCCACTTTCCAGATACTTTACCAAGAAATGTACAAAATGTCCATGCCTGTCTTTGAAAGGATAGTTAACATATTGGTCTGTTGAAACTCAGATCTCATAAGCTCTATGGATGCTTCTTAAAAGCATCTGAAACATTACACACAGTTGCATATACATGGACTCCAATACCAATCCAAAAAAATAAAAATAAAATAAACCCTACAGACAAGCAAACGGTGTTGATGCGGTCTCAGTGGGTGAAGCTACTCTTTGGCTATAAATAGGTGTACTTCTTTTGAATAATGAGTGTATAATGGATCTTCAGGTTCTACACCTCCCTGTTTTATATGAGGCATTTTAGGCCATCTTACTTAGGAATGATGGTGGCTTCTCCAAACTGGCTGCGCATGGTGCTGATTGGCTAGAATATGTGCCTGTTTACCAAGTCAACTCCTTCTCCTACTGGCTGTAAGGAGTGCTGATTCATTGGGCATTCCAATCATTGCAAATTCATTGCCCCTTCACTCTGCCATCTTGGTGCCCACCAGATTGATCTGGCCCATAACACAAAGAACAAAAGAACGAACGAACGAACGAACGAACGAACGAACGAACGAACGAACGAACGAACGAACGAACGAACGAACGAACGAACGAACGAACGAGCGAGCGAGCGAGCGAGCGAGCGAGCGAGCGAACGAACGAACGAACGAACGAACGAACGAACGAACGAAAGAAAGAAAGAAAGAAAGAAAGAAAGAAAGAAAGAAAGAAAGAAAGAAAGAAAGAAAGAAAGAAAGAAAGAAAGAAAGAAAGAATCTCAAGCCTTTGCAGACACTTCAGATGAGTTTGCCCCTCTCTCCTTTACTCTCTCCCAGTGTATTTCATTATATTCACTGCCACCCTTAGCAGCTCCCAGGTGACTCAGTGGTTAAAAGCAGTGAGCTTGGAGACCGGAAGGATGGGGTTCAATTCCCCAAGAGCTGCACGATGGGGGACATGAAAGGAGACTCATTTGGGTGTCCCCTGCAAAAATCCTTTAAATCCAGAGTAATCTCTGACACAAAAATGAATGAACAACTGCCCCCGTTCATTAAACCTTCACTTGATGGAACTTTTGGAATAACAGCACAGCTTCTGTGCTTTTATAACACCAAGCCTATTATTAAAATGTTCCTTTAAAAGAAAAGAAATAAAACTCTCATTGTTTCCCCATTTAGCATAACAGAGAGAGGGGGGGGGGAGTTGAAAATATCTCTGAACTAAAATACACAAGAACAGAACAAAGAAAAAGGGGTGTTGGACTACATTCCCCATCAGTGCCATCCCAGCTTGCCCAAAGGTGGGTGATGAGACTTGAACTCTAACAAACCTGGCAACCTCCTGGACGAAACATGGCTAGGAGACTCTGGATTAAGTTCCTTAAGATGTTTGGAAGCCTAACCAGAATTCATCAGTTTTTCATAAACGCTTCTCTCACATGTTAATTAGGGGAAGGTAAAGGGCGCCCTTGCTCAAAAGCCAGTTGTATCTGACTTGAGGGTTCAGTGCTCATCTCTGTTTATTGCCAAAGAGCCAGCACTTTTGCGTCTGCAGACATTTTCATGGACATGTGCAGTGGTGGCAGTGGTGGGCTCCAATTTTTTTTTACTACCACTCTGTGGGCATGGTATGGTGGATGTGGCCAGGGGGAAAGCCCTGCATTGCACCCGAATTAGGACTACTGAGTGGTGGGCATCAGTTCACCAGAACCAGTAGGAGAAATTCTGGCTGGCCCCGCCCATCCAAGTTTTTAAATAAAGTAATCCTAATTTGGGTACAATGCAGGGCTTTTCCTCTAGCCATGCCCACCATACCATGCCCACAGTGTGGTAGTAAATTTTTTGGAGCCCACGATTGGATATGTGGCAGGCACGACTAGACACTGGAGCACATGGGACAATGTTTATTTTCCCACCAAAGTGGTACCTACTTATCTCCTTGCAATTTCTTGCTTTTGAACTACTAGGTTGGCAGGAGCTGGGACAGAGATGGGAGCTCACGCCATCATGCAGTACACGGGAATTGAGCTCCAACCTTCCAGTCAGTGAGTCCAGCATCTTAACTACTTGAGCCACTGCAGTTTCGAGTAGCAGAATGGTTTCATCTGGCGTTAGAAAGATTAGCCAGCAAGGTTGCCGCCCAGGGTACATCCAATTGTATTCACAATCTTCAGAGGCTCTTTTTGTCTACCTCAAGTCTGCCGGTTGAGATCCAGGAAGAGCTTTATGGCAAGAACAAACATTCTTGAGGGCACGCAAGAGCAAAACCAAATTAGATGGAGGAAGGAACTCACTGGACAAAGAACAACATTAAAGGAGGATATAGATGAAAATCTCAACCTCCCCTACATCACTTGGAGGACCCTGAATAAGCTGAGTGTCAGAGTCCCTAAACATAAGACCAATGTGCTCAAGTGGGGGCTGCTGGTGGACAACACTTATGCTCGGGCCTCGCCACTGCTTCGGGAGCTGCATTGGTTGCCAGTTTGTCTCCGGGTGCAATTCAAGGTGCTGGTTATTACCTTTAAAGCCCTATATGGTAGTGGGCCAGGATACCTAAGAGACCGCGTCACCCTAAGAACATCTGTCCGTCCCACCAGGGCGGACCGGAGGGGCTCTCTTGTTGTTCCATCGGCTAGGGAGGCTCGCCTCGCTAGCACCAGGAAGAGGGCCTTTTCTGTGTTCGCCCCGGCCCTCTGGAACCTCCTTCCAACTGAGCTGCGCATGCAGACAGAGCTCCTGTCCTTCCGGAAGAACTTAAAGACCTGGCTGGCAGGACAGGTGTGGGGTTCCAGGGATGGGGGATCCCATGTGGGATGGTTAGTCTAGGGATACTACCCTTGACGACACCCCCAGATGCTGTTTTTAGTTTATGAATTTTAAATTTTTATATTGATGTGTTTTATTCTGTGCTGTAAGCCGCCCAGAGTCGGGCTTGCCCGATTGGGGCGGGTTAGCAAGTGTGAGAAATAAATAAATAAATAAATAAAAACAACACATAGTGTGAATGTGGAGAGATTCAGCATCCAGCTCATCTAATGGTCTGCTGATCACTGCCAGAAACATGCATCAATGGGGACTTAAGTTTGAACAATGACAAAGCCAAGAAAGTGGATTCATTTTGGCAGTCCAGGGTTTGATCGGGACATGGAAGAAGAAGAAGAAGAAGAAGAAGAAGAAGAAGAAGAAGAAGAAGAAGAAGAAGAAGAAGAAGAAGAAGAAGAAGAAGAAGAAGAAGAAGAAGAAGAAGAAGAAGAAGAAGAAGAAGAAGAAGAAGAAGAAGAAGAAGAAGAAGAAGAAGAAGAAGAAGAAGAAGAAGAAGAAGAAGAAGAAGAAGAAGAAGAAGAATGTGGGTGGGATGTGAAATTATCCATCTTAGAGCAAAATACTTCCTAGTCGTTTTGTGATTTCAGCCTGCAACCACGCCTAACAATGGCCTAAACCTGATCTTGTCATTGAGAGAGGCAGCACTCACGTCCAATATTACTAGCTAAATCAATCACCATTCAATTACGGAGCCAGAGATATCGAATGCTGGTGGAACAGTCAACACAGAGCAGCAGTTTTTCCTGCTCAATTATGAATCTCTCCTGTGAGATAGGCCCTGCTTTCCAATCGGTGAGATAGATTTCCATTGTAGATAGCAGATGATTTGATTAATTATCAGATGCTGGGCTTTCTTCCATTCAACCTCTCTTAAATAAAGCTTAAATCCATCTCATGAGGCTCAGCAAACTACTTTATCACCAGACTGGATGATGCCCCTTTTAATAAAAGGCTGCTCAAATAATTTATCTAGAGCAAAAGTTTGCTGACTAAGCCAATAAGTGCCATGGCTACAATGGCAGCCCAAGCTTTCTTGCCTCCTGAATCGCCAGAACTATCACCAGAGTCTCTAGTTTTGCTGATGCCCTTCTTCTTTATCATCACCACCTCCTCTTCCAGCACACCATTACCACATAGGGTGGCCTCCTGTACTCTTTTGTTGATGACAATCCTCTGTGTTAAAGTTTGCTGGAAGAGAGTCTACCTTTGATGGGGACTTTAGTTAAAGGAGGGACTGCTGTGGCTCAAGTGGTTAAGATGCTGAACTTGATATCTGGAACTCTGTCCCAGCTCCTGCCTACTTAGTAGTTCGAAAGCGAGACATTGCAAGTAGATAAATAAGTACAACTTTGGTGGGAGGGTAAATAGCATTCCATGCACTCTGGTGTCTAGTCATGTCTGCCACATGTCCACAGAAACATCTGCAGATGCAGATAGCGCTAGCTCTTTGGCTATAAACAGAGATGAGCACTGAACCCTAGAGTCAGATACAGTACGACCGTACAGGCGCGTTTTACTTCAGCTTCCGGGAGCGACGAGGGCAGTGCAGGCTGGATGAATCGCAGTAAACCCATTCCTGTGGATTCACAGGGGGCTTGGTCTTCTGGGAATTGAAGTCCAAGAACATCTGGAGTGCCAAGGTTCGCCATCACGGGTCTAGACACTGAGGAGGAGGAAAAAGAAGGAGAAGGAAGAGAAGGAGGAGGAGGAGGTTGAGGCGTGGTAGAAGAAGGGAGGTTGTTCTTGTTGCTACATGAACACACAATAAGGTTATTATTTTTCTATCTACATATCAATCAATTGTACACAGCTGTATCTTTATGCATGTACACACATACACAATGTAAGTACATGTATGTATATGTATGCTTTTTGTCTGGCTAGAGTAGATATAACTATATAGCTCAGTGAGTTGGGTATCTGGCTGTGGAGTCAGAGTTTGGGAGTTCAATTCCCCACTGAGCTTCTTGGGGGAAGAACAAGTCTGCATAGGCTTTGGCAAGTTGCACATTCCCAAGAGCTCCTCCTAGAGGAAGGGAATGTTAAACAACTTCTGTGATTCTCTTCCAGGAAGATGCAGAGGGTTGTGGTTTTTTTTTTTTTTTGGCACAAAATGGATGACCCTTTCTCCCAAATAACTTCCCTGTATATATACCTCATTTATATATAAAATATTCCTCTGTGCAGCTACCTTATTCCTGTGGTGACCATTCTGCAAACTGAGGTTGCTGTTAGCTTTGGCCAAAATCTCTAACAGTTCTTAAAGTTACTCTCCAAAAAGCGAGCCCACTTAATATACAGTACAATAATTCATAAACTGTCCACCCCAACTCTTTGCTTAGGATTTGCATTTAATTTAAGCTATCCTGGAATGGAGACAAAAGTTTCAGGTCTTTTGGAATGGTACAGAATTTTATTTCTTCCAAAGGGTAAATTCCATTAAATTGCTGAACTAATTCCTATAAGAAAATATTTGTAGAAATGAGGCTAATATACGGGGCAGTGATTACCCCCCCCCCCCTGGTGTGTCTCTATTTGTGTGGGTGAATGGATTTTATCTCTTTTCTGATGAGTTCTGTGCTGGTAAAATTTCCCCACTACTTTCAGACTAACTTTCCACTTAAGGAAAATAACATATAAAGTCCTTATATATTTTCACCTTCAGGACTCAGGAGGAAAAGGAATAGAAAGTGGTTTTAACAGTGCAAAAGGCTGGAAGGGGAGGGTTAAACCAGAGATAGACAACGGAGGTAGATAACTCAAGTGATGGGCAGTTATCTTGGTATGACCCATTCATCCAAGAGGTGTTCATGCATTTGTGTTGGGTTGACTGGATGACTTCTGGTGAGCCTCCCAGGCCAGTTGGAGACCCGAGTGCTGCATGACGGAGTGAGTGTCAATTGTCTGTCCCAACTCCTGGCAAACTAGTACAGTAGTTCGAAAGCAAGAAATTGCAAGTAGGTACCATTTTGGTGGGAAAGGTAACAGAGCTCAGTGCACTTAGTCATTCCTGCCACAGGACCACAGAAACGTCTGCAGACACAGACAGTGCTGGCACTTTGGTTGAAAACAGAGATGAGCACCATACCCTAGAGTCCAAAATGACTAACTTTCAAGCAAGGGAGACATTTACCTTTATTAGTCCAAAGAAGGATGTGCAGAGTCTATAGCGTGATGGATAAGGACTCGGGAGGTCTTTCTTCCAATTTCAACTCAGCCGTGGAAACTCATTGGGGATGTGGAACTGGAAAAGCCACTCAAATATCAGATTTACCCTGATAGCCCTATTAAAGGTAAAGTTTGCCCTTGCTCGAAAGCCAGTCATATCTGACTCTAGGGTTCAGTGCTCATCTGTTTATAGCTAAAGAGCCAGCACTGTGTGTGTTTGCAGACCTTTCCATGGTCTCGTGGCATGTGACTAGACACCAGAGTGCACAGAACACTGTTTACCTTCATACCGAAGTGGTACCTATTTATCTACTTGCAGTTTCTTACGTTTCAACTCCTAGGTTGGCAGGGGCTAGGACAGAGACGCAAGCTCGCTCCATCATGCAGCACTCAGGTCTCAGTTGCCCATAAGTAGATTCTGACTTGGCAACCCAACAGCAAGCACTGCTAGCAACTGCCCAAGTAGCTGAAAGCTGACAGGAGCTCAGCCTCCCGTTCACACCTGATTGCAACAACAACTGTGAATGCTTTTCATTAAAATGAAGTGGAAGGAGCTAGTCTGAATCTTGGCCAAATCCTCATGAAAGCCTATTTCATTTAGCTACTTAATTGCTTTTATTGCCAAGCTTGTTAAACAATAACCTAATGGTTATTTACATTTTCAGAGCTTGCCTAGAGCTATCCGTCAAGAATGACTAGTACAGACACTAATTATTTGCAAGACTATTAAATGGTCTATTGATTAACCCACTCCTGTGGATGCCTGATTCAGTGGGGAAAGAGAGGAACAGGCTACACAGCTTTCTGCTGGGAGGCGGGTGGGTGGGTCAGACTAGATCCATGTTTTTCTTAAAGACTTTTTTATTGTCATTGGTCATAAGAACCATAGCAAGGACTGATTCAAGCCAGGCTTATAGGGATCTCTCTTGCAATACTCAAAAAAGACTTTAAATGACTGTATAAAAATATTTAGCATTTCTGTAATTTTCAGTCTGGCCAGGTTATCCTACTATGGTAATAGAGTAGACCATACTGCCAGCAACTCAATGCCAAGTGCCAGGCAGCAGTTAAATAACCTGATAACCCTGAGGACTAATGGCCTTGGGTGCTGAAGTCCATAGGAAAGGGTGATGGTCCCCAAGTGGATTAAATCCCACTTGAATCCATCTTGATGGAGGGCAGCAGCTTCATCAATCCTGGCCTGGGGCTGAGGAGGATTTTGCATGCTAAAAGGGATCAGGACCAGAAAGTGACTCGTGGATATGGATCTGTGGTGTGGATCTCATGCTGCAACGTGGAAGGCAGATGAAAGGCCATTGCATTATATTCTCAGGACAATCTTGATGGCTGGGCGCTATGATGATAGCCAAGACAGTGGTACCTCGCTTAAAGAGCATAATGCGTTCCATGGGATTGCTCTTTAAGCAAGTTTGCTGTTTAAGCGAAACACCATTGTAAGTGACCAATTGTGATTTCTGGTGGTGGTAGGTAGATGGGACTGCAAACCCTGATTTAGTTGTTAAGTGAGTTTTTGGTTGGTTTTAGATGTTAAGCGAGGCGACCATTCAGAGAAAATTCTGCTCTTTAAGCAAGTTAGTCTCTAAGCGAGGTGCTCTTTATGCAAGGTTTTAATGTATTCAGAATCAGAAATGGCATACGAAGATTTTCTGTAGTTCTGTTAAATGTCCAGAGTTCTATTACAGGCATCGTAAATCTTTGGCCCTCCAAATGTTTTGAGATGTGAACTTATCATCAGCTAGGAGGGTATCTGGGAGCTAAAGTCCAAAACTCTTTAGCAACTCTTCTCCACAATCTTTGCAGTGGGAATTGAGAAAATATGGATTGGTTGATATTGCTGGACTACAGAGCACATCATCCACACTCTTGTGAGCCTCAGACAGATGGGAGTTGTCCCATGATTTCTGGAATGCTGCATGGTCCCAAACCTGCTAACTTACAACAGTCTTGCAGAGCAGGTCAGTGTTAGGCCAACAATTAAGTAGACTCAAAGGATGTTGTAGCTCTTTTAGGCTATTCATGAGTTGTTGTTCTCCTGACCTCTTTCTGAAGTTGTTTAAGGAAAGAAGGAAATGGGTGTTACATCCAAGTCATATGTTGTGTTGAATTTTTTATTGTACCAATGTACGACAGCCCTTGGACCTGAGCAGTGATGGGATGTAACAGGTTCTCACCAGTTCACCAGAACCGGTAGTAACTTTCCCCAGTGTCCGAGAGAACCGGGAGCAGCATTTGGGGGGAACCACCTTCAGGGCTTACTTTTTCACTGGTTCCCCCACTGCGCATGCGTGCCAAGCACTTGGTGTGCATGCATGCCTACAGTGCTTGGCGCGTATGCACAGCCTCCTTGCTGTCCTCCCAAGCAGGGAGGAGGAAGAGCAGCTGCTAACCTAAAGCTCCCTATAGCCTGCTCCCCAGGGTAAGTGACTCATCTTTGGATGTGGTGTGTCTGTGTGTATTTTAATGTGTATTTAATACCTTTACTTATATTGACGTACTACCACAGTTCCTAAAAAGGCCTGAGGGAGGGGTGTGTGTGTGTGTGTGTGTGTGTGTGTGTGTGTGTGTGTGCTTATTTTTATTTATTATTATTATTTATTTGGCCCTGCCCACAACATCAGGACATCATGATGTTAGCTCTGCCCACACTGTGATGACGTCATAGTGAGGTAGTAAAATTTTTGACATCCCACCACTGGACCAGAGAATTAAGATTTAATGCTGAAATGAGTCTGCAGGGCTCATGTCTCAACATGAAATGTGTGACTGAGCAATGCTTTAAATTATTTAATAAAAGGATTATATAAATTCAATTAATTGCAGAAAGTACAGCTAAGGGGGAGGGGACTGCAGTGGCTTAGAGGATAAGATGCTCAACTTGATGACTGGAAGGTCAGCAGTTCAAGACCTGAGTGCTACACAATGGTGTGAGCGCCTGTTTCTGTCCCAGCTCCTGCCAACCAAGCATTTTCTTGTTGTTGTTGTTCTGCCAAATCCGATATTGGCGATCCTCATGGCAATGAGCCATGAAGACTATACTGAGAATATAATGCAGTGGACTTTCATCTGTCTTCTGCATCACAGCATGACACCTTTACCACTGATCCAGTTTTGCAAGTTACTTTCTGGTCCTGCAAGTTACTTTCTGGTTTTGCAAGTTACTTTCTGTGTGGCCCTTTTGCCACACAAAGTCCTAATCAGCCCAAGGCCAGTATTGATGAAGCTGCTGCCCTCCATCAAGATGGAATCAAGTGGGGTTTAATCCACTTGGGGACCATCACCCTTCCCTGTGGGCTTTGCCACTCAAGGCTGTTAGTCCTCAGGGTGGTCAGGTTAGTTAACAGCCACCTGACACTTGGCGCTGAGTCGTTGGCAGTATGGTCTACTCTATTGCCATAGCAGGATAACCTGGCCAGACACCATTTGGCTGCAAACAGAGATGAACACTGAACCCTAGAGTCTGATACGAATGGCTTTCAAGCAAGGGTGACCTTTACCTTTACCTACAGCTAATGAGGGGAGGGGTTCTCACTGGATCGTATAGTGCCATCAAAGCAAACCAAGGAGCAAGTATAAAAAAGGTCTTTTCTCCGCTTGAACAGTCTTTGAATCTGGCCAATTTAGCAGAATGTCTTTCCTAAGTTAGCCGTATTGGGAAACATGCAGGCTGTAAATAAACACTGAAAAGAGGAGGTGGGAGACCTTAGGGCTTAGAATGAAAGCGTTTTGATAGCAAGCGTTATTGATTCACAAACACACAACCTGAACCCAGCATACCTTGGGAGAATAATTTCTGGCACACACTGTTCCTGTTCCAGAAATGAAGATAAATGGTGTCTGCGTAGAGCAAATCATCCTTGCTAGCTGAGATACCAACTTTAATACCTCTAAATACAGTATTGCTTCATTCTCTAGCTTCGTCATTTATAAAGCATTTTCCCCAACAAAAGTATATGTCTAGTCTGTTTTATTTAAAAGACGGCTCTAATTGTAGAATGTTAAAACATTATATCATACATAGTAAAGGTAAAGGTCACCCTTGTTCAAAAGCCAGTCATATCTTACTCTAGGGTACAGTGCTCATCTCCATTTACATCCAAAGCACCAGCTCTGTCTGCATCTGCAGACATTTCTGTGGACATGTGGCAGGCATGACTATACACCAGAGTGTGCAGAATGCTGTTACCTTTCCCAACAAAGCAGTACTTCTTTATCTACTTGCAATTTCTTGCTTTTGAATTGTTGGTTGGCAGGAGCTGGGACAGAGACAGGAGTTCACTCCATCGTGCAGCATTTTGGTCTCAAACTGCTGACTTGCTAACCTTCCAATCATCAAGTACAGCATCTTAACCACTAAGCCACCACATTTCTGTGCCTTGTTTTGTCATTATGATTACAGAAAGTAATACAGTAGTTCCGTGCTGTGTTCTGTGTGCTTCAGCATCTGATCATACCTGCCACATGACCATGGAAATGTCTGCACACGCAGAGAGCACTGGCTCTTTCACTGTAAAAAGAGATGAGCACATCGTCTAGAGTCAAAAACAATTGGCTTTTGAACTGCTAGGCTGGCAGGAGCTGGGACAGAGACGGGAGGTCACTCCATTGTGCAGCACTCGGGTCTCAAACTGCTGACCTGTCGACCTTCTGGTCATCAAGTTCAGCATCTTAACCACTAAGCCACCACAGTCCCAGGATGCACAGTGAGGAATTAAAATTCCTAACCTAACCCGCTGCATAATCCTGCCAGCTTCACTGGGTAACAATAATCTCAGTCCCTTAGGGAAAAACCTTCTGTGTGGCATATGGTTTGAGGATTATCATTATGATTATATTAGTTATTGTCTTGTGATAATTTAATGTGTAGTGCTGATTGTGGATTGTAATAAAGTGATTGATTGATTGACTGAATGTTATGTGTATGTGTTCCTCCTGCCCAGAGTAGAACATGTACTCAGCTGAATGGTATAAATATGGCAATCAGTCAATCAATCAATCAGTCAGTCAATCAATCAATCAATCAATCAATCAAAAGGTCTCCCTTGCTCGAAAGCCAGTCGTATCAGACTCTAGGGTTCTGTGCTCATCTCTGTTTATAGCCAAAGAGCCAGCGCTGTCTGTTTCTGCAAACCGGAGTGCACGTAACATTGTTTACCTTCCTACCAAAGTGGTACCTATTTATCTACTTGCAATTTCTTGCTTTCAAACTGGTAGATTGGCAGGAACTAGGACAGAGAAGGGAGCTCACTCCATCATGCAGCACTTGAGACCTGAACTACTGACCTGCTGACCTTCCAGTCCTCAAACTCAGTTTCTTAACCACTAAGCCACTGCAGTACCTAAAATAGAGGAGGTTTCAAATGTATTAGAGGGTTAAGTGTGGGAACAGGAAAGGTGAAAGTACTGTACAATATTTTATATGCTAGGATGGACCTGACACATTTTATACTCTCTTTGCCTGATAAAGAATTCCAGAGAACTTGAAAACTCATTTTGCTGATAACTTTTTAGTAATCTAACAAAATGTGTTATTACCAAAACCACAGTTTTACCAACTCCAGAGTTGGCAATTTTAGTTTTTGTTGTTGTTTACTTCCCCAAAAAATATAGAGTGCAACAGCACCCCCTGCTGGTCAATCGTTTTACTTGAAGGCTTTAGAGGAGAGGTTTATGCATCTTTATGCATCTTATTGCTCTTGACACCAAGACTCCTGTGTGGTTGCATAGGAACCCCTGCAATTACAAATACACCTGTATTGTACACCTGTCTGAGTGTATCCTCACTACAGCTCCAGCCAGGAGATGTGTGCCTTTCAGGTGTCATCTGTTACCTGTGCCTGACGGCGGTGAACCAATCCTTTCACAATGGCATCTAATGTTTAACAGGAGTAATCTAATCTCTTTGGCACCCACCTTTCTGAACGGGACAGGAAAGCACCTCTGGGAAAGAGAAGCAAGCAAACACACTTCAGACAACACTGCCTAGGCACATGATGGTGAACCTTGGCACTCCAGATGTTCTTGGACTTCAATTCCCAGAAGCCCAAGCCCCCATGAATCCACATGAATGGGTTTGCTGCGATTCATCAGGCCTGCCCCATGCCGGCCTCCCCGTTCCTGGAAGCGGAAGTAAAACACGCCTGTACCAACACACTCAAGTGGGGGCTGCTGGTGGATAACATCATGCTGTGTGAACTTTGAGAGGTACAGAACCCGGATCATTTATTGATCTGCCGAGAAACATGTACCAATGAGGATTTAATATTAGACAACAAAGCCAAATCATTTTGGCAATCCAAAGTTTGAACTGGGCACAAAAGAAAAATTGGAGCAAACACATATATAGAATACCGCTGTCCTTTGTATCACCAGATACCTAAACAAACTGTTTGGATAGCTCAACAGTTTAGATCAGGGATTCTCAACTTGTGGCCCACAGGCCAGATGCGGCATGCAGCATCATTTCAGGTAGCACCACCAGCACCTCCACCACACCTGGAAGTGCATAGGGTAGAGAAAGGGCAAAATGGCCATCCAGCCCCTGAAGGTGTCTTGAGGGAGCGTGACACAGCCCCTGGCTTTAAAAGGTTGAGAACTCCTGGCTTAGATATCTGGCTGAGTAACCAGAGGACACGGTTAGGCGTTCACTTCCTCATTGTGTCTCCTGGGAGAAAGAGCCAGCTGTGTTGGCTTGGGCAAGCTGCATTGTTCTAGGACCCCTCCCCCCAATGGTAAACCACTTCTAACTACTGTTTGCCTAGAAAACCCTGGAAAGGGTCACCAAAAGTCAGAATTAACTTGACAGCATGGAATTTATTTTATTTGCATCATCAATGATATTAATTAAAGGCTTCTCTGTGTGTGGAGGAGGGAGAGGGGGAAGCCCTCCATGTGTGGAATAAGATCAGCCCTCCAATGCTCTTTTCTAAGCCCAGAGTAGATCTTTCTGTTCATTGAAGCCTTTTACATAACTTAAGAAATCTGGGCTTCTCTCTTGGAAAAAAAATGCACATTTTAATCTTGAGATTCCTGACATTTTTCCTTCTTGCTTTTTACCTGTTTCAATGCAATGCCAACTGTGTATGCCAGGGGTTCTCAACCTATAGCCTGTGGGCCGAATCCGGCCCGTGGCACCAAATAACCCAGCCCCTGCCCGTGCTCCAGCCTCTACCACCAGAATCGGCCATGGACTCATTCACGGCAGCCGTAAATGGCAGGGGGACAAACCGCCCAGCCCCGTCAACTGTTTGAGGGAATGTGACCTGGCCCCCGACTTGAAAAGGCTGAGAACCACTGGTGTATGCAAATTGTTTTTGGGCTTCCTTGTTGCACATAAGCAAATTTTAGGATTCTGGGGTAAATATTTGAAACTGCAGGTGCAATGTGATCCTTTACACATCTTTTTTGTCCTGGAAAATATTCAAGGAAAAGAATCTTGAATGTTCTATCCTCTATCAACAGGCTATTTTGTATTAAAAGCCAACAATAACATATTTTTAGACTCAGAACATTAATTGCTTGATGCTTATCCTCCATGGGACCTTCCCTCCGCTTTACTGCTCAGCAGAGAAGATCATGCAAACTTTAAATATTTAATTTTTTTTTGGGGGGGGGGAGGGAGAGATATAACTATAAACAATAATTCTGTAAAATAACTAAGCAACAAGAGAGAGAAATCACCCTTTCCCAAAAAGCATAACAAAAGGGGGGAATCAAATAGAAGATGATATACATGCTTGCTTGCAAGCAAATTATCTCAGGTGAAAAGAAATTCGTATGAGAATGTTCCATAATTTGGCTAAAAGCAGTATCTCTAACCTGAATAAAATGCAGGTTTTTTAAGGAGCCATAAAGACAAGATCTGTATCCCCAACTTTACTAATCTATATTATTTTGGGTTATTCTGAGGTTCCTTAATTTAACCTCCTTTTGCATGTTTAGTCTCACAGTAAGATTGATTTCATTAGAGAATTAGAAATCATTTTTTTACCAGGAGGGGGCGTGCTGATATAAAACTCGATCTAAACCACTTCCAGAAGTTGATCAGGCAGTAAAACTGCTCGCACTGAACAATTGCAGAGAGCCAGAAAGTGACCTATGGACATATTAGAATATGATGAGGCTTTGGCCTGACTTAGTGTGAGAAAGATTAGCTAGCAACACAAGCTTGCCCTTACCAGGGTACACCTGATTGTGGTTCAGAAATACCACAATCTTCGAGAGGGCTCTTTTTGTGTAAACCAAGAGTTCCCAACCAAGGGACCGTGGGCTGGACCCAGCCCATGACGCCATTCCACCTGGCCCGTTGCAGCTACCGCCGCAGCCAGAAGTGGAAGTGCGCGTGTTTACATCAGCCATAAAATACGCATGCACAAACGCACCAGTGGCTGCCATAAATGCAGAAGTAGGTGCATTTACAACAGCCGTAAATGCGCCCGCTCAGCTGTCCGGAGGCCCTCAGGCCTGTGGCATAAATAGGTTGGGCACCCCTGGTGTAAACTCTTCCTCCCACCCACCTGTTTATTCTAATGGATCACAACTGGTCCAAAGCTGGCCAGTTTGTCCTCGACCCAACTATTAAGCCCAGCGTCCTTCCCCTGCAGCCAGGCTTGGCACAAACATATAGTGACCTTTGCTTCTTTTACAACAACTCCTGAACTTGCTCAACCAAAACAAATGAAAGCAAACGGCACACAAAACCCCAGTGCAAAGTCCTGGAATCTCCTTTCCTCTCGTGTCGCCCCTCCTTTCTACTAAGCCCTTTACCACATTGTGGTTTTCGTGTGGAAACACAGGGAAGAAATACGATGACGACGCCTTTCCTGGCCACAATACCGAAACCTTTATTTATCTTCCCCACCCTAAAGCGCAAGGAATGTCACAAAGATCCCTCTGCCTGGAAATCGGCAGGAAAGAAGGAAGAGGGGGACAATTTGCAAAGCTACAAACTGAGGCCAAAACTTCTAGCTCGGTTATAAGTCGAAGGTTGCAATCTGGCACAGACACAACTTGGTGCGTGTTTGCGATAACAATTCTTACACTCTCCTGTCCTTCTTGGCTGAGAGTTTCTGAGTATTGTGAAGCAAAGAGAGAGATAGTAACTTTTCCAAGCTCTGGTGCAGACCTTGGCATGAGTAACTGTGCAGAAGTTCCAAGTTAGCAAACAATCCCCATTTGTACAACTGCAGAACTGTAAATATTGACTACCCTGTGAAGTTGATTCAGTTTAGTAGAGCTTAGGCAAAAGTAAAGGTTGCCCTTGCTCGAAGGCCAGTCATATCTGATTCTAGGGTATGGTGCTCATCTCCGTTTACAGCCAAAGAGCCCTGTGTCTGTACATGTTTCCATGGTAATCTGGCAGGCATGACTAGACACCAGAGTGAACAGAACGCTGTTACCTTCCCACCAAAGTGGTACTATTTATCTACTTGCAATTTCTTGCTTTCAAACTGTTTGGTTGGCAGGAGCTGCGACGGAGACGGGACTTGGGTCTCAAACTGCTGAACTGCCAACCTTCCAGTTGTCAAGTTCAGAGTCTTAACCACTAAGCCACTGTAGAGTCCCAACCGTATTAGTCTACTTCAAGATGTATGTTATTCTCTTTATGTCCCATGGAGTTGCTTTTCTAACCTTAACAAATGGTTCAAGTTGAATTTTTTTTTTTGAAATAGTAGCCATATTAGTCTGTATTTCAAGCACACCAGAGAGTAAACAAAACAAAACAAACGTAACACTTCAAAGACTAACTGCTGTGTTTTAATGTTAGCTTTCTGTAGATCAAATCCACTTCATCAGACATTGTCTCAAGAAGTGTTCAAGGTGTGTGAAATGTTCAAAAAGTGGTTCTGACATTGCCAATTCTAATGAGTCTGCACAGCCAAGTAGGAATTTGAACTCAGGTCTTCCGGGTTCTAGTCCAACATTTTGTTAACTACAACACCCTGGATCTTCAACAAAGTTGTTCTTGTCACACGGTGTCAAATTACCTCTGATTTATGGATCCGTAAGCTCCCAAATGGTTTTTCATTAACAGCCCTGTTTAGCCTGTGTCTTCTGTCAAAGAGTCACTCCATCTCATGTTGGGTTTTCCTCTTTTCCTCCTGCCTTCAACCTTTCACATCATTATTTGTCTTTTCCAGTGAATCTCGACTTTTCCTGATGTGCCCACAGTAGGACAGCCTCAGTTTTGTCTCTCTCTCTCTTGAAAAAAGAAAACATAAAGTTATGTCAATGTTTTTAAACTTTGGTTTTAAAAGTTGAGCCTACAGTTCCAGAGGCAGTTTATTCTGGTATATCAAACAATAGGAAAATGCTGCTGCTTTCATGGCACACTTCATAAGAGGTACCCTGTGGTTCAATGTGGAAAAAGGATGCCAGACTAGGAGAGAATTTTCTTTTTGGAGCAGAATTGCAGAATGTTTGTTCCAGTTCTTCTTCTTCTATATCTAGGCCAGACTTGAAACTGCCAAAATGAAGGCACCTTTTAGTGAGTTCATTTTGCAGTTCCTTTGGCCTGACCTAGTGTGAGAAAGATTAGCCAACAACACAAGGTTGACGTTACTAGGGCATGCCTGCTTGCGGTTCAAAAATACTGCAGTTTTCGAGGAGACTCTTTTTGTGTAGCCCATTTGTTCTGATGAACCAGTGGAAATGCATCTTACCTTCTTTCATAAGGTGTATTTTGCAACCCTCCAAAAGAGAGACTTTGGTGCAGTGATTACATTGTTGGTGATGCTCTTGGGAGCACCGGGTCACAGTCATCATTCTTTCTCAGCCTGATCTACACTGCTAGGATGATGTAAGGATAAAGTAGGGAGCACATGAGACTGATTACACAGCACAACAACGATTTTGCTACTGGGAATAACACATGCGATTTACATGATATCGAGTGTACTGGTTCCAAATCTGAACTCAGAATTTGCCTATCACATACAGATTTTAAGGCATGTTATATCTGTTCAAATGGTCGGTAATTGGTAATGTATTTTTATATAGGAACATTATAACAGTTGCAACTACCACTGAGCCTGCTTCAGCTGAATCATGTCCCCTGGTGGCATGCATGTTCCAGCAGCAGCTGAGCATGTCTGGGCAAGTTAAGGGAGCTGACATCAAAATAGGTACAATATATAAGGTGAGATGGACCAAGGGCTTGTCTCTAGTGCAAAACCATCTTATTGGATAGTACAGCTAGGCCATAGTGAGTCTCTTTTGAACTTAAGATGAGTGGGTGCAGCTGTGTTAATAAACCAGACAATTTTTACTACATTTGTGGCAAATACAACCAAGAGGGTGAGATTTGCTAATTTAAGACCCTAACATCCTAGGTAGAATCAGACTTCATTTTTGGATTCGCACACTTGATTTAGTATAGGCCACATGGATTAGACCAAGTAGCAGACAAAAAAAAAGGTTTTTTTGATGCAGTCTTATGCTCTGTCATTCTTAGCACAGGGATAGAAGCGTAAGCAGAAATGAAGAAAGATCTTTTGGGGGTCTACAACTCTCAAAATAACCAGAGGCGTAGCTACCGCCGTATCTGCCGTATCAATTATACGGGGGCCCTGGGCCACGGGGCCCCCCAACGTGCGTAAGCAAAACAAATCTTTACCCTTCCTAAGGGCCCATAAACAAATTTTTATACGGGGCCCCGCCAAGGCACGCTACGCTTCTGAAAATAACCCCTAATGCAGGGAAGCCCAAACTTTTCAGGCTGCAGGCTGATCATGTGGTTCAGTGGGCCCGGCACATGGTTCCTCCCGCCAAAAGCATAAATAAAACGTGCCTTGCAATCAGTTTTGCAGCAGGACGAGATAGATTCTAAGCTGCCATTTTCTCTGCTTAAAGCAGGGTTGCCCAAGCTACGGCCTGTGGGCCAGATCTGGCCCCCGAAACCAATTCATCCAGCCCGCACACTGCCCTCATCACTCCTGGAAGCACAATGCGCCCGTCAGAAGAGTAGCGTGCTTTGGCGGGGCCCCGTATAAAAATTTGTTTGGGGGCCCTTAGGAAGGGTAAAGATTTGTTTTGCTTATACGGGGCCCCCGTATAATTGATACGGCAGATACGGCGGTAGCTATGCCTCTGGCGCCCGTACTTCCGCTTCTTGGAGCGATGAGAGCGGCGGGGCCAGACCTGGCCCTCGGGCCGTTAGTGGGCCCTAATGCATCAAAAATATCAAACCTCGGGCTCATTTTTTTTCTCCTTTACGCGTACCAGGCTTTGCGAAAGCAAATGCCGGGAACATACATGAACGGGGCGAGCGTTCCTCTGCTCACGTGCAGAGTGCATTTATTTTCCAGAACAATTTATTTATTTATTTATTTAGTTCAATTTATATGCCGCCCTACTCGGTGCAACCGAAGGGATCTGCTCATGCCTTTTTTCAGATCCGGCCTTCGCTGGCAGGGGGAAGGATTTAAAATTTAAACCCACGGATCGGAGGATTCCGCGATCGCCGGAGCATAAGGGGGGGGGACTCCGACGAGGGGGGAGGAGCTTCCCCGGGGATGAGATCACCATATGCAAAGCAGGGGCCAATCAGGAGGCTAGCCTAGCCCGTCGTATTTATAGATCCTATTTAAAGAGCCCCTGGGATGCTCCGACTTGCTTACTGGGTTTTGCTCTGTCTTAGTCTCGGTGCGCGCGGTCCGTGCATGGTGCTGCTGGCTCGCAGGAGGAGAAAGCGTGTGGGAAGAAGGATCTGAGCACACTCTTCTCTTATGTTTTGCTGGGGACATTTCTTTTGTTCTTCTCTCTTCCCCCCCCCCCCACTTTCTGGAAAGGGGAGGAAAAGATGATGTTGCTATGTGCCCTCAAGTTGCTTCCGTTTTAATTCTCCAAAACGCCCCGTCTCATGAGCAGTTTGCAAAATCAAGCCCGTGGCTTCCTAGGGAGTCAATCCATCTCACGTTTGGGTCTTCCTCTTTCCCTGTTGCATCCAGAAGGAGAGCCTCGGCTTTCTCATTTTGGTCTCTAGAAGAGACAGTTAAGATTTTATTAGGTTCCACTAGTTCAGACAATCCCTAGGTCACTTAGAGAGGACCCTGAACACAAGGCAGAGAGTTGGGGTCCCTAAGTGTAAGGTCAACATGCTCAACATGCTGTCGGACAACAGTCCACTGTGTGAATGGAGAGATGCAGAATCCAGCTCATGGCGGGCGGGTCAAGTGTGGGGGCACAGCAATGTAGGTTCCCATCCAGGATGGCTAATTTAAGAGTAGCCATCCCCCCCCCCCCAACCTGGTAGCTGTATCTGTTATTATGTGTTTTATCTGCTTTCACTGTTAATGTTTTAAATTTTTATGATTTTTTATGAATTTTAAGGCTTTATACATTGTTATGATTCATGATGTAAGCTGCCCAGAGTCGGGCCCACCCGATTGGGGCGGGATACTAAATGCGAACAATAAATAAATAAATTTGTTGATCTGTTGATTACTACCGGAAACATATCAGAGAATAAACAAAACAAAAATGCTGTAGCACTTTAAAGACTAGCTGATATATTTCAATGTGAACTTTCATGGATCAAGTCCACTTCATCAGACATGGGAGTGAGATTTCATGGCGTCAATTTATACACATCAGTTACAGAGGTCAAGTACAGAGTGATTGGTTAGCTTACAAATCAATGTGGCTTCATACAGTTGGTAAAGGCAGATTATCTCTGGCTGTTAGCATGTACCTTAAGTTTAGCAACCGCAAAGCCAGGAAGGTGGCTTCATTTTGGCAGTTTAAACCTGACTCTGACATGAAATAAGTTTAGTGAGTGTGTGTGTATATAAAAAGTGCATGTAAAATACTTCCCACACTTCAACTTTCCAGACCCTTCCTTCCTTCCAGCATTACATGAGCTACCGTGATTCAAAAGCATTTCTTCTGGTATATACTGTACCCGTAAATAGGACCTAAATGATATGCTCACCCCATTAGAAGCCCTGCCCTATTATTTTTCTTCACCTTCAAAAGAGCACATCCCTCTCTCTTGAGTCGTTCTATTCAACAATGAGGGTTAGAATCCCCTCTCCCATTTTAAAGGGTGGAAACTTCAGCTCCTCTGAAATCAGAATTTGGAGTCAGTGTCATCATCTCCAAGATCAGGAGCACAAATCTCTTTTCCCCAAATCTAGCAGCTTCGTTTTCTGCTCCATTAGTTGTGCTGTCAGACATTCCAGGCCTTTTCTCCAGACAAAGGGATTGAGGCTTTCCCTTGTAAACCGTCTACCCCTAAATTAAACCCTTCAACCAATTCATCCCGCTCATTATCCAGAGATTGTGTGGTGGCCTTTCTTTCTCCCTCCAGCACAAACAATCACGGTATAGAAAATGCTCCGAATAAACCCGTTGCATCATTTAATTGACAGGAGGTTGTGATTACTTCTTTGATGTGTATGCAGAAAGGAGTTGGGGAACCCCACTGCGTTTTTCTTACTAAGATTTGTCAACTGTATTCCTCTGATATTTATTAGATTGCATTTAGCTCCTGCCAACCTAGCAGTTTGAAAGCAAGAAATTGCAAGTAGATAGGAACTGCTTTGGCAGGAAAGGTAACAGCATTCGGTGCGCTTCGGTGTCTACTCATGCCTGCTGCATGACCACAGAATGTCTGCAGACACAGACCATGCTGGCTCTTTGGCTGTAAACAGAGATGAGCACCTCCCCCTGGAAGTGATTTGAGTTGTCAGCTTTTGAATCAGCATTCATTCATCTCTGCAACTTTGGCAGTTTTGGATGGTTCAAGGCTGTGCCAGCCCTGAAAATAAGGAACGGACGAAAGAAAGAAAGAGAAAGAAAGAAAGAAAGAGAAAGAAAGAGGGTGTGTGTGAATAAAGCAAGCAAAAAACCAAAAGAATATCAAAATCAAGTGTTGTTTAAAATACACCTATGGTTTATTTCTGTGGATCTGGCCACAGGAACTGAGGTAAAATGGAATGCTGTTTACCTTCCACTGAAGTCGTACCTATTAATCTACTTGCAATTTCTTGCTTTTGAACTGTTAGTTTGGCAGGAACTGGGACAGAGACAGGAGCTCACTCTGTCATGCAGCACTTGGGTCTCGAACTGCTCGACTTGCCAACCTTCCAGTCGCCAAGTTCAGTGTCTTAACCACTAAGCCACCACATTAGAAAAGACCATTTTTGGAAGCCTCCTGCAATTGAATGTGACCTTTGAAAACAGTTGTTTGTTTGTGCAGTTTACTCTGTTTCACTCCCACAGTGATGTTACTGCCTTGCCCTGTGAGGCTATTGTGGAAAATGCTAAGACTGACCCTTGGAGAAGGCCCTGGAAATGCCAACTAGTGTTCATTAAATCAGAAATTCAAATTTTCTCTGACCAAGTTGGCACCCTTTAGATGTGTTGAATTATAGCTCCCACCATATATGCCATGTCCACTGGTTGATAATTATGGAGGGTGCAATTCAGTGTTTCTAGAGAGGGACAGATTATTATTATTATTATTATTATTATTATTATTATTATTATTATTATTATTATTATTATTATTATTATTATTATTATTATTATTATTATTATTATTATTATTATTATTATTATTATTATTATTATTATTATTATTATTATTATAATATTTCAATTTCTATACCGCCCTGCTTGGTAGGACCAACTCAGATCAGAGAAGGCTGGTTTAACAGATGTCAGTTTGGGATCAGGGAGGCCGATTCAGTATGTGGGTTACAGATACTCTAAAATTGCACTTCCCCCCCCCCCCCCCAGTGATGGCGAACCTTTTAGAGACCGAGTGCTGGGGAGAGAGGAAGTGGCTTTTCTGGCTTTTGAACAGCTCTGCTGTGCAGAGGGACGGGGTGAACTCTGCTCTCCATTTTGGCTGCCCGGAAAAACATTTTTGGAGGGTGCTGGAGAGGCAATCGAACCGGTCGCCCGGGGTTTTACCACCCCCACCCCAGCGACCCCTCCTGATGGGGTGCTACCGGTTCAGGCGAACCAGTCCAAACCGGTAACATCCCATCACTGGCTCAATGGCCTAAAAGGCCCCTTCCAGCTCAGTGATTCCATGGTTTTATGAACAAGAACCTTGCATCTTCCTCAAGACCCATTGGGGTAAAAGAGGAAGCAAAGAAGAAGAGAAAGAAATAACTTCTTCTTCATTGCTGCTCACCCTGCTGTAATTCTTACCAGGAGGAACCACAGCCATTCCTTGTTTCCACAACCTTTGCCTTCCAACCTGGCAACCCTGCCAGAGAAAGCAAACAGCCAGCATACCTTCGAACCAAGTGTTAGGACATGCCAGTCTTAACAGTTAGTGAAAACCTGTTAGGTTGGTCTGAGGAAATGAGGCTATGAAGGAATTACCATTGTAGGCAAGAACATTGGTTGGGTTTTCTCTGCCCTCTGCGGCAGAATCCATTAAGGCCATTAAGAGATTGCTAGTCATTTGAGTTTTTTTGCAGGGTGATTTGGTCTTGACTAAGGCTAGCAGCTGCAATAAACAAACAAACAAATAAATCTGTCTCTGCATTGGACAACAGACTGATTTGTCTCAACCTGACTCAGTTCGCTTGGGGAGTAACTGTTTATAACTCATGGTAGAGGTGCAGTGGGGACTGCGGTGGCTTAGTCGTTAAGACACTGAACTTGAAGACTGGAAAGTTGGTAGGCCAGCAGTTCAAGACCCAAGTACTGCACAACGGAGTGACCTCCTGTCTCTAGCCCAGCTCCTGCCAACCTAGCAGTCTAAAAGCAAGAAATTGCAAGTAGATAAATAGGTACCACTTCAGTGGGAAGGTAAACAGCATTTTGTGCACTCTGGTGTCTAGCCACGCCTGCCACGTGTCCCCAGAGATGTCTGCAAACGCAGACAACACTGGCACTTGGGCTGTATACAGAGATGAGCACTGAACCCCAGAATCAGATACAACTGGCTTTTGAGCAAGGGTGACCTTTACCTTTACTAGAGGCACAGATTTTAGATGCTGAATTTCCCCTGGAATTCAGAAAACAAGCATATCAGATAGGAAATTTAGCTCCTAGAAAATTTTCCATCATCACCTCCTTCCCCCTAAAAGTAAAAGCAGAACAAAAGGAAACATCAATCTCTGACATTAGGGCTATAATGATATATTCCAAAAGTGTGGGTGATGACAAGTTTGGAAAGGTTATTTTCCGGGACTACATGTCATAGATTCCTATAGCCATCAATTCTATTTGTCTCCACTTTCTGCTACCCCAGTCATATCCTGAAGATGGTAGTTTGATAAAGACACTGAGATTTTCTTTGGCTTCCTTAACCAATAAGTGCAAAATATTTTGAGTTTTTCGAAAGAAAGACATACACACATCCCCTAACATGGAGAAGTTCATTATGTCTAATGGGATGGATAAACCAGCTTCCCTATATGTAAACCACAGAATACCTGCCGTTCTTTTTAAAACAATGAATTATAGTCAATATTTTCTCACACCTCATTCTCTGGCAAGTCTGAAGTCAAACAAGTCTGGAGAAGATTTGATTCACGAAGCTAACATTAAAACATTATAACAGTTAATCTTTCAGGTTCCACAATGTTTTTGTCTCTATTTTTTTCTTTGCTTCTTCTTCCAATTTTTTGTACGTTTAGGTGTTGTTTTAGTTGCTGTTGCCTCTTGATTTTATCTTCTGTTTCTTGACTCATCGCTTTGTCATTACAGTTTTTGTAATTTTTTAAATCTTTAATAGATTGGACACAGGACAGGGAAAGTTGATTAGTGAAAGTTGATTTAAAGATGCAACAAAAAAAATTCATTTCATTTATTTGATTTATATATACCACCCTACTCGGTAAAACTGACTCAGTGTGGTTTACAGAACAAGTACTGTATATAATTACAAATTATACAAATCTAAGAACAAAACTTGTTTAGCTCTTTCCATACTGAGTAGACCTCTTTTGATTCCTTAATCAGTTGCCATTTTATATTACTTTCCCAAAGCTGTAGATCCACTGTGTTTCTTTTACGTTTTAGGAAAATATATTGCTGGTTGCAGTGGACATTTTTTTTTATCTCACCTCCAGCTTGGGCAAAAGATTGTTCGAAACTTCTTTCCCCCAATACCAGATTCTTAACAGATTTTCCTCCAGTGCCCTTCTAGTGATAAGCAAAGACAACTGTGAAAGCTGAGGAAAATAACAAAGACAATGTAATAATTACCTCTCATGGACACTGCTCACCTGCCATAGTAAAGGTAAAGGTCGCCCTTGGTCACAGGCCAGTCATATCTGACTCTCTGGTTCAGTGCTCATCTCCATTTATAGCCAAAGAGCCAGCACTGTCTGCGGTTTGCAGAAGTTTTTGTGGACATGTAGCAAGCATGACTAGACACCGGAGTGCACGGAATAGTGTTACCTTCCCACCAAAGTGGTGCCTATTTATCTACTTGCAATGTATTGCTTTTGAACTGCTAGGTTGGTGGGAACTGAGACAGAGACGGGAGCTCACTCTGTCATGTAGCACTTGGGTCTTGAACTGTTAACCTGCCAACCATCCAGTCATCAAGTTCAGCGTCTTAACCACTTGAGCCACCACAGTCTCTTGCTCACCACTGGCCCTTTACAGTATCTATGCAAAATGAAATTTATGATGAGATTCTTTAGCCTTCTACCTAGTTTATCCTTCATGGTAGACTGCCATGCTTCTAATCTAGAATTTCACAAACAGGGAGGTGAATTTTATTTATTATTTAGATTTGTATGGCCACCCAATCACCAAAGCGACTCCGTGCTTTGCCATTTCCATGCAATGGTTACAGTCTTGACCTGTGATGGAGAGACCCCAAGTTCAAATCTTCAGTTGACTCACTGAGTGATTTTGTACACTCTTATTCTGCTTAACCTTCTCCACGGGGTATTGTTGCTATTAATCATCTAGCTCCTGTTAATAAATTAATTCCTTCACATTCCAGTTCCACTGCTCATTATTAAATATAATGGGGTACACAGAAAGAACCCCCTTGGAGATTGTGGATACATTTGGGCCTACCATTTTCGGCAACCTTGCCGGCTGATATCCCTTGGAGATTGTGGATACATTTGGGCCTACCATTTTCGGCAACCTTGCCGGCTGATATTTCTAATACCAAATCGATACCAAAGGAACTGAAGAATTAATCCACCGGAAAGGTCTTCGTCAAGACCAACTTTAACAATGTTCTCAATAAATATTGAGGGACTTTTTAATAATAAGAGTATCCTTTTAGCAGACATGTGCAGCAGTATCAAATATGTTATTTGGTTAGTCCTGTGGCTAGGGATCTGAGGAGGAGAAATGGTTAAATGAATGTTAGTAAAAAAATGTTGGAAGAGTTAGGGAAGAGATGGGACCTTTTTGGTTTAAAATGTTTTTAACTGAACAACATCCACAAGGACACACGAGTGAGTAGAGTCATAGAAGTCTGGAAATCATGAATTCAAAGTGTCTTATATAATTAGAAATTTTTAATTTATTGGGTTCCTTCCAGTCATTACAACTGGTTACATGGTGGCCTTCAGTTGAAATAGCTTTGTAGGTGGGAAGGGTGAGGCTTAATTGATTTTGAAGTGGTGTAGCAGTGCATTTTTAAAACAAGAAAGAATAGAATCATCACTTCATACACGAATCCAGCATCAACATTAGTCTCTCAGCAGATTTACAAAAGTCACGTGATATTTGCATTTCAGCAACTAGCATACATTTTTTAAAAAATAGATTAAGTTACTGCAATAATGACTCAATCATTATTGAGAAAGGTTTTGGATTTTGTGGGAAATGAGACGTGCTGGAGAAGATGTAAGGGAAGCACAAATTAATGGCTTCCTTCCTCTTCAGATGGTTGCAATATTTGAAGCTAAATCCCACTATTTCTCTCCCTCCTTTAATGAAGTGAGAAAACCCTTTCCAAAGGTCTTAGGGTTCAACTGTACCTCAAAAAGATTTGGTTTATTTATGTGAAACAGCTTTACACTGTCATTCTACTGACATGCGCCTTGAACCTTACAATAGTTGCTATTGCTTTAAAAAACCTACATGACCGGGGGGGGGGGGGCTAATGAAAAGATACAAACAGGAGTTTCAGATAAAAATTCAGATTCCAGGGGAAATGGAATATGTGTGTAAAGTGAAATTAATGCTATTTGGAGTGCAATTTTATTGCCCTGAAGCAATGCTATTTGATGTTTTTGGTACTTTTATGATGTTTTTACTATAGCTGAATAGTTGTGGATTATATTCAGAATGATATTTTTATATATTTCTGATGCTAGAGATTTGTATGTTATATTGATCTTCATATTTCCTTTTAAAATGTTTTTATATTTTTGGTATAGTACTCTTAAGATGTTTGTTGTTGTTCAGTCGCATGGTCGAGTCTAACCTTTTGCGACCCCATCTAGCCATCTGATCAGGGGCGTAGCTACCGCCGTATCTGCCGTATCAATTATACGGGGCCCCCGGGCCACGGGGGCCCCCAACGTGCGTAAGCAAAACAAATCTTTACCCTTCCTAAGGGCCCCCAAACAAATTTTTATATGGGGCCCCGCCAAGGCACGCTACGCTTCTGCATCTGATCCTCCTGCATCTGATCCTCTGCCGCCCCTTTCTCCTTTTGTCTTAGATCTTTTCCAGCATCAAAGCCTTCTTGAGTGAGTCCTCTCTTCTCATTTGGTATCCAAAGTACTTTAGCTTCATCCTCAATATTTGTCCTTCCAAGGAGCAGTCAGGGTTGATTTCCTCCAGGATCGACTTATTTGTTATTTGACCAGGCAGTGGTGGGCAGCAAAAAATTTTGCTACCACACCGTAGGCTGAGCCTACGTTGTGGGCGATCTAGTCATGCTTGCCATATGGCCATGTATACATCTGCAACCACAGGCAGCACTGGCTCTTTGGCTGTAAATGAAGATGAGCACTGCACCCTAGAGTTGGATATGACTGGCTTTTGAACAAGAGAGACCTTGAACCACTTGCAGGGACAAAACCTGACGTCAAATCTGAATACCAATCAGGGATCTTCTGTTATTAGTTAAAGGCTGCCCTTGCTTGAAAGCCAGTTGTTACCAACTCTAGGGTTCAGTGCTCATCTTTGTTTATAGACAAAGAGCCAGTGGACTTGATCCAGCAAAGCTCACATTAAAATACAGCCGTTAGTCTTTAAAGTAGCACGTTTTTGTCTTTTTGTTTTGTTTACTCTGATATTCTTACACAGAATAAAACTTTTTAAATGGTAGCTGTGTTTCAAGCATACCAGAGTAAACAAAACAAAAAGAACCTCCCTTAGCCTGCTCCAGACCCTTCCCCCCTACACACACACGCATACACGCAGGCACCCAGGGTTAGACCTGGCTGGTGGTGCATGTGTGGGGTGCGAGCCAGACAGTCACCTCAGCCGGCTGGCTCTTTTGACCCCCACCTCTCTCCCTGTTAATCTTCTTAACTTTTTAATTTTTAACCTTTTAATGTAACTAATGTGTTTTAATTGTATTTTTAGCCTTGTAAGCCACTCTGAGTCTTTTGAGGAGGATGGGATATAATAATAATAATAATAATAATAATAATAATAATAATAATAATAATAATAATAATAATAATAATAATAATAATAATAATAATAATAATAATAATAATAATAATAATAATAATAATAAAGTTGCTTTATTTGTTACTGGTTTTGATGTTTTTATATGTTTGTCATATATAAACATATCTTAGATGACAGGTGTGGTGGTCTGGTACTCTCATCTCTTTAAAGACCTGCCACAGTGACTCTACTGCTGAACAGCAAATCCACAGTTATAAATCCCATTAATTTTGTAATCTCACTGAACATCTGACTCAATTGGCTTCAAGTTCTTATCTAGAGGGTGAGATCTTTAGGTTTTTACATCATACATGCTGGTACATTTTGGGGAGCTTTCTGTTGTGATCCAGTCCTCCTCTAGCTCCAAAGATGACCTGGATCAGGAGGCACTCCCTATGCCATACCCAGTTCCGCCTGCACCTGAACCTGAGAATGTCCTGAACCAGGAATTTCAGCCTGTTTCAGGCTCAACTCTGTTTCCCCAAACAGATGACCTGTCAGATAAGAAGTCTGACTCTGACAGTGGTCAGACCTCGGTCAGGGAAAGATTCAGAAAGGAGCTACACCTGCAATGCAAGCAAGCTAGAACTAGATACCAGAGAAGGCTCCCAGCTGATAGCAATTAGCTGGGAGGCTTTTAAGCAAGCTTGTTGCAGCATTCCAGTGTAGGTACAATTCTTTAGTGCAAGGACTGATGCCCTGCTTGACTTCCGATGCCTCTTGAGATTGCCTTCCTAGACCCTGACTTGCCTGCCATGACCTTGACTTCTCTGTCAACCCTGATGATACCTCTGGACATCCTTCAGAGTAGATGCTTGCTTGACCCACTTTGGACTAGTCGCTTGCTCTTTGGACTTTGCCCTTTGGACTCTCCTTGAATAGACTCTCTGTGTAGTGCTGCTGCACGGTGACCATGCCCGCTGGGGTAGGTCAGCACACTGTCAGAAAAAAAGGAGCTCTCTAAACCCTGCAAAGTAAAAAGGTAAAACTAAACAATGGACTGAAAACATTCCCAGTCAAGAAGGCCCTGTCCCATTTTGGGAGCTATTTTTAGTATGTCATGAAAAAACAATTTCTTCAAATGGAAAGATGAAGGGTTAATATTTTGTTTTTTAAAAAGTCTTATTCCTTAAGAGTGGGATGCAAGACATCTGAAGCCTTTAGGAAGGATGTGGGCAACACTGTTTGATCTCTGTTTGATCATCTTTCATTTACCATTTTATGTGCACACAGAATTTCTTTAATCAGAGACAACAACATATGGGAAGAAATGTGATGCTGATTATAAGAGCAGAATGGAATTAATTGCTACCCCTTTTTTCACCCCACCCTCGGTATCATATCCTGCATCTTCAAGTGGGCGAAGGGAAGATTTTGTACAGGAGAATTTCCAACAACCTTTGAAGAGTTTGTCTGTTCATAAGATGTAGCTTTGAAGATCTCAGTAGGGAAATAAACGGCAACAATGTTTAGTTTCAATCATGCCTTTAAAAAAAGTTTGGAGGGTGGAATGAAGACTACGCTTTCCAGAACCAAACATCAAGGAAGGCCAGCATAGTCTGAAATATATCTTTTATAAGTCGTAATTGTAACCCAGTTATACTTACCCAGAGGTACCATTAAATCAAATAGCATCAGTTCTAAATAACATGCCTAGAATTATGGGTGCACATCGATTAAACTCAACTACATTCAAAAGTTGTTTATTATGTTGTTTATGACATTACATTTAGGCACATTAAAATAATCTGATCATGATTAACTATGACCATGAGACGCAATGGGTTGTTGAGGTACACAGAAAGAGCCTCCTCGAAGAGGCATTTTTGAACCACAATCAGATGTACCCCAGACAACAGCCACCTTGTGCTGGCTAATCTTACTCACACTAGGTCAAGTGGAAGGAAATGTAGAATGAACTCACCAAAAGGTGGCTTCATTTTGGCAGTTTCATATCTGGTCTAGGCATGAAAGAAGAAGAAGAATACGGGTTGTTCTGAAACAAGTGGGTTATTGCAACACTATCAAAACAAGTCAGTCTTAGAGCAAGCCAGTCCTGAACCATCTTTGGGGGCCAAAATGTCAAAATTGGGGCTGTCCTACTTTGGGCACATCATGAGTAGGCAAGACTTTCTGGAAAAGACAATAATGCTGAGGAAGGAAGAAGGCAGGAGGGAGGAAGAGAGGAAGGTCATATGTGAAATGGATTAATTTTCTAAGATAAGCCATATGTATTGGGAAGCCACTTGCAGGAATTGAGCAGGGTTGTTGAGGACAAAGCTTTTTGGAGATCTCTCATTTATAAGGCTGCCATGAGTCAGAGATGACTTAATTGCACATACCCCCCCACCCCCCACCCCCACCCAAACATGATATGAATTAAATTGTAATATTAAAAATATTAATCAAGAGAAAATTTTTCATCAGTTTGTTCTGGGGTATAGCATGAACGTTGTGTACTGGAGTAAAAGGAGGTTTACAAATCCCTGCTTCATTCTGTTCATAGAAAAGAGGGTGAGGGGGAAAACTAAAAAAAAAATGGTTTTTTTTTTTGGCATGTCAGACATTCAGTGATTTCCAAACATTGGCCAAATCGTTACTAGGTAAAGGTAACGAAGGCCAGTCATATTCAGCTATAGGGTTCAGTGCTCATCTCTGTTTATAGTCAAAGAGCCAGCGCTGTCTGTGTCTGCAGAAGTTTCTGTGGACATGTGGCAGGCATGACTAGACACTGGAGTGCATGGAATGTTGTTTACCTTCCTGCTGAATTTGCAATTTCTTGCTTTTGAACTCCTTTTGAGCTGCTTTCGAACTGCTAGGTTGGTAGGAAGGGCTCAGATTTGTGCCACCTACAAGATTTTCTTTATTTACGAATATGAAGACTAGACTTTTTTTTTTAATGAAAATGGGAATGGTGAGAAATCGAGGATGAGGTCTAAAATAATGGGAGTTGGTCTACATCAGGGATTCCCTTTTCCCACCACGGGCCTGACTATGCACCCAGACAGCTGAGCAGGCTGAACTACGCCCCAGAAGCTGAAGCGGGCACATTTACGGTTGTCATGTCCAACTCTAGGGGACAGTGCTCATTTCCGTTTACAGCCAAAGAGTTAGTGCTGTTCACATTTGCAGGTGTTTCTGTAGTCATGTGGCAGGCATGACTAAACACCTGAGTGCATGGAACGCTGTTCCTTTTCCTGACAAAGTGGTACCTATTTATCCACTTACAATTTCTTGCTTTCAAACTGCTAGGTGGGCAGGAGCTGGGACAGACAATGGGCAGCCACTCCATTATGCAGCACTCGGGTCTTGAACTGCTGACCTGCTCAAGCTCAGCATCTTAACCACTAAGCGACTGTGGCCCTACCAGTTATATTTACACTCATACAATGAGCATTCTTTCAAAGTATCACTACCCAAACTGGGTCACCTAAAGCTATCTCCTCTTCCTCCATATAACAGTGACACCCTTTCTCTCTGAAGCAATGTGGTAGCGGGTTTCATTAATGCAGGAGTTCTCAACCTTTTAAAGCCGGGGTCCGGGTCATGCTCCCTCAGACAGCTTTGGGGGCCAGGGGGCCATTTTGCCCTTCCTCCACCACGTGGACCTTCCTGGTGTAGTGGAGGCGGTGGCACATGAAATGGGGCTGCAGGCTGCATCCGGCCCGCAGGCTACAGGTTGAGCATCCCAATGTCTCTTTAGCATGACATATATAGAAAAACTTCCAGAGCCTGGATAACTGGAGGGGGAAAGGGTGGCTACTTCTGTACAGTTAGGAATGAAGGGGAAGAAGGAAAGGTTATGGCGGAAGAGGGCCGTTCCAGTTTAAGGGGCTGAAAGACGTAAGCCAGCGGCTTACTCATGGCAGCTTTATGATGAGAGACGAAAGGTGTGAAAGATTTGCTGTTATGAGGAGAGATTTATTGACAATTGCAGGCTAAAGTGCATTTCAAAGGAAGGCAAGGGGGAATGAATCATTCCACAGGGAGGAAAATAAAATCTGTTTGGGTATTTATTAAAGGTTTTGCAGGAGAGAAAGAAGAAAATAGCAATTTCGTTATATTTAGAGAGACAGATTAAATAAAGATGCAAGTGTACTTGTATACACAGTCATTGCGTGAATGGATCGAATGGCTGACACTTACATGGGTAAAGGTAAAAGTCTCCCTTGCTCAAAAGCCAGTTATATCCGACTCTAGAGTTTGGTGCTCATCTCCATTTACAGCCAAAGAAACAGCGCTGTCTGTGTCTGCAGGCATTTCTGTAGTCATGTGGTAGGCATGACTAGACACCAGAGTACACAGAACACTGTTACCTTTCCTGCCAAAGTGGTACCTATTTATCAACTTGCAAATTCTTCCTTTCAAACTGCTAGGTTGGCAGGAGCTGGGGCGGGAATGGGCGCTCACTCCATCATGAGGCACTTGGGTCTTGAACTGCTGCTGACATTCCAGTCATCAAGTTCAGTGTCTTAACCACTAAGCCACTGCAGTCTCACAATTCTTAGGTAGGAACAAATGTCATTGTTGCTGTCGTCGTCATCCTTTGCAGCAGTTTTTTTTTTAATCACAGGGGACCATTGTGTCATTTCCACTCAGCAGTGGGCTGGCTCACTGGGCTACCGGGACTCATCCCAGGGCACCCCCAGACCCCCAGTACCATAGCGCCCCCCCCCCTTGGGTGCCAATCCAAAGCAAAGGCGCAAAAAAAATCAAACCAAGAGGCGCCATTGGTCAGCCTGGTGCTCCTTTGCTCCTTCTCTTGTGGCCATTGGCAACTGTCCTTCTCTTGAGCCTCAGGCAGCTCTGTGCAAGGGGGTGTCCATGGAGGATGGAGGGCTGGGCCAGGCCTTTCCAGGGTTAGTGGAGGCCAGAGCCAAACCAAGCTGCGATGCCCAGAATGATCAAGCAAACAAGCGGGGCTCCATGTTCCTCTGCCTGCCTTCCTCCTCCTATGCCACCAAAGATAAGATTACCAAAAGCAGCTCAATTGACAGTGGAGCAGCTGTGGCTTAGAGGTCACAATTTTGCATTGTAAGCAAGAGGTTGGAGTTCGATTCCCCAGGAAGGAGAGTGGGAACATGTATAACATATAATTTCTGATGTAATTGTAGGAAACTTGGTATAAGAGGATTTTAAATTCTATAGGAGAGCCATTGTACTGTAATCAGGAGGTTGTTGGTTCAAATCCCTAGAGGGGAGTTGAAATTAGAAGGTGAGTGGGAACGTATATATTTTGTTAGGGTTAGACGCCCTCATCACTCCCTGTCCAGTGCCCTTTTAGGGTAGCCAGCATGCCCCTGTGTCCACCCGGACTGTTGTAATATGATTAATTCAGGATAGACTATAGGTAGGGCCCTCCATCTGATCTGTTGCTTGCAGGAAGGAGGCTGGAGGATCAGAGCAAGGGGGGGGGGGGAGAAGAGAGCCTTCTCTCCAACTTTTCTTGCCAGAGTTATAAATAAATACAGATTGCAAGACTTCAGACACCGCCCTCCAATTACAATGGATAATGTCACGCTGAAATAAGTAGGTAGAAGACCTGCAGCCAGGAAGGCGACACTGCATACCAAAATAGAAAAACATGTGTATCAACGGTCAAGGCAGCTCCCTCACTCTGATTTCCACCTATTCCTCTCTTTAAGACACCAGAATAAGCCGGTTTGTTGCTTGATGGTTTTATCACATCACAGGCCCTCCTTATTTCCCTTCCCCGTTTTCCTGTCTCATTTTGCATCTGGTACAAATTTCTTATTGCAGAACTCACTGTGTTGCCTGCTTGTATGTTGAGTATGTATCCCACCCTTTCCTCTGAGGAAAGTCAGAATAGCATCCATGAGATTTTCACTTCTGCAGTTGCTTCTCTCCATTCCTAGAATGCTCCTTTCTGTACACTTGTCCCCTGCTGCGCATCAGTGATCCATCAATGGCAAGTTTAGCTTGGAGGCATCAAATCAATCACAGGTGAGAAGCCTTTGTCTTTCCAGATGCTTCAGACTTCAACTCTCATTAGCACTATTTGATGTAGTTAAAACATCTAAAGAGCAAAAGGTCCTCCAACCTGGCCCTGTCTAAAGGAGTCTCCTAGCGAACCCTTGTTTCAAAATGAAGACTCCTCTGAAGAAAGTTGGGTTTGGGTCTCCCCAAAGACCAATTGTGTCTGACTCTAGGGTGTGTAGCTGTAGCTCATCTCCGTTTACAGCCAAAGCAGCAGCATTGTCTGATTCTACAGACGTTTCCATGGTTATGTGACAGGTATGACTAGATGCCAGACCGCTGATACCTTTCCTACAAAAGTGGTATGTATGTATCTACAGTACTTGCAATTTCTTGCTTTTGAACCCCTATGTTGGCAGGAGCTGGGACAGATGATGTGAGCTCACTCTGCCGTGCAGCACTCGGTTCTTGAACTGCTGACCTGCCAACCTGCTGGTAATCAAATACAGTATCTTAACCACAAAGTTACTACAGCCCCTGTCTGGGTTGGGTTGGGTGTCTTTAATTTACTCATTTACAGCAACCTGTTCCTGAACAGCAGAGTCAGCAGCAGTCACCTAGCTACAGTCTTTCACACTATGGTAGGACACACTGTATTTTGTTTGCAATTATAGTAATCACAGCTACATGTGATTACTATATCATTGCAAATATGTAACCTTTTCTGTCTTCTTTGTTTGGTGTATTTCTCTCCCCCCCCCATAATAATAATAATAATAATAATAATAATAATAATAATAATAATAATAATAATAATAATAATAATAATAATAATAATAATAATAATAATAATAATAATAATGTGTGTGTAAGTAGCAGGATAGATTTAAATCACGAGTCAGTAAGACTGTGGTGGCTCAGTGGTTAAGAGGCTCGCCTTATTAGCTGGAAGGCTGGCAAGTCAGCAGTTGGAGACCCAGGTACTGCATGACAGAATGAGCTCCCACCTTTGTTCCAGCTCCTGCCAACCGGAAGTAAGAAATTGCAAGTAGATAAATAGGTACCACTTTGGTGGGAAAATATATTTGGGACATGAAATGAGTCTCATTTGGGTGTCTCCTGAGTCGAGTTTCTCCAGCAAAAATTCAACTCAGAGTAATTTCTTACACAAAATTATTATTACTAGTAGTAAGACTAGATTGAAATACTGAAATCATTTTATACATAAGGATGCATAAAGGCTCAAAAGATTTCATTTACATTTTTTTGTTTAGCTTCTTCTGCAGATCTGTTCCATTCCCAACACTCTTCTTCCCTTCATTTAATTTTTGGAAATTTAGCACTTTAAGAGGTAAGGGGCTGATTCTGTGTACATAGATTTGCAAAAGAACAATGGGATTACAATCTTTTTCTCAGCGCTGTATGTTTATTTTATAATATTTTGCTGTGAAGAGGAGGCATGTGATCTATACAGATACAAATTCATTTTTGAGAACTGTAAAGCCATGATAATACCTAGATTTTAAAAATTGCCCAATAATCTTATAGAAACCGCTGGGCGAATGTGATATTGTGAACAGATTAATGGAATTCATTTACCAAAACATTTATTCATTGCATGAAAATATAGTCTCATGCTATATAATTAAATACTGTACTGTACTAATCCTTATTTCATGAGAAGTAACTTTTGGACTATAATGTATCTAAAATAGAAAAATAGATTGAAGGTTGTTTTTTTGTGTGTGTGTGCTTAAAAAGCATTTTATTAAAAAGATCTCATTTAAATTTTAAAAGTCTGGTTTTACTTTTAAAAATCTGATCTTAATTTTAAAAAAAATCATTGATTTTTGTCCACTCTAACTAGCCATCCTTAAGCAGATTCACACCAAAACTGAAGTCTGGGGTGATGAATGGAATTAAAACTACTTAGCCAGTATCTAGCTGAAAAACTATGAGAACAAAAGAATGACAATGTAAATTTCAGTTGCAAATTGCTGCAAGCTAAGAAGTCAACATGAACATTTGCTCTCATGCACTGAGTAGAGCTAATGATGTGTGACAGAGAAGCCAAAATGATATCTGAATTGGTGGCAGTTTACAGTTGAGATTAATGCTTATAGTCTTACACTGACAGGCAGAAGAAATAGGATTCTGGTAGTAATTTCTAAAGCAATGTTGAGGAATTTTTGACCCTCCAATTACTATTGAACTCCCAAACTCATTGGTTTTAACCAGTGTCGTACAGCAAATTGTGATGACAGTGGAGGTTACTGTCCAGCATCCCAATGGTCTTCTTTAGCTAAAGCATTTAGCTAAAAGGTAAAAGTCTTTCTTGCTCCAAATCCAGTCTTGTTCTTCTCTAGAAGGTGGTACTCATTTCCGTTTGTAGTAAAAAAAGCCAGTATGCAAACATTTCTGTGGTCATGTGCCAGGCATGACTTGATACCGGAGCACACAAAATACTGCTACCTTTCCAAATGAAGCGGTACCTATTTATCTATAGTATAGTTGTACCTTGCTTAAAGAGCATAATGTGTTCTACAGGATTGCTTTTTAAGCAAAACATCATTGTAAGTGACCAATTGTGACTTCTGGTGTGTGTGGGGGATTGTGAACCCCAATTCATTTGTTAAGTGAGTTTTGGGTTGGTTTTATTTGTTAAGTGAAGCGAAACATTCAGAGAAAATTCTGCTCTTTAAGTGAGTTACTCTTTAAGCAAGGCGCTCTTTATGTGAGGTTTGACTGTACAGTACTTGCAATTTCTTGCTTTTGAAGTGCTAGGTTGGCAGGAGCTGGGACAGATGATAGGAGCTCACATGGTTGTGCAGCACTTGGGTCTCAAACTGCTGACCTGCTGACCTTCCAGTCATCATGTTCAGCATCTTAACCACTAAGCCACTGCATACTACATCCTAAAGGCATGTCCTACAAACTCCCTTTGTCCTCCCTCTTTTCCTCTGTGTGGCTTCTTTTACTCACTTTAATATCCTATATTCAATCATTCCCCACCCCACAAATATCCTATATCTTATATTCAATCAATTCCCCCCCCCCTTGTCCCATTTTCCTTAATATGACACCTTATTGTGGTTCACTGCAAAGCTCTTTCACAAATATTAGGAGGGTAAAACAGAAAAAGCTCTTGATAGATCTCTGCAGAAAAAGTATTCAACAATTTCAGCACCACTTGTTGTTATCTCCCTGAGTCTTGCTCAGATGAGTCCTGGACTATGGTCAGAAGCTGTGCTGCTAAGCTTTACCAAAGTTCAGGAAAATTACTTTATTTAGCAACAGCTTCCAGCTTCCTTCCAGTTTGCTGTGTTTCCCTTTGGTTTGCTGTTTTTCTCTTTTGCATTCAGCTGTTTTAAAGTATCTGAAAAATATATTAATTGTTTAAATATACTTAAACTGCATTGACTTTTAATGTGATTTTATTGATTGCATCATACCCTGATTTCTGTCAATTGAGGATATTTAGAAATGGCTAGATAGATAGATGGGTAGGTGGGGTGTGTGATTAGATAGATAGATAGATAGATAGATAGATAGATAGATAGATAGATAGATAGATAGATAGATAGAGAGAGAGAGAGAGAGAGAGAGAGAGAGAGAGAGAGAGAGAGAGATGTAAAGCCTGCCCTTGCTTGAAAGCCAGTTGTATCTGACTAAAGGATGCGGTGCTAATCTCTGTTTACAGCCAAAGAACCACTGCTGTCTGTGTCCATGGCCATGTGCAGGCATGACTAGACACAAGAAATTGCAAAAAAGGTAACAACATTCTGGTAACAACACTGTTTACCTTCCCACCGAAGTGGTACTCAAACAGCCGACCTGCTGACCTTCCAGTTGTCAAGTTCAGCGTCTTAACCCCTAAGGCACCACAGTCTGTAACTATATAAAGGAATTACCAATAACTTTATAAACTATATAATCTAATCTATGTAAAGGAATACTGTACTATGCTAACTATGTAAAGAAAATTTACACCTGTGATCCTAACATAGCTCCACAAGTTGGAGCCTGCAAATGCACAAGTTTTGTTGTTCAGTTGCACAATCCATTCCGACCTTTTGCAACCCTATGGACCATTGCCCACCAGGCACCCCTGTCTTCCACCACCCCCCACAGCCTGCCCTGCTCTGTGCCGATTGCATCTACAATACCATCTAGCCATCTCATCCTTGGCTGCCTGCTTCTTCTTTTGCCCTCCACCTTTCCCAGCATCAAGGCTTTCACAAGTGAATCCTCTCTTCTCATTTGATGTCCAAAGTACTTTAGGTTCATCTTTACTATATGACCTTCTAAGGAGCAGTTATGGTTGATTTCTTTTAGGATTGACTTATTTGTTCTCCTTGCTTTCCAGGGGACTCTCAAAACTCTCCTCCAACACCACATCTCAAAGGCATCTATTCTTTTGCGCTCAGCTTTCCTAATGGTCCAACTCTCACAACCATACATTACCACCAGGAATACCATTGCTTTGACTATGCGAATTTTTGTTTGCAATGTGATGTCTCTACTTTTAACTATGTTCCCCAGGTTTCTCATGGCTTGCCTCCCAAGAATCAGTCACCTTTTTATTTCATGGCTGCACTCACCATCTGCAGTGAGCTTTGATCCTAAGAAAGTAAAATCTGTCACTGCTTCTACTTCTTCCCCATCTATTTTCCAGGGACTAAGAGGGCCTGTTGCCATTATCTTGGTTTTCTTGATATTGAGTCTCAAGCCAACTTTAGCACTCTCTTCTTTCAACCTAATCAGGAGCTTCTTTAGATCTTCCTCACTTTCTGCCATTAGAGTGGTATCATCTGCATATCTCAAATTGTTGATGTTTCTCCCAGCAATTTTGATCCCAAATTGTGATTCCTCCATCCCTTTATTGCACATTATGTGTGGTGTAAAAGTTGTATAAGCAGGGTGATAAAATGCATCCTTGTCTTACTCTTTTTCCTATTCCAAACCACTCAGTCATTCCGTATTCTGTTCTGTTGCTTCTTGACTCATGTACAGATTTCTCATGAGGCATATAAGGTGTTCTGGTATTCCCATCTCTTTAATTACTTGCCACAGTTTGTTGTGGTCCACACAGTCAAAGGCCTTGGTGTAATCAATAAAACAAATGTAGACTTGTTTCTGATATTCCTTTGTTTTCTCCATGATCCAACGTATGTTGGCAATGTGGTCTCTAGTCCTCCTGCCTCTTCGGAACCTTGCCTGCACTTCTGGTAATTCTCTCTCCACATGTTGCTGCAGTCTATCCTGTATTATCTTGAGCATCACCTTGAGAGTGTGTTGGATGAGTTCAATTGTTCAATAATTTGAACATTCTTTGGCATTACCCTTTTTTTGGGATTGGAACGTATACTGATCTTTTCCAATCCTGTGGCCATTGTTGTGTTTTCCAAATCTGCTGGCATATAGAATGCAATAATTTGATTCCATTATCTTTTAAGGCTTTGAAAAATCCAACTCCTTGTTGTGTTTGCTGGGGGAGGGGCCAGCTAAGATCACTTGTAGAGGCTGATGGTTTTTCATATCCTGCCACCTGTGCTGCCAGTGGGAAACTGCCACCTCCCAAAGCACTAGCAGAAGGACGAAAACAGTAAAACTCCTTTGAGTACTTTATATCTCAAAAACTCTGGGAAGGCAGCCATAAATCAGAATCAACTTGATGGCAAATAATTACTGGGAGAAAATCAAAGACGTGAGCCTGAAATGGAGATTAATTTAAAGAGTAAACAGGAGGATTCAGTAAATACTACTTATCTTCTCCCAGGCAAAGGTAAGTTGTGTAATGAGAATTGTGTGCAGTGCATATCAATGCTGATATTTAGGATTACAGATCCCAGAATTATTTAGGCAGTGGAGGGGAGGCAAGGAGTCACTGCTATTAATGGGGGACTAGAAAACTATCCAAAGGGGGCTTTAATGGCCAGTATAAAGTTGTTAAGTCCGAGTCAGAGTAGAATCAAGAGTTTTATGGCAAGAATAAACATTCTTGAGGATACACAGGAGCAAAATCAAATTAGAAGATGGAGGAAGGATCTCATTGGACAAGGGATAACATTAAAGGAGGATATGGCTGAGGAACTCAACCTCCCCTACATCACTTGGAGGACCTTGAATAGGCTGAGGGTTGGAGTCCCTAAATGCAGGACCAACACACTTGAGTGGGGGCTGCTGCTGGACAACAACACACTGTGTGAATGTGGAGAGATACAGAATCCAGCTCATTTAACTGGTCTGCCGATTACTACCAGAAACATGTACCAATGAAGACTTACACTTGGCCAAAAACAAAGCCAAGAAAGTGGCTTCATTTTGGCAGTACAAGGTTTAATCCGGACATTAAAGAACTATTGAAGGACAAGTCAACACTTATGTAAATCCTAAAGGTACAAAAGATACAGGAAACAGGCAATACCTTTATTGGATCACTAAGAAAAACAAAACGCTGCATGAGCTTTCGTGGTTCAAGACCACGTCTTCAGGCATGTACTAAAGTGTTCACTGGCAGTGGCGTCACGTGGGTTTCAGCTGCCTGGGGCTAAGGCCAAACTCGTTTCCCCCTCCATCTAGGTTCGCCCTCCCCTGCAGGACCCAGTTAACCCCTCGCTGCACATGCCAAGGCCACCAAGGCCCAGACCCAGAGCAGGGAGAGCCCTCAACAGCAAGCTGGGCAGGCAGTGGGCAGGTGAGGCGAGGCCAAGCCCGGACGCCCGGTACACCTCCGGCGCTGGGGACACAGCCAGGACAGGGCACCCTGCGGAGCATGGCAGTGGCGAGGATGTGTCCAACTCTGGGCTGCCTGCGCCAAACTCAGCAGGGAGCAGCATACTGGCTCCAGAGGCGGTGGCAGCAACAGCGGGAGGAGGAGGGGGAAGAAGAGGAGGAGCAGGAGCAGGAGGACATGGGAAACGATTGGAGTGCCGCTCCCGCTGCCCTTCCTGCCCTGCTGCCATGCCCAGGGTGGCCCTCAACACAGCGGCCCCCAAGCAGGGTCTGCCTGCCTGCCTTCCCAGGCGGGGGTCAGGCAAAGCTGCCCTCCCTCCCATCGCCTGGCTTGCTCTGCCCGCTTCTGCGAAGTCCCAGTTGGCACTTGTCAGGAGGTGGAGCGGGGACAGCCATGGCCGTTGGGAGGCAAAGTGGGCCCGGACTGGCTGCTGGCGCAGTGAAAGGCCTGCCTTCTGCCCGGGAAGTCCAGCGTCTTAAGCCCAGGCAGAGGGAGGCCAAAGCGATGGGGACATTTTGCCGCCTCCTGAAAAGTGTCCTCCCCCCCCCCCCCGGTGCAGGGCCTGCCCCCCCGCTACACTACTGGTTCATGGTGTGGTGTTCTGCCAGGTTCATGGCATGGTGTTCTGCCAGGCTTTTTTCTTATGGACAGCAAAATGTTTCATGTAGTTAGGATGCCACTCCCACAGGAAACTGGGCATTTGCTCCCAGCCCATTTGACCCTCTCTGAAGCATATGTAGCAACCTTTTGTGGCCAGATAAAGGAATAGAGATGCTATGTGCTACCCAGCAGAGGGCAAGGCTTCAATTTGGTATACATACTAGGCAAGCCAAATGCAGTCAAATTAAAGTCAATCAAATTTATTACCTAGTGATGTGGTGTTCCTTCAATTTATGATTTATTTATTTATTTATTGCATTTGTTACCCCGCCCCAATCGGGTGAACCCGACTCTGAGCGGCTTACATCAAGGTTAAAACATAGGACAATCTATATTAATGCTATTTATACTTAAAACTTAATGTTTAACTCTAAAAATCATAAAAAGTTAAAGCAATGTACAAGCTGCACACAAATTATATAAAATTCAGTCCCAAAAGGGTGGCAGTCCATTAAAGAAGCCACCTAGCATGAGAGCCCACATTCCCGGGTCCCCATACTTGTCCTGCCAGCCAGGTTTTCAAGCCCTTCCGGAAGGGCAGGAGCTCTCTCTGAAGGCGCAGTTCGGTGGGCAGGAGGTTCCAGAGGATCGGGGCGGACACGGAGAAGGCTCTCCTCCTAGTGCAGGCGAGGTGCGCCTCTCTTGCCGATGGAATAACAAGGGAGCCTCTCCGATCCGCCCTGGTGGGACGGACAGATGTTCTTAGGGTGACGCGGTCTCTTAGGTATCCTGGCCCACTACCATATAGGGCTTTAAAGGTAATAACCAGCACCTTGAATTGCACCCGGAGACATACTGGCAACCAATGCAGCTCCCGGAGCAGCGGTGAGGCACAAGCATAACTGTCCCGGTGTCAAAAAAGGTCATGTTAAGCAGCTATTTTACGGTATCCAGTAGTTCCATAGGCAAACAAAGAACCACGAAAACTCACACGTTTTGTTTTTCTTAGTGATCCAATAAAGGTATTGCCCGTTTCCTGCATCTTTACAATTAGAATATGGATCACACAGCTAATCTTCCTTGTTTATGTAAATTCTGTAACTGTCACAGGATCTATTATAATTTTGATTAGTTATGATGTTTCTTTATGTGCTGCCAAGTGAGTGACCCTAATAAGGCTATCAAGTGAGATATTTGAAGCTTTATCTCCAGGGAATTTCCATTACTGAATGGGGATTCACACATCAGATCTTCCAAGTTTGAGTCTATCACTCTGTCATTTATGGGTATCCCAGCCATATTTATATTGCCAATAATTGTGGTATATATCTCATTATATACACAGTCTACTTGGTTACCTAAGAAATGTTTTATAGCCTTTGTTAGGGCATTTTAAGTGGTATTGTACCAAGATTCCTGCCCAATGTGTGAGTATAGCTTTAAGACTCTTGCAGAGCCTTAAACACAGGTGTTTGGGATTGAGGCACAGACTGATTACACGGCTGTGTCTACCTGGCGTACGTGCCTCAGCAACAGCACAGTTGTAGCCACTTAGTGGTATAGCATAGCAACAGCACAGTATAACTATGGCCAACTGAGGAAGGTTATACTGAGGAGGGCATTCTACTGTGAAGGAAGAACTGCTGACAGAACTGTGACAGACTGACCACTGACTTGAGAGGGAATAGACCTGCTGCGTGAAGCTTTGTTTCTCTGAGAACTATCAGGTACTTCATACTACTGAGAAGAAGCACACTGACTTTGGCAGACTGCAGTCAGTGTTTTGCTAGCAGGACTCTGTACATGCTCTTTGGACTGGAGCCTTCAGGAGATTCCAAGCCCTGATGCAACTGTGGGGCTTGGAGACAGACTGGTACCTGTGTATATAGTTCTGTGTTTGTTGTCTTTCCCTCACTCAGAAGTAAACTGTACTATTCACTGAAGCTGTATGTGTGTGTGTCTTTGCACCTGAACCTTCTGCTGTGCAACAGCCTAATTGCGACTCTGCTATGCTGACACACATACCGCCAGAAATCCCTGACAGCCTTTTTTATGACAGAGTTGAGGAAGTTATGGCCTGTGTAACTGTGTTGGATCACATTTCCTACCATCCTTCCTACTGGCAGTTTGATTGAGGCTGAAGGGTGCTGTAGTCAAACTAAATCCAAGGAGCCACATACTTGTGTTCTGTTGAAAGAGTGAATATGGGCTATTTGAAAGGCTACTGGTCAAGCAATAGCATCACTACAGCTTGTCCCTAGCTATGAGCATTCACAGTAGGTTGGCTATATTTAGCCAGCCAAAATGATGACCAACGCTCTGTATTATTTTAAGCACTGCTGAAATCCTAGTGACCTAGAAATCAAATTATAGCAGAGGAGTTGTAATGACCAGTGATGCATTGGCAGGGCCCTTAAAATGAGTGCAGCAAGATTTATTTGAAATAACCAGTTGGGTTGGGTGCAGATGGCAGTCAGGGAGAATACATCACCAGCAGGTGCAGAGATGCACCAATTAAAGACATCCTTTTTAATAATTGGGGTACACAAGGCTGTGTTTCATAGCATGCAAGACCGAATCCAAAAAGCAACTCTTTAATCAGCAGAACTACACAACAGGATACTGGCAACAGACTCCAGCTCTTGGGACTCCTATACTCAAATATGGGCTTTATCTCGTTTTATCCTGCATGTATTTCTTGGAACAAGAAATGTAACCTTTTTCCTTTACCTTACCATGAACATCCTGAGCAATTATTCCTAATTCACAGTAGTGAGCTCGCCTTGTTATCTTGCTGCCCTCTGCTAACATAACTTCAACTTTTTTCTGGTTAAAAAAAAGAAAAGATATGATACAATGTCAAAAACCATTTAATTATTTCTAGATTTTCTTTTGCCTTCTCCTCCATTTGTTTTTGTTGTTCAGTCGCACAGTTGATTCCGACCCTTTGTGATCCCATGGACCACTGTCTGCCAGGCACCTCTGTCCCCCACCATCTTCCTCAACTCACTCAGCTTTGTGCCCATTGTGTCTACAATACCATCTAGCCATCTCATTTTGGGCCGCCCCCTTCTTCTCTTGCCCTCCACCCTTCCCCCATACAAGCAAGAAAAGCTACAATCATGAGATTGTGTGGATTTAGAATAAAATGAAACCAAGGGGCCTGCATTGAAACAGATCTGGTTATCAGTGAGCTGACACCCATCTCAGCCCCATGTGCCATTTAAAACCCCAATTAACAAAATACTTGAAGCAACCATGTTGATACCAGCCAGATAAATAAGGCTGAGACAGGTGAAGTCCTGAGATTAGAAGCAAAGGCCAGACATCTGTGAGCTCCCGTCATCTGTCCCAGCTCCTGCCAACCTAACAGTTCAAAAGCAAAGAATTGCAAGTAGATAAATAGGTACCACTTTGGTGGGAAAGGTAAGTGTTCCATGCACTCTGGCTAGTCATGCCTGTCACATCATCATGGAAATGGCTGCAGACACACATTGCTGACTCTTTGAGTGGTAATGGAGATGAGCAGGAACCCCCTAGAGTCAGATATGACTGGCTTTCGAGCAAGGAAGGCCTTTACCTTTTAGGACACACACGCGCGCACCTGTGTGTCTCAGGTCTTCACCTGGAACTAGAAGCCTTATTTATCTAGCTGGTATCGACATGTTTAAGTCAGGGGTTCTCAACCTACGGCCCGGGGACCAGATGCAGCCCATGACAGTTTCATGCCGACCCACCACCACCTCCACCACACCCAGAACTGCCATTTGTGGCAGGCAGGGCAAAATGGCCATCTGGCCCCCGAAACTGTCTGAGGGAGCGTGACCTGGCACTCAGCTTGAAAAGGTTGAGAACCCCTGATTTAAGTATTCATATTCAAGTGTTTATAGATACAAAAAGACAGGACCTTTATGACCTGTTTGAATGTGCAACTGCATACAAGGGACTTCGTCTATATGTGTGTGTACAGTATATTGCATAGGTACATGGATGGAGCTGGTGTATCCCGCCCTCCTCCCATCCTCCCCAGCCAATGACAGCTTGTCTGTTATTTTGGAACCTGCCGGAGAGCAGAGCAGCAGCATTGCATGTACGTCCTGGAAGCCGCAAAAGGACCACGGGCTGGCAACAGAGAGAGGGGTAAGGAAGCTGTTTGGGGTGTGTGCATTTGTGTGTGTATAATGAAGGGCTATGTTCAGTAAAGGTAGGGGAAATGGGTTATACTGGTGTAGCCTTCTGCAACAATCCATCTTCCTGGTTCCTAAATGTCTCTCTAAAGGCCCAACATCCTGTATTGCTGGTGTCAAGGAGCTACTGGGGGTAGTTATTCCAGATTTATTTCTCTAAATTCTTTTATGTAACCAGTTTCTAATAAACAATGCTGGCAACATAAATTAGGTAATCTGTTTTTTTTTGGGGGGGGGGGATCTTTTCTCTTAGTTTCTACACAATCAGTCATAGTGACTTTTTAAACTAGGATGGGGTGGGACTTGTTATTATCCGAAATACACAAACGAGCGTTCACGGGCAGTTTGCACACCTGTTATTTATTTTCTTAAAAGCCACCCCTTACCTCCTCTGCGCCGCCTTGTTCTTGGTGGGAATAGCATCATTTTAGTTTGCAGGGCACATTTCTCAAGTCGTTGACAGGATCCCGACTGAGCCCTCTCGCTGTTCGTTCAAACCCACTTCCCAATGCAAAGCATATTTTCCATCGTCCCCCCTCCCCCCCAAGCATCATCCTCTGCTCCCGCATTTACTGGATCGTGCCACCCACATCCGTTCCGACCTAAGTGCCACCCTGTCTACCACGACTTCAGATTTGTTTCTTTCTCCTCTTAAAAACTCCCGATCCCACAACTTCCACTGAACCCGAGCCCTTTGCCGCAGCCATCGTTCCGACGTGCAGTTCACGGGAAGCGGTCGCGAGTCGACCTCCTCGCCTGCGCCGCTTTTACCTGGGAGTAAGTAAGCCCCTTCCCTCTCCTCTCCCATAGACTGAATAACCCTTGGGGTGGGGAGAATCTCACCCGTCCCCCTCTTCGGCTGGGCTTCTAGTGGTCCTCCCTCCTGCGCGATCCCAATCCTGCGCTTCCCAATCCAAAGCCATTCCCTCCACCCGCCCCGACGAAAGCAAGGAGCCCTTTTTTCACTCCCAAGTGTCAGGAAGGGCAGCCGCCAGATCCGCATTTCTGGGAGCCAAGAGATCATCATCATCATGCACCGATGAAGACTTGCACTTGGGCAACGACCAAGCGAAGGAAGTGGCTTCGTGGTTTGTTTGGGACACGAAAGAATCATCCTCATCATCCTCATCCTCATCCTCATCATGCACCGATGAAGACTTGCACTTGGGCAACGACCAAGAGAAGGAAGTGGCTTCGTGGTTTGTTTGGGACACGAAAGAATCATCCTCATCATCCTCATCCTCATCATCATCCTCATCATTCACCGATGAAGACTTGCACTTGGGCAACGACCAAGCGAAGGAAGTGGCTTCGTGGTTTGTTTGGGACACGAAAGAATCATCCTCATCATCCTCATCATCACCCCGTTTGCGTTTTACATAACCGGGGTTGCTGTGTGTGCACACACATAGGCAGCGCCCGAAGCTTGCGCCTAATACGTGGGGGGGGGGGGGGTGCATTTTGCGCCAAGCTACCTCTCTCTCTCTCCCACATTCATTCATTCTCCGCCTCTGCCCCGCCCTTCGCGGTCAAGCCCCGCCCACCGTTCCTTGTTCCCCGCCCCCCCGCCCCAAAACAGGCCGGCCAATCGAATGGCCGAGAGCGTCGATCGCTATTTAAATTTATTGGGGGGGGGGGGAAAGAGTCTCTCTCTCCCCGCATCCTCCTCGACTCGGCGCTCCGCAGGGCTCCGGCCATTTCGTCCCGCCGGGGAGGGAGAGAGCCCAGCCGGGAGCGGCGGAGGAGCGAAGACTGGTATCTATAGGGGGGTCTTCGGGGGGGAAAAGGAGGGATCGGGACCTGGGGTCGCCATGCTGGAAGAAAGGACTTTTGGGTGCCCCGGGACTTAGTCGGAGACCAGCGTGCGCTTCTGCCCCTGGAACGTCGTGGCGGGCCATAGGGAGTCCAGATCTGGCCCCCGAACCTCCTGGTGGTCCAAGGTAAGCCCGGATCTAGTGGGGGTCCATAGTTCTGGTGACTTGGCCCCAGGACTTAGTGGCAGACCATAATAAGTCTCGGTGACTTGGTTCTGGGACCTTGTCGTGGCACATGTTCAGTCCTGATGACTTGGTCCCCCGAAAGTATTGGTAAAACCATAATAAGTCCTGGTGATTTGCCCCCCCCCCGAGCTTAGTAGTGAAGTCCTGATGAATTGGCCCCGGGACCTAGTGGTGGCCCATAAATAAATCGCGGCGATTTGGCCCCAGGATCTAATGGCAGACTATATAATAAGCCCCGACGACTTTGCCTCGGGACCTAGTACTGTAGTAGCTCATAGTAAGTCCTGGTGACTTGGCCCCAGGACTTAGTGGCAGACCATAATAAGTCTCGGTGACTTGGTTCTGGGACCTTGTAGTGGCACATATGTTCAGTCCCGATGACTTGTCCCCCGAAAGTATTGGTAAAACCATAATAAGTCCTGGTGATTTGCCCCCCCCCCCGAGCCTAGTAGTGAAGTCCTGATGAATTGGCCCCGGGACCTAGTGGTGGCCCATAAATAAATCACGGCGATTTGGCCCCAGGATCTAATGGCAGACTGTAATAAGCCCTGACGACTTTGCCTCTGGACCTAGTACTGTAGTAGCTCATAGTAAGTCCTGGTGACTTGGCCCCAGGACTTAGTGGCAGACCATAATAAGTCTCGGTGACTTGGTTCTGGGACCTTGTCGTGACACATGTTCAGTCCCGATGACTTGGTCCCCCGAAACTATTGGTAAAACCATAATAAGTCCTGGTGATTCCCCCCCCCCCCCCGAGCCTAGTAGTGGCCCATGTGAAGTGCTGATGAATTGGCCCCGGGACCTAGTGGTGGCCCATAAATAAATCGCAGCGATTTGGCCCCAGGGCAGTGATGGGCTGCAACAGGTTTTCACCAGTTCTCCAGAACCGGTAGTAACTTTCCCCAGTGTCCCGGAGAACCGGTAGCAGCTTTTGTGGGGAACCACCTTCGGGGCTTACCTTTTCACTGGTTCCCCCACTGGGTGGGTGTATTTTAATGTATTTTAAAAATTTATTTATTTATTTAATTTATTTACGGGTTTGTGTTATGGGTGGGTGGGTCGGTGTGTGTGTGTGTGTGCTTATTTTTATTTTATTATTTTGTATTTTTAATTTTTTTCTTTGGCCCCACCCACATCATGACATCTTGATGTTAGCTCCGCCCACATTGATGATGTCATGGTAGAGTAGTAAAATTTTTGACATCCCACCACTGATCTAATGGCAGACTGTAATAAGCCCCGACGACTTTGCCTCGGGACCTAGTACTGTAGTAGCTCATAGTAAGTCCTGGTGACTTGGCCCCAGGACTTAGTGACTGCCCGCAGTAAGTCTCGACAGCGTGTCCCTGGGGCCTAGTGGTAGCCCTTAATCATCCAAATAAATTTGGCCCCGGGACCCAGTGGCAGCCCATAACAAGATGAGCCGTCTTGACCCCGGGACCTAGTAGACTAGATGCTCCTTGTGAGTCGTCCCCCTTGCCTCGAGGATGGAGCGGCAGCCCATTAGCCTTTGATCGGAGACCTAATCATCTTGGCCGCCTTTGCCCTGGGACGTATTGGTATTTCTTGCAAAAGCCCAGGTGCCTTTGTCTCCGAAGGCATCAGCAGCAGCCCTGAGTAAGCCTTGGCTCCCTCCATAGTTCCAGGGCAGCTGCCGCTCTTTAGCCTCGGGACTTAGTAGAGCCCGAGCCCAGCCGCCTCGGCCCCGGCACCTAGTGACAGCCTGGAGAAAGCACGACCACACCTCTTCTCCCGTCGGCGCTGAGTGGCACAGCCCATCATCATTCTACCTGATTTTGCCCCGGCACCTATTGTTACCCCCTTTGATCCTGGTATGGGATGTAACAGGTTCTCACCAGTTCTCCAGAACCGGTAGTAACTTTTCCCAGTGTCCTAGAGAACCTGTAGCAGTTTTTGGGGGGAACCACCTTCGGGGCTTACCTTTTCACTGGTTACTGCACGTGCATGCCAAGCACTTGGTGTGCATGCACACCTAGTGCTTGGCACATATGCATGGCCTCCTTGCTGTCCTCCCAAACGGGGAGGAGGAAGAGAAGCTGCTAGCCTGAAGCTCCCTATAGCCTGAAGCTCCCTATTTTTATTATTTTGTATTTTTTCTTTGGCCCTGACCATGACATGACATCATGATGTTAGCTCCGCCCACACTGTGATGACATCACGGTTGGGTAGTAAATTTTTTGACATAGCACCACTGCTTCCCTCCCTGCCCCTCTTTCTTTTCTACATCCCGATCTCTGCGTCTACACATGGATTCTTTTGCTCCCTGTGCCTCATGTCCTGCACCTGTACTCGTGAGAAGGCGGAACATGTGTTTGCGAGCTGCTGTTTTTTTGTGGAGAGTGGGGTCTATTTCTTTTCCGCTTTAGCTTTTAATGAAAACCAGAGTTTCTTCTAATGAAAGGAAGACTTTTAAAACTTCACTGCCGCCGCTTTTCCTCCTGCTGCGTTATCCTTTACTGAGGTGGCTGCCTGTGTGATTTCTTTCATCCTGGTCCCTGTTTGTCTTTTTAGGCTTTGCTGAGCTGCTTTCTCTTTTGGAGAAATGTGGAAGGAAGGGGAGGGGGATGTTTTATGTGCTCCAGTCCTGGAAAAGCCCCACTTCCTTTGGGCCATCCTAAACAATATTATTTCACATCTCCTTTCCTGGAAATCCTGCCCTTTGCCACTTTGGGGAGCCTCACAGATGCTATTTGCAAAAAGAAGTTTTCCTCTTTGAACAATTACAAAAAGAAATCTATTTTTTTTAATTACAATGGGCATGAGATTATATTTATTTATTTATTTGTTCAGATTTATATTGCCGTCCACTCGCCAAGGCGACTCAGGGCGGCAAGCAGCAACAGTACAGTAAACATCATAAAATACAACCTCACAAAACAACCATAGCAGAACACAGACTAACTTCCCTCTGGTTGTTGTTGTGGGCCCAGAGGAGGGGGCAAGGTCCTCAACCTTGTCATTTAATACATATGCACGTATTATGTGTTGGTTTGGGTGGTTTACCCAGTGTCACTGCACTGGACTGCTGCTTGTGCATAATTCAGAGATGTTCAGGGCCAAAGTGATGTGCGCAGTGTGGATGGTTGAGTTCCCCATTTATAGTTTGTGAGTTTTCTGAAACATAATCTTTGTTTAAACATTCAATATCATGTGCATGGGAAGAACAGGGCTCCAGTTTATGAAAAGTTATGCCAGAGAAAAATGGATTTTTTTGTTAGTTTGGCTGCCTATATGAAATGGCTCTGTGAGCAAGTGATGGACCTGTTCAAGATAAATGTAGTTCTCATTGATTAAAATTATTGGGTTTTGTGGTGGCTCAAGTGGTTAAGATGCTGAACTTGACAACTGGAAGGTTGGCAAGTTAGCATTTCAAGACCCGAATGCTACGAGACAGAGTGAGCTCCCATTGTTCTGTCCCAGCTCTTTCTAACGTAGCAATTCAAAAGTAAGAAATTGCAAGTAGATATAATAGGTATTGCTTCAGCAGGAAAGGTAACAACATTCTGTGCACTACGGTGTCTAGTTATGCTTACCACATGACCATGGAAATGTCTGCAGACGCAGACAGTGCTGGCTCTTTGGTTGTAAACAGAGACGAACACTGAATCCTAGAGTCTGATACGACTGGCTTTCGAGCAAGGGCGACCCTTATTTCACTGTATGATGACAGATAAATAACCAGGGTTTTCCACCCTATAGATAGCTTTGGATCACTTTGCGTTCCACCCAAAAAGGTGATATATATCAATGTAGTGCAATGAAATGAAACAACCCAACCAAACCAAGAATGCCTTTTCTGTGTGGTATCAATCAGTCCTATCCAACCCAAAGGTTTCAGTAGGGTCAGGGTGTTATAAGATTTGTGATAGCATGTTAAAAGCAAACACAATAGGTTGTTTTCTTATGTGCTATAAAGTTGGCTATGGCTTACGATGACCCAGTGAATCAGTGACCTCCAAAATGTTCCATCATTTATAATCCTCAGCTTTTTCAAACTTAAGGCTGTGTTTTCCTTAGAGGGTCAGTCCATCTCATATTTGATTTTCCCCTTTTCTTTCCACCTTCATCTAAATAGGCACAACAGTGGATGATCTGTAATAAATTCTGGGCAATCCTGCCTTAAATTGAAGTGAGCATAAAGTGGGTTATGTGTCACTAAGTTGCTTTTCATAAAAGTAACAGCATTGATTGGAAACAATTATGATCTAGCCCAAAATGGATTAGCTCCTGATTACAGAGATGTGTAATACTATAATAGGCATACTTTAATTTTGCAGCAAAGGGGCAATAAACAGGCTGTGTAGTATAACTCATATCTCAGTCTCTGAGCCACCTTTTTGTTGTTGTTCAGTCGCACAGTCGATTCCGACCCTCTGCGACCCCATGGACCACTGTCCTCCAGGCACTCCTGTCCTCAACCATCCCACTCAATTTGCTCAGCTCTGTGCCCATTATCTCCATAATACCATCTAGCCATCTCATCTTGGGCCGTCCCCTTCTTCTTTTGCCCTCTACCCTTCCAAGCATCAAGGCTTTCTCAAGTGAATCCTCTCTTCTCATTTGATGTCCAAAGTACTTTAGCTTCATCTTTATTATTTGACCTTCTAAGGAGCAGTCAGGGTATACACACCTAAATTGGAGAAATTCCTCTGCTGACTCTCTTCTCAACCATTTCCAAGTTTGGTAAAATTTGGAGTTAAAGTGTCTGAATTATACCCCCCCCCCTACTCATTGAACTCTCCCCCCCCCCCCCAGCTCGTGGTGGCCTAAGACTTTTGCATAGTTCTATAAATGTAATGGATAAATGAAAATAATACCTACAGGTAGACCCTTAGTCAGTTTATTTTTTGTCTGTTCATTTATTTAATTGTTTGTACACTGGCCAGATTGGAGAATAAGCCAGATGGGCAGTATAAACATGTAATAAATAAATAAAATAAATATTGGATTATCTCTGCTTCAGATTGTGAGTAGGGTATTTTCTGTACAAATGAGGTCACTGGCTTTCACATCACTGAGTTGATCATATAGCCTTTAACTAACCTAAAAATAGTTGGAAGTAGGTGTAACTGAAAGACTACACATTTCTAATAGTAAACAGCTGCTGACATTTCTTTTTTTTAATTTTCCGCTGCCTCTCCTCAGGGGCATATTTGCCTGTGGATGTTCCAGGGGCAAAAATCTACCCTCTTTTAAAAGCCACTAGGAATTGTGGTAGTGTTGTGTAAGTAGCACCTGATTTTGCATTGGCTGTAGAATAGAAGGAAGCAGCTATGGGGTGTGTGGGTTAAGATGCTGAACTTGACGACTGGAAGGTCAGTAGGTCAGGAGTTCGAAACCTGAGTACTGCACGTCGGAATGAGCTCCCATCTCTGTCTCAGCTCCTGCCAACCTAGCAGTTTGAAAACAAGAAATTGCAAGTAGATAAATAGGGATCACTTTCATGGGAAGGTAAACAGCGTTCCATGCACTCCAGTGTCTAGTCATGCCTGCCATACGTCCACAGAAATGTCTGCAGGCACAGACAGCACTTGTTCTTTGACTGTAAAGAGAGATGAGCACTGAATTCTAGAGTTGGATACGACTGGCTTTTGAGCAAGGATGACCTTTATTTTTATGATCACAGTGCATAGGTAACATTTTTAGCTGATTTCAGTAGGAGAAACATAGGGTTTGTTTATTTGATGGCTTGCTTGTTTGATTTCTGTTTTGCCTTTCTTTCAAAAACTGGGACCTAAGGCACCTTCACTGTCTTTCTTCAACCAGCAGAAGTTTCCGAATCATAATTTTCATTCTTCTTCTTTTGTGTCCTGGTCAAACTCTGAACTGGCAAAATGAAGTGTGTTGAAATAAATGGCTAAGAAAAGTTAATAAGCATGAAGCTGCTGTGATAAACATTTTAGCCTCTGCCTTTCTCAGATATGCATCTCCCACTGGAGCACAGTGTTCCACTCTTTCCTTGCTACCATGATTTCAGGGAATCCTTCTGGGAATTCTGTTTCTCCACCTGTTACAAGGATGGCTCTTCCTTGCCTAAATCCTGCCACATACAGATTGCCTCTTATATTCATTGGGTTCAGTATCTGCAGTTTCAGTTATCAGTGTGTCTAAAAACATACTGAGATAAATGATATGTATGGTATGTATTTCTATGGTGCATCACCAAAGAAGACCACTAGAGGCCACTGCAATGTAAAATAAAGGTTTTGCTGTTATCCACGGTTTCAGGTATCATGAGTAGGCCTCGGTCCATATCCTTCACAGATAGGGGAAGCAAACTGTCTCAATTTTTGGTTTGGATATTAGTCAAGGGTTTCTGGGACATTGCCAAATTTGATGCATCACAACTAGCAGGTTGTTATATGCTGCAATTTTGCCTGGGTCACAAAACACATTATCAGTAGATGCTAACTTAACTCATTGGCAAATGTGTAATGCCACAATGTTTGTTTTGCATCCATCCTTTGGATGTGATGTATCAGCAGCTTGCAAGAGAAGTTTGTTTTGCAACCATTTGCAAATTAGTAGGGGCAGGCTTCATAGCAAATTTGAATAACAGCTGGGGATTTTCCATTATTGTCAGCTGTAAAAAGCTACATGTTACTTTTCTGTTGGGCTGGCCAGCCATTTGTGTAGCTCTGTACTTGATGTGTAAATTGATGCCAGGTCTTATTCCAGTGGTGCCCAAACTTTTTTCCCTCCAGGCTGGTTCTGCCCCTGACACGCAGGTGTGGAGGCCAGAGGTGGGCTGCCCCTTTCGCTGATGGTTCTGACATCAGCCGTGGCGGCGGTGGCGATTGCGCTTTGTCCCTGCTACTCTGAGCAGCCTCTGGCTCGGTCCCCTCACTTCAGCAGCCTTTGGGTATGTGGGTCGCTCCCCCATTTCAAAATCCACGGCGTCATCCCAGGGGCGCCAAAATCCGTGATGTCATCCTGGGGGCGTCATGGGGCTCTCCTAGTGCCACTGATTTTGAAATGGGGAAGGCTCTGAAAATTTCCCCAATGTAGTGATCCACGTTCCCAAAGGCTGCTGAAGTGAGGGGGCCGAGCCAGAGGCTGCTCGGAGCAGTGGGGACAAAGCATGATCGTAAGTGACGTCAGGCGATGGGGGCAGTCCTAGGAGAGCCCAGGTACTCAGCCTGGGCCGGATTAATGATATGAATGGATCTAATTGGGCCCACAGGCTGTAGTTTGGGCACCACTGTCTTACTCTTATGTCTTGACAAAGTGGACTTGATCCACAAAAGCTCACATTAAACTACAGCAATTAGTCTTTAAGGTGCCACAATTTTTTTTGGTCTTTTTTCTTGTTTTGTTTACTCACCAATATGCTCGCACAGACTTATATGGCTACCACTTCCTAAATCTTATTACACTTGTGGATTCCTCTATGTGTGAGTGTAAGGAGTAAGTAAGTTCTAAATGTTTTAGGGCACTGTTTCTATCATCCTTGATGGTTAACCATGCTGACTAGGGCTGATGGGGACTGTATTCCAAAACATCTGGAGAGCACTAGATTTCCTGATCTTGTGGTTGTAAAAACGTACTTGCATGTTCAACTGTTATTGTTGAGAACCATTAGTGGATATAGTGGATAGAGGGGCAAACCTGGACTCAGGAAACCTGGGTTTGAATTTCAACTTGGCTGTGGAAACTCATTGGGGGTCTTGCTGGTGAAACCACTCCTTGAACATCTGACTTCTTCTTTACTTCCTCTTTTACCCCTTCGGGCATCAAGATACAGGGTTCTGGCTCTGGCACTTCTAGTAATATGTCTCTGTTGCCTCTCCACCTCCCTCTGGATCTGCTTCATGGTCTTTGTCCTTCTCCTCTTTCCATATATGCCTTGTATAGTATGGAATTTCAAGACATTTCTCTCCTTGTCTCTGTATGTAGTTTAAGACTGATTCTACTCCAATTCTTTCCATTATAATATCATTCCTGATTTTATCCCTTCTTAGTTGCTCCAGCAGCCTTCCTCAGAAATCTCATTTCTGTGCTGACCAACTTTCATTTAAGTTTTCTTTTAAGTGTCCATGTTTGGCACTGGTAACATAAGCTGGGAATAAGTTAGGTCATAAAAGATTGGCGAACACCATTCCAAAGGGTAGAAAAAGTTTCCATAGTGAACAGCAGTTGAACATGGGTCAGTTGGTCCTAAGAACATCTGACATGCCTGAGAAACCCTGTTAGGGCCTCCATAAGTTGTAACCAACTTGGAAGATGGAGAACTGAACACTCTTATGGTGATGGTCATTGGATGTGGCATTGAGCTCAATGAGGTGCCAACTTGACCAAAGCTAAAACATGTTATGCCTCTTTAGGAGAATCACCAAAGGATGGGGCATAAATCTAATACCTTCAATAACAAACAAAAGCGAGAGAGTGTAACCTATTCATGCTAACTTCTTTGAGTGCCATATCCGATTCCAAATACTGTATTGGCTACTATCATGGTTATCAGTCATGAAGATTGTCTTGTGGCCCATATAATGCAGAGGCCTTTCATTTGTCTTCCATATCACAGCATGACATCTGCATGACACCCGCATGACACTGATCCAGTTCCTCAAGTCACTTTCTGAGCCTGAGCCCTTTTGGCACACAAAGTCTTCACAAGCCCAAGCCAGTTTTGATGAAACTGCTGCCCTCCATCAAGATGGATTTAAGTGGGATTTTATCCACTTGGAGACCATCACCCTTCCCTGTGAACATCTCCCTCCAAGTTTCTTAGTCCTCAGGGTTGTCAGGTTATTTGACCACTGCAGCATGACTGGTGTTGAGTTGTTGCCAGAATGGCCTACTCCACGGGTTCTCAACCTTACAGTGCCATGGGCCGTAGGTTGCAAACCCCTGGTCTACTTTATTATGATAGCAGGATAACCTGGCCAGACTGGTAGAGGTAACTAGGTTACTTAATTTGCTATCTCCAAGTTTTGTTAACAAACTATCAGAAGATTCCACTGAAATTGGGGTTTGACATTTCTTTATTCTTGAGGGTCAGTGATTCTTCTGTCCCCTCCTCTAATCTTTGACTTTATATATGATTATAAATTAATGTGAATAGTTTTCATTGCTTCTGTTGACCTACATATTTAATTTGTTTAATTTTAAATAGCTTGGTCAGGTTTAAAGTGTTTACATTGTTTTTTGTTGAATCCTACCCTGAAATCCTGCAAGATAGGGTGGGATCTAAATATTTCAAATAAAGTACATACATATGTAACGAGAACAAGAGAGGAGAAATTGGTGTCTCGGGAATCCCATCCTAACTGGTTCCAAACCAGAGGCTAGAAATGATGTTTTTAAACTGCATCCCACACATGTTGGCTAGAATATTCTGGGAGTTACAGTTTTGAAAAAAATAATAATCCCAAAACTTCAAAACAGGGATGGGTGGGGGGCTACATGAAATGCCGCCGCGGGCCTTAGATTAGGAACTCCTGATCTAGTTAGTAGAATATGTCACATACTGTCCAGTTGAAACACAACATGTAGTGAACTTGATAGGGTTTTCATGGTTGGTGAGCTATTTAATGAGTGGTTTTATAAGTTCAGAGACCATGGTAGCTTAGAGGTTAAGATGCTGACTTTGAAGGTCAGTTCGAGACCTGATTGCTGCAGGATGGAGTGAGCTCCTGTCATCTGCCCTACTAACCTAGCAGTTTGAAAGCAAGAAATTGCAAGTAGATTAATAGGTACTGCTTCAGCAGGAAAGGTAATAGCATTCCGTGTGCTCTGGTGTCTATTCATGCCTGCCACATGACCACGGAAACATCTGCAGACAGCACTGGCTTTCTGGTTGCAAACAGATGAGTGTTGCCTCCTACAGTCAGACATGACTGGCTTTTGAGCAAGATAGACCTTTATTTTTATAAATTCCTTATCCCTAGCGAACTTCCATGGCTTAATAGGGATTTGAACCATGTCTCCTCAGTTCTAGTTAATCACTTTATCTACTAGATCACACTGGGTATCCAGTAAAATATTGGGTATAACTAAAGCTATGTTTTTGGTTTTTAAAATTCTGGCTAATCCAGTTTAAAAGCATTGCTTCGTAACCTGTGCTGATCTATAAACATCAATTTGGTTATAGCTTTTGGTGGCAAACATACCTCTTGCTTTGCCTATATTTTAAGGCTGCTGGACATCTGTGAGGTATAACACCTGTGCTGCAGAAGAATGGAAAGTTGAGTCAACTTTGTGCCCTGTCAGGATTGAATTCACAAATGTCAACCATTTTGGCTGCAGTACAGCATTTAACCACTGCACCGCAAGGGCTCAAGATTTGAATCAATGGGCTTTTAAATCACTTTTAACTTTATTTTATACTATGTTTGGGGCTTACTTTGTCATGGCCAGAATCCTATTAGTTTTTCCAGCTGGTGTAAAAGCAATCATTAGTTATTTTCAGCTGTTGGCGGATGTAAGTTGATACATTAGTGTAGGCATGTGCAGTTGTGTGTCTTGGCTCACAACTTTGAATGCTTGTGACTTAATGGCAATTTGGAGGTGAAATTCATGCTGACAGTGTAATCTTTCCGTCAGGTTCAGGGAAGACATGTTGTATTTTTATCTGTACCTGTTTTAAGTCTGTCGTGTTAGTCTTTGTGGGGAGAAAAGTGAAATACTGTACAGGTAAAAGAAATGCATGGGTTGAAGTGTTCTAGCCTGTGCTTTTATTTATGTAGGCTCATGTGAGCCTGCCTAACAGGTCTTCCTGGTGCCCAGGTGAAATGGGTGGGGTCTGTGAAATATGTTCCAGAAAAATCTATAATATACTGTATATATTTGAAATGGTAGCCATGTTAGTCTGTGTTTCAGGCATATCTGAGAGGGGAAAAAAGACAAAAACACACACACCCTGTTATGGCATTTTAAAGACTGGGGTACACAGAAAGAGCCTCCTTGGAGATTGTGGCATTTTTGAACCATAGTCGGGCATACCCTGGTAATGGCAACCTTGTGTTGCCAGCTAATCTTTCTCACAGTCGGTCATGTGAAAGGAACTGCAGAATGAACTCTCCAAAAGGTGCCTTCATTTTTGGCAGTTTCATGTCTGCCCTAGACATGGAGGAGAAGAAGAACTTTAATGGCAATGGATTTGATCCACAAAAGCTAACGTTAAAATACAGGGGTTAGTCTTTAAAGTTCCACAACGTTTTTTTGTCTTTTTGTTCTGTTTTCTCTCTGATATGATACACAGGTGTTTCATGGCAGGTGCTTAGGAATTTCTTGCCAGAGAAAACTAAATTGAAAAGGTGTTCCCTGAAGACAGAGAGACACCAGGCTGATATATTCGGTTTTTGGAAATGAGAAACCTAAGCTATAACAAAGCCCAGTTTTATCAAGGCTTGGTTAGAGGCAGTTCACAGTCAGACCTATCCTAACTGACCCCATGGAGGTTTTGTGAGATGTAGATTAGAAAACTTTGCTCGTTGACAAAAATAGCTTCTGTCTGTCAGACTGAAACTTGGCACTTATGTTCCGTGAAAGCCAATAAAAATTACTTTGCCACAACATGTTCAGTTCAAAGTACAAGGGAAAGACTGTGTTGTTCCTGTTGACTCAGAAACTAGATAAAAATGGACTCGCACATCAAGCCTGAGCCCTCTCTGGAGTAAAAAACTAATAAAGCTGAAGCTCTTGTACTTTGGGCACATCATAAGATTCTCCAGAAAAGACAATAATGCTAAGAAAGGTGGAAGGCAGCAATAAATGAGGATGACAGAACATGAGAATGACTGACTCCCTAAAGCAGGGGTGCCCAAGCTTTTTGGGGTGTGGGCCGATCACGTGGTTCAGGGAGCCGGTCACTAAGGCCTGGGGCCCGGGTGTGGTCCCCGATGTCAATTCACCCAGCCCATGAAGCCCTTGTCGCTCCTGGAAGCGGAAGTAAAACGCGCCCGGGCGCGTTTTACTTCCACTTCCAGGAGCGACGAGGGCTTTGCGGGCCGGATGAATTGGCATCGAGGACCACACCCAGCCCTCAGGCCTTAGTTTGGGCATTACTGCCCTAAAGGAACCACAGGCTTGTGTTTGCAAGAGTTGAGCAGGGTTGCCGAAGGCAGGCTGTTTTGGATTTCTCTCATTAATAGGGTTGCCATGAGTTGGGGATGGCTTAAGGGCACCTAATGGGAACAAGAAGAGTAGAAAATATTATTTCATTGAAGCAGTACAGTTTGTCTGAAATCCTAAATGTGAGGAAAAGTGTTTGCTCTCCCATTAGAATGAATACAGATTAGAAAGATAAGATACAACATTCCAGGGGTTCTGATAAGAATAAATTTCAAAATATGACTTTCCTTGCTTAAAAACAGCCCTACTTGTTCCTCCCTGTCTTCTACAACAGGGCAGTGGTGGACTTAGTGGTTAAAGCTTTTAATATTTTAATCCTGTTTTAATTATTTAACATATTTTATTAAGCAAGTGCAACCCTTTTTTATATAAGTTGTATTTTTAACTTGATTTTTTTAAAAATATATATTCTAAGCCACCTGGACTTCCCCATGGGGAGAAAAGTGGCCTGTAAATAAAACAAACCAACAAATAAAGAAAGAAAAGAAAAGGTAATTGATCCATGAAATAAGAGAAATACAGTACAGTAATTTTCTGTTGCTTCCCCTAGACCTAAAGTGGGCTTTTTTAAAAGCAACCAAGCTGGGTGAGAATTTCTGAACTATTTTGTGATACTGTATTTTGGTTGACCCTCGCAAAATTCTGGTTTAGTTGTGTGTTGTTTTTTTAAACCATGCCTAACTGTGGTTGTGGTCTGGTTTAGTTTTACCACCAAGAACTTTGAAATATCTCTGTGGGTGAAAAGAATTGCATACATCTAGTGAGTGGGAGTAAGGACATGACCGCCTGACAATGCATTCTAGTACTGTATACTAAAAATTGAGCGTGTCTTAGTGAATGCAGTAGACTTGGAATAGGACGGTGATGGCGAACCTTTTAGAGATCCAGTGCCCAAATTGCAATCGAAAACCCACTTATTTATCACAAAGTACCAACATAGCAACAGGGGACGAAGGAGACACTCCCATTGGGCTGCTGGGCAGAGGGACGGGGCAAGGCAGAGGGACGGGGCAAACTCTGTGCTGGGGTGACTGCATGGGTGCCTACAGAGAGGGCTCCGATTGCCACCTCTGGCACGCATGCCATAGGTTCGCCACTACGGGAATAGGAAGTCTATACAATTCAAAATTCAGTGGATAGATAACAGGATAGATAGATTCAATTGTGGATATTTTGGACTGCCAAACTATCTGTGGCACAGATATTCCCCTGTTAGTTGCCAAACCATTGTTTAATTTTTGGAAATGAAAGTGAAACTTGAATGAGAGGAAATTCTAAATTTATTTATCAGTATTCTTAATATCAGGGGTCCCCCCCCCCCCCCGATACAACCTGGAAGAGGCAAAGAGGAAAATCTGTGGATTTGATAATATTTCTTGCTTGATCTTCAACAGGCCTGCAGAAGATGACCGAGTATAAGCTTGTCGTTGTGGGTGCTGGTGGCGTCGGCAAGAGTGCTTTGACGATACAGCTTATTCAGAACCATTTTGTAGATGAATACGACCCCACGATCGAGGTATGGTAAATGATTTTATATATGGATTATGTTGAAAGGTCTAAAGGGGCGGAGTGAGTGAGTAGACTTTTGAGAGTCCCCTGGACTACAAGGAGATCAAATCAGTCAATCCTAAAGGAAATCAACCCTGACTGCTTTTTCGAAGGACAAATACTGCAGCTGAAGCTCAAGTACTTTGGCCACCAAGTGAGAAGAGGGGACTTACTGGAGAATGCCCTGATGTTAGGAAAGATTGAAGGCAAAAGGAGAAGGGGGCAGCAGACGATGGGATGGCTAGATAGCATTATTGTGTGGATCTGGGCAGACTCTGGAGGAGGGGTTCCCATCCTCCAGCACAGGCCACATTTCATGAGGCCTGTAATGCTGCTGGCCCACCCAGAAGTGGAAGCAGATGTGTTTACATCAGCCATAAAACACACCTGCACATGCATAAATGTGTCTGCGACTGTCGTAAATGCAGAAGTGGCTGCATTTACAACAACTGTAAATGCTCCCACTCTGCTGTCCAGGAGGCATGGCCTGGCCTGTGGCATAAAAAGATTGGGAACCCCTTCTCTGGAGGATGGCGGATAACAGAGGAGCCTGGCATGCAGTGGTACATGGAGTCACAAAGAGTTGGACTCAACTGTAAGACTAAACAACAACAACTACTTCAGTACAATGGAAGTGGGAAAGAGAAGGGTAATATACGCCACCTGAAACTCTTTGGAGGAAAGGTGAGATTTGTGTATAACGAACTAAATTCTGATAGATATATTATTATTTGGGTCATTAAAAAAGATACTAGTGCAGAGATTATATGGCAGGGGTTCTCAACGTTTTCCAGCCATGGGCCAGACCATGACCCCTCAGATAGCTGAGCAGGCCAGACTGGTACTGTAAAACGCATCCACGGCTGTCATAAATGCATTTACGATGGCTGTGGGCTCAGTTACAGCTGTAGTAAACGCATTTATGACGGCCACATACTCATTTACAGCTGTAGTAAATGCTGATTCTGGTGACTGTGGGGGCAGCTGGAGCAAGGTTGGAGGCCAGATTGTTTGGGTCAGATCCAGTCCACGGGGCGTAGGTTGCAAAACCCTGTTATATGGCCTGTATGCAACCTCATCTAATGTTAATTTAGGGCTGAATGAGTTTATATAATTCCTGAGTTGTTAATATAGAGCAAAAATAGGAGTAAATAAAGCTAACACAACAACACAGTAGACCAAAGAAGTGGATCATTCGTCAATGAAAATCAAGGGAATTTCCTCCCTTCAAAGAAAATGAAGAAAGTGGATTGGGATTTTCTTGCAAATCAAGCGAGTTTAAGCAGAAAACACAGCATTGTTCCTCCATGTCTGAAACCTTCACTTTCCTTGCTTAGTCACCTTGTTAATGTCTGGGAAGTGTAACACTCCACCTCTTAAATAAAATACTCAGGTTTTTAACAACATTTTGACAACATCCCACTCAGATATTTCTGGCTGTTCTGCCTGACTCATAGGCTGAATTAAGCTCCCAAAAATCCAAGTACAGGTTGCAAATGAAGCTGGTTCGTTTGAGTGGTCAAACATGGATTTCTGAGTCACTCGGTGAAGAAGAAATTGTCTGTTTCCCCCCAGTTCCCTTCCCTTCTTGCAATGTCCTATTACATAAATGTTCCAGGTTGATATATTTATTTCTTGGTTTTTGAATATCTTCAGAATGATTGATAAGATTAAGTATTAGCCTTGGGATCAGATTCCCACTGACAATGGGGAATCATCCCTCCCTCCGTGGACGTTATTTGTTTAATGGTTATTATAGATGCCCTTGTAGCCACACAGCTAAAATGACTGGCTGCTCTGTGGTCTTTCATCAGCTTAGGATATAAATTTCTTCTGCTGTATCTGAATCCGAATATTGGTGATCCTCGTGGTGATCAGCCATCCTGAGAATATAATGCAGTGGCCTTTCATCTGCCTTCCTCATCACAGCATAACACCCATACCACTGATCCAGTTCCGCGAGTCACTTTCTGATCCTGAGCCCTTTTGGTATGCAAAGTCCTTCTCCCAGGCCAGGATGGATGAAGCTGCTGCCCTCCATCAAGATGATTTCAAGTGGGATTTAATCCACTTGGGGACCATCGCCCTTCTCTGTGGGTTTTGCCATCCAAGGCCATTAGTTCTCAGGGTGGTCAGGCTAGTTAACCGCTCCCTGTCACTCAGCGTTGAGTTGCTGGCTGGATATAAACAGTAAAGCCAATTTAAAAAAGGATCACAATAAAGTTTTACAGAATTTGGAAAACCGTGTGGAGATCGTAACTCATTGGCAGCATGGAGACCAGATTTTTTTATGTTTTACCTTTGAACTACAGCAGAAGTATCTGTTGAAGTATGATAGCATCTTGTCAGATGGCTATGATTTTCATATCTTCCTAGCCAAATTAACATAACGTATGTTGTCTCTGCTTTTAAAATAGTGGGAAGCACCACAAAACATGCAAAATATTGTCTCATAAGATTTAGAAACCTGCTCCCCTTTTGGGTAAAATATAAAATGTTCACCTCACCTTTCAAACTCTTTTGAAACTGCTTGAACCAAAAGGGCAGGGTATAAATGTGAATAAATAAATTGTAGTTGATATTTGAAAGCCTATTCACACAAGGTTTGTGTAGTGTATAGCTGTTAATTATGGCTAATTCACACAGTCCTAGGGGCACCTGGATTATATATTTGGTTGCAGGACCAGACATACAACTGAGTCATGCCTAGGTAATTTGTTAAATACCTATAGCCAGTTATGCAGCACTTACGTGAATAGCTGAGCTTTTGTAAATTTAGAAAACATTGATAGATAGACATTGGAGCTTTAACAGATTAGTATAGTATCCACATGCCGCAAACTAGACTAAACCATAATGATACGAGATGGTGCCATAGGTTAAATTGTTTTTTTTCTCGTCCCTCCCTGAAAAGAATGTTTCTTTAAATGGATTTTTTTGCGGACTTGATACAATCATTTGTTGAAGAATTTTAATCTAAGGCAGAGATACTCAACCCTTAGAGGTTGTAGTACGGCAAATGCCCGCTCTTGGACTTGGACACTGTTCCCTGATTTTTTTGTATTTTGGAATACTGAAAAAAGCTCTAGTGGATTTAAAATTGAAAATCTTTTGTTCCACAGGGAGATCTGTGTGCTCTGGGCCCCCTCAAATTATGGCAATATTACAATTACATAATTGTGTGTGTGTGTGTGTGGGGGGGGGGGGTTTCTCAGTGTATGACTATTAAAACATTTGCTGCCTAGAAGAAAACATGTAGGGCCCCCCACTCCTGCTCTAGAGCAGTGATGGTGAACCTTTTAGAGACCATGTGCCCAAACTGCAACCCCAAACCCATTTATTTATCCCAAAGTGCCAACACAGCAACATGGGAGGAAGGAAACGCTCCCATTGGGCTTCTGGACAGAGGGGCGGGGTGAACTCTGTGCTGGCTTGACTGCACAGGTGCCCACAGAGATGGCTCCAAGTGCCACCTCTGGCACCACTGTTCTAGAACAAAATGTAAGAGCAGGGATCCGTTGTATGAATGTATGGGACAGAAATCTATTTGTGTTCTCATAAGGCAGGGGTGCCCAAACTTTTTGGGCCATGGGCTGATCATGTGGTTCAGGGAGCTGGTCACTAAGGCCCGGGGCCCGGGTGCGGCCCCCGATGCCAATTCATCCAGCCCATGAAACCCTTGTCGCTCCTGGAAGCAGAAGTAAAATGCGACTGGCTTCGTGGGCCGGATGAATTGGCATCAGAGCCACACCCGGCCCCCAGGCATTCGTTTGGGCACCACTGCCATAAGGTCTCAGTTAAACAAATGCATTTCGTGTCAGAAATTACTCTGGGTTTTAGGGATTTTTGCTGGAGAAACTCTGCTCAGGGGATGCCCAAATGAGGCTCTTTTCATGTCCCCAAGATCTGGTGTGCAGTACTCGGGTATCAAACCTCAACCTTCCAGTCTTCAAACTCAGCGTCTTAACCACTAAGCCACTGTAGTGCAGTCTCAGTTAACTGTGGCTAATTGATGAGGTACTGAGGCAGAATCACCAAGATGCATCCCAGGAGTTCATCAGTTAGCCACAGCAGGTGACAACAACAGGATTTTCAGTTTCTCTTCTTTTGATTTGTCTACAACTTATTTCTGGTCCTACTGTAGCATCGTTCAGGCTGTAAGCCGCCCTGAGTCGCCTCGGCGATTGGGCAGCAATATAAATCTAAATAAATAAATAAATAAACAACTTTCCCTTTGAGATTCACTTGGCTTCTTCCCTTCAGGGAGATCCCTTGAATCTCCCTCAACACCCAAAGGGGTAAAAGAGGAAGTGTGTGTGTGTGTGTGTGTGTGTGTGTGTGTGTGTGTGTGTGTGTGTGTGTGTGTGTGTGTGTGTGTGTGTGTGTGTGTGTGTGTGTGTGTGTGTGTGTGTGTGTGTGTGTGTGTGTGTGGATAAAAAACATATTTACTGTATTCACAAAAGCTTTTGATAAGCTTTCTTAAGTGGTGAAGAATTATTTTATATGTTTGTGTATTCTATGTTTTATTGTTGTTTATTGTTATACATAAACTGTTTCTATAAAAGGCAGTGAGTAGTGTCTGTTGCTAAATCTGATGGTATACAAAAATGAATGAATGAATGAATGAATGAATGAATTCTTTACTTCCTCTTTTACCCCTTTGGGTGTTGAGGGAGATTCAAGGTTCTTGTCATGACACTTCAAGTGATTTCCACCAGTTCTATTCGGTGTTCTTGTGGTATGTCAAAATATTATTTGGAATTATTTGTGATATGTCTTTGATGTTATCTATCCACCTTCTTCTGGGTCTGCCTCATGCTTTTTGTCCTTCTCCTCTTTCCACCTATGATGCCTTGTAAGGTATGGAATTCCAAGACATTCCCTCCAAACGGGCAAACCCCTTTATTTGTTGTCTCTGTATGTAGTTTAAACTTGGTTCTATTCCCATTTTTTCCCTTATAAGGGAACGAATGAATGAATTTTTAAAGGGATCAACCAGCCCCTGCTTCTGGTGGTGCTCTGAGGCTACGTAGCTTGCCCGTGGCCACACAGTACTTTGTTCCACCAGCTGTACAGGCTCCACGTGATCTTGGTTGTCCCATTTCTTGTGAAGCCCAATGGGAAGTTGAATTCCTACTTTTTTGTTTTGCAGTCATTCCTTCCAACCTACTGATCAATATCACATCTGTCTTGATCAGTAGCTAGTAATATGTCTCTCCAGAAAGAAAGAAAACATCCTTATCTGCTTGGTGCCTTTATGGCATTCTGGACTGGTGAGTTTCCAGCAAATGATACCTATATAATAGTAAAAGCCGCCAACCAATTCACACACCTTGAGACAGAGAAGAAGCATCATTGTGTAGATATCTCACTTTATCTGATAGCAGAGATTTTATGATCTTCCAAATCTTCTTGAGCTGGAAGAATAAACAGTGTGTTTTGGATGACAAGTATTAAGTGGCTTCTTACTAGTCCTCCAAATTATTCATAGTCCCCTTGGGCTGAAGTAGTATGCATAAAGGTGCATTAGTTCGATGAGCAAGCTAATTAAGAGTATGATGCTTTCTTTCAGAATGATGTGCCATTGATCAAGGTTCTTCATTAGTATTGCCTAGGACTGGGAATGTGTTACAGGCTCACACAATTATTTTTTACCATTCTACACAACCATAGTTTGTTGTGACACTACATTGGGCAAGCTTTGTTTAAGAAGCACTGACACCCAAACCGTGGCTTTCCAGGGCTGCTTTAAACTTTGGTTAGAGTCCAAACATTTCTCAGACAGTACGACAGTGGTATGGGTAGTTCTTCTCAGGAGGTGTTTAAAGTTGGGGAGAACTTAGAGCAGTGATGTTGAACCTTTTAGAAACGGAGTGCCCAAACCGGGAGGGGGGCTGTCCTGGAGGGAGAGAGGAAATGCTCCCATTGGGCCACTGGACAGAGGGGCACGGTGAACTCTGTGTTGGGGGAGGGAGGAAGCGCTCCTATTGGACTGCTGGACAGAGGGGTAGGGCAAACTCCATGCTGGGGCAACTCTTTGCATGCTAACGGAGAGGGGTCTGCATGCCCCTTCTGGCATGCGTGCCATATGTTTGCCACCACTGACTTAGAGGAAGTTGCTTGTGAAGACTTCCAGAAGTGTAACCAAAAATGTTTCCATCTTGGTTGAGGTCTAGCTGATGGGAGAGGGGAGGGGGACCAGTTAGGAGACACAGTTCCCGTGAGAAATATACCTGTGTTGTCTCAAACTAAAGTTGTCCAAGGTCTGTAAATTAATTTCAGCTGCTTTTGGGGGTGAGATGGGACTGCAAGATTGCTTACATTGTAGAATATCAGAGAGTAAACAAAGGGAAAAAAAGACAAAATGGCACCTTAAAGACTGTCTCCTGTATTTAAATGTGAGCTTTCGTGGACCAAGTTCACGTCATCAGAGATAAGAGTGAGGCCTCATGGCTTCAATTTATACACATCAAGTACACAGGTGCAAGTCTGACCAGGTTATCCTGCTATGGTAAACCACACTGCCAGTGACCCACGTTGAGTGTTAGGTGGCAGTTAACTAACCTGGCAACCCTGAGGATTAACAGCCTTGGCGAAGTCCACAGGGAAGGGTGATGGCCCCCAAGTGGATTAAATCCCACTTGAACCCATCTTGATGGAGGGCAGCAGCTTCATCAATCCTGGCTTGGGGCTGAGGAATACTTTGCGTGCCAAAAGGGCTCAGGACCAGAAAGTGGCTCACAGAACTAGAACTGGATCAGTGGTATGGAGGTCATGCTGCGAGGCGGAAGGCATATGAAAGGCAATGGGTGATCACCATGAGGCTCACCAATATTTGAGACCAGATATAGCACAATTGCGCTCATCCCTCACGCTAGCAAGGTGATGCTCAAGATAATACAGGATAGACTGCAACAGTATGTGGAGAGAGAATTACCAGAAGTGCAGGCGGGTTTCAGAAGAGGCAGGGGAACTAGAGACCATATCGCCAACATAAGATGGATCATGGAAAAAACAAAGGAATATCAGAAACAAGTCTACTTCTGTTTCATTGATTACACTAAGGCTTTTGACTGTGTAGACCACAACAAAATGTGGCAAGTAATTAAAGAGATGGGAATTCCGGAACACCTTATAGGTCTCATGAGAAATCTGTACATGAATCAAGAGGCAACAGTTAGGACAGAAAATGGAATGACTGAGTGGTTTGGAATAGGAAAAGGAGTAAGACAAGGCTGCATTTTGTCACCCTGCTTATTCAACTTATACACAGAACACATAATGCGCAATGCAGGAATGGAGGAATCACAATTTGGGATCAAAATTGCTGGAAGAAACATCAACAATTTGAGATATGCAGATGATACCACCCTCATGGCAGAAAGTGAGGAGGACCTAAAGAAGCTCCTGATTAGGTTGAAAGAAGAAAGTGAAAAAGCTGGCTTGAGACTCAATATCAAGAAAACCAAGATCATGGCAACAGGCCCTATCAGTCCCTGGAAAATAGATGGGGAAGAAGTAGAAGCAGTGACAGATTTTACTTTCCTAGGATCAAAGCTCACTGCAGATGGTGATTGCAGCCATGAAATAAAAAGGAGACTGATTCTTGGGAGGCAAGCGATGAGAAACCTGGGGAGCATAGTGAAAAGTAGAGACATCACATTGCAAACAAAGATTCGCATAGTCAAAGCAATGGTATTCCCTGTGGCAATGTATGGTTGTGAGAGCTGGACCATTAGGAAAGCTGAGCGCAGAAAAATAGACGCCTTTGAGATGTGGTGTTGGAGAAGGGTTTTGAGAGTCCCCTGGACAGCGAGGAGAACAAATAGGTCGATCTTAGAAGAAATCAACCCTGACTGCTCCTTAGAGGGTCAAATAGTAAAGATGAAGCTAAGGTACTTTGGACATCAAATGAGAAGAGAGGATTCGCTTGAGAAAGCCTTGATGCTTGGAAGGGTTGAGGGCAAAAGAAGATGGCTAGATGGTATTGTAGAGATAATGGGCAAAGAGCTGGGCGAGTTGAGGGGGATGGTGGAGGACAGGAGTGCCTGGAGGACAGTGGTCCATGGGGTCGCAGAGGGTCGGAAACGACTGTGCGACTGAACAACAAAATAGCACAAGAAGAAGAAAAAGGTACACAGGCACACAACGTTTGGCCAGCCTAACAGAAAAGTAACAATGCCTTTGACTGTGAGAAAAAGCTGATAGTGCAACCTGAATTCAAGCACAGAGATGTGGCTTAAACATCTGTAGTGCTTTCTCCTGGTCAAAGCTGCTTAACATGTTCTCACTCTGAAGCATAGCAATCCCCAGTTGTTATTCAAACCTGCTATAAAGCCTGGCCTCATTGCAAATGGTTGCAAAACAAACTTCTCTTGCAAGTGGATGCAGCACATCCAAAGGGTGGATGCAACACACATTGTGGCATTACACATTTGCCAGTGAGTTAGCACCTATTGACAATGGTTTGAGTGACCCAGGCCAAACTGAACTGGCTAGGAATAGGTGGTTGTGCATCTTTAGTCTTGTTGAGGTTTATAGTGGAAAAGTGGATCAGTGTAAAAATCAAAGGGCCTCATGTTATCAGATGCTAGCCTGTTATTATGGTGGTAAGAACAAACATTTATTCATTGCTACTAGGATGTTGCTTTGTGAGAGTAGAGCAGGCTAGTTCATCCTTTAATATTTTCCCCTGTCTGTTCTTTGTCTATCTTGCAATTTGGTTCCCCCTAAAAAACGTACTTTCCCCCGTTTAATCTGACTTTTTTCTATCCCTTTTGTAACACCTCCATAAGGAAACCTGACCCAAACTGGTGCTCTTGAGATGTGTAAAACTATGATTCATGTTCAGCCAGGAGAAAACAATTCAAACCAAGCAAATTGTTCAGCTTCTAGACTTAGCTCTGGAATGAGCAAACAAGATTAACCAATGAAGGGCGCTCTGCTTCTAATACCCATTTTGATAGTTGGGATGCCTTTGGCTGTGAGAAAAAGCTGATAGTGTAACCTGAACTCAAGCACAGAGATGTGACTTAAACGTATATAGTGCTTTCTCCTGGTCAAAGCTGCTTAACACGTTCTCCCCCTATAGAATAGAAAGAGAAGTTACACTTATGTACCACCCTGTAGCACTTAGTGTACTCTCTGGGCAGTTCACAAGGTAATTAGCATTTTGCCCCCAACAATGCTGGGTGCTCAATTTACTGACCTTGGAAGGATGGAAGGCTGAATCAACCTTGAGCCCGGTCAGGATCGAACTTACAATGTCAGCAGTTTTGGCTGCAGTACAGCAGTTTAACCACTGCACCACCAGGGTTACGATGTGTCGTACAGTTTTTCTCTCAAAATCTACAGGTGTGATTTTGGCTTATTAGAAAAAATCGAGCAGGAACTTGGCTCATGTAAATTTTTAAGGCTGGGTTGAAGGGACTTGCTCAACAGTATGAGTAAAATTGCCTGATGGAAACCACCTTTATCTTTTACTTTGTGTAACCAATCTGACTTGGTATCTTCTTATCAGATGTTCAGGGCAAGCCATTGCTTCCTGGTTGGCAAAGTCTTGGCTAGAGTTGAGGTGAGCATATGGTATGAAAGGGGACCAAGTGCTGCAGTTGGGTGTAGAGGCAGGAAAGCCTGAATTTGAGCAGTTCACTTGGGACTGTAGAGTTATTTCCTTTACCTTGGTAGGCACCATATTAGCCACAAAGGGAATTCAGAACCCAAAAGGGCTGAGAATGAGCAGGCCTCTGTCAGGGAAAAGGAGGAATCTTGTACCTTGTTAGGAGAAATACCAAGAATATGTCATACTGTTGGTAAAATAAATAAAAAATATTCATTCCAAGGCAACAAAAGACTGGTCAACCAAATTCTTGCATGTATGATGCACACAAGAATGGATACAACCAGGGGCTTATACCTTCCAGATACTATTGTGTGATTCTTCTTCTTTCATGTCCTGATCAAAACCTTGGACTTCCAAAATAACACCACTTTCTTGGCTTTGTCGTTGGCCAAACTTAAGTCCTCGTTGGTGCATGTTTCTGGCAGTAATCGGCAGACCAGTAAATGAGCCACATTCTGTCTCTCTCCACATTCACACCGTGTGTTGTTGTCTGCTAGCAGCCCCCATTTGAGCATGTTGGTCTTACATTTAGGCACTCCAACTTGCACCTTATGTTATCAGTGCCAAACATGCCCATTTACAACAAAACATAAACAAAGGTTGGTCACCACGGAAATGAGATTATGAGGAAGGCTGCTGCAGTGACTAGAAGGGATGAAACTAGGAATGAAGTTATAAGGGAAAGATTTGGAACAGAACCAATCTTCAATTACACACAGAGACGACAAATAAAGTAATTTGCCCTTCTGGAGATAATGTCTTGGAATTCCATACCTTACAAGGCATATGTGGAAAGAGAAGGACAAAGACCATGAGGCAGACACAGAAGAAGGTAGAGAGATAACATAAAAGAAATATCACAAGAACACCAAATAACACCAGTGCAGGCTGCTAGAAGTGTCAGAACAAGAACCTTGAATCTCCTTGACACCAGATGGGGTAAAAGAAGAAGCAAAGAAGAACAACCCTCAGTCTATTTGTTGTCCTCCAAGTGACGTAGGGGAGGTTTAGTTCCTCAGCTATATTCTCCTTTAATCCTCAGAGGAACCTTGGGTCAATGCAAATCATTTCCTCTGTGGGTTTCTTGGATGCAAAGAACGTTGCATTTCCATTCACCACAAAGCGAAACCAAGAGTTCCTCTTTGGATGAAGAGATGCCCTCCTTATTAATAGAAATGTGCGTCATTTGTGGACCAAAAAAAGGACATTGAGTCATTTTGCTTGCCAGCAAATTTTATAGTGCAATGCTTTTGGATAGGGACTCTTTGCTCTCATCAAACAGAATATCCTTATCTTGATTTCTGTGGTTAATCATCATTCTGTGGTTGAATATATCATCCCAGAAACCCGGAATCACTGGCACTTTTTTGTCTTTGGTTCCCATGTCCACAGCACAGTATAGATTTGCAAATGCATAGCTTTAGAAGTCTAACTGCCTGGAAGCAGGATGTTCTAAATGAGAAGAATTACATCACACCAGTGTAATGCGCAAATAATTGTTGTAGGTGTGTCATGAGTGAGAGGGCTCGGAAATCTTGGCGTGGCCACCCTGATGCATTTGTTCTCTAGTTTTATATAATTGTGTCTCTGTTCTGGTTATGTAAGTAGAATGCTTGCAGTGGGAAGAAAGTGAAAATTAAAAATTCTGCTTGTTGCTAGGCTGTTTGTGCAACCCTGGGGAAGAGGTTACTGACAGTGCCACATACTATGTTGGATGCAATATCATTTTAATACATTTTATAAAAAGCCTATGCTTCAGGGTGAGGGATGGTTTTACATGTTACAGTAGATCAGGTACAACCAAAAGTACAACAGAATCAAGTGATGCTCCTTTTTTTTTTTTTTACAACTTTTTAGCACATGGAGAAATGTGCAAGTAGAAGCTCTGTGTGAACTGGTATGCATTATTTATTTATTTATTTGTTCATTTGTTTAGCATTTACTTAGCATGCAGCAAAAACAACAACAACACTTCTGTAATTTCCACCCAGAAAAATTACAGGTGTAGAAGATACACAAAAAAAGCTTTTCTTTCTTTCTTTTTCTTTCCCCCATCTCTTCCAGGATTCATACAGGAAACAAGTAGTGATCGATGGTGAAACCTGTCTGTTGGATATTTTGGATACAGCTGGTCAGGAAGAGTACAGCGCAATGCGAGACCAATACATGAGGACGGGCGAGGGCTTTTTATGTGTATTTGCTATAAATAACACAAAATCATTTGAGGACATTCATCATTATAGGTAAACTATTGAACAACCACTCTGCAATTCTAGGACACATTGGTCCGCAATTCCTTTGGCCTGGGTTGTTGTGTGGTCCACACAGACTGATTTGACTCCCATCCCAACACATGGCTTGGAGAAAGAACACCTGGTGCTTCTGACTAAGGCTTGACCTATATCAGAATTAGATGGTCCAATCTTGAGCTGGTAGATTGGATGAAGCAGCTGCACCATTTTTCTTCACTCCTGGAAAGAACTTGGGAACTCTAGAGGAGCGTTTTCCAAACTATGTTCCGTGGAACACTGGTGGACTTCAATTCACAGAAGCTTAAGTCAGTGCATTGGCTGATCAGTGCTTTGGGGAATTGACTTAGGCTTCTGGGAACTGAAGTCCAAAAACCAAAGGTTGGGAAATGCTGCTCTAGACCCCTAACTCACTGAATAACTTTGGGTTGGCTTGTGCTGCCTCTGTGTTGTTGCATGGACAACATTGAGGAAGAGGAGAATCACATATTCTGCCTTAAACTCATTGAAGGAAAAGAAAGGATATTGAACTTATGGAGGAATTGACTCATGATGTTCCTCCTGATTCAGTGGACCTATTCTTGTTGCAACCTATTACTGGATTTTGTTTAAAATTACTCAATAATATTATTTCCAAACAACTTAAAATGCTTCTAAAAATACAAAAAATACTTGCATTGGGGAGACTGCATAATGGAAATCTTTGAAATGTTATAATTGGAGATGCTGCAGATTGGCTCTGAGGCTAAATCCAGTGGTTAGTCTCAACACAGGTAGACCCACTGAAATTAATGGGATTTGTTACTCAATGCTTACATAAGTGCCTTTGATTTCAATGGGTCTGCTAAAGTTGGTACTCAGAGATTTTTGGTCTTGTCCTATGACACATCTGGAAATCAATATAGGGTGCCCAGAGGAATCAAATGAAAAGGGCTTCCCACTTTTGGTTTTTAAAACTGCCTTATTTTTCATTCACATTTAAAAAAATATCTGTATTCTTAGTGATGGGGCAGATGTCCCTCTTCCAACTCAAGCATTCTGGCTCTTTTCCCTAGGGAACAAATAAAAAGGGTAAAGGATTCTGAAGATGTCCCCATGGTGCTCGTAGGAAACAAATGTGACCTGCCCTCCAGAACGGTAGACACAAAACAAGCGCAAGATTTAGCTAGAAGTTACGGAATTCCTTTCATCGAAACCTCTGCAAAAACAAGACAGGTAATGTGTGTGAGAGAGACTTTATGTGTGTGTGTGTGCGTGTACACACTTGTGTGGGAGAGATAGAGTATGAATAATAGCAAGACAAACTCATCTCAGAAAGAGGGGCTGCAGTGGCTCAGTGGTTAAGAAGCTTGTCTTGTTAGCTGGAAGGCTGGCAAGTTAGCAGTTTGAGACCCTGGTACTGCATGATGGATTGAGTGCCCGTCTCTTTCCCAGCTTCTGCCAACCTAGCAGTTCCAAAGCAAGAAATTGCAGGTTGATAAATAGGGACCACTTTGGTGGGAAAATACCTTGAGGACATGAAAGAAGCCTCATTTGGGCATCCTCAGAGCAGAATTTCTCCAGCAAAAAACTTTTCAACCCAGAATAATTTCTGATATGAAATTATTATTATCATCTCAGAAAGGAGCACAACTTTTCTACATGAATAGCTGGTGCTTTGCAGAATTTTTGGTAACACTAACTTGCCAATGTATGAGTCTGAATCCAGTCAGTCCCCAAGTAGAGAAGACTCATTGATTGAGTTTCTGAGTCAGTGTACAGTTATATAAATAACATTGATTCAGTGGGTCTTCCCTAACGGGACTGGTTTAAGGTAGAGTGAGTTTGCTGCATCAAAACCAACATAGAAAATCACAAAAGCTCCCCCTGCTACTTCTGGTCAAATGGCAGGCTGCTAAGGCTTCACACCATCCGCAAAGTAATGTCACACTGCACTCCATGAAAGCTTATCCAAATTAAAACTGGTTAGTCTTTGAGGTGCCATGAGATTCTTTGCAAATCTATGGAGACAGTCATTCACTGCAATAGTTGAGATGTAGTTGAGTGGTCAACTGTGGGTTAGAGCTTGAATCTATTTCACTTGACAGCTATTGTATTTACAAGGGATCAGCACCCTTGGGTAGTCACTTTAACTGCCTGCAGATGGGCCTATATAAACAACAGAAGAAGTGGTCAATCTTTCCCTGGACTTCCTGCAAGTAGAAGACTAGATTTTGGAAGGAAAGCATGCTTCTACCTAGATCAGCTTCATTTCTAGTTGTATTCCCCCCTCCCCAACTAGAGGATTAGATAGATATAGGACCTCTGCACCCTATAACTTAATATAATGTAGTGTGGGCTAGCCACTGTTTGGTGGCAGTATTGTATGAGCCACAAGTAGAACATTCTATAAATAGTTCCAGTGGCTCACAACTTCCAGAAATAAAATTAAAATGAAATGTCCAAAATAGTATATAAATCCACACAAATTCTTCATGGGCAAGAAGATGACAGCACCCGTTTTTCTGCATTCTGTTGTCACAGATAAACAAATCTTATCTTAAGAATGGGATTTGTTATTGTTTATATGTGTGCCAAAGGCTGCAGTGGCCTAGTGGTTAATCAACTTTATTTCTAGTATTTCACCACCCTCACTGCCTCTGCAGATAATATGCAGGTGATAGCCAGTTGTATATCTTGGCCTGTTGGGACCCTAGCAATGCTGTGAAAGTCCTTTCCAGGTGCCTGGAGGCTGTTAGGGTCTGGATAGGGGACAACAGGCTACAACTGAATCCTGGCAAGACTGACTGGCTGTGGGTCAGGGGTCCTGCCTTATCTCAGGAGCTACCATCTTTGGTCCTTGATGGGGTGGTCTTGTCCCAAACAGACCCGGTTAGTAATCTGGGGGTTCTCCTGGACACACAACTACTGTCCGAGGAGCAGGTGGCAGTCGTGGCCAGGAGGGCCTTTGCACAACTTCATGTTGTGCACCAGTTACGCCTGCTCCTAGATCGGGACTTCTTGCTCATGATCACCCACAGTTCGGTCACCTCCAGACTTGATTATTGTAATGCGCTCTACATGGGGCTGCCCTTGGTGACCATTCGGAGGCTGCAGCTGGGACAGAATGCAGCTGCCCGGGTCATGATGGGGTATGGGTGTTATGCTCGTGCTTCACCATTGCTCCGGGATCTGCACTGGCTTCCATTATGCCTTCGAGTGCAATTCAAGGTGCTGGTTATTACCTTTAAAGCCCTACATGGTAGTGGGCCAGGATACTTAAGAGACCATGTCACCCCGCGAACATCTGTCTGTCCCACCAGAGCAGACCGGAGAGGTGCTCTGGTTGTACCATCTGCCAGAGAGGCCCACCTCTCTGGCACCAGAAGGAGGGCCTTCTTTGTGTTCACTCCAGCCCTATGGAACCTCCTGCCAACTGACCTACGTCTCCAGACAGAGTTGCTGTCCTTTAGGAAGAGTGTAAAAACTTTGCTGGCAGGGCAGGTATGGGGCACTGGTGGCACAATGTCCCCAGCCTGCTGGTTAATTTAAGTCCCCTCGCCCTTTTAATCTTTTAATTTGGAAACTTGTTAGTTTTAATGTATTAATTTTTTTATCTTTTAAAATATTTTAATTTTTTTAACCTGAATTGTTTTTATGTGATGTGTAACCGCCCTGAGTCACCTCGGTGAGGAGGGTGGTGTAGCAATTTGAAAAATAAATAAATAAATAAATAAATAAATAAATAAATAAATAAGCTTGATGATCAGAAGGTCAGCAGTTAAAACATGAGTGCTGCATGACAGACTGGGCTCCCGTCATCTGTACCAATTCCTGCCAACTTAGCAGTTCAAAACCACAAAATTGCAAGTAGATAAAGGGAGTACCGCTTCAGCAGGAAAAGTAACAGTGTTCTGTGCCCGCCAATGTCTAGTCATGCCTGCCACATGACTACAGAAAGGTCTGCAGGCTCTTTGGCTATAAACAGAGATGAACACTGACCCCTAGAGTCAGACATGACTGGCTTTTGAAGTGGAAGAACTTTACCTTTACTATATATGTGTCTATGAGCACATAATCTAATGCTGCAAGCATCCATTTAACAGCGAGTATGAAAACATGTTCTCTACACAAAGTGTTCTTCTCTACAAAATCAGATGGATTGTTTAGAAAGGTTGATGATGATCATGATTGAATTACAGCTTTCATGGGAATTTCTGGGCATTGTAGACCAAAACTGTCACTTTTTCAAACTCAGATCCAGAACCATGTTGAATTTTGGAGGTCTGTTTTTGGCCACCCTTATGATTTCTTTCCTAGTTCTGAACTGCTGAAAGAATGGTTTGACCTCCATTCTTTTGGACATCTAGTGTTCTCCTGGTGGCAGGACGGGTCCCAGCTAGAGCTTTCTCACAGTAATTTTTAAGAACTTCTATAATAGCAAGAGTTGTCTGGACATTTCTTTCCAGCTGCACAGTGAATGGACAAGAGCAGTAGTGACGGACCTATGGCACGCGTGATGAACCTGTGGTACATGTGCCAGTGGAGGCACTCAGAGCCCTCTCTGTGGGCACATGTGCCATCCCTCAGCACAGAGTTCGCTCTGCCCAGCAGCTCAATGGAAGTGTTTCCTCTCTCCCACAGAGTTCACCCACCCTTCTGCTCAGCATCCCAATGAGAGTGCTTTCTCCCCCCCCCCCCCAACAGAGTTCATCCCACCCCTCTGTTTGGGCACTCAATCTCTAAAAGGTTTGCCATCACTGGACTAGAGTGAAAAGTGAATGTTTAGGTGAGTTTTGTCACTTAATAGCATACACAAGAACATGCTGAGTGACAGTGGCATTGTAAGCTGCATGCGTGTGGTGTCACTTAAAGCTAGATGTTCAAAAGTTTATAAAAATAAATATGGAAAGGGATATGAGAGAAGAGTTGCAAGGGCAGCTTTGGAACAGTTTTCAATTGTTTTCTCTTCCTAGAATCTACTTACTTTGCTCTGATTCAGGAACCTCCTTCGTTTCTCTTTCCTCTATTTCCTTTCACTGAAATTAAATTACACCCCAAGTGGCTTTCAGTTACTGAGAATTTATCGCAGTGCACAACCTACAAAAGTACAGGATTTGTTCTTTGAGGACAGGATTGGAAATGTGAAGCCATGGGAGAAATCTGTAGCCTTCACTGTTTCCAACCAGGCTTGAAAATCTGGGGGCAGTTTTATTTGAGGAGTGAGAAATCTAAAGGCGGTTTCTGTGCATTTCTCCTGCATCCATAGGAGAAGGATGTTCAGATTTGCAAACAGTTGGTCTCTCCTTGCCTCTTCCACCAAATTCTGTGCTGATTTGGAGATACAGAAAGTACCTGGAAGGGCACTGAAATCCCAGGGTTGAAAACTTTTTGACTTCTTCCATGAATTTGTTTTCTCACAAGCATTTTTCCTGCTTGTGGAAATTAAAAAAAAAAAAAGGGGGGGGGAGAAGGTTAAGATGCTGAGCTTGACAACCAGAAAGTTGGCAGGTCATCAGCTTGAGACTCGAGTGCAGCAAGACAAAGTCAGCTTCTGCCAAACTAGCAGTTTGAAAGCAAGAAATTGCAAGTAGATAAATAGGTACTGCTTTGGCAGGAAAGGTAACAGTAAAAAAAATATACCTCCTCAAACCACTCCACCCTTAGAGGAATGGAGCAACAGTGCTTGTGTCTTGACAAGTGCCAAAATCATGTTGCTGATTTATGCTTGCATAAGGAGGGGCTATGGTGGCTTAGTGGTTAAGATGCTGAACTTGATGACTGGAAGGGCCACAGGCCAGTAGTTCAAGACCCGAGTGCTGCATGATGGAGTGAGCTCCTGTCTCTGTCCTAGCCCCTGCCAATCTAGCAGTTTGAAAGCAACAAATTACAAGTAGATAAATAGGTACTACTTTGGTGGGAAAGGTGCACTCTCATGCCACATGACCAAAGAAAATTCTGCAGATGCAGGCAGCACTATACTATATATATACATATGTTCTCCTGTGACTATACAGTGCTTGGGATTCAGTGTTATGTGGTGGGTCTTCTCCCCTGCCCTTCCAGTCATTGTGACGTGGCTTGACATAAAATTCTGCTTGCCGAAAAATTGTCCCACTTGGTTTTGCTCTGTTTTGGAATCGTCTAGCTTTTGCGCTCTGCTGAGAAGGTGTCGCTTTCCGCTCGCCTCCCTGCCTCATCCTGTTCAGATGTTTTGTTTTCCTTTGGGCTTTTTCAAAAAAGAGCTGTGCTGAATGTTTCATGTCTTGACTTCAAATAGGGCTTTGTACACCCACGGAAGGTTCTCTGGGGTTGGTACCAATGCCCGCTTTGGGAGCCCTCATGTAAAACTTCCCACAATGCCCTAGGCTACCCGAGGGAGATGTTCCTTCAAAATGTTCTTTTACCTTTCATAGACACACACACACCGGCAATGATTAGGTATGTAAAAGTCACTCTTGCTGGAAAACCGGTCATATCCAACTCTAGGCTTCGGTGCTCATATCCATTTATAGCCAAAGACCCAGTGCTGTCTGCGTGTGCAGACATTTCCATTGACATGTGGCAGGCATGACTAGACACCAAAGTGCACGGAATGCTGTTTACCTTCCCACTGAAGTGGCACCTATTTATCTACTTGCAATTTCTTGCTTTTGAGCTGCTAGGTTGGCAGGAGCTAGGACAGGGACAGGAGCTCACTCCATCATGCAGCACTCGGGTCTCGAATCGGTGACTTGCCAACCTTCCAGTTGTCAAGTTCAGTGTCTTAACCACTTGCACCACCACGGTCCCTTTTGGGCGTAATGATTAAGCTTTAGCATGTCAGTCAAAACACAGCTCACGGCTGGCCAACCAACCAACCAAATAACATTTCAGTCTCAATGGAGTATTAATAGGAAGAGTCTGTTTTGCTCCCCTACGTTGGCAACAGTGTGTGGCTAGTTGTACAAAACCTTGGATTAGAAAGGACTTGGGTCACACGCAGCAGGGCTCTTCCGTTCATATAATGGTGCTCAGTCTTCATTCCATTCTCACCTGTACAAAGCTGTGTAATGATGAAGTTCAAGTGGGCAGATAAGGGTGTGAATTCATTTGTCAAACTGAATGCTGCATTGCTCTACAGATCAATAGGAACAGTAGCTGCTAGATTTGCAGCTCCTGCTGTCCAGGAGAAAATAAAAATAGAAGATAGGTAAGGTTCCAATTGGAGTGCAGGTTTTAAAAAAATATATATTCTCAGAGTTTTAGTTCAAAAACATAAATCTCCATACTGGGGTCTCAACCAAGCATTTAAAGTTCTTTGTGGGGTGACTGGCTCTTTGTAGCCTTTCCCCCATGAACCCTTCAGTCGTTCTTCCTGCTGCTTCTGGTGAATGTAATATGAATACAGTAATACCTCGGATAACGCTAAGACTTGGTTCCACAAGTCTTGGTGTTATCCGATTTTTAGTGTTATCCGATGCATGTTAAAATCCTATGGGATGTATCGGACAACGTTAAAGCTCCATAGAGATACATTGTAACCGCACAGGCTTTAGCGGTTGTTATCCGATACATCCCATAGGATCTTAACGTTATTCGATCCAATTCTCCTCCCCAGATTACTTAACGTTATGCGATTTTAGCGTTATTCGAGGTAAACATTATCCGAGGTATTACTGTACCTCTTTTTCTCTGGCTGTTTATGGTGGTCTTGGTGATGGTCTCTCTTCCTCCTTCTCTCTGCATTGCTGAAACAAAAATCAAAACTCCTGTTCTTCCTGGCTGAGATGGACATAGCACATCTTGGAATGTTTCTTTTAGGCCCTCGGTTGAGATGAGTTGATGGGTGCAGAATCAACAGGGCCCTTCAAATATTCCCAGAAATTTTGGGAAAGCTGTTTAGTTTTGTGAAAGTGGTTTCTACCGTGGCAGTGCCGAGGGGTGGTGGTGGAAATTTCTGGAGCTTTTTTTTGTAAAAATGGGAATTAGAGTGCTTTTAAGCTTAGACATTTCTAAATGGTTTCTTGAGATGCTCTGTGGTTCCTTAGTAGGAGAGGGTGGGCAAGAATTATTATTATTATTATTATTATTATTATTATTATTATTATTATTATTATTATTATTATTATTATTATTATTATTATTATTATTATTATTATAGCTTGAACCCACCCCATAATTTGTCATTAGGTAATGCATGCTCTGGATAAACCCGAGTAGAGCTACAAAACATTCATTCATTCAGTTTATACCTGTTTTGCCCTCACTGAGATCTAGTCAGCACGCATAACTTTCCTCTTCACAATATCCTTTGGAGGTAGGTCAGGCTGAGAGAGTGTTAAGATCATCCTGTGAGTTTCATTAATGAATGAGGATTAGAATACAGTCTTGAACTAATGCCAAATTCCAGTTTATATTCTGCTTGGAGTTTTGGGAAGTATTAATCCAAAAAAGGAACTTTTGTGAGGTCTGGATGAAGGAGTGTAATAAGCTTGGCCCATGCCCAATTTGCCCCTTTAATAGATTTCTCCAACGTGGTATCCCTTGATATGTTGGATTGCAATATTTAGCCATCTGGCAATGATAGGAGTTCTAGACCTACACATTCGGCTTGCACTGCATTAAAGAAGGCTGGTTTGGGACTTGCCCCAGAATATTCAATTTTTACTAGGGTTGCCTGGCAAGTGATTTGATGTCAAAACTAGCCTTCAAGAGAAAAATTCTCCTTTTATAGACAAAATACACTTGTTTTCTTGGTGAGATATTTGGTGAGAATGAAGGTTTGTTGCTGTTTTTTTCTAAACACAGGCAGGTTATAAATCTTGGTTATAAATCTTCAAAAGTTGTTTGATTGTAAAAATAAATATCAGGTAAAGAATTTGGATCACCCTCACACATAGACCTCCAAACCAGATGACTTCCAGATAATTGCTGGATTACAACTTCCATGACAACATCAAATGGCAGTTGTAGTCTGAAAAGTCTGGGTAAGGGAGTTTGGTTTTAGATCCTTACGAACTGTCTTTTGCCATTGGCTGTAGTGAATACTACACTGCATCTAAAGTCTTCATTTGCATCTGTGGTTCCCAACGTGGGGCATAGCCCCACAGGGGAGAAATTTGATTTTTAAAGGGCGGCATGCAAGAATGACTTTTTAACAGTGAATGACCTTCTATGCCTCCTCCACATGAATAGGAGTTCAGTTTTTGAATAATAAGAATTATATGTCATGGGCGTGGGGGAGACAAGGATTTTAGAGATCCTTAGATGGGGCAAATGGTTGGAAATCACTGATCTTCTTGTCAGAGAATAAACAAAACAAAAACAGTAGCACTTTAATGCTAACATTAAAACACAGTACAGTAGTTAGTCTTTATAGTGCTACAATGTTTTTGTATTCTTTATTCTGTGATAGGCTTGAAACACAGACTAATACGTATTAAAACAAATTCAACTGATCTACATGGTATTAGAAATGGACTATACATTTCAGGTAGCCCATCATTAGCATAGAGAATTCCTATAGTATTGAAAAACTTCTGATTGTCACATCAGGAACATTTCACACCTTCTGTATCTTGCAAATGAACTTTCCCTTTTTATTTTTGTCACTACAAGAAAGCACAGGCTCAATCTGGAGTTCTCCCTGAATCTCATATCTGGAATTAAAACAGATTTCAGCTTCTAATGGCAGGCTATCTGTAACATATAGTTTGGCCCAAGTGGCTCTGCGGCTGCTTTTCTTGTTGAGACAGCCCCTGTTTTCCTCCGTAGATTTTTGGGGGGCCTTTCTTCGCCATCCCGATTAACAAAAGCTTGACTTTAAAGGAGTTATGTTTTACAATGCAGAGAGTGGAGGATGCTTTTTATACATTGGTGCGAGAGATCCGTCAATACAGATTGAGAAAAATCAACACAGAAGAAAAGACTCCCGGGTGCGTGAAAATTAAAAAATGCCTTTTAATGTGACAGGGTAAGTTTGTTCTTTAAAAAAAAATCAGCTGAAAAAATCTGATCACTGGTAGCGAATCAAATCTAACTTGCATCTTGTTATGGTGATTCCAGTAATTTCAGAATGATTATAAATCTCAGCCAAGCAGTTATATTATTGCCAGTTTGTTAAGTGTTTAGTGTTAAATGGAGTCTTCTTTACCTGCTACTGATGGATAAGAAACACTGAGAAAAGATGTAAAAGCAAGACATCTAGCAATTGTGATGAGTAGTTGCCTGCTTTATTTTAGCCTGTTCAAGATTAACATCATTCTTCTTCTTCCATGTCAAGGCCAGATATGAAATTGCCAAAATGAATATCAGAAAACTAAATAAAGTAAACAAAACAAAATTAAAAACACCGTAGCACTTTAAAGACTAACTGCTATATTTTTATTGTTAGCTTTCGTGGATCAACTCCACTTCTTCAGACAAGGACAGTGTTTTTTTAATTTTGTTTTGTTTTTATTTTTTTTATTTTGTTTTGTTTTCTGATATGCCTGAACCACAGACTAACACGGCTACTATGCCAAAATGAAGCCACCTTTTTGTGAGTCCATTCTGCAGTTCCTTTGGCCTGATCTAGTGTGAGAAAGACTAGCCGGCAACACAAGCTTACCGCTACCAGGGTATGCCTGTTTGTGGTTCAAAAATAATACAATCTTTGAGGAAGCTCTTTCTATGTACCCATACAATGAAGAAAGTCCTGAGAATATAATGCAGTGGTCTTCCTTTTGCCTTCCACATCACAGTGTGACACCCGTACCACTGATCCAGTTCCACGAGTCACTTTCTGGTCATGAGCCCTTTAGGCACACAAAGTCCTCCATCAGCCCCAGGCCAGTATGGATGAAGCTGCTGCTCTACATCAAGATGTATTCAAATAGGATTTAACCCACTTGGGGACCATCATCCTTCCCTGTGGACTTTGTCACCAAGGCTGTTAGTCCTTAGGGTTGTCAGGTTAGTTAACTGCGGCCTGACCATCAGCACTGAGCCTCTGGCATTATGGTCTACTCTATTACCATAGCAGGATAACTTGGGCAAACAGTGAACACTATTATTATCCCATATACCTTTGTTGAGGGTTCTGCTTCCTTTGATAGAGCCACACAGGTTGGCAAGGTTTCTTCTCTGGACTATACAGATTTGGTAGAGCCTGGGCATAATAGTCCCTGAGAAATTGTAATTTTGCCAGGCTTTGTGGCATAGATTCTAGTTCACATAAGATTAGACCATAATCAGTTACTAGGCAAAGGTGGTATAAGATTTTTCTTTTTCTTTTGCAGTTAACTGTGGAGCATTTTATTTCCAGAAAGGACTCGTGTTTTATGTTACTTGCTGGGTGATCTTTTTCAAAATATAATATATACAATGGAGGCCTGGAATCGAACATAGATAATCCGGTTACCCTCATTCCTGCCTTAAAACAAATACAGTAAAACCTCATATAACACTAAAACCTGGTTCCACAAGTCTTGGTGTTATATGATTTTTAGTGTTATCTGATCCTCTATGGGATCCATAGAGATACATTGTAACCACACAGGCTTTAGCGGTTGTTATCTGAAGCATCCCATAGGATCTTAATGTTATCTGATGCAATTCTTCCCCCCAGATTCCTTAATGTTATGCGATTTTAGTGTTATTCGATACTAATGTTATATGAGGTATTACTGTATATGTATCCTCAGTGGTGATAAGACATTTTCCTGTCTATTTCTTCCTCCATGTTTACTTGCTTGTTTGATTTGTAGGCTCATAGTGGCCTCACCCCTGTACGATTACAGCTGCTGGATTTATATCCCTTGTTCATACAATCCCTCCACAAAGATGCAACAAAAGCTACTAAGTAATGTTAATTAGCATCGGTTAATATATAACTAGGGACTGCAGTGGTTTGGTGGTTAAGATGCTGAACATGACAACTGGAAGGTCAGCAGGCCAGCAGTTCAAGAGCCAAAAGCTGCGAGACGGAGTGAGCTCCCATCTCTGTCCCAGCTTCTGCCAACCTAGCAGTTTGAAAGCAAGAAATTGCAAGTACGGTAGATAAATAGATACCACTTTAGTGGGAAAGGTAACAGTGTTCCCTGTGCTCTGTCGTCAAGTCATACCTGCCACATTATCATGGAAACATCTCCAGTAAACAGATGAACATCGAACCCTAGAATCAGATACTATTGGTTTTCGAACAAGGGAGACTATAACCTTTACCAATATACAGTAATACCTTGGATAATGCTAAGACTTGGTTCCACAAGTCTTGGTGTTATCCGATTTTTAGTGTTATCCGATCCATGTTAAAATCCTATGGGATGGATCGGATAACGTTAAAACTCCATAGAGATACATTGTAACCGCACAGGCTTTAGCGGTTGTTATCCGATCCATCCCATAGGACCTTAACGTTATTCGATGCAATTCTCCTCCCCAGATTACTTAACGTTATGCGATTTTAGCGTTATCCGAGGTAAACGTTATCCGAGGTAAACGTTATCCGAGGTATTACTGTACAATAAAACCCTGGGTTACAACAGGTCTATTCCAACAGCCTCCGTTGTAACCCAAAAAAATTGTAAACATCCATAGGGATGCATTGAAAAATTAAAAAAACGGTCCTAAATTGATCGTTGTAAACCAGTGGTTCCCAACAAGGGGTACACAGCCCACTAGTGGACTTCAATTCCCAGAAGCCTAAGTCAGTACATTGGCTGATCAGTGCTTTGGGGAAATGACTTAGGCTTCTGGGAATGGAAGTCCAAAAACCAGCATTTGGGAAACACTGTTGTAAACCAAAAAATTTATATTAAAAATTTGTAAACCGGCACAGCATTTCCATAGGATTTGCTGTTGTAAACCGTATCAAACTTAAACCGAGGCAGTTGTAACCTGGGGTTTTACTGTATAACTGCAGTACTAGCTGTTAAGTTTCTTTTAGAGAACAGTTATAAAATAATTGAAATTCCTTATCCAGTGATTCAAAGCGGAAGGCTTGTGAGAGACCTTAATGTGTTGTGCTTAAGGTGACACAAAATTCCTCAGCATAGCAGTGAATCTCTGGTGACTCTTCCATGTGCATTGTAGCTGGGTTTTGTAATTAAGCAAACGGACATGTGGGAAAGAAGCTTCTGTTTGGATGGATCCTGTTGTGCCCTGAAAGTCTTCATCTACATGGTATTAGAAATGGACTCCCCAGTGAAGGTGAACCTTGGCACTCCAGATGTTCTTGGACTTCATTTACTAGAAGCTGAAGTTGGCACTCCTGCCGATGAAGGCTTCTGGGAATTGAAGTTCAAGAACACCTGGAGAGCCAAGGTTAGCCATCACTGGACTTTACGTTTCAGGTAGTCCAACATTAGCAGAGAGAATTCCTTTAGTGTTGAAAGACATCTGATTGTAAATCAGGAACAATGAATTGTGCTGAGGATTTGAGGAGGAGAAGGCTTAAGAATTCCATCCCAGAACCAGTCCTTCTGTTTCCTTTGTGTGGTTTGATGCCCAAGACTGTCAGCTGAGATGCAAAATGTCCAGGAATATTTTCTGATAGCAAGAAGTTAGGGCTATTGGTTCTGGGTACCCTTCCAGCTCAACTGTGATTCTGTTATTTCAGAATTAAAGGTTTTAAAAAAGCCCAAGAAAAGGCAGTTTTAACTTATTACATAATTCAATGAACAAATAATTGAGCCTTTGAAGTCTGTTGTAATTGTAACATCGCTCTAGCCATCCACTCTTTCTAAATGGGGAAATAATGTCACGATGCCAGCAGCAATATCCTCAGGCAGCCTCATAAACAAAAAAAGTTCCATAGAAATTAAGAAAGACAAGATGGGGAAAATAACAAAATAAACAAATGTAAATTCTAATAAATGAAACTAAATCATTCTCTTTATTGGCTATGGAGAGAATGTTCTTGAACACCTCTTCAAAAAGGCTTTGCTTTAAGATCTCTGATTAATGCTTGTTGCTTAGCAAGACAGACTACAATTTTTTGTTGTGTGACTAGAAGGTCGGCAGTTCAAGACCCGAGTGCTGTATGACGGAGTAAGCTCTCCTCTCTGTCCCAACTCCTGCTGACCTAGCAGTTCAAAAGCAAGAAATTGCAAATAGAAAAATAGGCACTGCTTAGGTGGGACAGTAACAATGTTCCATGCACTCCAGTGTCTAGTCATGCCTGGCGCATGACCATGGAAATGTCTGCAGATGCAAACAGTGCTGGCTCTTTGGCTGTAAATGGAGATGAGCACCATCCCCTAGAGTCAGATACGACTGGAAAGGGATAACTTTACCTACTAATTCTAGTTAAGTTTTCAAGGTGCATGAGACCTTCAGAGAGCAAACTCGCTTAAAGAGCCATCCTGTGGAACGCATTATGCTCCTTAAGCGAGGTACCACTGTACTTCAGAATTGCTCCCTGGTTGTATTTGATAGTGAAAGATGGTGAGCAAATTGAAGTGTGACAAAGGTGGAGGTTGTTCAAAGAACAGTGAAGGTTGGGTGGAGATAGTTTTATGTCTTTCCCCTGCTCCACCAAAAAAACAAAAAACAAAATTGATTCAGAGTGCACACTAAGTACATGCATAACTCCCAATGTAATGAGTTTTGCAATCAGCTAAAGCAAAGGCATAAGGTATAGGTTTAAAGCAGAGCTGGGGGAATTTCAGCCCTTTGGATGTTTTCAGATTGCACTTGCTGTTAGTTTTAACCAGGGTTGCCTTTGATCAGACACCGTGGGAATTGTAGTTCAGCAAATCACAGATCATACATCTCATGAGTTTCCCTTTCCTGCTATAGAGAGAAAAATGCTTGCTGGCAAATTCTACTATCCTACTGATCATGCATTTTAAAAAGTATCATTGTGTGGACTGCAGTATGTGTGAAATCCTATGTCTCACTTTCTTAGTGGTTCAGTTAAGATTATTGGCACATATATGTAGGATTATATACACCCACACTGATTTTCTTTATAGGAAGAAGGCCTTGTTGAATTCAGTGTGATTTGGTTTTTGAGTAGACTTTGGTGGAATTGTAGTATGAATCGGGTAGCCTGTGTTTGCACATTTTCTTCCTTCCAGATAAAGCTCCCTGAACTTGGAAGTTGCTGTGGGGGCATTTCTCTCCTTTTTCTTGCTGGGGTTCATGTGTAGGACACAATGCCAATTTCTCTAGGTACAGAAATTGTTAGTTACTTCTATGATTCTAGTCCTGCCACCTGCATAGTGCAGTCTGCAGGTGAATAAGCAGGAAACCGGCAACATGTTGAATCCCTCATTTTTTTTCAGGAATCCCACTTGCATGAAACGATTCCATGTCGAAGAAGAGCTTTCTTATTCAGATAGCCTCTCTCTATTTGGAGACACTGACAGGTACTGGATGAGGCTGCAACGCTTTCTGGTCATACATTCAAATAACCCTTTTCTGAACAGCTGAATAATGAGTAGCACCCCAGGGTAACATCATACAGTCTGCGAATCTGCTGTGTCTTTTGTTGTTGAAGATGCCTTTCCTTTTGCAGGGTGTCGACGATGCCTTCTACACATTAGTTCGGGAAATCCGGAAGCACAAAGAGAAGATGAGCAAAGATGGCAAAAAGAAGAAAAAGAAATCGAAGGCAAAGTGTATAATTATGTAAACGCAGTTTTGCCTTTCTTCTTGAGATGTACGTTGGTTAAACGTGATTTGTTTTATTTGTTTTGTACCATTACACTAAATTATTAGCTTTTTTATGTTAAAACCTGCCACTCTGCTTTCCCAACCTGCTGGCCTTCTTTTCCTCGGACATTTGCTTTTAAATGATAGCAGAAACTCTGATCCTAAAGTGCCAGTCATCTTGGACTGTTGGTTCTTGAACTGAGCAATGCCTGTGAGAAAACCAAAACAGAATCTCGGCCTCCTTTGTTTCTCTTCGGTGTAAAACTTGTTAATTGTCTTCTGAGTTCTGTTTCCCTCCCTGTAGTAAGTTCTATGAAGGACCAGCCTTACTGTTGGGCAGCACTGCTTGGACATCGATTTTTCTGGGGTAGCACTTTAGCTATGCTAGAAGATGGATTCTCCTCTCCTTCGCCTTTGGTACTTCTTTGATGCCATCCATGGGGGGCATGGAGGACTTTATGCTCTCTGAAGGGCAAAGGAAAACATACCATTCCACATGCTTGGCTAGAGGGGTGGAAGAGAACTGGGAGATATCTTATTTAAGTTACATAAAACCGGAAAGGGTGGCATTGTGAATTTGATCCTGTTGGGGCTCAAGGTTGATTCAGCCTTCCATCCTTCCACAGTCGGTGATAAGAGTAACCAAGCATGCAGGGGGCAAAATGCAAATTACCTTGTGAACCACCCAGACAGTGCAGTACATAAATGTAATTGCTATTGGTAGACTAATAGGCTAAGCCGTGGACCCTGACTACTGGTTTTCAGGACTATGAGAGACTTTATTGCTCAGGCAAAAAGGAGATGACTTCATATGCAAAGTGGGACAGACAGGGGTGCAGGTCTGGAAAAGTTACTTGGACTTTTCAACTCCCAAGGGTGACCTTTACTTAAGATGAGTATAGGGCTGAACACTCCATTTTTAGAATAGAAGGAAAGCAGGTTTTGATGGTAGGTGGCTCTGAAGCCTAAGGTGAATCTTTGTGTAAGGTTTAGGGGTGGGTGGGGATTTATTTTATTTTTGAGGCTGCAAGCAGTTAAGATTTTAATCCAGGCTCTAATAAAGGTATCATCCCGATATTCCCAGTTTAATTTCCGCTGTCCTTTGTGATGTGGTTCAGTTAGAAAGATTAGTCTGGAGATGAAACACTTGGCTGCCATTCTAGAAAAAGAAAGGTACAGCCTACTCACTGCAATACTGATCAACCCAATGCCTTTCATCTTTCCTTTCCTACTTGCTCTTAAGTCATTTTCTTGCAGCATTTCCAATCAACCTGGATGAATGTGGTTTTTTATAAAACAAAGAAACATAAACCAAGGACTTTTCACAAAGGTGATTCACTCGTAAAGTGACTATTTTTTCTATTAAAAAATGAAAATGTAAAAAAAAAAAAAAAAGAGAGAAGCAAAATTTCTAATTTGGGTTGGTTTCCTGTAATGAGCTACTTGTTATTGCTACCTGCTGTTAAGTTGTTTTCATAGTAAGTAGAGTAGTTGACCAGTCTCACCAGTGTGGATATTTCTTTTCCACCTTCACTGACTTTCACCAGCTTAGTAGAGTCCAGAACAACTGGGGGATTATATTTCCCAGAATCCTTTAGTCACGAGGATCATAGGGCATCTTAGCTGGGGTATTCTGGGAGCTGTAGACCAAATAGGGATTTTCTAAAGCTTTTGGAGTGCTCTTGGACTTGTGCAACTTGCCCAAGGCTACGTAGGCAGCTGATTAAATCAGCCTCACATGCTCCAGGTGAACTTGGCTAGCTCTCCTTTCAGGACCCATAACAAGGATTTGAACTCACAGCCTCTGACTCTGGAGCCAGGCGCTCAAATACATTGAGCTGTGCCAGTTACAAGGAGCTACTTACTATTTCATTGGCATAGTTGCCTTATTTAGAAAGAAGATGTTGGGCAGAAATTATTTAGGAGGGAAACCCTGGTGGTGCAGTGGCTAAACTCACCCGGCCCCCAGCTTAAAAAGGTTGAGAACTCCTGATTTACACCATTGCAGTTAACTGGTGTAACTGAGCCATATGCTTCTGGCTGATGTTTCCAGCAGGAGACGTGTGACCTTCCAGATGTTAGGTTACAACCCCCACCCGCCCCTATCAAATTGGCTGGCCTGGTAGGAGCTGCAGTTCAACAACATAGAAAGTTACGTATAGGTTGGCTGCTCCATAGTCTGCACTACAAAAGCTATAACCAGCTATAACCAAAACTTGGTGGGGAAATGTCTTTGTGGACCAAAATTCTATAGGCTCCCAGGGAATTCTGGAACTTGTAGTCAACCCTAGTTCCCCAGGCTGTTATTTATTTCACACAAATGAAGCTTCAGAGAAATTTGATCTGCTTGCCAGGCTGGCTAGCAAATTCCATCAGGACTGCAGGAAGAAATTTCCCCCTTCATTGGCGCAAAATAACAATGATATTCTGGAGCTGCCAGAAAAGTAAGGCTTTGATGCATCACCTAAAAAAAGTCCATTTTTTAAAAAAACTGCATTTTCATATATCTCATCTCAAAATGCAGGGGAAGGCTATGGTACTTTCATCTGCACAGATACTTAGGTCCTGGCCTAAGGTGGAATGAGCTTGGGGAAGAGTCTTCCCAAAATTGGCAAAAAACAACAACACCCACCCACCCCGTTCCTCTCATGAACGCTGATGTAATAATACTCTTGTGAACAGGGCACTAAATGTGAACACTCAGCTAAGCACAAACCTTCCAGTTTTCCATGTAGCTGCTACTCATGCCTTAAGAAGCTTTACTTATTTCACATCTTCCTCCTGCTCCCCTAAAAAAAGTCCATTTTTTAAAAAAACTGCATTTTCATATAACGAACAAACAAGCATCCATGCCAGCTTGATTCGAATGAGGATGCCTGGTGGTGCGAAGCAACTTCTGGATATTGTTAGCCTCAGGACACCTAAGAAGTTCTTCAATCCATCTGTTGGCTTGGGTTTCATGCAAGGGTAATATAAAAGCATTGCAATAGTTTATCTCGGGCTGGGTTCTCCCCCCTCCTCATATAAATTTTTGGAGGTCAGGTTGCTGCCAGATATTTTCAAGCAGTGTGTTGCAGATGAGAGAAAACTCACCTTGTTGTGGGAACCACTCAAGGCCTGTGGGCCAAATCCAGCCTCCTGCACCTTTTCATGCCTCCAAGGGCATTCAAGCAACAAAATGGCTGCCTGATTGTGGCTGTTGGGACAAAATGGCCACCCCATCATGCAGGCAGTGCAAAATGGCCATCCAGCTCTCATAGTTGAATGAGAGTGTGACCTGGCCACCGGCTTGAAAACCCCAGGAACCCTGGTTCTGTTGGCAATAGGCACTACCATTCAAAACTGTTTTTAAAAAAATAGATAGTGATTTATTTGTTGAGAAAAGGGTTGTAGAAGGAACAGCTAACATTGCTTCTACTTTACTTTGTAGTAGACTGCACTAAAATGAACAGCAATTATAATTTAATTGCTTTATGAGCTGCACCATTACACTGAACCTTCTCCCAAAGCCTTAGTAATTTAATTCTATTGCTGTGTCTTAATACTAAATTAGTTTTTCCTCCCCATTCCCTTTCCCGAGTGCCAAACCTCTTATTAGCACTGTTTCTTTAAAAAAAAATGCAACATGTTTACTTTGAATGTATTTGAACTATTTTTGTATATAGAAACTAAACATACATCTTTTGTACATTGAGCCTTGGGGTTGTTGGGTTTTTTAAAAAGATGCAGAACAGATGCAGCCCAATTTGGGTAATTGAAGGGGGAGGGGGCTCATTTTATTTCAGTCCCGTGGCCACCAGATGTGGTCATAACATAAACATTTCAAAACCAGCCATGGTTTAAGTTTTGACCAACCTTTGGTTAGCAGCATGCGCTGTGATGTGGTAAGGAAACTTGTTTTGTCACAAACAAAGCTGCTTTGTTGTCATTAATTAAAAGTTGTTCTGTGTTGTTGTTTGTTTTCTGTGTTTTAAACTGATACATCTCTGCTTTGAGGCTGAGGGATGTGTATGAGATATCAATTTCAACTTTAGTTGAACCGTCCAGTTTTCTTTACTATAATACACAATGAACAATAGCCTTTATTTTTTCTTGCCTTGAAGGTATCTGAAAACACCCACTTCATAGGCATGTGAACCCAGTATGGCTACATTTGAATAGATAGCAATGAGGTTTTTTGTTGTTCAGTCGCACAGTCGATTCCGACCCTCTGCGACCCCCTGGACCACTGTCCGCCAGGCACTACTGTCCTCCACCATCCCCCTCAACTCGCCCAGCTCTTTGCCCATTGTCTCTACAATCCCATCTAGCCATCTCATCTTGGGCCGGCCCCTTCCTCTTTTGCTCTCGACCTTTCCAAGCATCAAGGCTTTCTTAAGTGAATCCTCTCTTCTCATCTGATGTCTAAAGTACTTTAGCTTCATCTTTATTATTTGACCTTCTAAGGAGCAGTCAGGGTTGATTTCTTCTAAGATTGACCTATTTGTTCTCCTCGCTGTCCAGGGGACTCTCAAAACCCTTCTCCAACACCACATCTCAAAGGTGTCTATTCTTCTGCGCTCAGCTTTCCTAATGGTCCAGCTCTCACAACCATACATTGCCACAGGGAATACCACTGCTTTGACTATGCAAATTTTTGTTTGCAATGTGATGTCTCTACTTTTCACTATGCTCCCCAGGTTTCTCATTGCTTGCCTCCCAAGAATCAGTCACCTTTTTATTTCATGGCTGCACTCTCCATCTGCAGTGAGCTTTGATCCTAGGAAAGTAAAATCTGTCACTGCTTCTATTTCTTCCCCATCTATTTTCCATGGACTGATGGGGCCTGTTGACATAATCTTTGTTTTCTTGATATTGAGTCTCAAGCCAGCTTTTTCACTTTCTTCTTTCAACCTAAACAGGAGCTTCTTTAGGTCCTCCTCACTTTCCGCCATTAGGGTGGTATCATCTGCATATCGTAAATTGTTGATGCTTCTTCCAGCAATTTTGATCCCAAACTGTGATTCCTCCATCCCTGCATTGCGCATTATGTGTTCTGTGTAAAAGTTATATAAGCAATGTGTATAAGCAATGAGGTTATATTGCATAAAAATGTAAATCCCAGCCAAATACCCACCAGGGCCTCTTGTCTCCATAAATATTTCTTTGATTCAGTCACTTATTTTCCACACTGTACCTCCTCAAACCACACCACCCTTATTTGAGGAATGGAGCGACAGTGCTTGTGCCTTGACAAGTGCCAAAATCCTGTCGCTGATTTATGTTTTTGCATAAGGAGGAACTGCAGTGGCTTAGTGGTTAAGACACTGAACTTGATGACTGGAAGGCCGGCAGGTCAGCAGTTCGAGACCCGAGCGCAGTATGATGGAGTGAGCTCTGTCCCAGCTCCTGCCAACCTAGCAGTTTGAAAGCAAGAAATTTCAAGTAGATAAATAGGTACCACTTCAGTGGGAAGGTAAACAGCGTTCCGGGCACTCCAGTGTTTAGTTATGCCTGCCACATGTCCACAGAAACATCTGCCGACACAGACAGTGCTGGCTCTCTGGCTGTAAACAGATGAGCACTGAACCCTACAGTCAAATACGACTGGCTTTTGAGCAAACGTGACCTTTACCTGTCTGCTTACTTAAGACTAAGTTGATTAGACACAACAAGACTTCTTTTTAAAGATGGAGCCATTAGTAGTGACTGCTAAATTTTGTGCAACTGTGTACGTAAATTATACTGCAACCCTAGTGTGGAAGATTAGCATTATCAAATCCCATTTCATCTCTTTCCCCAGTTCTGGCAATACAAGGAGAGGGCTAGCTAGAGAGATTATGCTGTAGTGTTTACGTGAAGTAGAAGTTAAGGTATAAGACAGATGCGCTCCTGTTTTGGGAAGGAAGTGCCCATCTGGTGTCTAAATTTCATAAGGAACCCTGGTGGTGCAGTGGTTAAACTGCTGTAAGGTAAAGGTTTCCTTTGTTCGAAAGCCAGTCGTATCCGACTCTAGGGGTCAGTGCTCATCTCTGTTTCTAAGCCAAAGAGCCAGCGCTGTCTGCTTCTGCAGACGTTTCCATGGTCATGTTGCAGGCATGACTAGACACCGGAGCGCACGGAACACTGTTACCTTCCCCACCAAAGTGGTCCCTATTTATCTACTTGCAATTTCTTGCTTTCAAACTGCTAGGTTGGCAGGAGGTGGGACAGAGACGGGAGCTCATTCAGTCCTGCAGTACTTGAGAATCTAACTGCTGACTTTCCGCCTCCCAGTCAGCGTCTTAGTGACTTGAGCCACTGCCGTCAAAACTGCTGATGTTGTGAGTTTGATCTGGACAGGGCTCAAGTTCACTCAGCCTTCCATCCTTCTGAGGTTGGTACCCAGCATGTTGGGGGCAAAATGCTAATTAATTTGTGAACTGCCCAAAGTGCACTAAATGCTATGGGGCAGAATATAATTGTAATTGCTATTCCTTTCTGATTTAGCTGTGCAATATGAAAATCATTCTCTTTTTGAGATATGTTACCCAAGTGTAAGGAGTCATTAACCAATTGCTATCTATCTTCAAGGAAAGGGATATCCATTTTCAACTGTGTAGTAGGGACAGTTAATGAGCTAGCCTTGAAAATGATTCCCAGATGTGTTCTCAGGGCTACCAGGCCACACCACCCACCCTGATGTTTAGAAAACTGTGTGTTGGTGCATAGGGACACCTGCATAATAACTGGAATTAGCACTTGTCCATTGCAGCTGAATGCAAATTCTGGGCTGATGCAAAAGATTTCAGTAGAAAGATCGCATTGGAAGGGTGGAGAGGTGTGACCATCCAGAAGACCTTGTGTTTTGACAGCCGATTAGTCAGTCCAGGAAACAGGGTTTTACAGCTAAAATGAACCTCTCTTCTGATGCAGAAATATCAGCCTAATCACTACAACATATAACAATGGATCCCAACCTAAGGCCTGCGGCACCAGTTCATGAGGCCACCCTTTTGAAGCTGTTGGGACAAAATGACACACACACACCCTAGTTGTGCAGGCAGGGCAAAATGGCCGTGTGGCTCTCGAAGCTGACAGAGAGGGTGGCTCGGCCCCTGGCTTGAAAAGGTTGGGAACCCCTGGCAAATAATGTGGTCTTCTAGAATATAATAATTGTGAGCTGTCAATCCTGACGTAGTGCGACCCTTTTCCAGAGTTTTCTAGGTAGGAAATACACAGAAATTGTTTACTATTCCTTCTGAGGGTGCCTTCGGACTCTGCTATGCAGAAAGGCTCATCTCCCAAGAAGGACACTGGGGAATCAAACTCCCAACCTCTGACTCTGCAGCCAGATACCTAAACTATCTGAGCTATTCCAGTAAGGTAGACAGTGTTTGGGGCAGATGGGAACTGTAGTCAACATCCGGCCATCCACTCCTGTACTCAGTGGTGGGATGTCAAAATTTTTACTACCCCACCATGACATCATCACAGTGTGGGCGGAGCTAACATCATGGGCAGAGCCAATGTCATGACATCATGATGTTGTGGGCGGGGCCATACAAAACAAATAAAAAATAAAATAAAAATAAGCACACACATACATACACACCCCTCAACCCACCTACCCACCCACCCACAACACAAACCCGTAAATAAATTAATTAAATAATTAAATACATTAAAATACACCTAAACACCCACCCTCAACACAAATCAACCAGAGCTTTTAAACCAGAGCTTAAAGCTTATTCTGGCTAATCTTTCTCACACTAGGTCAGATGGAAGGAACTACAGAATGAACTACCACAAGATGGCTTCATTTTGGCACTTTTCAACTTTTCAACAGTTAAAGAAGTTAGGTACTAAGTCTTTGCCTAACCAGTTTTCTAGGATATCTAGGGGAGCAGTCTATAGGGAGCTTCAGGTTAGCAGCTTCTCTTCCTCCTCCCCGCTTGGGAGGACAGCAAGGAGGCGGTGCATACGCACCAAGCACTGTAGGCAATGCATGCAAACCAAGTGCTTGGCGCGCATGTGCAGTGGAGGAACCAGTGAAAAGGTAAGCCCCGAAGGTGGTTCCCCCCAAAAGCTGCAACCGGTTCTCTGGGCCATTGGGAAAAGTTACTATCGGTTCTGGAGAACTGGTGAGAACCTGTTACATCCCATCGCTGCCTGTACTACATTTTTCTTGAGTAATCTGGCCAAGTTATCCTGCTACGGTAATAGAGTAGACCAGTGGCACTCCACCTGTTCCTAGGCTTCAATTCCCAGAAGCCCAAGTCAGCACACCTGATGATCAGGGCTTCTGGGAATTGAAGTCCAGGAACAGCTGGAGTGTCAAGGTTAGCAACCACTGGAGTAGACCATACCGCCAGCGACTCAACACCAAGTGTCAGGCAACTAAACTGACAGCCATGAGGACTAATGGCATTGGGTGTTGTAGTCCACAGGGAAGGGTGATGGTCCCCAAGTGGATTAAATCCAGTGGTGGGATGTCAAAATTTTTACTACCCCACTGTGACATCATCACAGTGTGGGTGGAGCTAATGTCATGGGTGGAGCCAATGTAATGATGTCATGATGTGGGCGGGGCCAAAGAAAAAAAACACAACCCCTCAAACACACACACAACACAAACCCATAAATAAAATACAGTAAATAAAAAATACATTAAAATACACCCACCCAAACACAAATCAACCAGAAAGTGACTCGCAGAACTGGATCAGTGGTACTGGGGTCTTGCTGCAATGTGGAAGGCAGATGAAAGGCCACTGCATTATATTCTCAGGAAAGTCTTCATGGCTGATCACCAATATTAGTATCTGGCTGCGGCAGAAAGAGGAGGAGGTATGGAATAACTGCTGCTGTGATTACCGTTCTTCAACAAGAATATAAAGATGCTTTTATTAAACAGGAATGGGGAGTTGGATTTTTTAAAATTATTATTCACTGCTTGATCATGAAAACCTGACCTAGGCCCCCTGTAAGCAGTCAAGGACTGAATTGTGGCAGATCATTTGCTATCATCCTCATAGTACCGTTGTTTCAGAGTTCTGTATTTTCGAAGGAAGTATAATGCTTCCAGCTCCTTGATGACAAACTCCCCACGGGCAATGAGCCGTTTGATTTCCTCGGGGTCCGTCACGCTCTTGTTTTTCAAGAATGCAGCCTTCAGTCGGGTTCGAAAGTAGTCTCTCCCTTTGGGATATTCCTTCCCAAGATACAGCAGCTTCAAAACACAAGAAGACATTGAGCATACCAGATGTTCTTGGACTTCAGTTCCCAGAAGCCCTGATCAGCAGGAGTGCGGACTTGGGCTTCTGGGAACTGAATTCCAAGAACACCTGGAGAGCCAAGTTCGCTGACTCCTGCCATAGAACATGGCATAGGTCTAAATCCCAAATGCTAGTCTAAACTACAGCTGATCCATCAAATCAATGGATTAAGCCCCCTGCAGAGGAGCCAGTGGGTTGCTCTGGTTATGATTAACAAGTGCATTACGCCCAAAAAGTATCTGTTTATTGCTGGGAATAGCAGTTTGAAAGTAAGAAATTGCAAGTAGATAAATAGGTACCATTACAGTGGAAAAGTTAACACCATTCCATGTCTATAGTCATGCCTGCCACATGACCACAGAAACATTCATAGATCCAGACACCACTGGCTCTTCAGCTGTAAACAAAGATGAGGGCTGAACCCTCAAGTCGGACATGACTGGCTTTCAGGCAATGGAGACTTTTACCTTTACTATTCCTTACAGCTTTTGTTCTGCTACAAACCATGTACTCATTTCACCCTGATTGGGTTTGGGGGGCTGCAGTAGCTTAGTGGTTAAGACACTGAGTTTAACAACCAGGAAGGTCGGCAGGTCAGCAGTTCGAGACCTGTGCAATGGAGTGAGCTCCCATCTGTCCTAGCTCCTGTCAATTTAGCAGTTTGAAAGCAAAAAATTACAAGTGAATAAATAGGTACTACTTCGGTGGGAAAGGTAACAACATTCCATGTGCTCCAGCATCTAGGCATGCCTGCCACATGACCACAGAAACATATGCAGAACTAGTGCTGGCTCTTTGCTTGTAAATGGAGATAAGCACTACCTCCTAGAGCAGTGGTGGCGAACCTATGGCACATGTGCCAGAGGTGGCACTCAGACCCCTCTCTGTGGGCACCTATGCAGTCACCCCAGCACAGAGTTCACCCCGCCCTTCTGCCCAGCATTCCAATGGGAGAGCTTCCTCCCTCCCCTCAGCACAGAGTTCACTCTGCCCAGCAGCCCAATGGGAGTGCCCCCCCCCCGTTGCTATGTTGGCATGTTGCAATAAATAAGTGGGTTTTGGGTTGCAGTTTGGGCACTTGTTCTCTAAAAGGTTCACCATCACTGTCCTAGAGTGAGACATGACTGGCTTTCAAATAAGTCAATCACTGGGGAACAAAAAAAAATTTTTTTTCTTGGTGCCTAAAATTTTTCAACTGATTTTGGGCATTTTGGGGCGGCTGATTCCAAAAATGCCATCCATTTTGTTCTAGCAGCTCTAGTTCATGAGATATCGATGATGTCTATATACATTGCGCTTATGACTACACTTGTATTTGCCTCACCATTCGTAAATTGATTGTTTTAATAATACTTATTGATGTTGTTCAAGCTCTATTCCTGTTGTTGTTGCAAGTGTAATTTAACTAATCTGACCCTTTTTGTCATTCTATGTGCTCTCTTTTACTGTTGAGACTGGATGCTGTGCAGACTGAAACTAGTCCAACTCCGCAGCTGCTCCATGGACTTATCCAGGGAGGCTTGCATTCTAGTTTTTTGAAGCCCCCCCCAAATCCCCCCCCCCATTTTTTTTCCAAACAAATTTTTTTTTTGCCTCCAGGAATGCATCGAAGGCTCCCGGAGGCGGGAGGGTTGTGGAAAAATCTTTTGGGGTAGGAAAATATTTGGGTGGGCAAAAAAAAAAAAAAGGTTGGGTGGGTAGAAACATTTTTTTGGGGGTGGCAAAATTTCACTCCGCCCCGGGTGGCTTACACCCTTGCTACGCCTCTGGTTATATATGCAACCAGTATGGTTAGATTGGCCTAATGTGAATAAGCCATATCTAAGAAACTAGAGCTGATGGGGCATCACTGAAAGCATTTTTGGAATCAGTGACCCAAATATAGCCAGAAATAGGTGAAAATTGTGAGGCACCAAAATCACTGTTCCCCAGTGCTACCTTTACTAATTGGATTTTCAAGATGTGTGAGACATTCAAGAAGAGGTTTACATTGCTGCCACCCAGGGAATTTCCATGGCCAAGCAGGGATTTGAACCCAGGCCTCATAAGTCCTAGTTCAACACCATGTCTAGTACACCACAGTAACTTACTTATTAGAACTTACGTTTCTGTAAAGTTTCAGCACTTCATATCGTAAAGGGCTGGCCATGTTCACAATGGCTGTATGTATCCGTCTTGTCCGTATATGCTAAGGCTTACCTGAAGAATAACCATTTTAATTTTAACTGGATCTAAAGTCTGATTTAAAATAAATTACCCAGTCTTCAGTTACTAATAAGAATTGCTCTCTTGGTTGCTTAGATTCAAGCTTGCTGCCTTTTAGCTTGTCCTCCTTACTTCATAATAGCCCATTTTCTTGGTCACAGTGACCATTTCACAGTTGTGAGCTAAAATATTTTACACTGAACACTTTTGTGAGCTAAGATACTATACACTGAACACTTTTCATTGTTCACAGGTAAAACTTCTTGCATTAATATGCATTTCCATGGGGGGGAGATACCTATTTTTTACACATTATTTTACGATTTGCAAATGAATAAATAAAAGCAATAGCAGTTAAACTGAACAATTCCAGATATATAATTTAAAACCATCCTTTCAAGCAAATCTCTTTTCACAACATACTTACTAATTTGTAAACACAGAGGTAATTTAAAATCAAAAGTACACAAACTAGTCTTTGGTTTAGCAATTCAACTGATAATATACAAATCAAAGTTATCCATTGTGACAGCTCCCAAGAAGCCAGTTACACCCAAGTAAGAACAAGTCACATATTCAGCATCTGACGGAACTGGGCATGCATATTTCGAAATAAAAATATTGTACGTCTGCATGGCATTGTTAAGGAACAACTTGTGTGTAGTTCCCATTAACATACAAAAAGTTGTGAATCAGTGGGTGGATCTATGTTGGGAAATGATGTTAGATCTTTAATCCCTGGAACAGGTCGGCTGAAATCAACAACTGGTTTTAAATGGCCTGGCATCAACTATTGGTTGATCACAGACTGCTGAAAGGGATACCTGACTTTTACTCCATCCTATTGAACTATCCAACCAGGTCTCTCTTCAAAATTATATTGAAAAGTTACAGGGGCCGTTTTTACTAGGTCTTGTTAGGATAGGAGAGGGCAGATTTTGTGGATATGCATAATTCTGTTGCTCATGTGGCTGTAGGTACCAAAAGGAACACAGGCACCAAAAGTAGAGAGAAAGGCTTTATTAAAAATCCTTTATAGATTAACAAAAAGCAAGTCTAAAAGCCATATGCTCTATTGTTACTTCACCCTGAACTCTACTCCTCTTTCACAGACTTAAGGTAGTTTGGTGGCTGAGCCATCTGAGGGCCATTTCCTTGATAGCTGGGTCATGAAGGACCATCTCCTATCTTCAAGAAACAGGGGTCAATAGAAATTAACATATAGAAATGTCTAGTGGCAAGGTGGAGGTAGGAGTCAGAAAGAGTGACTGCAGTGGCTTAGTGGTTAAGACACTGAACTTGATGACTGGAAGGTTGACAGGTTGGCAGTTTGAGACCTGGGTGATGCACAATGGAATGAGGTCCTGTCTCTGTCTCAGCTCCTGCCAATCTAGCAGTTTGAAAGCAAGAAATTGCAAGCAGATAAATAGGTACCACTTTAGTGGGAAGGTAAACAATGTTCTGTGCACTCCAGTGTCTAGACATTCCTGCCACATGACCATGGAAACGTCTGCTGACGCACAGCACTGGCTCTTTGGCTCTAAACAGAGATGAGCACCAAACCCTAGAGTTGGATCCAACTGGCTTTCAAGCAAGGGTGACCTTTATCTTTACCTAGTGGCAAGGTAGAAGTAGGAGTTGGCAAGAGTGACTCATCACTTCTCTTAACACATGCACAGAGGCATGGGAAAGGGACATGGGGGGGCGCTTTTTGCCCCTTCATTCACTTAAAGTTCAAAATAGCTTTTCTTTGGCTATACTTTATTTTTTAAATTTAATGTCCTAGCCAAGGTCTAGCTGCCTTGACACACAGATATAATGCTGGACTAGGACTCAAGAGTTATGGGGTTCAAATCCCTGCTCAGCCATGGAACGTCACTCAGCAGAAATGGTAATGGTAAACCACTCACTGAATATCTTACATGCCTCACAAATTATATCAGGGTTGCCCTAACTGAGAAGTAAGTTGGCAGCAAATGATATCAGAAGGTCTAGATTAAAATCAGCCAGCAAATGCCAGCAAAAGCCATATAATTCAGTTTACCAAAACAACCCCAACTTGTGTTGATTGAGTGGCAATACTTAACAGAATTTATAGAAGAATAGATGTCTTTGAGATGTGGTGTTGGAGGAGAGTTTTGAGAGTCCCCTGGACAGCAAGGAGAACAAATAGGTCAATCTTAGAAGAAATTAACCCTGACTGCTCCTTAGAAGGGCAAATAGTAAAGATGAAGCTAAGGTACTTTGGACATCAAATGAGAAGAGAAGACTCACTTGAGAAAGCCTTGATGCTGGGAAAGGTGGAGGGCAAAAGAAGAAGGGGGCAGCCAAAAATGAGATGGCTAGATGGTATTGTAGAAACAATGGGCACAGAGCTGAGCGAGTTGAGGGGGATGGTGGAGGACAGGAGTGCCTGGCGGACAGTGGTCCATGGGGTCGCAAAGGGTCGGAATCGACTGTGCGACTGAACAATAAAAAATAGTACCAGCCACGGTATAATCTGAGTGTGTAGAGGTGTGTGTGTGTGTGTGTGTGTGTGTGTAGCTTATTTGCTATCATCCAGAAGAAGAATTTATAGGAAAAAGATCTAGAAATTATTACCAGTGTATTGTAAAACCCCAAAACAGCCAATTACTCTGATTAAACTCCATTTTCAGTCACTTCTCAGTATAGAGACGCTGTATTATTCATTGAACACCTTTTATCCCATTATTCCACCCAGAAGTTCCTATGAGAAATAAACATTTTCAACATTCTGTTGAATGAGGGAGTGCAGGGAATATTTAATCAAATTTGCGGGTGACACAAAATTGGGTTGAAATAGCTAATATCTTGGAAGATAAGACCAGAATTCAGAAAGATCTTGATAGAACTGAACACTGAACTGAAAGCAACAGAGTGAAATTTAACAGGGATAAGGGCAAAGTTTTACATCTAGGGAACGAATATGAGACACACAGTTACAAGATGGGGAATGCCTGGCTCAGTAATACTACAAAGCGAGAAGGATTTTGGAATTGTTGTAGATCACAGGCAAAATATGAGTCAACTGTATGCAGTAGTGTAGCGTGGGATTGGCATATAAACCAAATTTGCTGCCACCTGGTGGGAGCCTAGGACACTGGCGCCCACTCCCGGTAGGGCTTCTGGGAATTGTAGTCCAAGAACACCCATATGCCCAAAAAGTGCCGCCCAGGGTGGGCCGCCCCCTGCCCCCACCCCACGCTATGCTACTGACTATGACATGGTAGCAGAAAAGGTTATGGCTGTTTTAGGCTGCATTAACAGAGTTATAGTCCAAAACCTGTGATGTATTTTTGTTGTTCAGTCGCATAGTCATGTCCGACCCTTTGTGACCCCATGGACCACTGCACACCAGACACCCCTATCCTCTGCCATCCTCCGCAGCCCACTCAGCTCTACCCTCATTGCGTCAATGATGTATTAGTTCCCCTCTGGAGTAGCATATCAACTTATGGCCACCACATTTTGAGAAGGATGCCAACAAACTGGAACAAATTCAGATGAGGGCAAGAAGGAAGATCAGGGATGGGAAAGCAAGGCATATGAGGAAAGGCTGAAGGCACTGGACATGTTTACCCTTGAGAAGCAAAGACTCAAGAGGGGATACGAGAGCACTCTTCAAATACCTGAAAGATGGTCATAAAGAGTGAAGGCAGGATCATCCCAGAATGCAAGATACATAATAATGGGCTGAAACCACAGGAAGACAGATATAGGCTGAATATCAGGAAAATCATCTTAACTGTTCAACAACAGAACCCATTGACCTGGGGAGATGGTGAGTGCTCCAATGTTGTAGTGTAGGCATTTCAAGAAAAAAAACTGGACATCTGTCTATCACCTTGATGGCGAACCTTGGCACTCCAGATGTTCTTGGACTTCCATTCCCAGAAGCCCAAGCCCCTGTGAATCCACATGAATGGGTTTACTGCGATTCATCAGGCCCGTGCTGCACCGGCCTCGTCGCTCCAGGAAGCGGAAGTAAACCCCGCCCATATGGAGGAAGAGTTAACCAGGAAGAGTCTTAACCGTACGGGAGTGTTTTACTTCCGTTTCCAGGAGCGACGAGGGCAGTGTGGCGTGGGGCTGATGAATTGCAGCAAACCCATTTGTGTGGGTTCACGGGGGCTTGGGCTTCTGGCAGTGGTGGGATGTCAAAAATTTTACCACCCCACTGTGATGTCATCACAGTGTGGGCGGAGCTAATGTCATGAGATCATGACATAGTGGGTGGAACCAACATCATGACGTGGGCGGGGCCAGATAAAAAATAAATAATTTTAAAATAAAATAAAAATAAGCACACGTGCACACACATGAACACACACCTCAACCCACCCACCCACCCACAACACAAACCCGTAAATAAATAAATAAAATAAAAAATACATTAAAATACACCCCCCCCACCCCAAACACCCCCACCCCAAACACAAAACAACCAGAGCTTTTAAACCAGAGCTTTGTGTGGTTTTAACCTCTGATGATTTTTTAATTTTGACGCTTTTATTGATATTGAGTGTTTAGATTTTATTTCTGTTTTTATCAGGATGTAAGCCACCCAGAGTCGGGTCCTCCCGATTGGGGCGGGGTATTAAATTTAATAAATAAATAAAATAAAATAAAATAAAGCTTATTCTGGCTAATCTTTCTCACACTAGGTCAGATGGAAGGAGCTACAGAATGAACTCACCACAAGATGGCTTCATTTTGGCACTTTTCAACTTTTCAACAGTTAAAGAAGTTAGGTACTGTACTAAGTCTTTGCCTAACCAGTTCTCTAGGATAATATGCTTTAATGTAAATGTAAAACAGCTGTACCTCCTTATGGGTTCTCCAATTGGAACAGCAATTGGAGCATCACAGATGTAGCTTATTGATGAGGTACCTCCAAGACTTTGCTTAAAAACCCCAAGCCAGGCTGCTAGGCCTGCCGGCCACCAGGCCTTTTTAGGAACTGTGGTAGTACGTCAATATAGGTAAAGGTATTAAATACACATTAAAATACACACAGACACACCACATCCAAAGGTGAGCCACTTACCATGGGGAGCAGGCTATAGGGAGCTTCAGGGTAGCAGTTTCTCTTCCTCCTCCCCGCTTGAGAGGACAGCAAAGAGGCCGTGCATACGCGCCAAGCACTGTAGGCGTGCATGCACACCAAGTGCTTGGCATGCATGCTCAGTGGGGGAACGAGTGAAAAGGTAAGCCCTGAAGGTGGTTCCCCCCAAAAGCTGCTACCGATTCTCTGGGACACAGGGAAAAGTTACCACTGGTTCTGGCGAACTGGTGCGCACCTGTTACATCCCATCACTGGTTTCTGGGAACTGAAGTCCAAGAACATCTGGAGTGCTAAGTTTTGCCCTCACGGGCCTGTCAGATATACAGTACAGTATTTGATTTGGATTCCAGCATTAAGCAATAAGAGCCCTGGAGGCGTAGTGGTTAAACTGCCCGATGATGATCTGTTTTATAAGGTCAGGGCTCAAGGTCACCCAGCCTTCCAGGTCGGTAAAATGATTACCCAGCATGCTGGGGGCAAAATGCTAATTAACCTGTGCAGCACCCAGAGTGCACTAAGTGTTATGGGAAGGTATATCCAGTGGAATTGCTACTGAGCAGGGAGTTGGACTCGATGGTCGCGGAGATCCCTTCCAAGTCAGTTATTGTCTGACTCTTATGCAGCTTTTATATGTGCTTAATAGAGCTTGGTTCGTTTTTCTATCACTGCTGCTCATGTATGGTTTATGTAATGTACTCATATTAATGCAAAAGAGGAAAATGTGTTTCCTTTTTTTTATTCTTTTAATTTCCTTATTTCTGTAATATTATTTCCGTAATTTTCTTATTTCTGTATGTTTATATTGTTTAAATACCTATAAAAATTTAATTTAAAAAAAGCATAGTCTGGTCAAACAAGCATCATAACACAAAAGGAAAAGTGGTGGGAAAGGAGGAAGAAAAAAGGGCCACTCAGCTCCTGTTTACAAAGTTCAGGATGCAGAAAACTCACCACCTCTGTGGAGGATGGGAACAGGCAACAGACTTTGGGAAAAGTTCCCTTGGTTTGGACTATAACACTCCCATCGCTGCCAGCTTGGGGGATTTTGGGGGTTGTAGTGGCTCAAGTCACTAAGACGCTGACTGGGAGGCGGAAGGTCAGCAGTTCGATTCCCGAGTACTGCAGGACGGAATGAGCTCCCGTCTCTGTCCCAGCTCCTGCCAACCTAGCAGTTCGAAAGCAAGAAATTGCAAGCAGATATATAGGGACCACTTCGGTGGGAAGGTAACAGCGTTCCATGCGCTCCGGTGTCTAGTCATGCCTGCCACATGACCATGGAAATGTCTGCAGAAGCAGACAGCGCTGGCTCTTCGGCTTAAGAAACAGAGATGAGCACTGACCCCTAGAGTCGGATACGACTGGCTTTCAAGCAAGGGAAACCTTTACCTTTACCTAGTTCCATTTAAAAACAAGGCACTTCTCCCAATCACTAGGAAATAGGAGAAGGATTACAAGAGGATTAGGGAGGGGGGGAAAGGAGTACCTTTGCATTTCATATCTTGACCACCATTTCCGACCTCTCCAGGTAATTATAAGTACAATCTGTGGAGGTGTGTCGTTACTGCGCCTGCGCTAGGTACAACGGGTGGAGTCGGGAAGAGCCTCAAAGCAATTAGTGCGGTTGCGCAGGATTTTTGAGTCCGATAGAGTTAGAAAATAGAGGGGATTCTCCACTGCAGATTTTGAGACACATGGCGAATTCATATTTGGAATGCAGCACTCAGGATTTCTTGAAAGTGTCTATAGGGAATCCTGGGAGCTGCAGTCCAAAATCTCACCTAGGGACGCCTCTAATTACTTATTTGATTGGAATTTCTGTGATTCTTTGAAGGCATCATTTAAGGTCCTCTTACTTACTGGACTGGGAAATAAGTGCCCTTGCGACCCATTGGGGGTTCGCATCAGTGGTGGGATGTCAAAAATTTTACTACCCCACCGTGATGTCATCACAGTGTGGGCAGAGCTAATGTCATGATGTCATGGGTGGGGCCAAAGAAAAAAAATAAATAATGAAATAAAAATAAGCACACACACACCTCAGCACACACACACACACACACACACACACACACACACACACACACACACAAAACACAAATCCGTAATTAAATAAATAAATAAAATAAAATAAAATAAAAATTACATTAAAATACACCCACCCACCCAAACCAGCCACCAAGCCTTTTTAGGAACTGTGGTAGTAGTATGTCAATATAGGTACCAGTAATACCTCATATAACATTAGTATCGAATAACACTAAAATCGCATAACATTAAGGAATCTGGGGGGAAGAATTGCATCAGATAACATTAAGATCCTATGGGATGCTTCAGATAACAACCGCTAAAGCCTGTGTGGTTACAATGTATCTCTATGGATCCCATAGGATTTTAACATGCATCAGATAACACTAAAAATCATATAACACCAAGACTTGTGGAACCAGGTTTTAGTGTTATATGAGGTTTTACTGTAAAGGTATTAAATACACATTAAAATACACACAGACACACCACATCCAAAGGTGAGTCACTTACTCTGGGGAGCAGGCTAGCAGCTTCTCTTCCTCCTCCCCACTTAGGAGGACAGCAAGTAGGCCATGCATACGAGCCAAGCACTGCAGGTGTGTATGCACACCAAGTGCTTGACACACACGCGCAGTGGAGGAACCTGTGAAAAGGTAAGCCCCAAAGGTGGTTCCACCCAAAAGCTGCTACCGGTTCTCCGGGACACTAGGAAAAGTTACTACCGGTTCTGGAGAACTGGTGAGAACCTGTTACATCCCATCGCTGGTTTGCATGCGAGAGTACGCTTGAGAAAGCCTTGATGCTGGGAAGGGTGGAGGGTAAGAGAAGAAGGGGGTGGTCAAAAATGAGATGGCTAGATGGTATTGTAGACGCAATGGGCACAGAGCTGAGCGAATTGAGGGGGATGGTGGAGGACAGGAGTGGCTGGCGGACAGTGGTCCATGGGGTCGCAAAGGGTCGGAATCGACTGTGCGACTGAACAATAACAACAACGTACACTGTTAAAGCGAAAGGCTACATGCAATGCAACTGTAGGTCTGCTTCTGTTTGCCAATCGTTGGACTGGACTACACTGCAGGAGAGTTGTTTGGAGAATTCTCTCCCTTCTCCTTCGCTTCCCAAACTTCTCAGCCTCCGCATGCCTTTGCAATAGAGACAGGTTGATATCGGGCACGTTCAATCGTCCCTATGATCACCCTAAAACTCGATTTTTAAAATGGTAGCACATCAGAGAGCAAACAAAACAAAAAGGCAAAAACCGTTGTGGCACTTTAAAGTCTTAAGTGCTGTATTTTGACGTGAGCTTTCATGGACCAAGTCCACTTTGTCAAACAGAAGATACTTCATTGCATCAATTTATAAACATGTTGTTCAGTCGCCCAGCCAAGTACGACCCGAACTCGGTAGGGTGCTTCTGAGAAATAAACATTCACGAATGCACGTGCTTTTCCACGCAAGCAAGAGACGTGGGAACACAAGAATAAGGACCTCTGCCTTGGATTCCCCAAGGCTGCGTAATCAATGCCAATGGGGAAGACCTAGATTGCATCATTGCCTTCTCGCAGAGTAGAAATCTTTGAAGTGGTAGCCGTCTTAGCCTGTGTAAGGATATCAAAGAGTAAAAAAGACAAAATAGATTGCTGATTTATTTTATTTTATTGGAATAGTAGCCGTTTTAGCCTGTGTTTCAAGCATATCAGAGAGTAAAAAAAGCAAAACAAAACAAAAACATTGTAGCACTTTAAAGACTAACTGCTGTTTTTTAATGTTAGCTTTCGTGGATCAGGTCCTGGTGGAATTGATCCACGATCTCTCTCTCTCTCTCTCTCTCTCTCTCTCTCTCTCTCTATCTATCTATCTATCTATCTGCTTACCTCCTTAATGTAATTCTGTCTGTCTGTCTCTCTGTCATTTCCTCCATATCTATCTATCTGCTTACCTCCTTAATGTACTATCTATCTATCTATCTATCTATCTATCTATCTATCTATCTATCTATCTATCTATCTATCTATCTATCTATCTATCTGCTTACCTCCTTAATGTAATTCTGTCCGTCTCTCTGTCATTTCCTCCATATCTATCTATCTATCTATCTATCTATCTATCTATCTATCTATCTATCTATCTATCTATCTATCTATCTATCTATCTATTTCCTCCATGTCTATCTATCTATCTATCTATCTATCTATCTATCTATCTATCTATCTATCTATCTATCTATCTATCTATCTATCTATCTATCTATCTATCTGCTTACCTCCTTAATGTAATTCTGTCTGTCTGTCTCTCTGTCATTTCCTCCATATCTATCTATCTATCTATCTATCTATCTATCTATCTATCTATCTATCTATCTATCTATCTATCTATCTATTTCCTCCATATCTATCTATCTATTTCCTCCATATCTATCTATCTATCTATCTATCTATCTATCTATCTATCTATCTATCTATCTATCTATCTATCTATCTATCTATCTATTTCCTCCATATCTATCTATCTATTTCCTCCATATCTATCTATCTATCTATCTATCTATCTATCTATCTATCTATCTATCTATCTATCTATCTATTTCCTCCATATCTATCTATCTATCTATCTATCTATCTATCTATCTATCTATCTATCTATCTATCTATCTATCTATCTATCTATTTCCTCCATATCTATCTATCTATTTCCTCCATATCTATCTATCTATCTATCTATCTATCTATCTATCTATCTATCTATCTATCTATCTATCTATCTATCTATCTATCTATTTCCTCCATATCTATCTATCTATTTCCTCCATATCTATCTATCTATCTATCTATCTATCTATCTATCTATCTATCTATCTATTTCCTCCATATCTATCTATCTATCTATCTATCTATCTATCTATCTATCTATTTCCTCCATATCTATCTATCTATCTATCTATCTATCTATCTATCTATCTATCTATCTATCTATTTCCTCCATATCTATCTATCTATCTATCTATCTATCTACCTATCTATCTATCTATCTATCTATTTCCTCCATATCTATCTATCTATTTCCTCCATATCTATCTATCTATCTATCTATCTATCTATCTATCTATCTATCTATCTATCTATCTATCTATCTATCTATCTATCTATTTCCTCCATATCTATCTATCTATTTCCTCCATATCTATCTATCTATCTATCTATCTATCTATCTATCTATCTATCTATCTATCTATTTCCTCCATATCTATCTATCTATCTATCTATCTATCTATCTATCTATCTATCTATCTATCTATCTATCTATTTCCTCCATATCTATCTATCTATCTATCTATCTATCTATCTATCTATCTATTTCCTCCATATCTATCTATCTATCTATCTATCTATCTATCTATCTATCTATCTATCTATCTATCTATCTATTTCCTCCATATCTATCTATCTATTTCCTCCATATCTATCTATCTATCTATCTATCTATCTATCTATCTATCTATCTATCTATCTATCTATCTATCTATTTCCTCCATATCTATCTATCTATCTATCTATCTATCTATCTATCTATTTCCTCCATATCTATCTATCTATCTATCTATCTATCTATCTATCTATCTATCTATCTATCTATCTATCTATCTATCTATTTCCTCCATTATCTATCTATCTATCTATCTATCTATCTATCTATCTATCTATCTATCTATTTCCTCCATATCTATCTATCTATTTCCTCCATATCTATCTATCTATCTATCTATCTATCTATCTATCTATCTATCTATCTATCTATCTATCTATCTATCTATCTACCTATTTCCTCCATATCTATCTATCTATTTCCTCCATATCTATCTATCTATCTATCTATCTATCTATCTATCTATCTATCTATCTATTTCCTCCATATCTATCTATCTATCTATCTATCTATCTATCTATCTATCTATCTATCTATCTATCTATCTATCTATCTATTTCCTCCATATCTATCTATTTCCTCCATATCTATCTATCTATTTCCTCCATATCTATCTATCTATCTATCTATCTATCTATCTATCTATCTATCTATCTATCTATTTCCTCCATATCTATCTATCTATCTATCTATCTATCTATCTATCTATCTATCTATCTATCTATCTATCTATCTATCTATCTATTTCCTCCATATCTATCTATCTATTTCCTCCATATCTATCTATCTATCTATCTATCTATCTATCTATCTATCTATCTATCTATCTATCTATCTATCTATCTATCTATTTCCTCCATATCTATCTATCTATTTCCTCCATATCTATCTATCTATCTATCTATCTATCTATCTATCTATCTATCTATCTATCTATCTATCTATTTCCTCCATATCTATCTATCTATTTCCTCCATATCTATCTATCTATCTATCTATCTATCTATCTATCTATCTATCTATCTATCTATCTATCTATCTATCTATCTATCTATCTATCTATCTATTTCCTCCATATCTATCTATCTATCTATCTATCTATCTATCTATCTATCTATCTATCTATCTATCTATCTATCTATTTCCTCCATATCTATCTATCTATTTCCTCCATATCTATCTATCTATCTATCTATCTATCTATCTATCTATCTATCTATCTATCTATCTATCTATCTATCTATTTCCTCCATATCTATCTATCTATTTCCTCCATATCTATCTATCTATCTATCTATCTATCTATCTATCTATCTATCTATCTATCTATCTATCTATTTCCTCCATATCTATCTATCTATCTATCTATCTATCTATCTATCTATCTATTTCCTCCATATCTATCTATCTATCTATCTATCTATCTATCTATCTATCTATCTATTTCCTCCATATCTATCTATCTATCTATCTATCTATCTACCTATCTATCTATCTATCTATCTATTTCCTCCATATCTATCTATCTATTTCCTCCATATCTATCTATCTATCTATCTATCTATCTATCTATCTATCTATCTATCTATCTATCTATCTATCTATTTCCTCCATATCTATCTATCTATTTCCTCCATATCTATCTATCTATCTATCTATCTATCTATCTATCTATCTATCTATCTATTTCCTCCATATCTATCTATCTATCTATCTATCTATCTATCTATCTATCTATCTATCTATCTATCTATTTCCTCCATATCTATCTATCTATCTATCTATCTATCTATCTATCTATCTATTTCCTCCATATCTATCTATCTATCTATCTATCTATCTATCTATCTATCTATCTATCTATCTATTTCCTCCATATCTATCTATCTATTTCCTCCATATCTATCTATCTATCTATCTATCTATCTATCTATCTATCTATCTATCTATCTATCTATCTATCTATCTATTTCCTCCATATCTATCTATCTATCTATCTATCTATCTATCTATCTATTTCCTCCATATCTATCTATCTATCTATCTATCTATCTATCTATCTATCTATCTATCTATCTATCTATCTATTTCCTCCATTATCTATCTATCTATCTATCTATCTATCTATCTATCTATCTATTTCCTCCATATCTATCTATCTATTTCCTCCATATCTATCTATCTATCTATCTATCTATCTATCTATCTATCTATCTATCTATCTATCTATTTCCTCCATATCTATCTATCTATTTCCTCCATATCTATCTATCTATCTATCTATCTATCTATCTATCTATCTATCTATCTATCTATCTATCTATTTCCTCCATATCTATCTATCTATCTATCTATCTATCTATCTATCTATCTATCTATCTATCTATCTATTTCCTCCATTATCTATCTATCTATCTATCTATCTATCTATCTATCTATCTATCTATCTATCTATCTATTTCCTCCATATCTATCTATCTATTTCCTCCATATCTATCTATCTATCTATCTATCTATCTATCTATCTATCTATCTATCTATTTCCTCCATATCTATCTATCTATTTCCTCCATATCTATCTATCTATCTATCTATCTATCTATCTATCTATCTATCTATCTATCTATCTATCTATTTCCTCCATATCTATCTATCTATCTATCTATCTATCTATCTATCTATTTCCTCCATATCTATCTATCTATCTATCTATCTATCTATCTATCTATCTATTTCCTCCATTATCTATCTATCTATCTATCTATCTATCTATCTATCTATCTATCTATCTATCTATCTATCTATCTATTTCCTCCATATCTATCTATCTATTTCCTCCATATCTATCTATCTATCTATCTATCTATCTATCTATCTATCTATCTATCTATCTATCTATCTATTTCCTCCATATCTATCTATCTATTTCCTCCATATCTATCTATCTATCTATCTATCTATCTATCTATCTATCTATCTATCTATCTATTTCCTCCATATCTATCTATCTATCTATCTATCTCTCTATCTATCTATCTATCTATCTATCTATCTATCTATTCAGCAAAAATCATTTCAACCTAGAGTAATTTCTGACACGAAATTTATTTATTTAACTCATGCATCGCCTCTCTCTCTCTCTCCAAATAGCCCCCCCCCCTCATATTTCATTTAGGAACCGGAAGTGTATATAAAGTTTCATTCCTTCCCCGCATTGAAAGAATTCCTCTACAGAGCAATTTAAACGGACCTTGCAGGGGCGGGGCGAGAGCGAGGGGGCGGGGATCGTTACTACGGCAACCAAGGGGGAGGGCTGTAAACAAATTTTCAAGCTTCGTGGTCTTGAAGGAGGCTTCGGAGATGGTGAGAAGAGCCAACTTTGTATCACTCTTGCATTTTATCCTCCCCCCCCCCAAAAAAAAGGGGGGGGCAGGTTTAATTGGTGTAAATTTGCATATGAAGGGTATTGGGCTGGGCATCATTTTATTGCCCATTTCCCACTTTTTCGTAAAGTGCTTTCACAGGACAATTGGCATGCTTGTAATTTATTGCTGGCAAAGTGTATGGATTTTTAAATTCCATGAATTTTAAATTTTTAGTTAATTAAGTTTCTTTTGTTGTTGTTTTGAATTATGGGGATTTTTGGTGAAAGATTTCTGATTATAAGGTAAAGGTTTCCCTTGCTCTAAAGCCAGTCGTATCCGACTCTAGGGGTCAGTGCTCATCTCTGTTTCCAAGCCGAAGAGCCAGCGCTGTCTGCTTCTGCAGACGTTTCCATGGTCATGTGGCAGGCATGACTAGACACCGGAGCGCATGGAACGCTGTTACCTTCCCACCAAAGTGGTCCCTATTTATCTACTTGCAATTTCTTGCTTTCGAACTGCTAGGTTGGCAGGAGCTGGGACAGAGACGGGAGCTCATTCCGTCCTGCAGTACTCGGGAATCGAACTGCTGACCTTCCGCCTCCCAGTCAGCGTCTTAGTGACTTGAGCCACTGCATATCTAATTTTTTTAAAAAAAAAGTTAATTAAATGTTGCTTTAAAAAGTGTTTCATTGTAAGAGAACAGAAAATAATAAAAATATTGGCTGGTTCCTTTCACAGCCCAAAAAAACCCATGATGTATGTTACGAATAACCATGATAGTTTCAGCCTGCTATTTCTCCATGAGATTCTCACAGCAGAGTACAATGTCTCATATTTCCATGCATGTTGTCCTCACATGCGTTTACTGGCTCCAGATCAGTGTGGGCATCAGCAGGTTCGCACCAGTTCGCCAGAACCGGTAGCAGAAATTCAGGCTGATCTCACCCACCCAAGTTTTGAAATAAAGTACTGTAGTCCTAATTTGGGTGCAACACAGGGCTTTCCCCCTGGCCACGCCCACCATACCACGCCCACAGTGTGGTAGTAAAAATTTTTTGGAGCCCACCACTGCTGCAGGTTGTCCAATACAAATTTGAACCTGAGACCTTAGTTTTTCTCACTGAAACTTCTGTGTCAGCCTTCTCCAATTTTGTATCCTACGTATGTACTGGACTACATCTCCCATTATCCTTTGTCTGTAAAACTGTGCATCATAGCTCCCCAAGATGAATATGAACCAACAGTGTGATGGAGCTGCAAAAAAGGCAAATGCTATTTTAGGCTGAATTAACAAGAGTATAGTCTCTAAATAAACCTGTGAAGCATCAGAAACCCTCTATTCAGCACTAGTTAGACCACATCTAGATTACTGTGTCCAATTCTGGGTACCACACTTTAAGAAAGATGCAAACAAACTAGAATAGGTACAAAGAAGGGCAACAAGGATGATCAGAGGAGTAAGAACCAAGTCCTATGTGGAAAGACTGAAGGAACTGGGTAACTTTAGCCTTGAGAAAAGGAGGGGGGATATGATTAGCATTCTTCAATAACTAAGAGGGGCAGGATCTGTTCTCAATCATCCCAGCGTGCAGGACATATCATAATAGGCTGAAATTACAGGAAGCCCAATATAGGCTGAATATCAGGAAAAACCTCTGAACTGTTAGAGCAGTACATGTTGTCTCCTATATCAAAGGATTCATTATCCATGGTTTCACTTTTCTGTGGATCTAAACATTTTCAATAAAAATATAAATATATATATTTCTAAGATGCATTACCAGAGCTCCCCACTAGAGACCACTGTCTACAATGTAAAGTATAGGGTTCACTATTATCTGTGGTTTCAGTTGTCTGTTGTAGGTCTTGGAACAGAGCTGCCGCAGATATGGGGTGTATGTGTGACCTGTACAAAAATTATACCAGTTATCTTGGGAAATGGTGATCACTCCAGCGCTGGAGAAAACTGAACAACCATCTGTCAGATCTGTTTTGATTTAGATTCTTACATAAAGTAGGGGGTTGGATGTGATGACCTCACAGGGCCCTTCCATCTCAGTTATTCTATGATTCTATAGTTCCCATATAGTAAGGGGGTGCCTTGTCATATCTATCAGAGTGGTCTTGAGATGGGGTACGCAACCTCCACCCCGGGTGCTGGACTCAACCCACTACACCATTTTATGTGGCCTGCTGCCACTGCCACTGTTACTGGAAGAAGAAGCGGACACATTTCAAAAGCCATAATTACGCCCATAGCTGTCATAAACACATTTACGAACCACCTGTCCAGCCCGCTCAGCTGTCTGAGGGGGCGTGGTCTGGCTCATAGCATGAAGACGTTGAGAACCCTTGAGATTATGGAAGCATATTCACAAAGAAACCCCTGACCAGAGACTGAAAATTGTTATACTGTATGTGTACAATTCTCACAATGCCACATTCTAGATATGTGAGAATTCATTTCCAGCCTAAACTCATTGATGTGCTGCTATAGCAAATTCTAAAGGGTAGAACAAAACACTGTTTTGGATGTGACAAACAATCAATCCACCATAAAGGTTTTTGAATTTTCAACGTTTCTTGGGATTAGCCAAAATTGTGCCATAAAGTTTTAAAATATATTGTTTCTTCCAAGTTTGAATAGTTGTACGGGGCTTGACATTTTTGGCAATTGTATTTTAAGAGTTATGTTCCATCTTGACAATTTAATTACAATTATTGTACTTGTTTGACTCTCACTCTTCTTTTCTTTTCTTTTTTGACTCTCTCTCTCCTTCCCCCCCCCCCCCAACTTTTAGGGTCCAAAAAAGAAAAAGGTAGGCAGGCAGATAGAGAAATAGAGAGATAGACAGACCAATTGACTGCCCAGTGGAAGAGTTGTACTCTCACTACAAAAAGTACTGTGGTAAAATATTAAACATTGATGTTGATGTTTCAGTGCATATCTGACATTTGTGAAAAATATTATATATTTTTCCAATTAATTAGATTTTAGAGAAGAATATGTTTGAAAACCAGTTGGCCAAATATTGTGGTCATTGTTATTGATACAGTGACATTTATGGGGTACACAGAAAGAGCTTTGTCGAAGATTGTGGTATTTTTGAAGTACAGTCAGGCCCCTCCAATTTTTTTCCTTGTTCTGAGCAAGAAACTTTCAAATACTGTACTGCCTGATGCCCTTCCCAATGTATCCTGTGCATGAAAAATGTCATGCTGCAGAAGAAATGTAATAATCCTATGCTGCCTGCCAACAGTTTTGCCCTTTCTGATTGAATCCTGCTCAGGAAAGATGTCATTCTTCATAGGAATTGTAACAATTCTGTTACATTCCTTCCAGGACAAAAATGGTCATGTAACTTCTGAAAGTTGCAGCCAGATTTCCTGTAGGATATCGGGAGGGAAGGAGAATCTCTTGTATAGAAACACAAGAGCAAAAAGACCAATGTTTATTGTGAGCAGCAACGTTCATGGAGGAACTGTGCCCCAACACTCAGAAAAGCTCCTGAAATCAGGGCCTGTGGGGAGGAAATTTTTGAAATGTGTTATTATCTGCAAGAATGAAATATAGGTTGTTCCTCATGTCTGTGGGTTCAGTATCTATGGGTCTAAAATTATTCAATAAAAATCCTAAAATACACAATATACTGTACTGTACAGTATATGCATTTCTGTGGCACATTACCAGAACTGGCCACTAGAGACCGCCAACCGTAATGTAAAATATGGGGTTCACTGTTATCAATAGTTTAAGGCAGTGGTGCCCAAACTAAGGCCCGGGGGCCGGGTGCAGTCCCCAACACCAATTCATCAGGCTCACGAAGCCCTTGTCGCTTCTGGAAGCGGAAGTAAAACGCGCTCCGCTTCCAGGAGCGATGAGGGCTTCGTGTGTTGGATGAATAGGCGTAAGGGGCCACATCTGGCCCCCGGGCCTTAGTGACCAGCTCCCTGAACCACATGATCAGCCCACGGCCCAAAAAGTTTGGGCACCCCTGGTTTAAGGTATCTACAGTAGGTCTTGGAATGTATCTCCCACAGATAAAGAGGGGCAACCTTTATATGAAGGCATCTCAGAAAACAAAACAAAAAAAACTAAAAAAACCACACAGTAGCACTTTAAAGACTAACTTCTTTATATGAAGTTTAAACCACTAGCTCTGATCCAACTAGTAATCCTGAATAGATGTCATCTTAGTGGTGAGCTGTGCAGTGTTCTTGTTTTAATTTGGATGGAGGAGTGTTCAGTCATGTGAACTGAGCTCCCACTGGAAGTGGTACATTCCAAAAACTGAAATACTTCTTGTAAATCTTGTGGTGTAAGAACAAGGTCTTAGAATAGCAATGGAGCTATTCCCATCACTTTATGTCATGGCTGAAAGCCTCAGCATGAGAGAGAAGCCCACATAAATTTAAAACCGGTCTTTTCTTGTCTACACAGTGCCAACAAAATCCCCATGTTACACCAAGAGAGAAAAAGATACTTCATTTTAAGAGCCGAGTGCAATTCCTCAAGTAGACAGTAAAAGTACAAGTACAGTACATTTAATTTTTAAAGAAAAAACACACCAAAATATAGAAACATCCAGTATCAGGGTTTATCTTGTGTTATAAGTGAAAGCTTAATTAAAATTAAGGAGGCAACATTAATTTAAAAGAAAGCAGACTCAAAGTGATAAATAATACAGGGTTTACATTCTGTACTGAAAAGTATGAAGTGTGAAGATACAGTTGTACCTTGCTTAAAGAGCATAATTTGTTCCACAGGATTGCTCTTTAACCGAGTTTACTCTTTAAGTGAAACACCATTGTAAGTGACCAATTGTGACTTGTGGTGGGGGAGATCGTGAACCCCGATGTAGTTGTTAAGGGAGTTTTTGGTTGGTTTTATTTGCTAAGTGAAACAATCATTCAGGGAAAATTCTGCTCTTTAAGTGAGTTACTCTTTAAGCAAAGTGCTCTTTATGCAAGGTTTGACTGTATGTGTTTTTATTCTAACTTTGGGGTTAGAATAAATGAGAACAAATGGGTTGAATCTCTGTTTTTGTTGTGTATACTTAAAATATACATGATCAATCACACAACTAGCTTGTCCAGCCTTTGGATTCCAGGCCTTATATCCCATTTGTTTCCTTTGTAATCGGGGGTCCTCCCGATTGGGGCGGGGTATTAAGTGTAATAAATAATAATAAATAATAATAATGCCATCTTTTCAGTCTGGTGGTAAAAAGAAAATTAGCAAGGCTGAAAGGCTGCGGCTTCTGAAAGAAGAGGAGGAAAGACGACTGTATGAAGAAGGTAGGGTGCATTTCACACCATGATAAGTATTTACTAGGCAAAATATACTAAAGGTAAAGGTTTCCCTTGTTCAAAAGCCAGTCGTGTCTGTGTCTCAGAAGTGGTGCTCATCTTTTTTTTTCTGCCAAAGCCATTGCTGTCTGTTTCTGCAGATGTTTCCGTGGTCATTTGGACCAGATTTTTCTTCCTGCTGTTTACAACTCAGAGGAGGTGAACTGTTATATTATATTTTTCCCATCCACCTGACAACCTTATCTGAACACAAGCCATTGTTCTTCCTTCTGCTAAAGTTGTGCCTGAGTATTTGCATGATAGGTACTAAGAAAAAAAAGAAAAGGGGAATTGGGGAGGGCTTGCATTTCAAAACATTCAGCCTAAATCCTTGAGGACATGTAAACTGCACTGCTCTGCAAAGATTGTTTAGCATGAGTAAGTGGCAGAGTCCATTTAAAAGAAAAGAAAAAATGTTTATTGTAGAAACTACATCTGGATAAGAGTAGATAAGATGAAGTTAAGATGCTGGTTATATCCCTAGAACAGAAAGAGAGCAGAACTGAAAAAAAATATTTATCTACAGGTAAGGATGAAACAAGTTAGGAATGTTTAAAGAGAGAATATAGTAAAGTAAAACACTGGATAACGCTAAAACTTGGTTTCACAAGTCTTGGTGTTATCCGATTTTTAGTGTTATCTGATCCATGTTAAAATCCTATGGGATGGACCAGATAACATTAAAGCTCCATAGAGATACATTGTAACCACACAGGCTTTAGCAGTTGCTATCTGATCCATCCCATAGGACCTTAACGTTATTCGATCCAATTGTCCTCCCCAGATTACTTAACGTTATGCGATTTCGGTGTTTTACTGTACTTCTAATTTCTGGGTCTTGCAGTGTTTTCTCAGTTGCTAAATAATTTTTATTATGTGTCTGGTTGCAGTCCATTCCAATATTTTTCTTGCTGACACCAAAAGTAGAGCACGTGTAAAAGTGTGTGTAAAAGAGGCAGGATGAACCGGTGCAATTGTGTAGCCTCCACCCTTCACTTTGTCAATATATTCTGTTTATTTGAGGGTTATTATCTGGGGCTGTTGATCAGGCCAATGGCATTGCAGGAAAGGGCTTGTCCTTTCTTTTGCTCTATTCTGTTTTCCTGACTGAAATCACCTCCTTTAAACTCCTTTGAAACCAGCAAGAGAAAAAGAAAACAACTGTTCAGTTCCCAGAATCCCTGACTATAAGTCAGGTGGAGACTTGAAGTCTAACAGTAACTATGGCACAATAGCTTTGGAAACCATTTTCTGTTGGGATAGTGGCAACCTTACATGCACTAACACTGGGCATTTGGGAGGGGGGGAGGCTTAGCGTGATTGTCCTTTGCCACCTATTCAGTGGGTAAATTTCTTTTCTTGCTTCTGCCATTTGAGGTGTATCCCGGTCCCTCTTCCTCTTCTTTCCTTTTCCTTTTCCTTCTATTGTTTTGCTGATAGCCCTTCTTCTTTCTCCTGATCATCCTCCACGCAGCAAACATGCAAGGTATCCTGCATGCTGGAGACTCCATGCTGGAGACTTCCCCCTTTTTCTTCTGATTGTAACTACAGTTGGTTACTGTAAGTAAAGATACCTTTTTCTACTTTAAATGGTTCTAGAGTGATTTTTGCCATGCAGAATGCTAATTTCTGTGCAGATTATGGAGGACATTGTTTGATGAAACTGGGGTGTTCTCTCCATGTTTTTGTGGAGAATTTTTCCTGCCTTATATGCTGCTAGTTAAAAGGAATTATGACATTCCAGGAACCCCTAACCCTTTTTTGAGCAAATTTCCCCAATATGTTCTGCATACATAAATGCCCTTATTAGTCCTGCTCTCTTCCCCAAGTACTTTTATTTTGGCTTGGTAGCTACAAAGTTATGATAGCCAGGGAGCAACTCTTTGGTAACAGACCTATTATTTAGTTTATTTTCATCCCCTTGTTTGCAATTTCTCATTTTTCCAGAGCAGGCCCGATTGCGTGCTGAACTAGAAGAAGCTACAAGACTTGAAAAGGAACGGATTGAAAGAGAGAAGACAGAACACCTGGAGGCCAAAGTTAGTTCACACAAATCTTGCTGAACATTCATTCATTCATGCATGCATGCATTTATTTATTTATTTATTTATTTATTTATTTATTGGATTTCTATACTGCCCTACTTGGTGCAACCAACTCAGGGCAGTGTACAAACAAATAGAATACAATCAACCAATAGAACACAATAATAAGGCAAGCAATGCTGTGACAGAACACCACATAGCAAAATAGCAACAATGTGGCAATGTAATCAAGCAACAATATAACTGCACAATCCACAATACAAAGCAGAGATACAATCCCAAAATACAATACAGTATACAATATAACAATATAATGACGAGAAAATTCAATCCAGCAGTACAAAACAATATAGTCAAATGTCATAGATACAACGTTCCCTCAACTAACGGCAGTCTCCTCCTCCGGACGAGTTGGCAGGGGCCTGGAGGGAGGGCAGGAGCGTCCTCTCGCCACCCGCAGCCAAGGGTCTTTTATCGGCCTCCGGGCCGAGGTGACGGGGCCCGGCGGGAAGGCGGGAGCATCACCTTACCACCCGGAGGTGTGCCAATCTTCTCTTCTGGGCAAGATGGCAGGGGCCAGGAGGGAGGGCGGGAGCGTCCCCCCGCTGCCCACAGCCAAGGGTCTTTTATCGACCTCCGGGCCGAGGTGACGGGGCCCAGCGAGAAGGCGGGAGAATCACCTCACTGCCTGCAGGTGCCAGCAATCTTCTCCTCCTCCGGGTGAGATGGCAGGGCCCCGGAGGGAGGACGGGAGCTGTGTGGGACATGTTTCCAAATGTTTGCAGCTCAGTTCAGATTTAGCAGGAAATCACGATTTCCTGTTAAATATTTGAGGTTCCACAATGGTAAGTTTAGGTCTTTCACTTTCCATTTTCTGTGGCTGTCAAGAGGAAAGCAGAAAGTTCCTTTTCCCTGTTTAAATAAACCAGTGGCTTTATATCTCTGAACTCAAGTAGCTGTGGGTTCTTGTTAGGAAAAGCTAGAGTTTGAATATGTTTTTTTTTTTTTACTAAAACTTCCAGAACCCCCCTATCATCATGACCTGTAGCCATGTTGTCTGGGGGACTCTGGGACCTATAGTCCTAAAAAAAATTCCTTACTGCTAAAACAAGCCAGGTTCAAACCATGATTTCAAATCAGGACTCATTAAATCAAGCAAACCACAGTTTGTTGAATGCAGATATGATAGAAACTGTGACTTGCTTAAAAGAAATGAAGATGATTTAAAAGATTTTACTATATATTTTTTGTTTGTTTTGTTGTTCAGAAAGTATATAGGTGAAATAAACATGCCCGTTGACTTGAGTCTTTGATGTTAACATAAAAAATCTCTACATGAAGGCAATATGAACATTTTAGGTTGATCAGGTAATGGATGGTCTCATGAAAACACTTCAGGCTTTAAGTAGTATCCCCACCACCAATCCTCTTTCCTTTCACATTTTGTCTTTTTGTAAATTAGCTTGTCTTGATTTTCTTGATATGCAAACTATTTTCTAGTGAGAGTCTTTCAAGTGAGAAATGGATGCAAATATTACAAATACATATGTAATGGCTAGAATCCTATACATTTATACCTGCAAGCAGTGGTGGGTTGTTACTAGTTCGGCCCAGTTCGGCAGAACTGGTAGCAACATTACGGAGGGGGTCGCCGGGGTGTGTGGAAAACCCCTGGGTGACCCGGTTCGGTTGCCTGTCTGGGCCCCCTCCAGAAGTGCATGCGTCAAATAGATAGAGGTTTGACGCATGCACAGTTCCGGGCAGCCATTTTGGCTGCCCGGAAAGGAAGTGCAGTGCATCCAAAAGCGGCAACGGTGGCCTTTCCGCACCACCGCACCGCGCCGTGCTGTGCTGCCACTTTTCCTGCCTGCGTGCTTCTGGTAGGTTTTCCTGAGTTTTTTGTTTTGGGTGAGTGGGTGAGTAGGTTGATGGGTGTGTGTGTGTGTTTATTTTATTTTATTTATTTTTTATTTTTCTTTGGCTCCGCCCACAACATCATGATGTCATGATGTTGGACCAACCCACGACGTCCATGACGTCATGGTGGGGTAGTAAAATTTTTGACATCCCACCACTACCTGCAAGCATAATTCTGTCAGCATAAATCTCAGTACCTTTTTGGCATAGTTAAGGAACTGGTGTTTTCATTTGTTGACACAGATTTGGTGAGCATCAACAAATACCAACTTCTTAATTAGCAGCAATTCACCACTGACATTTGCACCCAGTGGTGGGCTGTCAAAAATTTTACTACTCCACCGTGGGCGGAGCCAACGTCATGGGCGGAGCTGACATCATGATGGCATGACATTGTGGGTGGAGCTGACATCATGATGTCATGATGTCAAGACGTTGTGGGTGCAGCCAAAGTAAAAAATATTTTTTTATATAAATAAATAAATAAATAAATAAAAATACACATTAAAATTAAAATAAATACACATAATACATAACACACAAATCAACCCACCCACCCACCCCAAACACAAACATGTCACTTACCTGGCCTAGGCAGTCAGGCAGACAGGAACTGCGGTGGCGCACAGCAGCGGTGCGGCGGTCTGGTGGCACAGTGCAGCCCAGCGAGGAAAGGCCACAGCTGCTGCTGCCGCTCCTCCAGGCACTGCCTGCGCCCTTTCCAGGCAGCGCAAAATGCCTGCTCAGAAGTGTGCATGCATCAAAATTCCATTTGATGCATGCACACTTCTTTTTTTAGTGCACATGCGTCAAATGGAGTTTTGATGCATGCGCACTTCCGAGCAGCCATTTTGGGCTGCCTGGAAGAGACGGCCGGAGGGCCGCCGGAGAGGGGACCGATCTGGTCACCCAGGGGTTTGCTCCTTCCCCCAATGATCCCTTCCGGATGGCTGCTACTGGTTCAGGCGAACCAGTCCGAACCGGGAGCAGCCCACCACTGTTTGCACCAGTGAGCTTACACCAGCCTCGTTTTTTGGCAGGATGCCGGCCAATAAATAAATATTTATCATGTATAGGTAAAAGTAAAGGTTGCCCTTGCTCAAAAGTCAGTCGTATCCAACTCTAGGGTTCAGTGCTCATCTCTGTTTATAGCCAAAGAGCTAGTACTGCCTGCATCTGCAGACGTTTCCGTGGACATGTGGCAGGCATTCCTCAGTGCCGGAGTGCACGAAATGCTATTTACCTTCCCACAGAAGTGGTCCCTATTTATCTCCTTGCAATTTCTTGCTTTCAAACTGCTAGGTTGGCAAGAGCTGGGACAGAGAAGGGAGCTCATTCTGTCATTTATTTATTTATTTGTTCAAATTTATATTGCCGCCCACTTGCCTTGGCGATTCAGGGCGGCTGACAAACATTACATTACATTACAATACAATATGTTGGTATGGGCACAGGGGGAGGGGCGGCGAAGTCCTCAGCCTGCCCTGGCTTCTTCCTCCCCTGGCAGTTGGTCATGCCTCACTTGGGTCTCAAACTGCTGACCTGCCAATCTTCCAGTCATCAAGTTCAGCATCTTAACCACTAAGCCACCTCAGTCCCTTTTGCCATGTATAGATTAGCACTATCTGGCTGTGTTCCACACAGGATGAAGAACGTAGAGGGGCTGAACTTGCTGAACTTCTGGTGCTAGAAGAAAGCTTTTTAACTGCAAGTCTATTGAAGATGAACGCAAGAGCCCTTGCAAAGGTACCTTGAGTGGTTATGTTGCCCACTGCTCATTGCCACAAACTTGATTTTTGGTTCAGAAAATGTGAGTCAAAAACATGTTTTTCTAATGTTGGATATCTCATTCTGTGTTGTAAGACTGTAATTCTGGTGAAAGTGAGCAGAGCTTGGAAAAGCTAGTTTGGTGGAGGACAACTCTAAAAAGTCACTTTTTGGGCTTATAGCCAGAAATGCTAGGAGAGATTTGGAAAATGTAGTCAAAAAACCACGGTCCTTCCTTTCCAAACTCTGCCCAAACAATTGATGCTCATGACCTGTCCTGGCTAGTTGATTCTAGAAGTTACAACAAATAATAATTGTGTGCCATCAAGTCAATTCCAACTTATAGCAACTCTTTCCAGACTTTTTGAGGTAGAGAATACTGTACAGTCAAACCTCGCATAACGAGCGTTTTGCTTAGCGAAAAACTCGCATAACAAGCAAATTTTTTTCTAAGCAGTCTGACTAGCATAACAAAAATTTTCGCTATGCGAGTTGGACTTTCCCTATGGAAAAACTCGCATAACAAGCGTTTCTATGGGAAAAACTTGCATAGCGAATTTTTTCGCTATGCGAGTTTTCCCCCTTGAAATGCTTGTTATGCGAGTTTTTCCATAGGAATTTTGTTTGTTTCGCATAGCGAGCAACCTCGCATAACAAATTAAATTCGTTACGTGAGATACAGAATTACTGTATATACACAAGTATAAGTCGGGTATTTTAGCCCCCCCCCCCCCTGAGATCCAAAAATGGGACTCGACTTATACTCTGGTCAACGTGAACACTCAAAAACACACCGATACAAATGTCTGAATTAAGTAATTTTACCATATTTTCATGCATTTTAATTATTGAAACTCACTAGCAACTGCTGCATTTTTCACTCCTGACTTATACTCGGGTCAATCTATTTTCCTAGTTTTAGAGATCCAAATTAGGTACCTCGACTTATATCCGGGATGACTTACAGTTGAATATATATATACGGTACACAGAATGGTTTACCAATTCCTTCTTCTTTTACACAGGTTGGGTCTTCTCTTGGAGGTACAATAAGGAAATGAACTCTTAATGAACTCTGGCTCTTCTACCATATACCAAACCACTGAGCTGTCCAGGCAGCTTTTTCAAGGAGTTATTTTCTTTACTTCCTCTTTTACTCCTTTGGGTATCGAGGGATCTACAAGGTTTTGGCACTCCTTGCGTCCTCACTGGTGTGACTTGGGTGTTGTTGAACGATGTCTTTGATGTTATATCTCCACCTTCCTGTGGGTCTGCCTCGTGGTCTTTGCCGTTCTCCTCTCTCCACATATATCTTGTACTGTGTGGAATCTCAAGACATCCTCTCCAAATAGTCAAATAATTTTATTTGTTATCTCTGTCTGTAGTTTAAGATTGGTTCTATTCCAATTCTTTCCCTTATAATCTCATTCCTGATTTTATCTCTTCTAGTCACTGCAGCAGACTCCCTCAGACATCTCATTTCCATGGTAACCAATTTTCATTTTTGCTTTGTTGTAAGTGTCCATCCTTGGCACTGGTAACACAAAGTGGAAATGAATAGGCTTTGTATGAGGTGTTCCTTTGTGTTGGTCAGTATCTAGGAGTTCTAGAGCCCCCAAAAGGGACATTTTTCAAACTCTTAAAGCAGATGGTCATATGAGGTCAAGGAAACATTAACTATATTCTTCTCTCTAAAGCACTTTCTTTCCCCCCTGTTTATACTACAGTGGGTATATGTCTTATTTCTTCCTAGTGGAAACATTACACTGACTGTGATGGGAGTCCAGACCCAACATTGCTCCAAGAAATCAATACTTTCATGAGCTTGTGGCAGGAGGACAAGAATAATGATATCAACAATGTTATGGAGGCTGGTGACAAGATCTTGAAGGTAAGATGCAGTATTTATTTTCTTCTGTGTTCATGCATTTTTCTCGTTATTTGCCATATGGTCCATAGGATACAAAACAATCAATGCAAGAGGATGTGAGAAGGAACTTAGTGTGTAGCAAAAAAATTGCTATGGAGAAAAGACACGAGCATATCCATTCTATTGCATGTGTCTTTGCATTTATGAAAGTTAATAGAACATCATGTCTGCAGGCTTTGTTGACTAAATGCAGGTGAAATAACTGAAGATGAATCTAGACGTGTCTGAAGTTTCAACCTCAAGTGAAGCTAAATGTTAAGAGTGGTTAGGAAACTTTATGACTTGGAAGAAGAGATGGAACCGTAAGAAGAAATGTGACTTTCTGGCTCTATTCATTGCTCAGATTAGGTTTATACCATGATATGTTTCTGGGAGCATTGTTGTGCCCAGCAATTAGGCCCAGCAAGAAAAAACTTGTCACTAATGAAATGAGCCTTCCCTCATTTTTACAGAGCTTGAAAGAAACTGGTGGAAGAGTAGTTGAGAGGTTCATGAAATAGGGTCTTCTCTGCTGTGGCAGCCAGAATGTGAGAGTCTTCATCAAAGGAGGCTCATTTAGTTCCTTCCTTTGTTTAAGGGCACCCTTCAAAAGTCCTCTAGTGATTCCCCCTTCCATCTTGCACTGATGGGTTCTGGTATTGTTAGGGTTCTAGGTAATGATGAACAACAGCAGTTGTCCTCACTTCTGGGTAATTGAAAGGTAAAGGTTGTCCTTGCTCAAAAGCCAGTCGTATCCGACTCTAGGGTTCAGTACTCATCTCTGTTTATAGCCAAAAGGGCCAGCGCTGTCAGTGTCTGCAGATGTTTTAATGGACATGTGGCAAGCATGCCTAGACACCAGAGTGCATGGCATACTGTTTACCTTCCCACCAAAGTGGTATCTATTTATCTACTTGCAATTTCTTGCTCTCTGCTAGGTTGGCAGGAGCTGGGACAGAGACGGAAGCTCACTCCATCATACAGCACTCAAGTCTCGAACTGCTGACCTTCTAATCATCAAGTTCAGCATCTTAACCACTAAGCCATCAATGTTTAAATGCCATTCTTTGCAGTGTAGTGCAATGAGTTTCCTGATACTAGGCTGGATTAAGGAATTATTTACCTCTTGAGGAGTACCTTTGGCATAAAGAAAAGATCTCAATAGGTTGACCATTGGTATTTTTCCTTCCAGTTTTGATTATTTTATTTTACTTTAATTATGCTTTAAAATTCTGCTTATTAGCTGCCTCAAATGGAATCCATCTTTATAGCCTGAGATGCAAGCTGTATATGTTTTAATCAATGAAAAAACATTTATTTGCTATGTTGGTTGTCTATTAAATCCAGATGGATTGAGTGAACAAAAAAAGTTATAATTTATGGCACTTTCTATTTTATCTAGATTTCATTTTAAATTCATAATTGTATATTTAATAAATAAATCCAGATGGGCGGATTGACTGAAAAGACAGGGAGTTAGTTTAATTTATGACACTTTCTAATTTTATCTGGACTCTATTTTACAGTTCATAATTCTCTTTGTTTGTTTTATTCTTTAATTTTGCTTTCTTGCCAAATTGCTTTAAAAGTACTGTACAGTAATTTAACAGGATTCCATGAAAAGATATAAAATAGTTATAAAAGAGAACAGCAAACACAATAAAAATATATCTTCATTCCAAAAGCAAATTAAAACATCAGTTGACTAACAAAACAGTCTGTAAATCATGTGATGCACAAACTGTGAAAGAAACTAAACTCTACAATGTAAAGTTAAACCACAAGAAGTAACTGCCTAGGATCCAAAGAAGCAAAAGATTAATTGTGTGCACAGTTACACTGTTTTTTAAAAGCGGTGTTGAAATCAGGTGTTTTCAACTCCAGTTTCAGGCCAGGTGTGTCTTGAATTGGTTTGCACGCTAAGCATGCAGATCGTCTCTCCTGTGCCGGGGTGGCCAACCTTGGTGCCTCAGGTGTTCTTGGGCTTCAGTTCCCAGAAGCCCTGATCAGCAAGTGTGCTGACTTGGGCTTCTGGGGATTGAAGTCCAAGAACACCTGGGACGCCTGCTCCGGTGGCTCAGTGGTTAAGAAGCTAGCCTTGTTAGCTGGAAGACCGGCCAGTTGGCAGTTCAAGACCCAGTTTGAGGGCCTGTCTCTCAGCTCCTGCCAACCTAGCAGTTCGAAAGCAAGAAATTATTATTACCAGGGCACCAAGTTTGGCCACCTCTTTAATGCTTTGCATGGGTTTACTTGGGCCCATGTATTGATATACAGTACTGTACCTTTTAAAAAGTAAATTGTTTTATTTAAAGTGGCATGTTGCTATGCCACTTCAATTTTTAAAAAAAACACCATGATATGCAGCTTCTCCATTTATTTACATCTAATGGGAAACACTTATGGAGCCTGCAGAACCTGAAAAAAAATGCCCAACATTGGTCAGCCTCCCTAAAATACAGCATATTGAATTTCTCATGTTTAGCTTATCAGCTAATAGAGAGAATGTCATCTCTTCTAGTTAATTGAAAAGCTAGAATTATGCATATTGGATACGCCTTTCCACGAACTAACTCCAAAAGACGTCATTCAGTACCATGACACCATTATGCAACTGCAGTCTCTTCTTCATCACAAATACAATGAAGCAACGGAGCAACTGCTGAAGGTAAACAGGTCCTGTTCCAAGTCTTCAGGCTCTCTTAAAGATTGATCTCAGGGTAAACTAGCCAGGACTAAGTTGTTGTGTGAAGTCTCCTTTCCTCTTATCACTTTCCATCTTATCTCCAGGTTGGAAAGGAATGTGCACAAGCCGTTCCCTTTTATAGACAATGTGGGAGAGGGGAATCACTTCAGAACCTGAAGGGAACAAAGTGGAAGGAAAAGCTGAAGAAACAACCCCCTCCAGGCCCAGAAAAAAATCCGTGACTTATGTACGTCAGTGTTTTCCAACCTTTAGTTTTTGGACTTTAATTCCCAGAAGCCTAAGTCAATCCCCCAAAGCACTGACTTAGGATTCTGAGAATTGAAGTCCCCTGTGAGTCGTGGGTCCCACGTTGGGAAACAATGATGTACATGAAGCAGAGGGCAAGAGACAGCGACGCTAAGGAGTTCCCATTTTGCAACTTCTTGTGACTTTCCCTTCTGGAAAGAACACTCCCACAACTGACATCACACCTGATCTCTGGGAAGTTCTAACTGTGCATGCAGTCACTGTTTCAGTTGGCAATACTGTATATAGAAGGAAAAGGGTGGAGTGTTACTTTTAACTGATTCATTGCATTAGTGATCTAATAAAAAATAATATCACTTCCTCTGCTCCTTCACAGATGAGCAGGGGAAGTGTTTTACTTTTCCGAGATCATGAAGCAACTCATATGCAATACAGGAAATTTACACCAGAAGCATCCTCTGCAGGGATTTGGTTTACTCCTTTCCAAGTGACCACATGCACTGGAATGGATTAAACTACAGCCTATTGACACAAAAATAGTTGAGCCCTCAGGCAGAGACAATACAATACAAGTTGGGGCAAATTGGTCTGCTCTAGTGGCATGCATGAACAAGATTGTTGATCAGTTTTTCCTTTCCATAGTAGTAGTTCTAACATCAATAATCTTAAATTCTAATTAATTACTCCTTTAACTCTGAGCAGAAATACTCCTCTTAAAATATATTTCAAGTACCCTCATTTTAACTTCTGTTTCTTGCTATACTATGCTGGTCTTGGACTGTAATAAAGATTTATTTGATATGGAAAAGAGAGTGGATAAGCATGCCTCAGTAGCACCCCGAAGAATGGAGATAGATGCCCATGTGGACAACTTCATATTTTAAAATAAAATAATGTTTCCTAATTTGGGCTCTGGGCTATATCAGAGGGAGGCGCTCTTTGTTAGCAGTCCCAAAGATCACCAAAACCCTTTTAAACAGCAAACCCCCAAAATCATGCTCTATGCAGAGGTTATGCTGCTGCGATTAAGCAACTTGCACAGTAGTGTTCCACAACAAATAGATTTAATAAGCAATTCTGGGAATATTTCCAGGCACAAGGTCGGTTGAGACAAATAATTAGCCATGTTAATGGGACGAATCTCCATCCAGGGCAGAGACAGACACTGATTTTTCAAATGGTCATCAGCAATATTCAACCCTGCTCCAAATTTACTCTCAGTTTTCAAAGAAAAATGGTAGCAGATTTGTGTGGTGTTTATTCAGTTAAATAATTTAACCTCTTGATTTCAATGCTTTGTGTAGCAAGCTAGTAGTTATGCAGAATCTGAAAGTGGAAACATGGAGGTTGTCATTAAAAAGAAGAACGTCACCCTATGTGTTTGGGCCAACCTCAAGAAGAACCCAAGGTACAGTGCTTAAAGATGGATTTGGTGTGCTCCTCCCATCTGAATAGGAAGTGACTCTTCCTGATTTTTAAAATGTCTATAGATTATTGTTTACATTTTAAAATATATTTTCTTTGTCTGTGTATTGCTAATTCAAGAATCAGCTTGCAACCAGGGTTTCAGTTGGCAATACACACATACAAATAATTTTTGTTTAAATTAAACAAAGTGAGGCAGTGCATCAGGGATGGTCCATAGGCATTAAACATCACTTCCCCCAATTATTTATAGGTGATTTGGAAAGTTTTCAATTTCTAATATGCTGAAGGTATTTTTTAGTCATTTCAGCATGATGGATGTTTACAGTACAACTGAAGCAGCTTTTGACAGCTGCCATCTCTGCTGTCTGCAGGCACAGTATTGAGCATATATGAGAGGGCATCAATAAAGTAGAGTTCACCAACAGGGTTCAAAAAGTGCTTGATGTGGGGAGGAAGCTAGGCCCGCTTTGATGTGTGACTGGATGCTGTTTACAGCTAAAGAGCCAGGGCTGTCTGTGTTAGCAGACATTTCCATGAACATGTGGCAGGCATGACTAGACACTGGAGTGCACGGAACACTTTTTACCTTCCCACTGAAGTGGTACCTCTATATCTACTTGCAATTTCTTGTTTTAGAACTGCTAGGTTGGCAGGAGCTGGGACAAAGATGGGAGCTCACTCCGTCATGCAGTACTCGGGTCTCAAACTGCTGACCTGCCAACCTTCCAGTCATTAAGTTCAGCATCTTAACCATTAAACCACCACAGTCCCTTAGTGATGGATTAGGGCTGCTCCGAAGCCCCATGAAAATATCCATCTTGGTGTAAATCCATAATTGGTGGTGCCCTAATGATTTCCGGTGAAAGCAAATATGTCATTCAGTGAGAGGTTGGGTATGAGGGTCCTATGATGGAGGAGGAATTCGGAGTCATGGGCTCTGTGGAATTCACTGTCAACAAAAGACCATCATCAACCCATCTCTTCTTTCCTTATTCATTTCATGGGACAGACTATTTGAATTCTTGAATACATGAGTAAATGTATCACCTGTAGTGATCCAGTTCCTACAAAATCTCCCCCTCCCCCTTTTCTTGCAACCAGATTCCGAAGCCAGTGCTTTTATGATGAAGAGAAACAATCGTGCAATGGTTTTGAACTCCCCAAACCACTGGCCATTTGCGACGTTGGCGTACGCATCCTGCACACCCATTATGATCACTTATCTCCTTGCCAGACTTTCCCCACAGAGCCACCCAAGCTGGAAATGCCAGTACTCAGACCACCTACTCCTGTGAGTAGCACAGACAAGAAAGGGAAAAAGGGCCGAAAGAGTTCCAGCAGAATAGCCATGAAGTCTGAGGAAGACGCAAATAGAGCAAGGGTAAGGTAGGGTAGCAGAGAAGAAGGTAGAGTTAACTTAGCATAGTAGATAAGAGGTGTCATAAACCAAGAGAAACAGACAATTGTCTACTACCGTATCACTCCAGCTGTTCTTGTACTACAATTCCCAGAATCCCAGATCAGCACACCAGCTGATCAGAGCTTCTGGGAATTGAAGTTCAAGAACACCTGGAGTGCCAAGTATGGCCACTACTGGTCTACTAAATGGTGAAAGCCTGCCCCAGCGGCTGATGACTGGGATGATTATCTCAAGAATCCTTGTGGGAATCCAACTGATGCGCTAATCCAGGGTTTCCCAACCTTGGGGCCCCCCAGATGTTCTTGGACTTCAATTCCCAGAAGCCCTGATTAGCAGGTGTGCTGACTTGGGCTTCTGGGAATTGAAGTTCAAAAACACCGGAGGGCCCAAGGCTCGGAAACTGTGTTCTAGTCTCTGCTTAGAAGGATGAGATATTTTAAGCTACTGGCATGGTAATTACTTTGACCCAGGCTTACAGATGAAATGACTGGAACAACACCTAAAACACAGGTGACATAAAATTAATAACAAAGGCAACCAAACAGATGTGAGAAACCGTATTTCAACTCAATCTTTGAATTTTGAAAATGGGTTATGGACTTGTTGTTCACATCTGCTTTTGCCTGTTTAATTTAGGCTCCCTCCAACACAGGCAGAAACAGGGGCTTCTTCCACCTTCTGCTGAGCAAGAAAGATCTTGATAACCTGTTGTTTTAAATTTTTATTTATTGTGACTTTATCAATAAGCATTGATATTATTCACAAGCCACCTTTGAAGGACTGGCATATCTAGGCCAGAAATGAAACTGCTAAAATTAAGGCACCTTTTGGTGAGTTCATTCTACAGTTCCTTTCGCCTGACCTAGTGTGAGAAAGATTAGCCGGCAACACAAGGCTGCAGTTACCAGAGTACATGCGATTGTGGTGCAAAAGTACCACAATCTTCAAGGATGCTTTTTCTGTGTACCCCACTGGCATACTAAGAAGACAAGAGATGAATACTGGTAATTGTAATTAATATGCAACAACAAATAGATAATTTGACTTCAACTTAGACTTTCAAATAGGAAAAACTTAAATTGTTGCTACATTTTGGTATTTTCAGTTTTGACAGTATTGTTGAATTCTAGAATATAGGGTTGATTATTTTATATGATTATTTTTTCTATCTTATAGCAATTAGCAATAGCAATTACACCTATATACTGCCGCATAGCGCTTAGTGCACTCTCTGGGCAAGTTAATTAGAATTTTGTCCCCAACAATGCTGGGTACTTATTTTACCGACCTTGGAAGAATGGAAGGCTTAGTCAACCTTGAGCTCTGGTCAAGATTGAACTCACAACCCTTTGGCATTTGTGTGTGAGCCAGCTTGAGAAGGCTCTGTAGCCCTCCAAAGTTCCAGATAAAATATGAAAGAAATAAAATGAAGACATACAGCTGGCCAGGATTTGTAAAATAAAGTTCCTCTTTTCTCACCCCACCCCACTCCTGTATCTAGTCCCTTAGTGATGTTATCTCCAGTGAAGAGATGAAGCAGTATCACCGTCAGGCGGAGATGGCTGAAGAGACCTTCAGGAGGAGTTCCACTATTATTCAAACTGTCTCAAGAGGTACTTGGGCCAACTTTTTACCTTCACAGTAAAAAGGCTTCGCAGTGGTTCTCAGCATGGCTATCCTTATAAAACCCAGCTATACTTTTCAGATGTGTTGGATTATTGCTCTTCTTGACATCCTTTTCCTTCTCTTAGAAATTACCTGCATTATCTCATATCAAATGGGGAAGGGAAATCTGTCCAGTTGTAAGTGATGCAGGTGTCCCCACAAATCCTACATGGGGTCCCTGTGACTTTTTGCACAAAACACTACCAATTGTTCAAGCCCAGCCCCAAACTCCATGATACCTGAATGTATAAAATTGCGGATAACCTTACCTTACTTTAAATACCTTGGGGTCATTATTCAGAAAGGAATCTACGCATTAGAGGATGTCTCCAAGACAACATTTCACACATGCAAATGGACTTGAGAAATCAGGAAAAATAAATAGCGAGGTGATTGTTTTACGGAGAGCAATGGCACAATAGCAGACTGGGTGTCTTGAGTCAGGAATGATTTGTGGCACCCTCCCCTTTTTTAAGTGGGCAGCCTAGATAAAAAAAGAACTGGGAATAATGAATGATTAGAGCTGTTTGTATTGCATTAGAACCAGTGTTGACACCGAACATTGGCTACCCCTTCAAAAAATTCTTGATTTTTTTCAGCTCACGTTTCATCCCTGCAGTTCCTTCCTGCTGCTGAATTGGAGCCAGTTGAAGAGTTTGTGGTGGATTTACGCCAGTTTATGACTGTGGGTGGCATATACCACTTTGACCTGGTGAAACTCCCTCCTCAAGCCAAAAACGTTAAAGGATGGACCATGGTGGAAGTAATTTGTCATTCTAATGTGAAATGCAGTTAAGAAGAATATACAGTACTGTACTTAAGTCACCAAAAGGGAAGATAAGCAGGCTAGGTTGACAAAAAGGTCTATAATCTGAGGGAAGGTTGCTATGTATTGCTGAGGAGTTCTAGTTTGAAACTACTGTAAGATCTTCCCTGACAACTGTTGCTTCTACATGGTTAGGTGATTAAATTCATGTCTGGCCAGGTTATCCTGCTATGGTAATAGAGTAGATCATAATGCCAGAGACTCAATGCTGATGGTCAGGCCGGAGTTAACTAACCTGACAACCCTGAGGACTAATGGCCTTGGTGGTAAAGTCCACAGGGAAGGATGATGGTCCCCAAGTGGGTTAAATCCCACTTGAATCCATCTTGATAGAGGGCAGCAGCTTCATCCATACTGGCTTGGGGCTGAAGAGGACTTTGTGCGTCAAAAGGGCTCATGACCAGAAAGTGACTTGCAGAACTGGATCAGTGGTAACTATGGGGGTCACGCTGCAATGTGGAAGGCAAATGGAAGGCCCCTGCATTCTATTCTCAGGACAGTCTTCATGGTACAGGTACACAAAAAGAGCCTCCTTGAAGATTGTGTTATTTTTGAATCACAGTTGGGCGTACCCTGGTAACGGTAACCCTGTGTTGCGGGCTGATCTTCCTCACACTGGGTCAAGCGAAAGGAACTGCAGAACAGACTCACCAAAAGGTGGCTTCATTTTGGCAGTTTCACATCAGGTCTAGACAGGGAAAGAAGAAGGTGATTAAATTGTTATTATGTGCTTTCAAGCCAGAAGAGACTCTGACAGGGCTTTCAAGGGAAATAAGGAGAGGTTTTACCAGTTCCTCTCTGCCAGTTAAATTCTATGGCTGAACAGGGATTCAAAACCAGGCCTCCTGAGTCCTAGTCTTCCACTCTATCCACTACATCACACTGGGTATCCAGTAACATAGTAAAGATAAAGGTCTCCTTTGCTTGAAAGTTAGATGTGTACAACTCTAGGAGGTGGTGTTCATCTCCATTTAAAGCCAAAGAGCCAGCGTTGTCTGCATCAGATGTTTCCATGGTCTTGTGGCAGGCATGACTAAATGCCTGAGCACATGGATCGCTGTTTACCTTTCCTACAAAAACAGTACCTATTTATCTACTTGCAATTTCTTCCTTTTGAACTGCTAGGTTGAAAGGAGCTGGGACAGACAATGGGAGCTCAGTCCGTTGTGCAGTACAGTACCCAGGTCTCGAACTGCTGAACTGCCAAACTTCCGATCGTCAAGCTCACCGTCTTATCTACTAAGCCTCCATCGCCCCTATCCAGTAACATACAAATTCTTAAACATTTTTAAGAACTCATAAGGGTTAGAACAGGGGTTATCAACCTTTTTGCGGCATGGTCTGGACCACTCCCCTTCAGACAGCTGAGCGGGTCGGACACATGGTTTCCTCCTGCCATAAATGCTGCTGTAAACCACTATAGGTGCATTTGCGCATGCACGAGGGCATTTAAGGCTGTTGCAAATGCATCTGCTTCCACTTATGCTTCTGAGGTTGTCACCATGGGCCGGATGATTTGCCATTGTAGGCCGGGTCTGGCCCATGGGATGTAGGTTGCGAACCCCTGGGTTAGAAACTTACATTTTTGACCAGTAGTCTAAGATCTTGTATTCCATCCACTCTCTAAACCAGGGATTTTTAAACGGTGGCCCGTGGCCCGGATGTACCCCACAGCACCATTTCATGTGCCCCCTACTGCCTCCACCACACCCAGAAGTGCCATGTGGACAGCAAAATGCCCCCCCCCGGCCCCCAAAGCTATCTGAGGGATTGTGGCCTGGCCCCGAGCTTACAAGGTGGAGAACTCCTGCTATAAACATATTTGATGCACACAATTTAAGTATATAGATTCTGAAGAGGCAGGGATTCCTCTTGGCATGCTGAAGGGTTCTCTTTTAGGCATGCTATGATTCCATAGAAAAACAAAATGAATTAGGTTCAGGCAGATCCCACTCATGCACGTCATGGATTCCACTTTTGGAGTAAGGTTTTGCTTTGAGGAATCAAATTTAAAAAAGCCACCAACAGAGTTTTGCCTTTAAAAATAAAATAAAATTGTGTTACTTATTTTTTCTGCTTGGCACCAAAAGTTGCTGGATACAGGGTTAGAGATCTTTCCTTACATTGCCACCTGTGAAGAAAATGAAGATCCTTCTACCGTGACCGTTGGAATCACTGTCCGTCTGCTCGACAACGTGATCTACTTTGAAGAGCCTCTGCTCGCAAGATGGAACGCTGCAGGTGTGTTGTCTTGAAAGCAGTTCTTGAAACATATGGCTTGATATCTGTGTTTCTCTGTTGTGGTGGCGGAAGGGAGTGAGAGTTGGCAGCATAACCGAGTAGAGTTCTTTCCTGTCGAGATTAAACATTAAACTGCCTTCTTGGCTTTGTCATTTGGCCAAACTTTAATCTTCATCAGGTGCCTCAGTGGTTAAGAAGCTTGCCTTGTTAGCTGGAAGGCTGGCAAGTTGGCAGTTCAAAACCTGGGTACTGCATGAGGGATTGAGCACCTGTCTCTGTCCCAGCTCTTGGGGACATGAAAGGAGCCTCATTTGGGCATTCCCTGAGCGGAGTTTCTTCTTCCGCAAAAATCTTTTCAACACAGAATATTTTCTGACACATTATTATTATTATTATTATTATTATTATTATTATTATTATTATTATTATTATTATTATTATTATTATTATTATTATTATTATTATTATTATTATTATTATTATTACATTAGTAGATGGGAAACACGTAGTAGAACCTTTCCCACTGGGGTTGGCAATCCCATTAGAAAAAAGAAGGCAGCCCCAGCCAAAATTGAAAACTGCTTTTTACACTGTTCTCAAAAAGACACTGAACTGAACCTGATGACTGAAAGGTTGGCAGGTCAGCAGTTCGAGACCTGAGTACTGCATGATGGAGTGAACTCTTGTCTCTGTCCCACCTCCTGCCAACATAGCAGTTCAAGAGCAAGAAATTGCAAGGAGATAAATAGGTACCACTTCAGTAGAAAGGTAAAAAATGTTTCGTGTACTCTAGTCATGCCTGCCACATGGCCACAGAAACGTCTGCAAATGCAGACATCGCTGGCATTTTGGCTATAAACAGAGATGAGCACTGAACCCTAAAGTTGGATCCGACTGGCTTTTGAGCAAGGACAATCTTTACCTTTCAATTACCCAGAAGTGAGGACAACCGCCTAGGCTGGCTGATGGTAATCCAAGTTTCTCCCTCTCCGCTGCTTGATTTACCATTAGGAAACATATAGCAATAGCAATTACACTTACATATAAATATAAATCTGAACAAACAAACAAACAAATAAAATATACTGCCCGATAGTTCATTCTCTGGGTGGCTCACAAGGTAAGTAGCATTTTGCTCCAACATGGTGGGTCGTCATTTTACTGACCTCAGAAAGATGGAAGTCCGAGTCAACCTTGCATCCCATTGGGATCAAATTCACAATGATTTGGCAGTTTAACCACTGTGCCACCAGGGCTCTTAAGTGTGTTGCGGTCCTGTTTGTTGGGAGGGAAAGAGGAAGCTGGCACATTTTCAAAACAGATTCTGTGCTCTTAGAACATGGGTGCCCAAACTTTTCAGGCCACAGGCTGGTCACGTGGTTCAGGGGGCCGGTCACTATGGCCTGTGGGCTGGATCCAGCCCCTGACCCCAATTCATCCGGCCTGTGAAGCCCTCGTTGCTCCCGGAAGCGGAAGCGAAACGCTCCTTGTTCTGCTTCTGGGAGCAATGAGGGCTTCACGGGCCGGATGAATTGGCGTTAGAGCTCAGATCCGGCCCATGGGCCATAGTTTGGGTACCCCTGTCTTAGAAGATTCCCAACTTCACAGAGCTGTTCAAGGGAACTGAAACATATCCCTGCCCATGGCATCCCCATTAAAAATGAAGTGGTAACCTGTAGTAAGAAAGCCTTTTTCTAGCTTCTTTACATGAAAAGACACTGGCATAGATGTCCCAGGTGGGGGTTTTTTTTACCCCCATTGGCATGTCCACCAGTTTGAAGCAACCCCTCAGAACTTCTGCCATGTTGAATTTGGTCCCTAGGCTGCAGAAGGTTGCCTCCACATCCAGAGTGGATTAGGGGTCAGCAAACTTGACTCTCCAGGTGTTCTTGGACTTTAGTTTCCAGAAGCCCAAGTCAGTACACCTGTCTGAGAACACCTGGAGAGCCAAGGTTGAGGACCCCTGGAGTAGACAATACTCAAGTATATCTCTCCTCACATGAATTATTTTCTTCCTCATGGAAATGCTTTTCTTTTCCTTTCCTCCATTTAAAGACAAATCCTGGAGAACAGATGATATTGGAGAAGTGGTCTACCACATGAAAGAGAAGGAGATCTCTTTCAAAATGAATGGCTTCTTCACCGTAACGCTGCTCCAGGATGCCCACATGAATATGCCTTACCAGTCCTGGGAACTCCGACCAATCGGGGTTGATGAAGCACTTCTCATTGTCCTCACCACCTTTGCCGAGGTGCACATCCATATTAAGGTAAGGTATGCTAAGGTCTCCAAAGGGACAACGGTGGTTTAATGGTTAAGATGCTGAACTTGATGACTGGAAGCCTGGCAGGTCAGCAGTTTGAGACCTGTGTGCTGCATGATGAAGTGAGCTCCCGTCTCTGTCACAGTTCCTGCCAACCTAGCAGTTCGAAAGCAAGATATTGCAAGTAGATAAATGGGTACCACTTTGGCGGGAAGGTAAACAACATTCCATGCATTCCAATGTCGAGGCATGCCTGCCACATGTCCACAGAAATGTCTGCAGACACAGACAGTGCTGCCTCTTTGGCTATAAATAGGCACACATTGAACCCTAGAGTTGGATATGACTGGCTTTTGAGTAAGGGTGACCTTGACCTAAGACTTCCAAGTTCATCTACTTGGAGGTGGAGTTTGCAGTGTAATTATACTGCAAAGATGTATCAAATTTACACTACTTTAACTATCATGGCTTTATTTATTTATTTATTTATTTATTTATTTATTTATTTATCATTTATTTGTTTGAAATATTTAAACCTCAGATTCAAAATATGAAAAAGACTGCTGGAGATGTAAAAAAGAAGTCAGGACATATTTGCATTTATGGTGGGTGTGTAAGAATGTGAAGAAAATATGGGAAATGTTGGTTTGGAAATCAGTCAAATATTGTCTATAAAACTGGAGCTGTGTACTAAAATAGGAGTGTGGAAACATGCAGATAGAAAGGAATAAGAAAGGGATGGTTGTTATATTTGTTACATCTTTGAAACTGAATATTGTTAAAAACGGAAAGTAAATTGGGAATTTGAATGGGAAGATTGGTATAAAGAGATATGGAATATAGCTATAAGTGCTAAATTAACATGTGAGTTGAAGGTGAAAAAGGATTAGTAAAAATGATTTTAGGGAAATCTGGGGAGAAATTTTAGATTATGTATTAGTGAATGAGTTAGTGAATAAATGAATTTAAAACTTTTAAAAAGAGAACTGTATCTGCTCTCAGTAGAGGGCTGTGCAAATCTTTGCTACAGGTTAGCTTACTCTCAGACTTCCAGACAATGCCAACTTAGTTACTCCAGAGGTTATAACATGGGTGATGGCTCTGAGATCATAGTGTGTGGGTCACTTCATGCAGTGATGGGATGTAACAGGTTCTCACCAGTTCTCCAGAACCGTTAGTAACTTTTCCCAGTGTCCCAGAGAACCGGTAGCAGCTTTTGAAGGGAACTACCTTTGGGGCTTACCTTTTAACTGCGCATGTGCACCAAGCACTTGGTGTGCATGCACGCCTACAGTGCTTGGCACATATGCACGACCTCCTTGCTGTCCTCCCAAGTGGGGAGGAGGAAGAGAAGCTGCTATCCTCAAGCTCCCTATAGCCTGCTCCGCAGGGTAAGTGACTCACCTTTGGATGTGATGTCTGTGTATTTTAATGTATATTTAATACCTTTACCTATGTTGACGTACTACCACAGTTCCTAAAAAGGCCTGGCGGTCTGGCTTAGAGTTTTTAAACAAAGTCTTGAAGCTACCTCATCAATAAGCTACACCTGTGCTGTTCCAATTGCTGTTCCAATTGGAGAACCCTTAAGGAGGTACAGCTGTTTTACATTTACATTAAGGCATATTATTCTAGAGAACTGGTTAGACAAAGACTTAGTACCTAACTTCTTTAACTGTTGAAAAGTTGAAAAGTGCCAAAATGAAGCCATCTTGTGGTGAGTTCATTCCAACCTAGTGTTTTATTTTTAATTATTTTTTTGGCCCCGCCCACAACATCATGACATCAGCTCCACCCACACTGTGATGACGTCACGGTGGGGTAGTAAATTTTTTGACATTCCACCACTGACTTCATGGCAAGATGGGATCCACCTTACACAAATTCATGTCAGTGACATTTTCCTGCTTCAGGGGAAAAATCCATTCTTGGATACGAGTTGCAGTTGACGAATAAAGGGTGGACTCCTCTATGAGTAGGGAATTCTTACTCTTCCACTACCTCCATAGTTACCCCTTTTAGTGCTACAGCTGTTGTGTTCCTTAGAGTTTGGAAAAGTTAGTTTTTTTAAAAGCATGTACCCCAGAATCCCCCAGTTGAAGGATATTAGCAATTATACAATAAAATAAGACAACTCTTCTACCGTATTTACTGGGCATCTCTCTATCTATAATAGTGTATGTCAGTTGTCATAGGTGTTGAAATTATGGAAGTGAGGGCTCAGCAACTCATTTCCCTTTCTGTTGCTTTTGGAGGCAGACCAACCAATGTACACTGGCTGGAATCACCACAATGGAAGATGCTGCTCTCCTCTCTGACATCAGGGGAACATGGACGACTCCGCTTGCCCTTATGATGACTCTGAAGCGAGCTGGGATGAACATCTTCCCTGCTGAATACTCCTCAAAATATGTCAGCATAAATAAAAAAGTAAGCAGCCAGCTATCGCCAGTTGTCAACATGCTGTCTGTTTCTTTCAACAGATTGCAGGAACTGAGTTCAGTGAGATACTGAGAAGAACCTGAAAAGCAAACAAGCAAGCAAACAAACAAACTGTGAGGCTTTAAGCATTTCAGGCCCAGTTCTGAGAGCCTGTCCTAATGTTTGAAACTCTTAAACAGCTTGGAGAAAAAATTCCTCTCCTGTTTTTCTGCTGGACCCTCGAAATCTGAGACTGGCAACTTGGGAAGGTGCAGAGAGCCATTTTCTACCACCTCCGCACCACCAGAGTCCCACTACCTCAGAAAGTGAGCAAACATTGGACAAGAGTGAAATCAAATGTAGTCGATAGTCTAGTTCTGAGGGAAGGGTGATGGTCCCCAAGTGAGGGCAGCAGCTTCATCAACACTGGCCAGGGGCTGAGGGGGACTTTGCATGCCAAAAGGGCTCAGAACCAGAAAGTGATTCACTGAACTGGATCAGTGGTATGCAGTGGTGGGCTACTGGGACTCATGGTGCCCCCCCAGGCCCCCAGTACCATGGCGCCCCCCTTGGGTGCCAATCCAAAGAGATGAGATGAGCTGCAATGCCCGGAACAATCAAGCAAACGAGTGGTGCTCTGTGTTCCTCTGCCTACCTTTTCCTCCTTTGCCACCAAAGATAAGCTTACAAAATCAGCTCCATTTACAGTGGAGCTGCTGTGGCTTAGGGGTTACAATTTTGCCTTGAAAGCAAGAGGTTGTCAGTTCAAATCTCCAGAGGGGAGTTGAAATTAGAAGGCAAGTGGGAACATATATAAATTGTTCGGGTTGAACACTCTCATCACTCCCTGTCCAGTTCCCTTTTAGTGTACCCAGCACACCCCTGGTGGTATGGGTGTCATGCTACAATGCAGAAGGCAATTGGAAGACAACTGCATTATATTATGTCCAGGACAATCTTCATGGCTGATCGCCATGATGGTAGCCAATATTTGGAATTGGCTCAGCACTCGAAGAAGTAGTAAAGGAGGCACAAAAGTATTTTATTTGCCCACATGGTTCAGTGACCTTGTCAGCCACTTCAACATACAGACAAATTGCTTCCTTCATGTGTTCAGATGGGAGGAGCAGGCTAAGTGTAATTTAGCCCCTCTCCCATCCTGTAAAGGTCACCCTTGCTTGAAAGCCAGTCATATCCAATTCTAGGGTTTGGTGCTCATCTCCCATTTATAGCCAAAGAGCCAACACTGTCTGCATCTGCAGACGTTTCCGTGGTCATGTGGCAGGCATGCCTAGACACCAAAGTGCACGGAATGCTGTTCACCTTCCCACCGAAGTGGTACCTGTTTATCTACTTGCAATGTCTTGCATTCAAACTGCTAGGTTGGCAGGAGCTGGGACAGACGGGAGCTCATTCTATCATGCAGTACTCGGCTCTCGAACTGCTGACCTGCTGGCCTTCCAGTCAGCATCTTAACCACTTGAGCCACTGCAGTCACCTCCCATCTTGTAGCAGCCTGGAAATGAGCATAAGGTGCAGTCTGGACAGGCTCCTAGTCTAACTATTTGGGTACTTTGCAGATATTGGCTTTTTCTGTTCCTTTGCACTGAAGATATGTTGGTCCTTTCAAGGCAAGTTAATGACCCTTTCTGAGGCCACAAATCCTGTGTATGCTTGTTGGGGATCAAATGTCACTTAGCCCAATGAGAGACAGTTCTCATTTTGAACATGTGTCAAATCAAGCTGCAACTTGTGTTACACTTACCTGGGATAAGTGTGCCTGCTGCAATCCTGCTGGTCTGCTCTTGGGCTGGTGCGTTGTTTTAGTTTTGGGAGCCTCCATAGGAATAGTGTGTCTTCATATTTAAGACTGGGATTGTGCTTTTTGCTGTTGCAGACTCTGATTCATTAGCAGCTTCGTGTTTTTATCATCTTGCTTATACAGATTCTTCTAGCAGAAATTAATTCCTATCAGCAAATGGCTCTTGTTGCCTCTGCCTTTGCTTTCAGCTGGAGCAAGTGGAATTCGGAGAGTGGAGAGAATAACGTGGTTTTTAAGGTAAACGGGGATTGCTCCTATCTGTCCTGTTCTGTCTATGCAGCTGATCTGTGTTGGGTTGCTTTCCCATAATAAACCCCAGAAAATGCAGGTACAGTATAGGCAAAAAGAAGAATGGCAAACAGTAAAGATGACACTGGTGTGAATTTGTTTAAGGTGGATCCCAACTTGTCAAGAAGTGACCCACACACCATGATCACTGAGCTATCTCCTTCGGCACATATGAAATGAGACATGCAGGATTTGACACCAGCACTGCAATGGACTGCCACAGCCTTGAGGATATTGACAAGGTGCACCTTCACAGCCTTCACATCTGACATGGCCTCTTCTACCTCCATAACTGTTGGGAATCAGAATAGTGTAATGATTCTGCTATGGTAATGGAGTAGACCATACAGCTAGAGACCCAACACAGAGTGTTGGGTGGCAATAAATAACCTGACTCCCCTAAGGGACCAACAGCTATGGGCAGATGAGCACCTTTCGGGGGGGGGGGGGGGGAGAAATGCCACTGGAAACTATCACATTGGGCCAAGCAAAATGAGCAGAGGAAGTATAGGTACTACTACCCTGGCTGAAATCCAGTAGTAAGTCGCAACTTAGATCCACTGAATCAGTGGAAATTTGGTGAGTCAGACCTGGAAGTTTCATTGAACTTTAATTGAATCCAGTGACTGGATGTCAGCTACAGGGTATGAAATTGAGCCGTGTTTGAAGGTTTGTGAGAGAAAGAGAAAATATGCATGCAGAGAAACACACACAAAATGCACAGGGAAAATAAAAGAGATGCCCAGAAATCTGGGAAGGTTGTACACTCTACACCAGTGGTTCCCAACATGGGCCCCAGGCCCCACAGGGAGACTTCAATTCCCAGAAGTCTCAGTCAGTACATTGGCCGATCAGTGATTTGGGGAATTGACTTAGGCTTCTGGAGTTTGAAGTCCAAAAACCAAAGGTTGGAAAACACTGATCTACACCATTTGAAATATAGAGGGGGGCAAAAATGTATACACATTTTAAGATATGTTATCGGATTCTTACTTTTCAAAGTTGAATTTAATTACGGTAGCAATGTGTAGTATGATGTTCGAGCAAAAGAATGGATGCTAGCATCACCATGTGCTAGGCAAGACAGTCAAAGAAAATGGCAGAAGCACAGTTGTCATCTGAGGAGCACAAGACCATTTTGAAGTGGTATTTGAAATTTGAGAACATTGTGGAAGTACAACTTAAGTACTCCTGACTTAACACCCCTTGTCTTCTACCTATGGGGGCACTTAAAGGCTAAGGTATACCATAGAAAACTGGTGACACTGGTGGTAGTTTGGGAAGGAATTGAAATGGCATGCACAGTGATACAAGTGGATATTTGGGTCAACATGGCTCAAGCAGTTGTTCGTCATAATCAGGGCTGGAGGCTCCCAGCGCAGCTCCCAGTTGCAGGACCAAGGGCCACCGCCCCCTCCGCCCTTTTGCATTTGGGAGGGGAGAAAAGGACACCCAGCTGTGGGGGCAGTAGAGACCTTGCCTCCCTCCACCCCTTTGCACTGGGCTGGAGGCAAGAAGGATCCAGTGTTGCCTTGGCGGCAGAAACACCGGCCAAGCCCTTGGGTGGGATGGGTTTTTGGGCAGCGGAGGTTTGTGGTGGGTCCTGGGGGTGGCGGGGAGGGAGTAAGTGTTTGCCTTGCCAGCCAGGCCAAAGGGCCAGCACCCCATCTGGAAGAGTGGTGGGGGTTCCTGGGGCCAATCAAATTGGTGTAGTGACGGGAAGGGGGTGATATAACGGGAGCTGATGGGCAGGCTGCACACGGTGTCTGTCCCCTGTTCTAGCCCCTTGGCTACACCTTTGGGGCTGGACGGCCGATCCAGAGTAACCTCTCCCTTAGGCTGCTGCTGGTGAATGCCAGGTTGGTCTGCAATAAGTCTCCTCTGCTTGCTGATGCCATACTGGGGGAGCGAGCCGATCTGGCATTCATCATCGAAACTTGGCTGACAGCAGAGGATGGTGTTCCTCTCTCAGAGATGTGTCTGGGCAGGTTTGGTATTTGGCACGAGCCTAGGGATAAGGGGAAGGGCTATGGCATCGCCATTGTAGCCAGAGAATCACTAGGAGTCATGAGAGCCACGGCTCTGCAGATACCAGGTTGTGAGACCCTGCTCCTTCAGTTGGGCTCTAAGGGTCAGTTGGGAATCTTGCTCCTGTACCTGCCCCCTTGCAGAGTAGTGGATTCCCTGCCTGAGTTTCTTGAGGTCATCACAATGTTGACGTTGGAATTCCCCTCACTTATGGTGTTGGGAGACCAACCTGCCTTCATTAAGGGCTAGCTCCGAGATATTTTGGGAGTTCATGGCGTCCATGGCAGCTGTTAGCCTGACTCAGGTAATTCAGGGCCCAACCAGGAGCAATGATCATACACCAGATTTAGTCTTTCTGTTGGGGCGGTGGCAGAGTGATGTGAAATTACATTTGCAAATAACACCTGTGCCATGGTTGGATCATTATTTTGTGACTCTGGATTTTCGGGATGCAACACTTCACCGTAGGGAGGCTGGGCCTATTAAGTTGCCTGCCCTCAGCGACTGATGGATCTGGATGGTTTCCAAAGGGAACTGGGTTTTTTCCCCTTTGGACCGGCTACACGATTCATCTGAGGCTCTTGTCGACCTCTGGTATGAGGGAGCAATGGTGGCCTTGGATGTAATTGTATCGCTATGGCCTCTCCGCGCACAGCAGCCCCACTCTTCCCCCTGGTTTATGGAGGAATTGAGGGAGCTTAAACGTGCAAAGAGACGCCAAGAGCGCTGCTGGATGAAGACTCAAGAGTGATTCCAACCAAACACTGGCTAGAGCCACTATTAGAGCCTACCTCATGGCGATTCAGGTGGTGAAATGGCTATGTTTAGATAATCGCCCAGTGGCCCTGTTCTGGATGACTAGGTCCCTCCTTGGAAAAGGGGAGCTGACTTCGGTTGGCAATGGTCAGCTGAGGATTTCACTGATTATCTGGCGGAGAAAATCACTTGGATTCGCTCAAAGTTTGACCCTAGTGTGGTTGCGATGGATCTGGAGTTGAATGGAGGGCAGTCTGGCCAAATTATCTGGGATCGGTTTGATCCAGTTGTCCCTGAGGAAGTGGACAGGCTCCTTGCATCTGTCCATGCCACTGCCTGTCAGACCCTTGTTCCGCCTTGCTGGTCAAGGTGTGCAAGGCGGTTGCAAGTAGTTGGGTCGGGGCAATAGTCAATGCTTCCATGTGGGAGGCGAAGTTTCCTGCACCATTGAAACATGATGTGGTGCGTCCCCTCCTGAAGAAGTCAGCGCTTGACCCAATGATATTGGCCAACTATTGGCCTGTCTCCAACCTCCTCCTTTTAGGGAAGGTCCTGGAGAAGGCAGTGGTGCTACAGTTGCTGGGTGTTCAGGATGAAGTGGATTATCTGGAGCCCTTTCAGTCAGGATTCAGACCCAGATATGGTACTGAGTCTGCATTGGTTGTGTTGCTGAACAATATCTGGCAGGAGCGGGATGGAGGTCATCCGTCCATCCTTGCTCTTCTTGACCTCTCATTGGCCTTCGATACCATCGACCATGGTATCCTTTTGAGACAGCTCCAAGGATTGGGGCTCCAGGGCACTGTTTTGTCCTGGCTTGCTTCATTTCTGAGGGGACAGACCCATTCGGTGTGTTTAGGGGATGAGACGTCCAGCCTTAGGCCTCTCCAGTATGGGGTGCCTCAGGGCTCAGTTGTTTCCCCTCTTCTATTTAACATTTACATGAAGCAGCTGGGGGAGATCATCCGTTCCCATGGAATGAGGTATCATCAGTATGCTGATACTCAACTATACATCTCAGCTCATGGTGATCCCAGTGATGCACTCAGAGTCCATTCAAGGTGCTGGTTATTACCTTTAAAGCCCTACATGGTAGTGAGCCAGGATACTTAAGAGACTGCATCACCCCTGGGCCCAAGAACATCTGTCCACGGCGCCACCCACCCCCGACGAGCGCCCTACGCGTGTGCGCTCCGCCCGTCCACCCAGCCAGCTGTCTGACGGCAAGCTGGGTGGGTGGCTGGGCGGGCGGAGCTGAGCAGCGTGCGCGTGCCCACGGGGCACCCGCCAGGGGCAGGCGGCGGAGAGTCTCCAACGGCCAGCCGGGCGGGCGGGCGGAGGCGAGCAGCACGCGGGGCGCTCGCCAGCAAAAGGGCCGCCCTCCGCCTGGGAAGTCCTGCTTCCTAAGCACAGGCAGAGAGAGGGAGGCCAAAGCGGTGGGGACATTTTGCCGCCCCCTGAAAGCCGCTGCCTGGGGCATCCGCCCCCCCCCCCCCGCACCCCCACGCTACGCCACTGGGCCTTCTCAGTGTCTGCTCCAGCCCTATGGAACTCCTTGCCAACTGAGTTGTGTCCCAAGATGGAGTTGCTGCCCTTCAGGAAAGGTTTAAAAACCTGATTGGCAGAGCAGATGTGGGGCACCGGCAGTGCTGTAGCCCCAGCCTGCTGGCTGATTTAAAAATGTTCTCTCCCTCTTTTTAAACTTGTGGGAGGGTAGGGGATGTTTTGTGGAAGTTTTTAATGGGGTTTTAATTGCGATTTTAAAATTGTGATGGTTTTAATATCTGTACACTGCCCAAAGTCTTTGAAATTGGGCAGCAATACAAATCCTAAAATTAAATAAAGAAATAATTGTCTGGATGCTTTGAGCACCTCTTGGAATTGCAGAAGTCAAACATGAATTGTGTTCATCTTTTGTTATCAGTATATACTGAATATTATTACAATTTTAATACACTCCCCCCCCCTTCTTAAAATGTGCACCCACTGTATGTTACTTCTAAGCCACCTTACCCAACCCTGGGGGAAGCAAGCTTAAGAGTGAAAGGGGCAGTGTTTGATTCTTCCCATTCAAAATAATTAAGGTAGCAGTAAAGGTCACCCTGGCTCGAAAGCCAGTCGTATCTGATTTTAGGGTTCAGTGCTCATCTCTGTTTACAGCTAAAGAGCCAACACTGTCTGTGTCTGTAGACGTTTCTGTGGACATGTGGCAGGCATGCCTTGACACCAGAATGCATGGAATGCTGTTTACCTTCCCACCGAAGTGATATGTTGCAATTTCTTGCTTTTGAACTGCCAGATTGGCAGGAGCTGGTACACACAACAGGAGCTCACTCTGTCATGCAGCACTCGGGTCTTGAATTGCTGGCCTGCGAACCTACCGGTTATCAAGTTCATTGTCTTAACCACTTGAGCCACCACAGTCCCTCCAGATTAAACCTGGCCTCAAAGCCCAGCCTATTGTTAGACTGCATTTGCTCTTTCCTCTCCTATTGCAGGGCTGTGAACACCTAGTAGAAGGGCCAGTCAAGGATGAAGGTTGGGTCCTTTATATGTACAATGGGCAAAGAGCTCAGAGGCTAGAGATCACAGAAGAGAGTGATGCCTTCTCCAGAAACATTGCAGAAAACACAGAATTCCACTCAACTCTTTACCACCTTATCAAAGATGCCAGCAGTGAAGAAGGAATGGAGAGAGTGAGTCACACAGACTGCCTTTTCATAGATACTGTGTACCAGTTGCTCCTTGCCACAAAGGTACTGACGTACTCTTAATATGCCACGTGCCACTTAAGAACTTTATTGAATTAAAGGACACACATTATTAGTAAAATAAAGAGGTTGATGTCTGCAACAAGCTTAAATTTTCAGAGGTTTGTTTTTTCAAAATAAATAAATAAATAAATACCTTACATTTCAAGCCATTTATATGCCTTCCAAACTATTTCTTAAAACATATTTTCCAAGATGCCCAAGCAATGTGGGGGAGACATTTTAAAAGAAGTCATTTGGAAGATATACCTTTGCTGTGCCAGGAAAACTTGAATGCCAACGTATTTTGACCTGCATTGTGAAAAACGTACTAGTGAAAGCCAAGTTGCCAAAAAAAATTAAGATATTCTATCTCAGAAGTTGCATTATTTTACTCTCAAGACTTTGAATCATGTTGAGGTTGACATCTTCTCTCTGTACCTGACCATTCAAAGCCATACCTCTCCAACTGGTTCCCCAGCTTTCTAGTCCACAGAAATCTTACACAGGGGGTGGACCTTGGTGTTGAAGACCTGTATATGGCCACAGCACCTGCTGTACAGAGGTCCATGAATCTCCTGTTCCAACAGGAGCAGCATCTGCTGGTCTTTGGAAGGAGGAGCTCATGAGGAAAGCTGAAAGAATGGCAAGGAAGACAACCACAATGACGGAAATGCAGACAAGCTTGTTAGCCCTGCAGAAAGAGGTCCTAAGAGAGGAAGTCCAAGAAAAAAATCTGATACACCTGTAGGAAAGAAAGAAAAACCATTAAACAACTGGATTATTTTGTGATTTCCTGTAAGATTTACTTCTACTGGCAAATATTATGGCAGTCTTGATAGGCAACAGAAAGCTTGGTCTATGTTGGTATGTACTTTGGAAGGATGAAAATCTATTCAATGAGAACTCAGGTTCGCCTGAGCAAGGCGGGGTATAAATTTGAAAAATAAATAAAATAAATAAATGTGCTTCAATTTCATTTCTAAATTTGCTCTTTTCAAATATTTTCGTCCTTTCCCCATCACAAGATCACAGGTTCTACAGTTTGGAATATAAGATGCATGGGGTAATTGATAGGCTGGCAGGAGGTCAAGAAGGAGGAATCGGAAGCAGTGGACTCTTGAAATTTAACACAGCTGTGGATAAGTTGTGCCTTTTTAACTGTTGTTGGATGTAACTCCCCTCTGTCACAATTGGTTATGCTGCCTAGACTTGATTTGGATTGCAGTCCAATTTCTATGGAGAACCTCGACCTAGAAGCACTTAAAGATCAAAAGAAAGATTGCATATATGTACGTGATGGTGGTGGGTTATAATATCAGGGCAATATCAAAAAAAGGCCGTACTCCTTCCCCCATATGTTTTAATATTACTGGACAGGGTTCCTCAACCTTGGGCCCCCAGGGATTATTGGACTACAGTTCCCAGAAGCCCTGATCAATAGGTGTGCTGACTTGGGCTTCTGGTTATTGAAGTCCAAGAACACCTGGAGGCTCAAGGTTGAGAAAGCCTGCTGTAATATATATCTGGAACAAAGACCTGGGTGATCTCAGCAGGAAGGTGAAGTTACAAGGAGACGTATTTTTGATCAGAGCAGTGGCCTGTTTGTTGAAGAATCTCATTTTCAGCAGTACCCAAAACACAGATGCATTTAGATTGCCCCAACCGAAACATAAATGCAAAGATTTCCCAGAAGGTATTCCTCCCTGCAGCTAGCATTCAATCAATGAGACCCATCCTCACTATTGGCTCCATGATGAGCTGCCATTGATAGCTTCATCCTGATGTTGTACCCACTTTTAAAACTATCTGTCACTAATGGCCACCTGCACAATTTGTGTCAAACAAATTCCACAGATGAACTACTCAGTGGATGAAGTAGTCTTTGCCTTTGCCAGTCCTGAGTCTGTTATCAAAGCAACTTCATTGTGTCTCCCTTTATCTTGAAAGGTACCGTATACTGTCTTGTTCCAGAAGTGCTTTCTCAATTAGCTTAAGTATGGGGTTGTTTGTTTGTTTTGGGGGAGAGGAAATGAGTTTGAGAGTGTAATAGGATGCCAAATGAACTTTTGAAAAGTAAGCCCTACAAGCAAACAGTCAATACTTGAGTTTTCTTCCTGGATCTCAACCTCAGGCAGTTTAGTTTCATGTCATAAAATATTACCTCTCTATAGACTTGTGATCCTCCAGGTCCTCCCACCAAACACTCCTATCAGATTTATGCTGTTACATGCAAGATCACTTCTAGCAGGTTAGGAGGGTGGGGTGGGAATACACTCCAACAGGAGTGGCCTCTACCACATTGCTGCTTCAAATTCAATGATTACAAAAGCCAGTTCCTTTTCTACAGTTAGCATCTGCACTTGTTTCATTTCATCACTTACAGAGAATGTAGTCCCCATTTAGACAAACGGCTTTCCTTCTCACTCATCTTCCGGGCCTTGCTTCCTCGTACCTCCGGAGCTATCGGTTCTAAAGGAGTGTTTCTGGGGGACGGGGAGGGGGGAAAATATTTATATTAAAAGGAAGAGAACTCCAAATTCCAGTGCTTATGCATCAGAATTTTAGCACTTAGCAAGCCTCTTATTCCAATGCACCATCTTATTTTATGTTTACAACTTATGCTTTGCTAAGCAGACCTTCTGAGGTATAATACATGTTTGCCCACTGTAGGTTTTCTACCCCTTTGTACCTTGCATCTGCATCAGTGAATTACACTATGGAAATACCCTATTTGCTGGCATGTAAGACCCCCCCTCCCTTGAAATACACTGGAAAAATGGAGTGCGTCTTGTACTGTATGTAGTGGCTTATAGTGGGCTATTTTAGTAATAATAGGGTATGTCTTATACTCTGATGTGTCTTATATGCCGGCAAATATGGTATTTATTTTCCTTCCAGGTTAGCTTGTTTTCCTCTTCTTGAAATTTTAACACATATCCTAACCAAACAGATGTTCCTAGTGGTGCACAACATTAAGCACAATCTTACTTAGAAGTACTGAATGAAACTTAAGTTTCATTAACTTAAGGCAGGACAGGTGTGGGGTTCGGACCAGTCGGCTATGGCTGCCAAATCTGACTGTTCCCTCCTCTCCCTCATAATTTTAATTGGTGAATTTTAACTTTTAATCTCTTTTTAATTTTTAACTTTTAAAGTTTAACTTTCTGAGATGGGTGGGTATTTAATCATGGGTTTTATTGTTGATTGTGTTTTTAACAGTTGTTCGCCGCCCTGAATAATTTGTGAGGTGGGCAGCATAGAAGTGTGACTAAACACATAAATAAATAATAAATAAATTTAATTTTCGCACTTATATGCCACCCAATCAGGGAACCTGACTCGGGGCGGCTCACATAATCATTAAACAATATACAGTGGTACCTCGCTTAAAGAGCATAATGCGTTCCATAGGATTGCTCTTTAAGCGAGTTTGCTCTTTAAGTGAAACACCATTGTAAGTGACCAATTGTGGGGGGGATTGTGAACCCTAATTTATTTGTTAAGCGAATTTTTGGTTGGTTTTATTTGTTAAGCGAAGCGAACATTCAGAGAAAATTCTGCTCTTTAAGCGAGTTACTCTTTAAGCGAAACGCTCTTTGTGCGAGGTTTGACTGTACATAGTAAACACAATATACACAGTAAATTAAACAATATACAATAACCAATATACACAGTAAATACAAGGTCAATAAACACATAGTCATATAGTATACAAAATTCAATAGACAGAACAGCATATAATAATATACAATACAATACAATAATGGCCTCTCCACCATGGCCACAGACAAATTCCAAAGAAGGCGGCAAGATCCTGCTCCCATCACGGCCTTTTAAAGCCTAGAGATGGGCAGGGCCCAAGAACATTGGCAGCTGGAGAAGTCTGGGCGCCCATGGCTGGTGGGCCTCTTCCCCCCACCCATGGCCAAAGTCCGGCGGTGGCGGCAATGATGGCAAGTCCTGCCACCCACCGCCGTAGCAGCCTTTTAAAGCCTGGAGAGGGGCGGGGCCCAAGAGTGCAAGCAACTGGAGAGGTCCGGGCGCCCATGGCTGGCGGGCCTCTTAGGCCCAACCACGGCCAAACCTGAACACTTAAAAACCAGTCACAAATAGCAAACAAAGACAGTTATTAAGAGCTTCAGTATTGTGGTCCAGGTCAAGAGAGAGAGAGAGTTCTCCAGATGCTCTGAAATTCAGCTTCCAAAAGCTCCAGTCAAAGAGAGATATAGTCTTAATAACTGGAATGCCAAAGATTTCCCTTTGGAAAATACAAGTTAGAAGACAACTAATTCCTTTTAAAAATTGGGACAAGTTGGCCAGCTGGAGTGTCTCGGGAGGGGGGTTGTACAGAATCAATTACTATTGACAACCCCAAATCTGGAATTAGCATGCTTTATGGATATCACTCAGGACAATCTGTGCAAAAGAGTTAATGGGCATAATTCAGACATCAGGAATGGCAACACAAAGAAACCTGTTTCAAACCATTTCAATCTACCTAGACATGCTATCCAAGACTTAAAAGTTGCCATTCTGGAACAGGAAAATTGCAAGACAAAGATCCAGAGAGAGAAAGACAAGAAAAATAAAATGCATCCATATGCTGCACACCCACTTCAAAGGTTTGAATATTCGTCAAGGGTTTCTGGGACATTTTCAAATTTGATACACAGGTTGTTATATGCTGCTGTATATGCTGTATGTTATATATGTTGTTATGTATATGTTGTATGTTATATGTTGTTGCAGAAAGTGAGGAGGACTTTAAAAAGCTCCTGATTAGGTTGAAAGAAGAAAGTGCAATAGCTGGCTTGAGACTCAATATCAAGAAAACCAAGATCATGGCAACAGGCCTTTATCAGTCCCTGGAAAATAGATGGGGAAGAAGTAGAGGCAGTGACAGATTTTACTTTCCTAGGATCAAAGCTCACTGCAGATGGTGATTGCAGCCATGAAATAAAAAGGCGACTGATTCTTGGGAGGCAAGCGATGAGAAACCTGGGGAACATAGTGAAAAGTAGAGACATCACATTGCAAACAAAAATTTGTATAGTCAAAGCAATGGTATTCCTGGTGGCAATATATGGTTGTGAGAGCTGGACCATTAGGAAAGCTGAGCGGAGAAGAATAAATGCCTTTGAGATGTGGTGTTGGAGGAGAGTTTTGAGAGTCCCCTGGACAGCGAGGAGAACAAATAGGTCAATCTTAGAAGAAATTAACCCTGACTGCTCCTTAGAAGGTCAAATAGTAAAGATGAAGCTAAAGTACTTTGGACAGCAAATGAGAAGAGAGGCTTCACTTGAGAAAGCCTTGATGCTGGGAAGGGTGGAGGGCAAAAGAAAAAGGAGGCGGTAAAAAATGAGATGGTTAGATGGTATTGTAGACACAATGGGCACAAAGCTGAGCGAGTTGAGGAGGATGGTGGAGGACAGAAGTACCTGGCAGACAGTGGTCCATGGGGTCGCAAAGGATCCGAATCGACTGTGCGACTGAACAACAAAAATGTTGTTATACCACATTCAGAGAAACTTTTCAGTAGAATTCTCATTCACAGCATAGGCTGTCTCACAGAACAAAGGATAAACTCACACAATTGTCAATAGATGCTGAAGGTTAAACTCATTAGCAAACGTTTAATGCCAGGCGTTTGTCTACTATTTGCAATTCAACAGGGTGAAAATTCACAACTAATTCAAATAACAACCAGAGATAATCTGCTATTACCAACTGTAAAAAGCTATATTGATTTGTATACTTCTCTGTTATGCTAACCAGTCATTTTGTACCTCTGTACCTGATGTGTATAAATTGATGTCATGAAGTCTCATTCCTATGTCTGATGAAGTGGACTTGATCCATGAAAGCGAATATTAAAATGCAGCAGTTAGACTTTAAAGTGCTACAACATTTTTGTTTTGTTTACTCTCTGATATACTCAAGACACAGTGAGACTTACTCAGATCCTGGCTGCTCTTCCTCTGATTCTGTCCAGGAAGATGTGCTAACATATCGCTTTAGCGAAGGCCGCTTCTCACCTTGTTTTGCTCCGACTAAGCCCCTATTAGAAGAATGTGATCATACTTTAGTGGGTTCGCTATGGCAGGCCAGGCCACCCCATTATACAATGTAGACCAGCTTCAAAGAACCAGAGTAGCCCCCCACCCCACCCCGCAAAATAGATCATAAATAAAACTATCTGTACAAAACACTGATCTTCACCTTCTGAACAGCTGCTTTAAAAAATACTGGTGGAAAAAGTATAACTTTCATCTGCTTTTCATAGCTGAACCGCATGTCTCATTACTGATGGTGATAAGTGGTAGTTCAGCCCATCTGAAGACTTCAGCTAAGAAAGGTAGATCTGTGTCTATTTCCTTCTTGTCCGCATGCTCTCACTAGCACACACATTTGTCATCCTTACCAACTTGAGCGTCTGTTGAATTTCTCATTCCTATCACTCCCGTCTGTTTCATTCAGCTGAGTCTTGAGAGTGAGAGGGAAATAAAGGAGAGGTGAGTTTAGCAAGCATTCAGCCAACGTGTTTAGGGCGATACAGCATTACTGGAGAAGACACCCATGTATCAACAGCAAAGCAGGAATAGCATTTCTGCTGCGTCTAAGCAAGGTTGCAAACTTATTCTGAGTAAAGACAGTGGCAAAATATGCATCTCAAAAGTTCATGCAGCTTCTAAATGAAAAATAGTAGAGCCCAAAGCAAATAGCTTTACAGTTATTCAAGAGATCCTGCCATCACTCTTCAAATATAGGTCAAGGTCTCCCTTGCTTGAAAGCCAGTCACATCTGTTTCTAGACCTGTGATGGTGAACCTTGGCACTCCAGATGTTCTTGGACTTCAATTCCCAGAAGCCCAAGCACCCTGTAAACCCACACGAATGGGTTTACTGCGATTCATCTGGCCCGCACTGCCCTCGTCGCTCCCGGTAGCAGAAGTAAAACATGCCCGTATGGTTAAGACTCTTCCAGGTTAACCCTTCCTACATATGGGCACGTTTTGCTTCTGCTTCCAGGAGCGACGAGGGCAGTGCTGGGCGGATGAATTGCAGTAAACCCATTCGTGTGGATTCACATGGTGCTTGGGCTTGTGGGAATTGAAGTCCAAGAACATCTGGAGTGCCAAGGTTCACCATCACTGGTCTATGGTATGGTGCTCATCTCCATTTACAGCCAAAGAGCACTCTGCAGATGTTTCCATGATCATGTGGCTGGAACGACTAGATGCCAAAACACATGGAATGCTTTTACCTCCCCACTGAAAGTGGTACCTAATTATCTACTTACAATTTCTTGCTTTTGAACTGCTAGGCTGGTAGTAACTGGGACTGACAATGGGAGCTCACTCCATCGTGCAGCGCTCAGGTCTTGAACTTCTGACCTGTGGACCTTCCAGTCATCAAGTTCGGTGTCTTAACCATTAAACCACCACAGTCTTCAAATGTACAGGAGCATAATTCCATTTAAATAGCTCCCTCCTTTTCCCCAGGTTATACTAATGATCACCTAGTATTTTTCTTTCTTTCATGTCCCGATCCAACCCTGGACTGCCAAAATAAAGCCACCTTCTTGGCTTTGTTGTTGGCCAAACTTAAGTTGTCATCCATATATGTTTCTGGTAGTAATTGGCAGACTAGCAAATAAACTGGATTCTATATCTCCACATTCAGAGCACGTGTTGCAGGAGTGGGGGAATATTAAAGGTACTGATGTTCCCTCCTCCTTTGATCACCACAAATTCTGATCTCCTCATCTTTTCATCCAAAGTTCCCAGACATTGCCTAACACACTTTCCAAAAATATCAACACCGTTTAAAGGCTACAGCTTAGAGAATACAAACTGTCAGGATTCCAAAGTCCGGAAGGAATACTAGGTGGGTTGTTTTGTGCAGGGGAATTTAAGCAAAACGCTTGGCCCAAAAGACCATCATCACATTAAAAAGAGACTCCAGCACATTCTGTAAAGAAGCAAGCACATTTTCAATCACATACATGAAGCCTGACTGCCTGGATTATTGGCATTTTGCAGGGGAAAGAAGTTGGCTACAATACTACAGCAATGCAGAGCGTGTGAAAAAGCGCACAATCAAGGGCTGAAGTATACAAACAGCAACAAGTTTAGAATGGCAGCACCACCTGTACCTTTAGAGAACCAGAGTGCTTTTTAATTGAAGATTCGTCTGTAAGAGCAAGAGACAAGGAGTAAAAATATGGATCTACAGCACAATCAAGGCAGTGATGGTCTCAGCTTTTGGTAGGTCTTGGTTGATGACCCAACCTGATAAAGATGCAAGGAATGAGGATCCCCCAAGATGTGCCAGTATTCATTCTGATCCTTCTGATTTGGGGAGAACCCTTAGCAGAGCCAGCTCAAGATACTTTGCTGGAGTAAGATGTCACTTCTCTCATTCCATCTAAAGAAGCTAGTTGGGTTGGCATTTGAATGTTGCTTTGATGCTGGCAACAGGACAGAATTGTCCCCCGTAGTTGAGAGTAGCAGGGTAGTTTTCTGGGGTAGGTGGGGGTACAGAGTATAGGCTGTTGGGGGAAATGCAGGAAAAATAATTAGGAGACTACCACTACTGACATCTGGCCTCTGAGATGGATATTTTACTCTGCCATTTGGTAGGACGAGACAGAGATGAATCTAGAGTGATACAATCTGGGCTTTGACCCAAGGCGTCAAAATTTAGAGCAAAAGAAAATTTTGCTCATGGAGAGACATAACCGAGCCTTTCTCCTCAACCTGCACATTTCTTCCATGAGCTTCGCCCTGAGCTGAAATAAACATGAAACAAGTCAGGACTAGATCGAAATGGCCCGTCCTTACTGGGTTTACCCACAAAGCTACTCCCCCCCACCCAAGGCATGCCACAAAAATGCAGCTGTGAATGCACAAGCACTATCAGAGCTTCAGATAGTTACTATTCTTCACAGACAGTCCCTCCACTGCCAGATTTTGGGGTTTTTAGTCTGTCCCCCCCAAAGCAAATCTGTGCACCCCAAAATCCCCCCTCCAGTTCTGCCATGCTACCCCATGTAATAAGTTTGGAGATGTTCAGCATTTGACAGGCATTATATATCCATCCATGCACTGGAAGGAAGAGTGCAAGCAGCTACTACTGCCACAACTGCAGGGATGCTGTCAGCATCTGGCCAGCTGTTACCTCGGTCACCCAAGGAGCCAAAGGACTTTTCATTCTGGAGCAGGATTGCTTTCAGCTCCTCCAGCTCTGCATGCTCTCTGGTGAATGTACGCTTCAAGTTTTCCACATGCTGAATCATCACCTCTACTGCCTTACTGACACGGCTCTCCTGAGGAAGAAAAAGTAAGGATGGGCAGAGACCACCTTGTGAATTCCTCAATTATTTCATCATAAAGGTGAATGAGCAAAATAAAGGCCAGGGCCATGTTTTTTAATTTAGCTGACAGATAGAATTCATCCATTTCAGATATGTGAAAGAATAATAATAAAGAGTGTCAACCAATGCACTCCAAGAGCCCTCTTATTTCTTAAGCATGTTGAGGACTTTGGAGAAGTTACTACAGCCAAGGAATCTGAACAGAATAAATTGTCCAGGATGAGAAAAAACTCTAAGGAATGACACAAGAGAGACGTGTATACAAACCTGTCAGATTGACAGGACCTGCACTAGGAAGACTTGTGAGTGTTGTAACGAGGGTGGTGTTCCTCAACAAGGAGAATGTAACTTCCCTAAGGGTTTCAGAGGCGGTTATGTGTAGCTGGAGGCAAAACATTCAATATTATAATATACATTTCTAGTTAACTTGGAAGATGGAGGAAACTATACCTATTTATTGGTATTCTGCATCAACAAATATATGGTGCCCAGATTATGAGCAGTAGAAGTGACTCTGCTTTGATCAGACCTCACCTACTTCTGGGCACCAAAGAAGAAGGATAGCAACAAGCTGGAGTGTGTCCAGAAGACAATGACCAGGATGATAAAAGGTCTGGAAACCAAGAGTTAAGGGAGCTGGTCAGGTTTATTGAGAAGAGAATATTAAGAGGCAATAAGACAACCACCTTTAGATGTCTGAAGAGCTGTCACATGGAAGAGAAAATAAAATGGTTTTCTGATACATAAAGTTAATAGGAAAGCAGCCATGGTGTGTTACCTTAAGTTGTTTGGAGTAAAGGCAAGAAATAAATGTCGCTAATAAAATAAACAGTAATAGATATTTCTATACATTTCTGGACAAACTCTTCCAAGGCATGAACGAAGATGTACAGAAGGCTGTAGGATGTACAGTAAATGTAACGTGTTACAGAAGGTTGTACATTTGTAAAAGATGAAATCTGTTATACCAAACATTAAGCTGCAATACTGCAGTCAAAACTCTACTCGCCATCTGAGTTCGATCCCAACTGGATCAAAGTTGACTCAGCTTTCCTTCCAAGGTTGGTAAAATGAATACCCAGAATATAAGATCCTTAGTGGCTTGGCTTGGCTTGCCATAATACAACTTTGTCTCGGTGGGGGCCTCCTTCAAAACTCTTTCAGACACTAAGAAAAGGCCTGAAACCATAGACATTTAAATCCACAACGGCTCACACTGCAATTTCAGACAACAAGGTTCATCCATATGGGGTCAATGGTTGAGGTCAGATAAGCAGTCCTTGCTCAACAGGAACAGACAAACTAGCAATTGCACAAAATGGAGAATAAGTGATATTAGTCATGGGAAAAGAGGAGAATGGATTTTTTTACCCTCTTCAATCTTCGCACAGATTACATGAGAACAGCATAACAAGAAATAAAACTTTCAGGTAAGCTTCAACATGGCAAAGATTGCACCGCAAAATCAATTTGCAGATTAGGAATGAACAAAATGTTATAAATGGAAACAGTGGTGGGCTCAAATTTTTTTTACTACCACACTGTGGGTATGGTATGGTGGGTGTGGCCAGGAGGAAAGCCCTGCATTGCACCTGAATTAGGATTACAGTACTTTATTTCAAAACTTAGATGGGCAGAGGGGCCAGCCAGAATTTCTGCTACCGGTTCTGGTGAACTGGTGCAAACCTGCTGATGCCCACCACTAAATGGAAACATCTCTCTTAAGAGGCCAATGACGCTTTTTATTCTAACAAGAGGTTTTTTGTTTTGTCACTGGGAAAATGAAAGACAAACCCAACCTGCCATTGTAGATCTGATTTCTCAGGCACATACTTTTGAAGGATTTATGTGCCTATGAGAAAAAGGTGTAAGAGCAGGAAATATGTATTTCCCTTGATGTGTGATCTGAAACTCAAGTAGAAATTTGAAGGTATCAAATTGTTTCTTCAGGAATAAGCTTGAAGGCATTCCTTCTCAACCAGACAGACAGCAACCTTTCCGGAATCAGAATCTGGAACTGCATCTTCCCAAATTGGCCACACTTACTTGATGAACAGCTCCCAGCATTTCTGCCTTGCTGGCAATCCTAGTGGCATGCTGGTTCACAAGCTCCAGACTGTTCTGCAGTTTCTTGACTATTTCTTGAACCTGGTTGTCTTCACTTAGAGAGGCCAAAGACTAGAACATAGACAGAGAAAGAGAAACTGAGGTTGCATTTAAGCCATTTGAAGATGAAATAATAGATACCTGGAATGGAATAAGATGTGTGAATAGGATCAAGAGACTAGAACATTATTATTTTTTGTACTCCAACTCCCAGACAATATGATTGCGTTTTCAGATTTTAACTGAACTTTCTAGTCTAGGTAATTTGTGCAAACCATACCCTCTCTCTGTCAACACTGGGTCCTTCCTAACCCTAACTGTTTCTGTTTCCCATGTGCTGGCTACTTGCAAGCATACATTGACAAAACAAGGTTGGATCTACATCTGCCGAGAGGCAATGACCAAATGCTTTAAAGAAATCTGAAGTCAAGTGTAATATTTGATGACAGTTAAAGGAATTTTCTTATCTACAATGTAAATCCAGTTGTGCTCACTCCATGAGACAGATAAATATACCAGTAAGTTGTAGATGTTTCACCCTCTATTCCTGGGGTTCCCAACCTTTTCAAGCTGGGTACCGGGTCACGCTCTCTAAGTCAACTCCGAGGGTTGGATGGCCATTTTTCCCTGCCTGCATGATGGGGGTAGCCATTTTTTCCCAAAGGAGTAGCCATTTTGTTTCTCAAGTGCCCTTGGAGGGGTGGGGTGGGGCCACATGAAGTGGCACCATGGGCCAGATCTGGCCCACGGGCCTCAGGTTGGGAACCCTTGCTCTATTCCATTTTATCTCAGGGAAGTACAACAAACTTGAGATCACTTTCAACTGATCCTCAACCTTCCAAAGCATTTGATGTCTCTTCATTCTTTGAAAGCAAAACCAAGACAACAGGAATCAACGAATACATATGTCATAACCCTTCCTTCCCTTTCTTACATCAAGTAGTTTCAAGGCACTGGCAATCTCCTTTCTCAGATTTCCTTCAGCCAGATCTCGTGACCTCTCTTCTAGTCTGACTCTCTTCTCCAAAGTAAAGAGGTCACACTTGAACCCCAGAGAAAGCCGAAGAAATTCTGCCTGGACAGGACAAGAAATATATATATATATCCAACTATGCAGACAATGTGTATCTCATGATCACAAGACATTCAACATTAATGCCTTCCACCAAGGGGAGGTTTGCTTGCCAAAGATGGAGTGCAAATCGGGGTTTTGCTTAAAAGATGCCCATAATAATAATTTCATGTCAGAAATTTTTCTGGGTTGAAATGATTTTTGCTGGTGAGACTCTGCTCATGGGATGCCTGAATGAGGCTCCTTTCATGTCTTTCCCCACCAAAGTGGTTCCTATTTATCTACTTGCAACTTCTTGCTTTTGATCTGCTAGGTTGGCAGGAGCTGGGACAGAGACAAGCGCTCAATCCAGTACCATGGTCTTGAACTGCTAATTTGTTGGCCTTCCAGCTAACAAGGTGAGCTTCTTAACCACTGAGCCACTGCAGCCCACTTAATGTCATAAATTATTCTGGGTTGAAAGGATTTTTGTGGAAGAAACTTCACTCAGGGGATGTCCAAATGAGGCTCCTTTCATGTCCCCAATAGCTGGGAGCAGAGATGGGCACTCAATCCCAAATGCAGTACCTGGGTTTCAAACTACTGAGTTGCCTGCCTTCCAGCTAACAAGGCGAGCTTCTTAACCACTGAGCCATGGGATAATAGACACATAAAACTAGAGATTGATTGCTATGTAAAGCAGTGGTGCAGAAAAACACACTTTTAAGACAACTGGTACAATATTGTTCCAACTAGGAAACAGCATGGGGGGGAAATTCAGGGAACCTCACAGTTAGCAGGATAACAATATGATTTGCTTATAATTCAAGCCACACGTCGGACATCTATATTGTATCTTTAATAAAACTGTTTGTATATGTTTGTATGCAGTATCTTTAATAAAATTGTATTTGAATCTGTGTCTGAACACACCCACTGACACAACTCTTCATAAGAATATTTTTCTTTTTAAAAAAGCTCATTTTGAATAACCATTCCATTCTGATATGATTACATGTTCTCTCTGTTAAAGCTTATCTGTACGTTACAGCGTACTTCTTTCATCTGAATGGAACCCAAACCTTTGAACACTTCCCCTGGTTGTTTGTGAAAAGTCAGGGGAAGTAAACATTTCTCCCTATTTTGTAGATCATCACTAATGCGGTGCATTTTTTTAAAAAAATATTTATGTGTGTATACATATTGTTGATTGTCAAGGACATTGAGCCCCAGGCTCTGTCGAGGATGTTGAGCCCCAGGCTCCATCGAGGCCTCACTAACATCCTCTGGGCCTCACTGACGTCCAATTGCAGTGCCAATAGAGGACAATGTGTTTTATTGTTTAAATTTATATTTTGTAATGTTTTGTGATGTTTTGCTATACTTTTGCTATACAGTTGTACCTCGCTTAAAGAGCATAATGTGTTCCACAGGTTTGCTCTTTAAGCGAGTTTGCTCTTTAAGCGAAACACCATTGTAAATGACCAATTGTGGGGGGGGGGGGATTGCGAACCCCGATTTATTTGTTAAGCGAGTTTTAGGTTAGTTTTATTTGTTAAGCGAAGCAAACATTAAGAGAAAATCCTGCTCTTTAAGTGAGTTACTCTTTAAGCGAGGTGCTCTTTATGTGAGGTTTGACTGTACTGTACTTTGTCAGCCGCCTTGAGTCACTCTGCGAGCAGGGCGGTATACAAGGGGGGATAGATAGATGGATGGATGGATGGATGGATGGATGGATGGATGGATGGATTAGATAGATAGATGGATAGATGGATGGATGGATGGATGGATGGATGGATGGATGGATGGATGGATGGATGGATGGATGGATGGATGGATGGATAGGGATAACTAGAGGCTGCTTTGATTGATTGATTGATTCAATTTGTATGTCGCCCACTCAGCATATGCTCACAAAAATCACAACACATCAAACATTACAGGACAATAAAATATAACAATACAATAAAATGTAGCAATCCAATAAAAATAACAATGCAATAAAATATAACAATACAATAAAAGGTAACAGTGCAATAAAATGCAAAAGACCTACACATACGTTGACAACTATGGCAAAGGGACCATCATCTCCTTTGAAATGCAAACCATTATACTGTATCTTGTTGAACTACTTGACGTGTCCTCTATTTCTTATGATTTCAGAACAAAGAGAGCATCTAAAGTTTAGCAGACTTTACACAGAAGAGTTTCTCTCCAAAGAGAACATCCCACTGAATTCAGTGCATCTGATCTATCTGGTACTAAAATTTAGTCAACACAGGTAAGGAACAGAGAAATATAAGGCAACCTAAGACATAACAGTATTTTGCTGAGCATATGGCTTACCTCTATTTCCTTCTCACTGGGAGATGGACTGAAATCAAAGGTGAAAAATTATATTAGTAGGCAACAGGAAAAATTATCCCCATCTGTCTTCATGCAATCAAAAATCTATTTTTGCCCCTAAAACTGCATATCTTGCTGAAACAAGAATGATTGGGGTTGCATGTGGCTGGCCATACTATTAGGTATGGTAAAACAAACCATTTGGGCAGTAGATGGTGACAAACAGCAACAAAATCTTGAGAGAGAATATGTACTGTTCAGTTTCTCCTGAAATCCACCATGCCAGTGGCCCTGAAATATCTTTGGAGAGAGACAAAAATGACTGGGACTTTTACTTCTTCTTCTGCTGTATCTGAATCCAAATATAGGTAATCATCATGGTGATCAGCCATGAAGACTGTCCTGAGAATATAATGCAGTGGCCTTTCATCTGCCTTCCACATCGCAGTATGATCCAGTTCCACGAGTCACTTTCTGGTCGTGAGCCCATTTGGCATGCAAGGTCCTCATCAGCCTCAAGCCAATATTGATGAAGCTGCTGCCCTCCATCAAGATGGATTTAAGTGGGATTTAATCCACTTGGGGACTATCACCCTTCTCTATGGACTTTGACACCCAAACCATTAGTCCTCAGGGTTGTCATGTTAGTTAACCACCACCTGGTACTTGGCATTGAGTCACTGAAAGTATGGTCTACTGTCCATAACTTGGCCAGACTGGGGGGCTTTTACCGGGAAAGGAAATGCTACCATGAAAGGAAAGCCATAGTCAAATGGCAAGATAGATGATTGATGCTGCATTCCAAAATGATCTTTTTATCACTTTAGTTGTGGGGGAATTGGTATCGGCTGTGGAACAGTGGCAATGGGAGCTGCGTCCAAGCAGTTCTGAAGTGGAGGTGGAGGTGAGGTGATGATCACATGACTTTTACCCAATTAAAAAAAATCCAAATTGATTGGAATTCCAATTTGTTTGTTAATCAAGACACACCCTATCTTCCTTTGTTAGCCACTGCCCGCTAATGTTCAAAAGAAGGTGGTGGCCTAAGGCACATGCTGAAGCCTAGTGAGATGACACTAGTAATTGAGATGGTGTTCTGCTAACAATCACATCCATAGGCTCTATTACTCACTTGACCTTCTGCCTGTTTCTAGGTACAATAACCCTGGGCAGGTCCTCAGCTGCAGAAGTGTCCCCTGCTAAATGGAACAAATAGCAGATTTATGCAAACAAATGTACCATCACAGAAAGATCATTTTATCAAGAAGTGGAAACTTGAATGGACTATTTTGCTCAACATAAAAGTGGTTGAATTTTTCTTCCTTTGGTTTGGGAGTTGCATTGGCATGATTTTTGAATCAATGTGGGTCACATTTTGGGAAAATCCCCCTTTTTAAAAATTGCATCTTCTAGATTAGTGATGGGAAAACTTGGCACTCCATGTTGTTCTTGAACTTCAATTCCCAGAAGCTCTGATCAGCAGGAGTGTTGGCCTGGGCTTCTGATAACTGATGTCCAAGAACACCTGGAGTGCAAAGGTTTGCCATCTCTGTTCTAGAATCTCCCAGTTATTATGACCAGCAAAAGGCTACTCGGATGTACACTATGACTTTCTAGAAAGCCCCAGGTTTGGTTTCTTCAAAGTTCAATGCTACTGTTTCTTCCAAGTGCTTTTAGATGAAAATCCTGAACATGAAACACATTTTTAGTCTTCTTTCTAGTAAATGCTCCTTAAACGAACGCAACCAAAGTGAAACAAAAGCATGAACAGTCTGTTCAACTTTTCATTTCCATGCTTAATGAGACTCTTAAAACCAGAACATTGCATCTTCCCTGCTCTTATTGTGTTCTTTCCCCAGTAGCAAGACTTCATGGTCTGGTTCACATTGTGCATAATTCCAGGATTAACCATGCCAATGAAGTTACTGGTTATAATTTAAAAATAAGTCTGATGATACACAACCTTCTCCTTCTAACATGCTTTAGCAATGATACTTTTTTGGCCATTTAGAGCAGGGGGTCCCAACCTTTTCAAGCTGGGGGTAGGGTCGTGCTCTCTCAGTCAGTTTTGAGGGCTGGAAGGCTATTTTGCCCTGCCTGCATGATGGGGGACAGCCATTTTGTCCCAACAGCTTCAAAAGGGGTGGCCAGTTTGTTTCTCAAATGTCCTTGGAAGGGTGTGGGGCCACATGAAATGGCACCATGGGCCAGATCCAGCCCATGGGCCTTAGGTTGGCAACCCCTGATTTAGAGGAACACTAAAAATGGATTTCTCTACACAATGTGCTTTGGTCCACTTCTGTGAAAGCCAGCAATTACAATACCAGCTGTGGTGAGTAAATCCCCTTCTTTAGCTTCTTCCTTTGCAGCAACCACAACTTCTTCTTCTACCACCACTGAAGCAGCTCTGGGAACTTCTTCCTCCACAGAGGAGCTCATATCTACAATTGGACATGGTTCAGGCAGAGAAGAATGAAAACAAACAAACAAAAGACATAACTTGTGACTTTACAGTACCTGAAGCCACATTTAGTCATGATTGGAGAGAGGTTTCCATGTTATTTCCCTCACAGAAACTAACAGCAGAGACTGCCCCCTCGCCTTTCTGCTGTAGCTATCATTGGTTAATGCTACGATACCAGCATTAACTTGCCACATTCTGACAATGCAAAATCTCTATTTGTACTTTTTACCCAAACATACAATTTAGAGTGGTAATTATGGGGCGAAAATTGTTGCTTGCTAACAGTTTTCAAGGAGAGGTATTAGCATTGGTAGAACATGCCTGAACCTGTAATGTGTTTCCCTGAGGAAATGTTTGAGGAACATGGCAACTCCTAATGGCTAAATTGTGGAGGAACACATTGCTGTATGCAGGAGGACCTATGCACTTCTGATATTGTATTTGGATTTTGGATTTGTATGCCGCTCTATTCGCCGAAGCGACTCAGAGCGGCTAACAGCACAAATAAAATACAGTATCACATAACAAAACATATTAAAGTATCACCTATCAAAGTGTCACATAACACATATATATTTATGTTAATTGTTTTCCAGTGGTACCTCGCATAATGTGCTCCATGGGATTGCTCTTCAAGCAAGTTTGCATTGTAAGTGACCAACTGTGACTTCTGGCGGGGGGGGGGGGGATTGTAAACCCCAATTTAGTTGTTAACCGAGTTTTTGGTTGGTTTTATTTGTTAAATGAGGCGACCATTCAGAGAAAATTCTGCTCTTTAAGCGAGTTAGTCTCTGAGATGCTCTTTATGCGAGGTTTTACTGTATATTGAATCCATTATTTGAAGGTGACTAAGAAATATAAGAAAGGGACTGTGGTGGCTTAGTGGTTAAGACACTGAACTTGATGACTGGAAGGTCAGCAGTTCAAGATCTGAGTGCTGCATGACAGAGTGAACATCTGTCTCTGTCAAGCTCATGCCAACATAGCAGTTTGAAAGCAAGAAATTGCAAGTAGATAAATAGGTAGCACTTTGGTGGGAAAGTAAACATCGTTCCATGAACTCCAGTGTTTAGTCATGCCTGCCACATATCCGTGGAAACTTCTGCAGATGCAGACAATGCTGGCTCTTTGACTATAAACAGAGATGAGCACTGAACCCTGGAGTTGGATACAACTGGCTTTCGGGCAAGGGTGACCTTTACCTAAGAAACATATCATGTAAATAGCAACAAATATAAATAAATACATTCCCCCAGGCTGTGCTGAATAGATCAACTAATGCAGATATATTGGCTTCTAGATATTATAAATAAGACTTAGCAACAAATGCTATGACATCTTTTGTCACTTAAACTACCCTATGGACACTGAAGGATCATATAATGTTGTCATATGAAGCTAGTTGTCATATGACACACTCTTAAATTGAATCAGGCAACTGGTCGCAATTCCCCTTAATCTGAGCCAGAAACCTTTCAAATCCCTGGTTGTTGTTGTTCAGTCGCACAGTCGATTCCGACCCTCTGCGACCCCATAGACCACTGTCCGCCAGGCACTTCTGTCCTCCACCATCCTCCTCAACTCGCTCAGCTCTGTGCCCATTGCATCCACAATACCATCTAGCCATCTCATTTTTGGCTGCCCCCTTCTTCTTTTGCCCTCCACCCTTCCCAGCATCAAGGCCTTCTCAAGTGAATCTTCTCTTCTCATTTGATGTCCAAAGTACTTTAGCTTCATCTTTACAATTTGACCTTCTAAGGAGGAGTCAGGGTTGATTTCTTCTAAGATTGACCTATTTGTTCTCCTCGCTGTCCAGGGGACTCTCAAAACTCTCCTCCAACACCACATCTCAAAGGCATCTATTCTTCTGCGCTCAGCTTTCCTAATGGTCCAACTCTCGCAACCATACATTGCAACAGGGAATACCATTGCTTTGACTATGCGAATTTTTGTTTTCAATGTGATGTCTCTACTTTTCACTATGCTCCCCAGGTTTCTCATAGCAGTTTTATGTACTGTAGGTAAATTATCTGCTACTCAATCCTTTTTAAGGATCTTTGCAAATGTTTGGGAGAAAAATGATTTTCAGATGGGGGAGTGGATTGCCTTTCCAAAAATCCACAGCCATCACAGGCAGCAGCAAGACCAGGTAGGGGATTTTGTACACTGCAATCTAGGAAAGTAACTTTACTTAAAAGCTGGCAAAATGGAAAGGCAGTCTCTCTAAGTTCAACCAAATTTCAGAAGCATGAGGTTTTATCAACCAACAAAAAAATCCAGGAGATACTTAGAATCATAGAATAAACGAGTTGGAGGCTGCCAGTGAGGTCATTCCTGCAGGAAGCCCAATCAATGTAGAGCTGGTTGTCTAATTTTCTCTTGAATGTCTCCACCGCTGGAGCGTTCACCAGCTCCCAAGGTCATTGGCTCCATTGTTGTACTGCTCTAATAGTTAAGAACTTTCTCCTGATATTCAACCTGTATCTGGCTTCCTGTAGTTTCAGAACATTATTACATGTCCTGTCCTTCCTCTTTATGGCTATCTTTCAAGTATTTGAAAGGTGCTATCATATCCCTCTCAGCCTCCTTTTCTCAAGGCTAAACATGCCCAGTTCCTTCAGCCTTTTCCTCATATGGCTTAGTTTTCATTCTTTCTCATTTGGTTTGGTTTTCAGTCCTTCTCTAAGTTTGTTTGCATCTTACCTAAAGTGAGGTGTCCAGAATTGGAAACAGTACTCTAGAAGAGGTCTAACTACTGCTGGTGATTAGTGCCCCGCTGGCTTTGGAGACTATACTTCTGTAATTAATGCAGCCTTAAATAGCATTGGCTTTTTGGGCAGCCACATTGCACTGTTGACTCATATTCAGATTGTGATCTACAACAATTCCAGGAGATATGTGCGTTCATCAGTTGCAGCAAAATCAACAAATAGGCTTGTTGGTTTTGTATGTCATACTTTTTTTGCAGACTGCCCCCTACTTCCTCAGATGCACTTAGGGGAACTGACTTAGGCCTATTGGGGTGTGTGTGTTCCATGTTGGGAACCACTAGTACAGAAGTTGCCTTGTTTGTTAATTCATTCAAATTGAAGCACAATTGAGCTAGAATTTGCACATCTGTCTCCCAGATCTGTTCCACCCCCACAACATGCAAGACTTAGAATGCAAATTTCAAACCCACCCCTGAGAACAAATCACATATGTAATGATATTAGGAAGATTCACAGTTTCCATACACAATTGGGCAAGCTTACCTTGCAGTTCTTTAGTAGTGCATTCTGAAGGAGGTGGGATAGTAGCTTCCTGCAATGGACTCGGTTCACTGCTAAGACAACATAGACATGGTTGAGGTTGATGATTCAACATCAGAAGAGAGAGAGGAGGGAGATGAAATGCATATATGCATGCATTCTTACCTGGATATGACATCAGTCAACAGCTCAGCTTTGCTCTCCTAATGAAACAGATGCAATTATTTAATATTTATATATAAAATACACAATAATGCATATATTTACTATTGAAAGTTCAAGTCATATGGATGATCATGGCTAATGGTAAGCATACAACACCCTGTCTGGCTCAATCCCAGAACCAAGCTACTCCTTCAGTATTTGAGAGACACACGTGCCATCTCAATATGCAAATCTATTCCACCATTTTATTTGCATTCTCTTTGATTTGGATGAAGGTGTGTTGTATCGTTGTTCTGGCCACCTTAGCAGCAGCTGTTTCCTACTGCTCCAGAGACAGGCTATAAAAATAACTACAAAGGTCTCTACAGAGCCACCTACATTTCTCAACAAAAGAAGAGAGAGCAAAGACATCTAAAAAGATGAAACCAGTCAGCTTTCTTTCACGTACCTTCACAGTTAGTAAATGCATAACCTATCATTAGACGTTCACAATTTGGGCCAGACATATCATAACACAGAGGGTCATGACACAGAGAGCCCCCAGCCATTGACCCCCCCTTTTGAAGGAGACTCCTGGTCACCAAAATGTTTACCCTGGGTCCCCCAAACGAACATTTGCCTCAGGTGCTGTGGTTGACATTATTCTGCTAACTACCATTGCAGGGGATTTCCATCCAATGAATGGGGAAAGGGAAACCATCTCTGGCCTTGGTCTGAAGAATCAGGACGTATAGTGTAGTGCAGTGGTTCCCAACAAGGGGTACACAGCCCACTAGTGGACTTCAATTCCCAGACATCTCAGTCAGTACATTGGCTGATCAGTGCTTTGGGAAAATGACTTAGGCTTCTGGGAATTGAAGTCCAAAAACCAGCATTTGGGAAACACTGGTGTAGTGTTTCCTAACCTTTGGGTTCTGGACTTCAATTCCCAGAAGCCTAAGTCAATTCTCCAAAGCCAACTTAGGGGAACTGACTTAGGCCTATTGGGGTGTGTGTGTTCCATGTTGGGAACCACTAGTACAGAAGTTGCCTTGTTTGTTAATTCATTCAAATTCTATGCCAACCATCTGCTAACTCTGAGCAGTTAACAATACATAAACATAAAAGAGCTGAGTTTGATCTTGATAGGAATCAAGGTTGACTCAGCCTTTTGTTTTTCCAAGGTTGGCAAAATGAACACCAGCATATTGGGGGCAAAATACAAATTATCTTGTGAACTGCCCAGGGAGTGCACTAAGTGCTATGGGACAGTAATTGCTCTGGATATAAATAGCAAAGACTACTCCATTAAAGTAAAATTCAAGACCATAAGTATATGTATGCAGTAATAAACTATGAACAATTGTTGGGGTGGAGTGATTCACATATGCACAGAAAGGTTTCTTTGAGGGAGTCTGCTCACAGAAAAGCAACCTTTTCCAGCACAGGCACAATGATTTATTGCTATCTGGTTCCACCCTATGACAGGGTAAAAAGATTGTCTTGAAAGACTTCTAATAAACTCTAACAGGAAATTAAATTTCTGGTTTCCCACTGCCTTAAAGTTAAAGTTTCCTTTTGTGCTATCTTTCATGGTGAGTGAAGGGATTGTAGCTTAGTAGCAGAGCACTGGTCGGCCTCCAGATTTTCCCAGATCAATCTGCACCAATTTCAAATGGACCAAAGAAAGACTCTGTCTGGAAGAACTAGAGTTACAGTTAGCTTTGTTGACAACACCAAACTCAATGTATATGCTGGGTGATCCAATGCAGGACAGCTTTCTGAACCTAAGATCTTGACTGAACCACTGGTAAAATTTACACTCACACTGACCCCAATGGGTCATTTTGTTGGATCACATTTTTGACACCAGGCAAAACAGAGTACACAGAAAGAGCCTCCTCAACGTTTGTGGTATTTTTGAACAACAATCAGGTGTACCCTGGTAACGGCAACCTTGTGTTGCTGGCTAAATCTTTTTCACACTAGGTCAGGGGAAAGGAACTGCAGAATGAATTCACGAAAAGGTTCATTTTGGCAGTTTCACGTCTTGCCTAGACTCAGAAGAAGAAGAACCAGGCAAACCCAAGAAAATGGAGGCTATGCCACAGTAAATGCCAATTTTAGAGCAGCCTAGAATTGTACATTCCCAAAAGAATCAAGACAGATATAACAATGCACTAGAAAAGCTGTCCTCCAGACACATCTGGCCTAGAATCTCTCCTCCACGACTCAAATACTGGGCAAACCTCTCTCGCATAGTAAACAGTAAGAACCCATACAGAAGTGGAACTGACACAAAATGCCACCACTTCATGGATTTTAATTTGATATGTTTTTGTCCAAATGGATCGATTTGCTCAGGAAAAGAATTAAAAAGCAAAGACAACTTACCTGGGTCAAGGCCACCTCCATCCTTGTGTCCAAAGCAAAGTCTGAATCCGTCTGGTTTCCAACAGAGTGAAAGTTGAACCTGATGGCAAAAAGAAGTGATTTGCATATGGCAGCCAAAGCTTCTTGTTTCTGCATCCTTTCCCCTGAAGCAAGACTTTGGGGCTATTTTTATCTGCAGCATTTACATAGGGGAAAAGTCCACCAGCTGCAACACAGAAACACTGTTAGGAAAATGGGCTCTATACCTAGGAAGCATTTGGGCAGTGCAGAAAAAGGTCGTGTAGAAGAATCATCACCTCCAAGAAGCCCCATCAAAACCATCACTTTCCAAGGGCATTCTTCTGCATACTAAAGAAGTTGGGTTGTTGTTTTTTAAATGGTGTATCTCTGGCAGAAATTGATAAAGTTACCTTCTTGGTGGTGGCCCCATTAGCCTGGAATTGCATGTATTCCTAGTCTCCTCCCCAGTGGTAAAGGCACTGCCATATGGGTGGTATACAAATGTAATCAATCAACCAGCCATTCAACCAACCAACCAACCAACCAATACTTCTTTAAGCCATAATTTTCCAAAGCTGTTCCGGAGGACCTGGCAGCTTTCTGCATTCCAGAATGGCTCAGAATAGAAGGGGACTAAACCACAACAGAGGGTTGTCATGATTAGTGGTTAAGATGCTGAGCTTGAAGACTGGAAGGTTGGCAAGTCAGCAGTTCGAGACCCAAGTACTGTGTGATAGAGTGAGCTCCTGTCATCTGTCCCAGCTCCTGCCAACCTAGCAGTTTGAAAAGAAGAAATTACAAATACATAAATAGGTACCACTTTGGTGGGAAAGCAAGCAGCATTCTGTGTGCTTTGGCGGTTAGTCATGCCTGCCACATGACCATGGAAACATCTGCAGACTCAAACAGCACTGGCTCTTGAGTTGCAAACAGAGATGAGAGTAGGACATGAGTAGTTTTCAAGCAAGGATGGCCTTTACCTTTTGAACCACAACTGAAGATTGTTAAAATACCTCCCATTAAATGATCAGAGTAGTTGAGCCTTCAGATACCTGCTATTCTATTCTATTCTATTTCTCAGCCAAGCTGAGAAATGTTACATTTTTCACTGAGGCTCCAGCCAGCAAAATCTAACAATTGTAATTTTAAAAAGGTCCCCTGTCCAAACTCTGCTCAATTGTGTTTGCGTATAACCACAGCTTAATGGATTTATGTATTTTTCAATGGAAGAAAGACTGCTTCAGTACATTAGCTAAGGAAGTGGACTGAATGCACAAAACTCAGATTAAAATATAGCAGTTCAGTTTTCTTAAAGTGCCACAATGTTTTGTCTTTATTTTGTTGTTTTTATTTGTGTTTTGTTTCTTGTCTAAAAATGATGCCTGGGGCTGTAGACAGCAGCATTGGCAGAGAGTCAAAACATTATGAATAAAAGGCTAGAGACCCTTTTCTAAGACATACAACAAGCTACTTTTTAACCATGCCTGGGAGACTTGTAAACGGGTTTTAAACATCATGTACAAATCTCCAAGGTCTTCATGTACCAAACCCAGCAAACACCACCAGTAGAAAACTTGTAGGTATTTATAAAATGGTTCCAATAGTCCCAAACACCCACTTAGGAAAGCATCAAGCAATGCTTTGAAGGTGGTGTATATTTTCGCTCATCAATTTAGATACAACAGGAGAAAGGAACCAGAGCAAAACTAAATGCCACAAGTGAGACTGTAAGGAACACTTTTGAATGAAGTATTCTTTGGATTCAGGGAAGGCTTAAATTCTACATGGCCTCCATCCACAATTGAGCCTTTGCATTTATCTTGGGCATGCAGGTAATGATTTCAAACATTTTAACTCTTACTTGTGCTCCTCCAACCTCACATCTGAGACGGCTTCACTTCTTAGTTGCTGTTTCTCCAAAGCAGACCGAGTTCTAGTATTTCCAAAGTAGCTGGGCCCAGAACTCTTCCGACTCAGGCGAAGAGAATCAAGAGCCAACGCATCTGGCCAGAATACATAAAGCAGTTTTTCTAAACAGAGGGAAGTCTATACGATATTATAATGTATTCCTGGAATCCCGCAGAACAAGGCTGTTAAATGAAGCCGAACCTTTTCAAAGGGCTCTCAAGGTGTACAAGACTGAGTGTCTGACTACACTGTCAATAACGTTGGGATTTGCTAGGCTTATAAAATGGGTGACTAGCAATCCCACAGGCACACCCCGCGCTTGCCTGATTGTTGCAAAAGCAGAATCAAATCCATCCATTGCTTTTTCTTTCCCAAATCAACTTGTTTCTCAGAAGGATTAAAATGGATTTTTCCCCCATGGGGAAAGGGTCTGTGGTGGCTCAGTGGTTAAGAAGCCCGCTTTGTTAGCTGGAAGACTGCCAGATCAGCAGTTTGAGACCCGGGTACTGCATGACGAATTGAGCACCCATCTCTGTCCCAGCTCTTGGGGGCATGAAAGGAGCCTCATTTGGGTGTTCCCTGAGTGGAGTTTCTTTTGTAAAAATCCTTTCAACCCAGAATAATTTCTGACATGAAATTATTATTATTATCCCCAAGGGGATGTTTAAAGGATGTGGTACGTGTCTGTAGGTGTTTTGGCAATGCAAGCATGGAAAGACATGGGTTTTATATTCAATTACATTACAACAAGATTTACATGAGTACTGAGTGCAACTGTCATCCTCCTCAACTGAGCAAACTGAATAGGTAAGGTTATTCAACCTACTGGCTGGTTTGACCTCCCCCCCCCCCCACGCTCCCTTAAGTTTTTAAGTTTTAAATCATATAAAGTTTTAGTCGTAGTTTTAATTGGATTTAATTGTGGATTTTGAGAACTTTTAGAATTTTAGCCTGTACTGTTTTGATGTTTTTAGGATGTGTTAAACCGCCCTGGGTCACCTTTGGCAAGGAGGGCGGTATAGAAATCTAAATAAATAAAATAAATAATAATAAATATTCATCTTACTGTGCAGCTGTTCAAGAAAGTCAAGAAAAAAAGTGGAAGACGGGGGAGTTCAATTTACAGAATTTGAAAGATGTTTTAAGAGCTATCCATTCAAAGCCCTCTCTCTGAATGAGAACATCAGACAGTTTCAGTTTCTCACACAGTTGCAAATACTTTCCATATTGATGGAAGAAAATGAAAAATTTGGGGAAGTCCTTATTAGAAAATCAAAGCATTGCCAATTTTCAACCACCCTTAGCTAATAAGATAAGACAGATTCAGATCATCTTTATTTTGGAAAGGCTTCTTCAGATAGAAGGCAAGAGACTTCTAAAAGGCCATCAAGGGTCAAACTAGACAATACAGATAGTCTACTGTTAGGATCAGGAGACTTTCAGCACTAGTTACAATGTAGCTGTAATACTTTTTCCTGCCTGCTTTGTTTTACAATTGGTCATTGGAAGATAAACACAGGTACTTTTTTTTTTGAAAAAAAAAACAACCAATTATGATTGCTAAGAGATGACATTTCAAGAGAACTGAGTCACTAGACTACTAACTTCCTTTCAGTTTTTCTCACAATAATTTATCTAAATTGTCTGGTCAGAGAATGCATGGATAACTTAAGGACTATTTAAGTCAAATCTCTTTTTGAGAAATGAGCACTCTCTATTGAACTGTGCTTTGTCAAAATGGTTCAGTCTTTAACCTTACCTAGTAGTGAAGTATTTTGTGAGGACCAGAATCCCAAAGCAGTTGACAAGGATGAGCCAAAAAGCCAATTTGTTGGGGTGCCAAATCTTTGGCAACAGCAGGTTACCTAATTACAGAAAAGAAGCTTGATTTATTTTTTTGCAAGCAGTAAGTTATTCCCTTATAGATCTTCTGGCAGAAGGAGGCATTCAAGCTACAGAATGGGGTTTCTAAACTACTTACCACCCCTTCCTATATTTTAATAACAAGTCATTCACTCAAGACTTTCTTAGCTTTTTTTTTTTGGGGGGGGGGATGTGACATTTCTTCTCTCTGGAGAAAAGGGCAACAATGCTTGAAGCCATTTTAAAAATCAGTCAGTCAGGCAAGCAAACAAACAAACAAACAAATTCAGTGTCAGATGTCACTAGTGCATTTCAAATTGCACATGCACGTGTGCACGCGCACCACCCCCTCACCAACCATCTAGCAAGCTGCCCCCTGGACAAGCTCCCATTGCTGTGCTAAGCCCTGCCCCTGATAAGTACTGCACAGCCATGTCGGTCGTCAGAAAGGCCTCCCTGACTGCAGAAAAGCCCCGTGTGGCCACTGGAAAGGCCTCCCGACTCCCCATTGGACCTTCGTACCCACCCACCCACCCGGTCAGGGCTTCCTATCCCCCTGCTGCTCCCCCCCCTCCCATGAGTGCTCCCAACCCTACCTTTCTCAGCCGCAGCCTCCCAGCAGGGATTTCAGCTTCCCCTCTTGCCTCTCCTTGGGCAGGGAGAGGGGTGTGGAGGGGAAGTGGTGCTGGCAGAGCAGGGCTTCCCCTTGAGGGTGTATGTGCCAGGAGAAAGGCTTCTGTGTGCCACTTCTGGCATGTGTGCCACAGGTTCACCTCCATTGGAGTAGACCCTACTGCCAGTGACTCAACGCCATGTGTCAGGTGGCAGTTAACTAACCTGACAACCCTGAGGACTAACGGCCTTGGATGGGGAAGTCCACAGGGAAAGGTGATGGTCCCTAAGTGGATTAAATCCTGCTTGGATCCATCTTGACGGAGGGCAGCAGCTTCACCAATTAATGGCCTGGGGCCGATGAGGACTTTATGTACCAAAGGGGCTCTGTTCTGACTAACTTCTGAATGGAACCTCTATTGGAATTTCACTGTTCCTATATTTCATAGTTATGTTATGTGCCATCAGGCTAGAACTGACTGACAGGGATCCTAACTGGGTTTTCAACACAAATGAGATTTTAAAGGAATGGCTTTACTAGTTCCTCACCCTCAGTGAGCTCCCATGGTTGCGTGGGGATTTGAACACAGGACTTGTGAGCCCCAGTCCCTCACTCTATTTACTACACCACAATGGATATCCATACTAAACAATTACAATATGCTATTATCTCTTTAAATGCTGTGACTCCATTCTACAATACTGTATTTGGGAACAAAGGCACCTAAAATATATCATTTATATCAGTCTGCTATAGCTGCATAGCATAGATATATCTAGCTCAGTTAGTCAACTCTGAAGAAAGAATAATTTCCACTCTGAGCTGTTTACAACAGGAAAAAAAATCAACATAAACAGACAAAATAAGAAACATAAAAGGCATATCTTTCCCACAGGTAGTGACAAAATGAATAAAGATTAATCTATAAATAATCAAAACAAAAAAGAACTATTTTGGCTCCAGAAAAACCAAAAGAATACAAAACACCTAACCAAGTGGGAAGAGATCCTTACATGCCTCTTTAGGAAGTGTTGTTTTTAGACATTTGTTAAAATACAGCTCCGTTGGTAAGCTGTTCCACAAGGTAGATGCCTCCAACAAGAAGGATCTCTTCCTAACTATAACCTTCTTTGTCATTCTGTCTACTCTGACAGAAGGGGGTGATGTGGATAGTAGATCCTTGGGAAAGACTCTCTGTCAGGTAAGAAGATCCCAAACCTTTTAGGGCAGGAGTTCTCAACTTTTTAAACCCTGGGCCCATGTCATGGTCCCTCAGATAGCTTCGGTGGCCAGACGGCCATTTTGCCCTTCCTCCACCATATGGCACTTCCTGGTGTGGTGGTGGCAGTGGTGGGGGGGCACATGAAATGGCACCATGGGCCATATCCGGCCCATGGATCGTAGGTTGAAAATCTCTGATTTAGGGCTTTATATGTTAAAAATAACACCTTGTGCTTGATATGGTAGACAAAGGCAACCAAAATGTAACTAGGCAGATGTGGAATGATATGATCAATATATTTTTCCTATGAGGGCATGAGCAAAGCAGACATCATTGTACAAAGTTGTTCAGGCATTCACTGTAGAAAGTTTGATATGTGACCATAATTATTTCTTACTTTTCCATTTATTTTACAGTATTTATTATCTGGGTGAAGAACATTCTGACACTTACCTCCCCTCCTGTTCTTATACCTTCATCTACTGCTGGGCTGGGCAAAGGACCAACATCAACACACGAACTGTTCTGTTTCAATTTAATAACAAATTAGTAGACTGCAACATCATCATTGGTAAGAATAAGGGCATTTGAGGGGGATAGAGGGCTTAGTCCCCTAGGGCAGTGTAGGCGAACCCATGGCATGCAACCTTTCTGTGAGCATGTGAGCTATTGTGGGCAAGCCTGTCTCTGTGCTGCCAATGGCAGAGCCATCCCCCACCCATTCCTCTCCTTCTGCCAATGGGGAGTTGAGAGGGAAGGCTGAAATCCTGCCAGCGGCGGGGATGAAGTGAGGCAAACAGACAAACCCACCCCACCCTCCCACTCCTCCTAAGAGGAGAGGAAGCGATGGCGGCACACGCACGGATGTATATGGAGATGGGGGCATGTGCACACACCCATGTGACAATCCCAGCATGCATCGAATGTCACGTGTGTGCACCCACCCACGTGATGTTGCCAGAGTGCACTGGTGTGTTCCTGGCCCGTGCGCTGCTTCCTCCTCTTTGGGCACTCAGTCTCTAAAAGGTTTGCCATTACTGCCCTAGGGAATCTGATATTTATTAATTATTTTAATGCACTCAAACGCATGCACACTGTTTTGCTGTGGTACAAATTAGAGATGCATGGAAGAAAGATTAAGAGATATCATACCTGGCAAACAATTCCACATGAAAGCCCTTTAAAATACTTCTTCCTGAGCAAATCAAGGGCAGCTAAGAAACAAGATGTTGAAAACAATGATCAAAAAGCCGTCTAGCTAATTTCTATCATGCTAATCACTGACCAGCTAAGAGGTCCATGAATGTTGGCTAATGCCAATGAACTGGGTATTATTAATCTATATACAGTATTATAGGTGTGTGTGAGAGAGAGAGAGACAGAGAGAGACAGAGAGAGAGACAGAGAGAGATAGCGAGACTGTGTGTGTGTGTGAGAGAGAGAGAGAGAGAGAGAAAGGGATATGAATCAACACAACAGCCTTCATTTGTATACTTTCCATTCAGGGAATAAAATAGTTCCTATTACAGTAACACTGCCCTTAAGGTGCAAAACTCTTGAATTTTGCATAAAATACAAACATTTTGTGCAAAACACAGGAATTTTGTACAAAGTACAACCATTTTCATTTCTATAATTTTTTTCTTGGGGGGTGGGGTGGGCGGGAAGCCTGAAATTCTAATAATGCACCCAAAGTATCATGATTTCCCCTAGAGATAAGGGGAATGTAGTTTGAAGCAATGTGTCATTCTCCCTTATGAGCAATGACTGACATCCTGAATGGAGGCTAGAATTCCTAGTGTTATCATCTTGAAAGATTCTAGTAGCTGTAGCCCAAAAAAGGTAGCCCCCCCCGAAAGGTAGCCCACCCCCCACCCACCCCGATTTTTGTCCATGGATAACTTTCAGGTGACATCACATTCCCAGGTAGTTACAATCACTTCTGTCAACACAACAGGAAACAATACTGTCTGTATTCCATACTTGTTTCTTCTGACTTTGAGACATGAAGCTAAACCCAATTAGCACAAGCAGCATCAAACAATCTATCAGGTCTGGTTAATTGTGAAATTCTCTGTCAGCTGGTGGTGGAAAATTCACATAAGAACTGGGGAGCAGTGACCATATGGGAAGACCCATTATAAAGTAGAGGTCACCCTTGCTTGAAAGCCAGGTATGTCCGACTCTAGGGTATGGGGCTTATCTCCATTTACAGTCAAAGAGCCAGTACTGTCTGCATCTACAGAGGTTTCCATGGTCATGTGGCAGGCAAAACTAGATGATGGAATGCATGGAATGTTCTTACCTTTATCTGCTTGCAATTTCTTGCTTTCAAATTGCTAGGTTGACTGGAGCTGGGACAGAAGATTGCGTAGCACTTGAGTCTCAAACTGCTGACCTGCTGACCTTCCAGTCAACAAGTTCGGCATCTTAATCACTAAGTCCCATAAGACCGTTGTCCTCAGGGGTAATTTCTGGGAGCAATTTTTCTCCTACCAAATTGCTACTTTCATGGCAAGCTATTTTACTGCCAAGCTAGTTTATTGGCATTGCATCAGGAAACCTGCCGCAAACTCTCTTGGAAGCAACAGGAAGAGTTTAATGAAACACAAATATATGTACTGACAATGTTGAAAGACATTGTGCGGAAGTGTCATCACACCCAAGAAGTTGCATTTAAGCGGCTAGGTTCAAAACACATTTCATTCCCTCTAATGCACAACAGAAATTGACTTTCTATTGTAAGACATATGGGGTTTTTTTTTTTAAAAAAACAATACATCTGCTTAGCAGTGCTTGGAATAGTTACAGACACACACACACACCTGAGAATTGAGGAGTTGCAGTTCAAAAAAAGCTTATTCAAACCCTGAGAGATTGCAGTGACTTAATGGTTAAGATGCTGAACTTGACAACTGGAAGGTCGGCAGGTCAGCAGTTCGAGACCCGAGTGCTGCATGATGGAGTGAGCTCCCATCTCTGTCCCAGCTCTTGCCAACCTAGCAGTTCAAAGCAAGAAATTGCAAGTAGATAAAAAGTTACCACTTTGGTGTGAAGGTAAACAGTGTTCAATGCTCTCTGGCATTTAGTCATGCCTGCCACATGTCCACAGAAACGTCTACAGACTCAGACAGAGCTGGTTCTTTGGCTATAAACAGAGATGAACACTAAATCCTAGAATTGGATACAACTGGCTTTCAAGCAAGGGCAACCTTTACCTTTACCTACCCATTCTTCTGTCTGGTGAGTTTGGGACACTTCAATCAACACTGCCAGAGATGGAGCTTAAAAGCAGTGCTCCTAGTCACCTAGTGTGACTTTGCAGCCTTCATTTAAGGCATCTAAGTCATGTTTTTTTTTTACGCTCAGCATTGAGTCGCTGTCAGTACTGTCTACTTTATTACCATAGCAGGATAACCTTGCCAGACTAAGACCATTGTGCCTGGAAAAGAGATTCTTTGAGAACTGGAAAACATGTGTGACTTTTGCTCTGCTCTGTAACATTTCAGTGTGATGCTAAATTTCCCCAGTTCTGCTTTTCTGTTTTTAAGTTATGGACCCAATTGTTACCTTGTTGTTCAAGAAGCATGTGTTATACTTACAGCTGCAGTCTTTTGCTTTCTGTTCCAACAGGTGACAACTGATGGTTAGCTTGCTGTTTGCTTCCTGGAGGCTGACTTGTTCCGCAATGCTCTCTTCCAGCTTCTCCTGCAGAGAACCTATTTCTTTGCAGACTGCACGCAAATCGTTCTCCCGATCTATAACCTAGGAGAGCCAGAGAAAGTCAACAAGTGATAACCAAAATTCTCTGTAGGCCTCTCATGAATGAAACCAAATACACATCTGTTCTCTTTCCGGAAGTTTGTTGCTCCTGATGTGTTTCTGCATTTTCACGCTCTTGGGTTCTGTTAGTCTTTCAAGGCAAGGGTGCGAAGCCTAGTCTTTCCTGTACTAAGCAGTTTAAAAGGCAGTCTTCTCCCCACCCCCTCCACAACACTGGCTTTAACTTCCTCTGCAGGCAAGCTTTTGCAAGCATCAGAAGAACGCAGGGGTTCTGCTTTTCCTTGTACCTCAGACACCAGTCTTAGGCCACTTTGCCTCAAACTACAAAGTTTACCATCTCTGGCCATTAACAGGTAGACACAGAGGCTTATGCATAATAGCAATAGCAATTACTGTACACTTATATACCACCCCATGAGGTACTGTGGTGCCTTAGTGGAAGATTGAATCAACCTTGATCCCCATCAGGATCAAATTTGTCATGTTTTGGCTACAGTACAGCAGTTTAACCACTGCACCACCATAATAGCACAGACGTAAGAATTTACCTTTATCTTTAAGAATTAAATTTTACCATCTGCATCCCTGCATCATTGTTTCATACCAAAGTTTCTGTAATGACCAGGACTTCCAGATACCAGTTGCTTCAAGCTTCTCCATATAGTCACTCTCCTTTATCTGCTTAAGCTAATTGTACCAGCAGGCCATCAAACTTCTTAATTTCCCCAGGTCAGGTAAACCGTTAAGTGCTCATTCACACACACAGTTTCTCAAGAGTGTTCGCAAGCAACAAGAGAAAAATGACTACCTGACGGGCCTTATGCATCTATTTTCCTCAGCAGAAGTTTGATCATCAGGTACTAAGCTCACCATTTTCTTGGTGTCCTCTAGTTGTGTGGTTGCATCTTGAAGTGCCAGTTTCAAGGTGTCTGATTCTGCCATAGCATCCTCTTTGAGCAATTTGACTGACACGAGTTCATTTTGCCTGAGGGACATGAAAGGGCAAAAGTTTGGGAGTGTACAGAGGACTGTACAGCAGCATTGCTCAAACCTACATTGCCCTCTCTTACAAATATGCTACGATATATGGATACAACACTATGCTTAGGCATAACATTGGATATTATGCCTGTATTCATCACATTTCATTCAACTTCATGTTGCAAGGCTTCAAGGCTTTGTTCCGGGACACCAAATGTAGAGGGTGCATCCCTTCACCTTAGACAAGGGTTCTTCAAACTTGCCTCTCCAGGTATTCTTGGATTTCAATTACCAGAAGCCCATGCCAGCACACCTGCTGATCAGGGCTTCTGGGAATTGAAGTTCAACAACATCTGGTGAGCCAAGTTTGAATAACCCTGACTTAGACAGATCTAACATCCTAGGAAAAGAATGCAGTAGACCAACCATCTTCAAAGAATCAATGAAGTCATCTTCAGCAGGCTGCACCGTTAGTAGACCAGGCTGCCAAAGGGGTGGAAATGAGGCAAGGAGAGCAGAGGAAAGATGGTTGATAAGTCAGACCCACTGAGGCAGGAAAGAGCATAAAATCATAGAATCGTAGAATCACAGAGTAACTGAGTTGGAAGGGGTCTTTTAGGGTAGCCATCAAGTCCAACCACCTGTTCAATACAGGAATCCGAATCAAAGCAGATATGACAGATTGTTGTCCAATTCTCTCTTGAACACTTCCACGGAGCAGTTTATCTGGGGCTTGTTAGAAGAGACATCTGCCCCAGACAAGTAAGCAACCTCCAGGAGCAGACTTCATTTAACTGAATTGGCTGGGGGAATAGTAGGCCAAATTATTCATATGTATTGTATCCTTCACAAACATCTTCAGAGAGTCAACTGTATCAACTTTCAGCAGGCTGCATAGTCAGTAGACCAAGAAATCAGAAGAATACCGAGGCTCAGAAGTGCAGGAATGAAGAAATTAGAGGAAAATCAACAAGGGTAAGGATGTTTCAGTGGAGATGAAAACCAAGATCATCCACACCAAGATGTTCCTAATCACTGTGTATGGGTGCAAGAGCTGGACAGCAAAGAAAGCTGATAAGGAAAAAAAATACTCATTTGAAACATGGTGGTGGAGTAGAGCCCTGTGGATACCTTGGACTGCCAGAAAAATGAACAATCAGTTCTAGAACAAATCAAGCCTGAACTGTCTTTGGAAGCAAAAATGACAACATTGAGGTTGTTCCACTTTGGGCCTATCATGAGAAGGCAATGTTTGACTCACAGGAGGCTCCGAAAATTTCCCTGAAGGAGCAATTGGCTTTAGCAAAGGCTGCTGAGGGGAAAGGATCAAGCAAGAGGCTGCTCGGAGCAGCCCGGACAAAGCACGGTCGCTGCCTCTGCCACCACCACTGCTGACCTCAGGTGGTGGGGGCGGGTGAGGGGTGGTCTGCGGTGATATGCAGGGGTCTAATTGGGCCCATAGGCCATAATTTGGGCACCACTACCCTAAAGGAACCACAGGCTTGGTTTTACAAGAGCTGAGCAGGGGTAACTGAGGACAAGACATTTTAGAGATTGCTCATTCATGGGTCATCATAATTTGGAGGTGATTTGATGCCACATAACTATGATGGAGTGAATTCATGTCTCTGTCCCAGCTCCTGCCAACCTAGCAGTTCAAAAGCAAGAAATTGCAAGAAGATAAATAGGTGCAACCTTAGTGGGGAGGTAACAGCATTCTGGCCACTCTGTTGTCTAGACATGCCTGCCACATGACCATGGAAACATCTGCAGATTCAGACAGTTTTGGGTATAAATGGAGACAAGCACCAAACCCTATAGTCGGATACAACTGGCTTTCGAGCAACAGGGGAGACCTTTGCCTTAGCCTAACCACTACAACAAGAAGCACTGTTCATGCCATCCCCTTGCTGGTACCTTTTGAATTTCTATTGCATATCTCACACATCAGAGAGGTGAGTATAAATATCACCTTTGGAAGCTTTACACATCTTATGAGGAGGCGTCTGTTCACCAAAACTTACTCCTAACAAAACTCATTCATTTTTAAGGTTAACAAAAGGATCCTGATGAAAAAGTCATAACAATGTAAATTGTACACTTATAAAACAGATAAATGCCTACCTTACCAAGCCAGACACACATGCATGCAAAAAATGAGTGAGAGGAAATAACCTGGATGCAAGTGCTTTCTTCAGGAATAGCTCTTCTGTTCTCAGTCTCCTCAGATTTCCCGACATTTTTATCAGCTCCTTGTCCAACAATTCCCTTTCAGTTCCCAAGAGGTCCAGCTTTTGAATCCAGAAAGTTCTCTTATTCTTCAGTTTTTGCCTGAAATCCTATATGGACATTTTAAAGAGTAATGAAGAACTGTGTAATGGCTCTTCTCAGATCACCCAGCATTACAAAGATTCAACAGAGTATGGGAAAGTTACTTTAAAAAAAACCACCTGTAATTCTCAGAATCCCTCAACCATCAACTATGTCGGGCAGTGGCTTCTGTGTGTTATAGCCCAGGCCAGTAACTATTCCAAGCAGTAAAACACAAAAATATATAACGTAATTAACAGTGAAAACCCTGTTGCATAAATTATGCCTGTGGAAATGGTGATGATGTCATCAGCATGGACAATTGTATACAGAGGAAATACCAGGCAGCCAACATGCAATTCCTCCAAGTCACCACCAAATACTGTAAAATGACATTCTGAAATGGCCTTCCCTACTACTCAGTGGAATTTACCGCAAGTTTCTTCTCGTAGGCTTCTTGCATATTCGTCTCAGAGTCCGTTCGCAACAGTAAAGTCAGGTCCCCTAATTCACTCATTTGAAGGAATTCTTCTTGCTGTAAAGAAGGAGCCAAGTTACATTTTAACGCTTAGCATCTGGAAGGTACCCTTGTTTCATGTGGTCTTGTTCACATACAGACGAACAATGCCTTGAGCTGTGAAAGCCAAGTGGAAATTTAAATGGTTGTGTTGATAGTTTCATGTCAGTGATATTTCATTCTCTAAGGCTTATGAATGTATTTCCCAAACACATTGTTTAAATGTAGTGTACATGTATTCTGTCTTAGCTCATGAAAAGCAGCATATGCATCTTTTGAACATCCTGTCTCCTGTTGACTGGCAGTGGTTCAGGTACCTGCGTGTGTTGACTTGCCTTTTGGGGGCTTAATTTAGTAAATGACATATTGCGACAGCAGCACATCAGCCAAATAGGGATGCTCCCTTATATCTGAAATGATGCTCCTTTGCTTAGGAATGTAAAAAACGATAAGAAAGCAAAAGAGAGATGAGACTTCCTCCATTTTTAAAGTCACAACCCATATGCATTGGGTTGTTATTCAAGTGAACAACATTAACATGACATTTTGGAGTGAATTAAGCAACAATGAGCCAAATGGGATAACCATCAGGGCAAATGATCACATCAAATAAATTGAAAAAAAAGCAGGAGAACAGCTTTCAAATGTGGATGGGATGGATTGCTCTTACTTAAAATGCATGTGGTCACTGGAAAATAGGGCAAAACAAATCACACAAAAAGTGAACCAAATAATGAGCTATATGTGCATCTGATTCTCCCCCTTGGTTTGAAATTAAACCACTTGCTTTTGTCCAACAGAAAGATGTCTAAACAGGATTAAAATGAATCCAACAGAAACTGATTACCAGGCTCCATACATAAGCCATCAGTAAATCATGTTACTCCCAAGCATGCTCATCAAGACTGAAAAATATGGCTTCCTGTTGCTATCTTTGACATTTTATATATCTCTCTATTTCTAAATGTTCCAGTGGTGAGCAGTACCGCTTATGTAGCCAAAGCAGCATTCATAAGACCAAATGTAGAAGCCACTGGCAGGTATGAGGTAACTCAAAAGGTTTAGGTTAGAAAAGTAGTTTTTGTCTTAACCAATGACAACAACAACAACAAAAAGATTCAGGAAACAAAATCTAAAGGTGGGGAGAACTCTCAAACAGCCCAATGAGCGAGCCTGCTCCATAGCTATAGAGCATGGATTCTCAATCTGTGGCCCGTGGGCCAAATGTGGCTCACATTGACATTGAAACCTCCTGCCAACTGAACTTCGCCTCCAGGGAGAGCTTTTATCCTTTTGCAAGAATCTTAAAACCTGGCTAGTGCAATGGGTGTGCGGGGCGGCTGGGGAGATAGCCACCCTGGGCTGGCTTGTTTAAGTATTGCCGGGGCTGTCAGTTGTAGTTGTTACCTGAATTTTAAGATCAAACATCACTGTTTCATTTTATTTTTTTCTAATGAAGTCACAATCAAAGAACCACTACATACACATGGGCCAAGGCATGAATATATGGGGAGAAGCCAACGCTTAATAGATAACATATGAAATAAAATAATGCAAGGTTTGATATAAACCTCTGCAAAGGGGCTTAATTAAAAGGGGGAAATAGAACTAAATTTTATAAGAATTGATATAAAAGCCTGCCTAAGAGCATTGGTAAAGAATATTGATTATTCCAAGTGGCTCACGTACTCTGGCAAGGAATGCAAGCAATTAAAGTCAATAGAGATCTGACTTCTCCCTTCCAAATAAGAATGTAAAACTAATTGTCTCTCTTTTGTCCCCATTCTCTGAGCCTCAAGAGTTTCCCCAGAGGTATGACAAAAGGTGTGGATTCAGTAGAACCGGTTTTCCTGGCTGAAAAGCAAAGGCGCTCCTCTTCATTCATTCACAGATTCAGAAAGGAAACAATGTGACAATTTACAGACTGCAAATTGACTAAAAAGGGACACTTTGTATCAGAGCTTGCCTAAAGGAGATTTCCTCATCCAGCAAACAAAGACTCTTACAACATTTCGCCATTAACCTTTGTATTTGTAAAAATGTCTATGTGCAACTTCGGAAATTACTTTTGTACTGTTTAATTAAGAAGTGTAAAGACTCATTTAATTGCCACACTTTCAGTAAACAGCATTTGTACCTGCTGATACTTGATTGTCGACCAGTGTAAATGTATAAAAATGTTGGGGAGTGGGAGGGACTTCAGCTCATTCCTAGAATAGCTGGAATTGGGCTCCCGAGGATGATTTGTGCCAGAACGGGTGAGGTATTGGGACTTCTTTCTCATAGGTGGCCACTATGAATTAGAATTCTGTTTAAAATAACAATAAACCAATGTTTCTTCTGATTAAAATCATGCCTTGGTGTCAGTTTTTGGGGTTAATCACTTCTCCACCAGGAAACAAACCAAGACCTAATTTTTAAGGTAACATAGTAAATCTGGTGATGTGGCATTGGGAGAGCATTTTTTAAAAATTTAAATTTTTAAATTCAAACAATCTAATTTTTAATGTTTTCTTAAATGTTTTTGTAAAGTTTATGTTGTCATGTTTTATGTGTAAGCTGCCTGGAGTCACCTCGGTGAGGGGGCAGCAGTAGAAATGTGAGTAATAATTATTATTATTTATTCACGTTTGCTATCCCGCCCCAATTGGGTAAACCCGACTCTCGGTGGCTTACAGCATAGCTAAAAACACAGATTGAATCTAATAAAAATAGTAATATTTAAAACCTTTAGGAATTCATAGGAAAGAATTCATAAGAAAAGATTTAAAACAGCGTAACGGATAGAACCCGGGGCAGGAGGGGTTGGTGTCCCTCAAATCAACCAGCCTGTATGGGATCCCATGTTACTGGGTCCCCACACATGCTCCGCCAGCCAGGTCTTTAAGCCTCTTCGAAAAGGCAAGAGCTCTGCCTGTAGGCGCAGTTCAGTTGGAAGAAGGTTCCACAGGGCTGGGGCGAACACAGAGAAGGCCCTCTTTCTAGTACTAGTGAGGCGAGCCTCCCTAGCCGATGGAATAACAAGAGAGCCCCTCTGGTCCGCCCTGGTGGGACGGACAGACGTTCTTAAATTAATAAATTTGTGTGGTCCTCACTGCCTCCACCTCGCCAGGAAGTGCCATGTGGTGGAGGACAAAATGGCCATCCTGCCCCCAAAGCTGTCTGAGGGAGTGTGATCCGGCCCCTGGCTTTGGAAGGATGATAACTCCTCCTGTAGAGGGAAGGAGAAAAGAAAATTGGTAATGGAGGGGATGGAATAGAATTAAGTAGAGCTTTGAACCGGAAGCACATCCATTTTTAACAGGAACATTACACACAAAACATGTTGCTGTATCTTCTATTTATAAGGCTGGAAACATCATTGATAGTTCAAAATCTCAACAGGAGGAATTATCTGTTTGGGTAGGAGGAGGAGAGAGAAGTGGCATCCTGCTTTATATTTGAAAAGAGCAAGAGGTTAGAAAAGATTTCAAAGTGAGGCTCACACAAGATTTTCCATCATCAACATTACTGTGTTCCATACCAACTTCTGGATGATTGTCTTAAAATTTTCTCCCACTCGTTCTGGTCCTTCTAGGAGCAACAGGACTTCCCTATCAAGTGATTCATCCAATGCACTTCTTTCAGTTCCAGGGACCTTAAAAAATAATTCAAAAGAATCACATTTCACAATCTACACTTTAGACAGAGGTTATCTTGGACTTTCCTACTATAAAGAGAAGACATTCAGAGGCAATCTACATATTTAAAAAGGCCACCTAGATACAAATTGGAATGTGATCTGCAAACACAACCTGGCCATACTTAGATCTGGGCAAAATAGCCAGGGTGATTGGGAAACAATGGGGGTTGTGGTCCAAAAAAGTAAGCTTTTAAGTTCTAGGAAAGGGAGCTATGGGGTGCATGTCAAAGGCATCAAAGACTTCAGTTTCTTTCTCTGGATCTGTGATCTGCCAACAGAAAACATCTCCTTTTTTATGGAAACAAATTGATGGACAAAAAAATATGCAAGAAAGGAGAGCAAGACCAAAGTCTGAGTCAACATTCACAAGAAGAATTCAAGTTCACATTGCAATCTTGATACAGTCTTTCCCAGTGGCGAGCAGCAAAAAAAATCCCACTACCACACTGTGGGCGGAGCCTATGCCATGGGCAGAGCCTACATCATGGGCGGAGTCTACGCTGTGGGCGGAGTCTACGCTGTGGGTGATCTAGTCATGCCTTCCATATAGTCATGTATACATCTGCAAATACAGGCAGCACTGGCTCTTTGGCTGTAAATGGAGATGAGCACTGCACCCTAGAGTCGGATATGACTGGCTTTTGAGCAAGGGATACGTTGAACCACTTGCAAGGACAAAACCTGATGGGGCAGGGCAGGGAGGTTGGCGTGGCCACCCAATTTCGCTCCCCCCCCGGCCCGAAAGCCACCCAATTTTGCTACCCTCCTCCTGGGGGGATGTGAACCTGTTGCTGCCCACCACTGGTATTTCCCCTAAATTGTGTGTTAGCTCAGTTTTAAATATTACATCTTGCTACACTGACCTACAGGAAATATTTAAAGAATATTTCCTGGTAGTGTATACTGGACTGCCCATTTAGAATAGTCAGGAGGAAATAATCTAAACCTTATTTACATCAGCCTATATGCCAAGGCCGTTATGGCTTAGTGGTTAAGACACTGAGCATGACAAGTGGAAGGTCAACAGTTCGAGACCCAAGATCTGCATGACAGAGAGATCGCCTTTCTCTGTCTCATCTCCTGCCAATTTAGCAGTTTGAAAGCAAGAAATTACAAGTAGATAACTAGGTACCACTTCAGTGGGAAAAGATCTTGGGGACATGAAAGGATCCTCATTCAGGCTCCTGAGCGGAGTTCCTCCAGCAAATATTCTTTCAGTCTAGAAAGCATCTTTGTGTGCTTCTGACACAATAAAAAAAAATTTCTGGAAAAATCTAAAATTGAAAACAAAATCCCTGACTGAAACCGGAAGGTACTGCATTGGCAGGAAAGGTAACAGTGTTCCATATGCTCTGGCATTTAGTCATGCCTGTCACATGACCACATAAACATCTGCAGACAATGCTGATTCTTTGGCTGTAAACTGAGATGAGCACTACCCCCTAGAGTTGAATATGACTAGCTTTCGAGCAAGGGAGACCTTTACCTTTAAACTCCTGGGAATCCTGAGACAGAAAGTGACCTCAGAGATAGAAGAACGGAAACAGAAAGACTTGGGAGAATCAGTTTGCATGTAGATTTTGAGAAGCAGGGAAAACACCCAGGCTATCTAGCCTTCTGTTAATCACCAATTATCTACTTGCCCACAATGGCGCAAGTCACTGCAAACTGTAGGTCGCCGTTGCTCAAAAGCCAGTCATCTCTGGCTCTAGGGTTCACTGCTCATCTCTGTTTATAGCCAAAGAGCCTGTGCTGTCTGCATCTGCAGACGTTTCCATGGACATGTGGCAGGCATGACTGGATGCTGGAGTGCATGGAAAGCTATTTACCTTTCCACCGAAGTGGTACCTATTCATCTACTTGCAATTTCTTGCATTCGAACTGCTAGCTTGGCAGGAGCTGGGACAGAGATGGGAGCTCACTCCATCGTGAAACATTTGGGTCTCAAACTGCTGTCCTGTCCAGTCATCAAGTTCAGTGTCTTAACCAGTGAGCGACTGCAGAAAACCACTGAGCTACCAAAAACTGTAGGGGTATTCTATAATAATAATAATAATAATAATAATAATAATAATAATAATAATAATAATAATAATAATAATAATAATAATAATAATAATAATAATAATAATAATAATAACAACAACAACACTCATGGCAGAAAGTGAGGAGGACCTAAAAAAGCTCCTGATTAGGTTGAAAGAAGAAAGTGAAAAACCTGGCTTGAGACTCAATATCAAGAAAACCAAGATCATGGCAACAGGCCCTATCAGTCCCTGGAAAATAGATGGGGAAGAAGTAGAAGCAGTGACAGATTTTACTTTCTTAGGATCTAAGCTCACTGCGGATGGTGATTGCAGCCATGAAATAAAAAGGCGACTGATTCTTGGGAGGCAAGCAATGAGAAACCTGGGGAGCATAGTGAAAAGTAGAGACATCACATTGAAAACAAAAATTCGCATAGTCAAGGCAATGGTATTCCCTGTGGCAATGTATGGTTGCGAGAGTTGGACCATTAGGAAAGCTGAACGCAGAAGAATAGACGCCTTTGAGATGTGGTGTTGGAGGAGAGTTTTGAGAGTCCCCTGGACAGCGAGGAGAACAAATAGGTCAATCTTAGAAGAAATTAACCCTGACTGTTCCTTAGAAGGTCAAATAATAAAGATGAGGCTAAAGTACTTTGGACATCAAATGAGAAGAGAGGATTCACTTGAGAAAGCTTTGATGCTTGGAAGGGTCGAGGGCAAAAGAAGAAGGGGACGGCCCAAGATGAGATGGCTAGATGGGATTGTGGACACAATGGGCACAGAGCTGAGCGAGTTGAGGGGGATGGTGGAGGACAGGAGTGCCTGGCGGGCAATGGTCCATGGGGTCGCAGAGGGTCGGAATCGACTGTACGACTGAACAACAACAACAACAACAACAACAACAACAACAACAACAACAACAACAACAACAACAACAACAACAACAACAATAATAATAATAATAATAATAATAATAATAATAATAATAATAATAATAATAATAATAATAATAATAATAATAATAATAATAATAATAATAAAACGTCATGAGCAAAGAACAGCTCTGAATAGGAAAACAGAAAGAAGCCTGGTTTGGTGCGAACCACAAACATTTCAACCAAGGTTGTACTTCTGTTCTGAGATTTTCCATCTTCCAGACAAGGTCTCCCACCTCTGATGGTCTTTGAGCAAGTTCCAGTTCACAGTGTAACGAATTGGCCCCTTCAGGTATGCTGCTGCTGAATTTGTACATTAAGGGAAGGTTGATGCCATTCCTAGGAAATGAGATAAAAGGTTAAATATCTGCAGCTCAAAGCAAAGCTGCTATTAAGAGCATTATTATTATTATTATTTTAAAAAACAACTCAGAAATACTCACGAGATCAGCTCTTGTTGCATGTGCTGGACATTATTCATCAGTTTGTTTTTCTCTGTACGCAATGTCTAAAAGTCATATCCAAAACAAAGACTCTCTTAATACAGATTGACAGATGAAGAATACACAACCCTTCTTCTCCCCCCCCCCCCTTTATTGTTGTGACCTTACTTCTATAATGGAGATGTATTCCTTAAGAGTAGATTTCAGTTCCTGGATATCCATATCTTTCTGCAAAGGTTGAAGTTTCAGAATGAGACACATTGGATTAGAAGACAACTGAAAAGGCATTTAATATATTATACATTGCATTGTGGTTGTAGAACAGAATTGAAGACTTCAGTTCCTCACTGTACTTACAAAGAAGAAGAGCCAGCCTAGAAGAGTCCCAGGGCACCCCTACATATGAGTATTCTCTGTTGACTTGATGACACATTCTTCTTCTTCTTCTTCTTCTTCTTCTTCTTCTTCTTCTTCTTCTTCTTCTTCTTCTTCTTCTTCTTCTTCTTCTTCTTCTTCTTCTTCTTCTTCTTCTTCTTCTTCTTCTTCTTCTTCTTCTTCTTCTTCTTCTTCTTCTTCTTCTTCTTCTTCTTCTTCTTCTTCTTCTTCTTCTTCTTCTTCTTCTTCTTCTTCTTCTTCTTCTTCTTCTTCTTCTTCTTCTTCTTCTTCTTCTTCTTCTTCTTCTTCTTCTTCTTCTTCTTCTTCTTCTTCTTCTTCTTCTTCTTCTTCTTCTTCTTCTTCTTCTTCTTCTTCTTCTTCTTCTTCTTCTTCTTCTTCTTCTTCTTCTTATTATTATTATTATTATTATTATTATTATTATTATTATTATTATTATTATTAAAACATCACCAAGTCACTCCCAAATTATGGAAACTATATTAGGTCTTTAAAGCTATGTGAGATATTCAAGGAATGGTGTTCTCAGCAGCCAAAAGGAAAAACAATAAGCAGCCTAATGAAAAGAACAGTAAAAACTTAGGAACCAATGATACTATTTAACAGTTCACTATGATTCAGGCTTTGGTCCCTTTAAGACAAGGATTCCCAACCTTTTCAAGCCGGGTCCCGGGTCACACTCTCTCAGACAGCTGAGGGGCTAGACGGCCATTTTGCCCTGCTTGCACGATGTTGGGGGGGCACATGAAATGCCAGTGTGGGCCAGATCTGGTCCACAGGTCTTAGGATGGGAACCCTCTGCTTTAAGATCTCTGATAAGAAGATACTGTTGTCAGTGCCATGTGGTCATTAATCCTATAGGTAGGTAAAGGTGGTCCTTGCTCAAAAGCCAATTGTATTCAACTCTAGGGTTCAGTGCTCATCTCCGTTTATATTCAAAGAATCAGCGCTGTCTGCATCTGCAGACATTACTGCGGACATGTGGCAGGCATGACTAGACAATGGAGTGCACGGAATGCTGTTTACCTTCCCATCGAAGTGGTACCTTTTTATCTACTTGCAATTTTTTTGCTTTTGAACTGCTAGGTTGGCAGGAGCTGGGACAGACGACGGGAGCTCACTCCGTTGCACAGAACTTGGGTCTTGAACTGCTGACCTGCCAACCTTCCAGATGACAAGTTTGGCATCTTAATCACTAAGTCACCATTACCCTTAAACCTTAGAAGGTTTATTCTTACACTCAGCCGGGGAGGGGGGGAGATCTGCATTGCAATTATGTCTGTGCAGTATCACCATAGCCACTAACCTTTAGGAGGGTTGCCTCCTTACTCCCTATCATGTTCTCATAGATGTTTAATTGCACCTGGGAAGGGAGGAACAAACAGATACCAGATTAATAGGTATTTCTGACCTTGTTGCAAAAACCAGCAGCATCTTAGAGCCAACTGTACATTACAGGTAACATGGCCTACAGATGCTTTTAGCTGAAATCACACTCGTGTTCAGTTGTCCCACTTCTGTGTTAATGAACTATTGTAAGTTTGTCTATTATCTCTACATCCTTACCTGATCACAGAGATATGTATAAATATACAGGTCTCATATTTGTACTCCAGTGTTTGAGGAGTGGACTTTGATCGATTAAAGTTTTTATAAAACAAAATTGTTCACGTTCTACAATATTTTAGTTTTTCTTTTCCTCCCCCACTTTTTTCTTTTCTTTTGCAAACTTTCAAATTTAGGATTATAACCCATATTTGATTATAATAATACTTCTGTATTTTCTGCTTGAAAAATATTAACCTGATCTGAAATGTTGCATTAAATTCTTTTTTAAGCAATGTAGAAGCTACTTACTTGGAGTTCAGCGATATTTTTTGACAACTCCACAATCTTCTTCTCAAGACTGTCTGAATCCAGGGCATTCCTAATATTCTGGATTAAAGTACAGTACATGCTATTTATTAGACGTAGCAAAACCAATAAGCAAACTTAAAGATTGTCTCTACAGGCATATAGCCCACTGTTGGAGTCAGGTTGGGTTGAGTTGGTCCAGTTGCATGCACATGTTGATCAGGCCAATCCACTCTAATCTGCCCATTACGAGACCATGCCAGGATGCTCAACTAAATTGTCTCACTGTATTTTATCCCATCCCCAGCATATATGCATACAAAGAACAGGATAGAGTGGAGATGCATTACTGCTGATGGGGGGGATCAGTTGTAATAAGGCTTTTAAAGTAAAGGTAAAGGTCTCCCTTGCTCATCTCCATTTACAGCCAAAGAGTCAGTGCTGTGTCTGTGTCTGCAGACATTTCCGTAGTCATGTGGCTGGTATGATTAGATCCCAGAAAGTGCACGAAATGCTGTTTACCTTCCCATCGAAGTGGTACCTATTTATCTACTTGCAATTTCTTGCTTTCAAACTGCTAGGTGGGCAGGAGCTGGGATAGACAACAGGAGCTCACTTTATCTATGCAGCACTCAGGTCTCAAACTGTTGACCTGCCAACCATCTGGTCGTGAAGCTCAGCGTCTTAACCACTAAGCCACTCTGGCCCTGTGGGCTCCACTACACTGTAGAAATAAACTTGGCTGAAGATTTATTTAAATTAATTCATTGTATGCTAATCTAAGCTACAGCTGACCTTTCACATCAAAGGTATTAATCCTGCTGCAGTGGATTCAGTGAGTTGCTCTAGTTGTGACTAACAAGTGCATGAGAATACAGTATCTCATTGTAGCCGGGAATAGCAGTTTGAAAGCAAGAAATTGTAAGTAGACTTTCAAACAAGGGAGATCTTACCCCCTCAACCTCAAGCAGCATTTTACTCTGATGTGGGAGGGCCAGTGTAGCTCTTAACCAGTACCTGTATATAAAACTGGCCACTAAAAATTAACATAGAACTGGTTACAGGCTTACCTCTTCTTGTAGAGAAGAGATCTTGAGAATGAGAGTCTGGTTCTCTTTTTCCTGAAGAAGAAAGAAATGGAAAAGGGAAACTGAGCGACACGTGATTTGAAGAGATATGGCCAGTGGATAGTCAAGGCAAGTGCACAGAGCTCCCCTATGGTACCAATTACTATACAGTACTGTATTCTCAGATCTTCTGAATCCTGCACCTTGACTCTACTCATACTATACCGACATTCTGTCCATGAAAATGACTCATAATTGGGGATCTCTGCTACTAAGTTCTCATTCAGGATGCTGGTCACTCAATTATAGATTTTAAAAATGAATATTATAAATAAATTTAATATTGACTTAAATTAAAATATTAAATATTGAACTTCTAGGTTATTCGCTGATCAATGGCAGTACAGTATAGACCAGTGATGGCCAACCTTGGCACTTCAGGTGTTCTTGAACTTCAATTCCCAGAAGCCCTGATCAGCAGGAGTGCTGATTTGGGCTTCTGGTAATTGAAGTCCAAGAACACCTGGAGTGCCAAGGTTTGCCACCACTGGTGTAAACTATGCAACTTAGCACAATCATTTCTATAGCTATCACTGTGCTGGAACATCTTAGACAGAAGAGTAGCGTGCCTTGGCGGGGCCCCGTATAAAAATTTGTTTGGGGGCCCTTAGGAAGGGTAAAGATTTGTTTTGCTTACGCACGTTGGGGGCCCCCGTGGCCCTGGGGCCCCGTATAATTGATACGGCAGATACATCGGTAGCTACGCCTCTGATCTTAGACCCATGTGAGCCAATTAGAGTTTATATCCCTACTGTGTCTGCCTCCTAAGCAAGGGGCTAGCTGTTTTGTTGTTGTTCAGTCGCACAGTCAATTCTGACCCTTTGCGACCCCATGGACCACTGTCCGCCAGGCACTTCTGTCCTCCACCATCCTCCTCAACTTGCTCAGCTCTGTGCCCATTGTGTCTACAATACCATCTAGCCATCTCATTTTTGGCCGCCTCCTTCTTTTGCCCTCCACCTTTCCCAGCATCAAGACTTTCTCAAGTGAATCCTCTCTTCTCATTTGATGTCCAAAGTACTTTAGCTTCATCTTTATTATTTGACCTTCTAAGGAGCAGTCAGGGTTGATTTCTTCTAAGATTGACCTATTTGTTCTCCTCGCTGTCCAGGAGACTCTCAAAACTCTCCTCCAACACCACATCTCAAAGGCATCTATTCTTCTGCGCTCAGCTTTCCTTATGGTCCAGCTCTCACAACCATACATTGCCACCGGGAATACCATTGCTTTGACTATGCGAATCTTTGTTTGCAATGTGATGTCTCTACTTTTCACTATGTTCCCCAGGTTTCTCATCGCTTGCCTCCCAAGAATCAGTCGCCTTTTTATTTCATGGCTGCACTCACCATCTGCAGTGAGCTTTGATCCTAGGAAAGTAAAATCTGTCACTGCTTCTACTTCTTCCCCATCTATTTTCCAGGGACTGAGAGGGCCTGTTGCCATTATCTTGGTTTTCTTTCTATTGAGTCTCAAGCCAGGTTTTTCACTTTCTTCTTTCAACCTAATCAGGAGCTTCTTTAGGTCCTCCTCACTTTCTGCCATTAGGGTGGTATCATCTGCATATCTCAAATTGTTGATGTTTCTCCCAGCAATTTTGATCCTAAATTGTGATTCCTCCATCCCTGCATTGCGCATTATGTGCTCTGTGTATAAGTTGAATAACCAGGGTGACAAAATGCAACCTATTAAGAGTGTGTAGGGCTGATTGGATTATTTGCACTTCCACTGGTATGGCCTTGGGCAAGATGCACAATCCTAGAGTGCCACCAGAAGAATGGACTGGTGAACTATTTCTGAGATTTTACATGCCTTCAAGTCAGAACTGGCTTTTATCAACCCTAATGGGGCTCTTAAAGTAAATGAGATATTTAAGGATTAGTTTTATCATTTCCACACCTCCAATGAACTTGCATGGCTGAGCATGGAATCAAACCCAGGCCTCTTGAATCCTAGGGTATCCCAGTTCCGAGTAATTTATACTTAAAGTAGCCTCTTGCTTTACAGTCCTCAAATATTGCAACACAGGGTGAATTTTAATCTGTCCCACAACTCTGGCTCATACAACAAATATCAATACATAACATGTCTTTAATCTACCTACCAGCTGTTTATTGTGTGCTGCCACCTTCAGCCGCTGCTCTTCGGAAGCACTGAGGTTATTCTTTGCTTCTTCCAGTTCCTCTTTCAAAGTCTTCACTCGAGTCACAGTGTGCTGGAAACTGAGAACAACCCCAAACATCAAGACAATTAAGAGCATCAAAAGGTTGCCATGCATCAACCTTATCAAATAGCTTTTAGTACTTGTTCTCACTTGGTATACCTTAACCAGATTCTCACAAATATTACCATTGCCTTAAGTCTTTCTGCTTAAATTGAAGAAATTGCTTCTAGGATCAATGTGACATGTTTCATCGCTATTGTAATAACACATTGCTATGACCATTGAAGGGGCCATGGTGGCTGAGCTTGACAACCAGAAGGTCAGCAGTTCAAGACTCGAGTGCTGTGTAATGGAGTAAGTACCTGTCTTCTTTCCCAGCTCCTGCCAACCTAACAGTTAGAAAGCAAAAAATTGCAAGTACTGTATATAAATAGGAACCACTTTAGTAGGAAAGGTAACAGCATTCCATGTGCTCCGGTGTCTAGTTACACTTGCCAGACAGTGCTGGTTCTTTGGCTATAAATGGAGATGAGCATTGAACCCTATAGTTGGACACAACTGGCTTTCAAGCAAGAACAACCTTTACCTTTACTATTGCTACTAATAAAGCTTTGTTGAGTACCTGAAAAGAGCTATAGGCCAGTTGTCCTTGGAGAAAAACAAGCAGAAATAGTATGTTAGAATCCAACTAGGATTCGTTTAATTCATATAAGGGTCATGTTGTCTTCCAGATTTTGAACTGCAACTCTTATCAGGTCTGGCCAGCACAGACAACGAGGTGGTATTCTGGAATATGTTCCTCAACTACATCTATTAATTGGTTGTGATCAGAGCTGGAAAAGTTACTTTTTGGGTATACAACTGTTTATGGAAGCCATAATTGAACAGAGGAGTTCTTTCAATCTCTAGTTCAAACATTCATTTGAAATCTAATTTAAAGGTTGGATTCTTGGGTGGATCGGTGGGAGATAGCACATACAGTCAAACCTTGCGTAATGAATTTAATTCATTCTGTGAGGCTGCTCGCTATGTGAGTTTTTCGCTCTGAAAAACAAACTCGCATAGCGAAAATTCCTATGGGAAAACTCGCATGACAAGTGTTTCTAGGGGGAAAACTTGCATAGTGAAAAATTTTCGTTATGTGAGTTTTTCGCTAAGCGAGTTACTCGCTAAGCGAGGTAACCAACCCTGACTGCTCCTTAGAAGGGCAAATTGTAAAGATGAAGCTAAAGTACTTTGGACATCAAATGAGAAGAGAAGATTCACTTGAGAAAGCCTTGATGCTGGGAAGGGTGGAGGACAAAAGAAAAAGGGGGTGGCCAAAAATAAGATGTATAGATGGTATTGTGGACGCAATGGGCACAGAGCTGAGCGAGTTGAGGAGGATGGTGGAGGACAGAAGTGCCTGGCGGACAGTGGTCCATGGGGTCGCAGAGGGTCGGAATCGACTGTGCGACTGAACAACAACAAACTGTACATTAAGTGCACAGATACTATTTGGGAATGATAAAATTTTCAATTTGCACAATAGACATCTCAAAACCAGTGGGCTTCAGAACCAAAATTAAAACAAATCCTGTCAGCCCATTAAATCACTATGCTCAAGGAATAAGCAACACAAAAGGTGCCAGGATCAATTCCTGATCCCAGATTGTCAAAGACTTAACTTAAACTCAAGATGTTCCACCTTTTTAGCTGATTGTGCAGCTCGCCATTGTCTTCTGTTAACCTGTTGTTGGCTTCTTCCGTGGTGTCCAAGGCCAGCTTCAACTGGCTATTCTCTTCCTGAAGCTTTTGATTGTTGAACTGAAGATCTGCTACACAAGTGATCAGGTCAGAGGTTTCCCTGAATGTACAAAGAATGGAAGATACAGATGAAATAGCATCATTGGAATTCATCGTGTTTCAGTAGTGAAGAAGGAAAGACACAAGGCCTCTGGTTGCTTTCAAAGAACATTTTGAGCACTTAAACAACAAAATATTTAAAAGCAGACTCACAGGTCTCCTCTAGACACATCTCCACCAAGTGCTTCCAGGCTTCCAGAAGTTACATTCATCCTCTTGGGAGTCCTTTTAGCTGCAATGAGAACTTCTGAGTTACAAGTCAGGAAAGAGGTTAGCTTTATAACAGTTATGTATTGTTTTATGTATTGTTCTCAATCTACGGCCTACAGGCTGGATGTGACATGCAGCAACATTTCATGTGGCCCTCCATTGCGTCCGCCACACCTGGAAGTGCCATGTATGGTTCCTATTGAATGTACAGGCTGCCCCCATGGTACAGGCAGAGCAAAATGGCCATCCAGCTCCCAAAGCTGTCTGAGGGAGCGTGACCCAGCCCTCAGCTTGCAAAAGGTTGAGAATCTCTGTTTTAAGGTTTTCCTGGCAGCGATCATCACATTAATACAACTGATTCACATTGCCCAGTCACCATCTGAGTTCATAACCTGGTCTTCAGTAATTGCTCAGAGAATAACATAATTTAGCTACAGATGGCAAAGCTAGCAAATTTGACTTCTGAACTCCTTTTCCATTTTTTGAGCCTGATTCTGAATATGATTCTAACAGGAAACCTGTTAACTGCATAAACATGAATTGGTAATGGAAGGCATTAAGGTTCTGAAGACCTTTGAACTTTAGAGAAATGTTAATTCATGAAACTAATGCCACTAGGTAGAAGTTACATGGCTTAAGCTCTGTGTGCTTTCTAGAACAGGGGTTCCCAAACTTTTCAAGCTGGGGGCCGGGTCACTCTCAGTCAGCTTTGAGGGCCGGATGGCCATTTTGCACTACCTGAATGATGAGAGTGGACATTTTGTCCCAACAGCTTCAAAGGGGCAGCCGTTTTGTTTCTCGAATGCCCTTGGAAAGGTGGGGGAGCCACATGAAATGGTGCTGTGGGCTGGATCTGGCCCACCGGCCTTAGGTTGAGAACCCCTGTTCTAGAATACTTGGCACCAAATGACATTGTCGTCTGCCCTACTTGAGCATTAAATTTAAGATTTTCAGCATGGAAAATACTACTTCATTGTTAACTTATGAAATTAAAAAAAATATTCCAGAGGTTGTAAATGTTTCTTCTTTATTATTGAACTCCTCCTCCTAGAATTTACCAGCAAATGTGGCTAAAGGATTCTGGGAGTTGTAGTGCCCCCAAAATACTATTTCCAATTTCTGGATATATCTTGCAGGTAGAACTCACATTAACATATGAAGCTACCTTTCAAGAAGTCAAGCCATTCAACCAACTGTCAAGCCATTCAACCAAATGGTACAGTCTTGATTGCTAGCAATTCTCCATGGCCCCGAAACTAATTTTCTGCACAGCAGCTTCCAATCTCTTTTAGCTGAACACACCTGAGGTTGAGCATAAGCTCCTTTATATACAAAGCATGAGTCCACTGCTCGAGCTACAGTCCGTGTTTGGTGCGCTTCCTTGCATGCTTTTAACTAAATTAACTTTCCCATGTTACAAAATAAAGTTCATACCCACTGGAGTGGCTTCTCTGGTCATCTCTGTGTCGGGTAATTCATTCCTGGGTGGACAGGATGGAAATTTGATTTTAATGTGTCCAGAAATTTAAAGCTCCATCAGAACTTATTATTTACATACAAAAGTGAGATTTTTTAAAATACATGCTAAGAAGATGGAGGGGGAAAAAAGAAACAAGTTGCAAAGACAGAACATTATTGTCCAAAGGAAAGGACATCCTTTCTCCCTGAATGATGGATAGAAGCATGCTTAAGATGTATATCATCAACATGTTAAATGAAGAGTAAGTTCCCTTATTTACCAGTTTCTTCTGCAGTCTTCAATCCATTCCTTCATGATGGCCCGGTAGGTTTCTAAGTCCATGGAAATGTCCCTTTGATCAGGATCAAGCATGTTGCTTAACTCTTCAAGACCACTGTCTTCTGAACTCCGGCTTGTTGTGTGCCTTAGAAAGTCAACTAATTTAGAAACAGGAACCTTGCCTAAAGAAAATAATGACAACACACAGAAAGGTCCAAGCGCTATAGTATAGAGTTACTGTATAAGTTTTTATAGAGATATTTTAAGGCTAATACACATACAGGGATGGGCAGTAACAGGTTTGCACCCCCTGGCAAGGGAGTGATGGTAGCAAAATAGGGTGGCCTTCGGGTGGCAGGGTGGTGGTGGTAGCGAAATTGGGTGGCCATGCCCACCTCCCTGCCCTGCCCAGACTAACACAGCTACCATTTAATTTTTTTTATTCTGTGCAAGCATATCAGAGAGTAAACAAAACAAAGAGACAAAATCGTTGTGGCATCTTAAAGACTAACTGCTGTATTTTAATGTGAGCTTTTGTGGATCAAGTCCACTGGCTCTGTGGCCATAAACAGAGATGTGCACTGGACCCTAGAGTGGGTAACGACTGGCTGTCGAGCAAGGGCAACCTTTATCTAATAACAGAAGATTCCTGATTGGTATTCAAATTTGATGTCAGGTTTTGTCCCTGGAAGTGGTTCAAGGTCTCCCTTGCTCAAAAGCCAGTCATATCCAACTCTAGGGTGCAGTGCTCATCTCCATTTACAGCCAAAGAGCCAGTGCTGCCTGTGTTTGCAGATGTATACATGGCCATATAGCAGGCATGACTAGATCGCCCATTATATAGGCTCCACCCATGATGTAGGCTCCACCCATGGCATAGGCTCCACCCACATTGTGGTAGCGAAAATTTTTGCTGCCCACCACTGCACATATGGCCTTGGATTATATCTGCTGACTTTAGGTCCATTTTCCTTTGAGACCTTTCTCAAATGGGAATTCAGTCCTCGGGCTGTAAAATATTTATCAGCTTTTCCTGAGTTTGGAAGATTTACTTTGGGCAAAGAATCTAAGAATTCCCCAGCCAATATGCCCACAGACTACGCTGCTCTCCTTGAAGAAAAAGAAGAGAGGAACTTTTACAAGCTCTATTCCCGACCCGACCCCCCCCCCCCAGTAAAGGTTGCCCTTGCTCGAAAGCCAGTTGTATCTGACTCTAGGATTTGGTGCTCATCTCCATTTACAACCAAAGAGCCAGTGCTGTGCGTCAGCAGACATTTCCATGGACATGTGGCAGGAATGTCTAGACACTGGAGCACACAGAACATTGTTTACCTTCCCACTAAAGTGGTACCTATTTATCTGCTTGCAATTTCAAACTGCCAAGTTGGCAAGAGCTGTGGCAGAGATAGGAACACATTCCATCATGCAGCACTCAGGTCACAAACTGCTGACCTGCCAACCTTCCAGTCGTCAAGTTCAGTGTCTTAACCACTAAGCCACCACAGTCCAAACAAATAAATAAATCTCTACCTTTTCTTTCCACATCACATGCAGAAAACATTGTCGTCAATAAATCTTCCTCACAGATCAGGCTTTCGTCAGAGTCTTCATCCTCTTCAGCCTCCGTGGATGGTTGCCATCCTGCAGTGGGAAAGATCACAGGTATGTGGGTTGCTTTACGTGCACAGTTAGATGAATGGTTATTAGCGAGATGATCTCAGAACGCATCATTATTCGGGTTTGCAGTAGATCTCAAGAGAGGCTGTTGATTCCATTTACATGCAAGCTGTGAATTCATTTTGGATTTTAGACTGAGCTATTCAGATATTATCAAAAGTTCTCAATTCCACTCAGTGGTGGGATGTCAAAAATGTTACTACCCCACCATGATGTCATCACAGTGTGGGTGGAGCTAACATCATGATGTCATGATGTCATGGGCAGGGCCAAAGAAATAATAAAATAATAAAATAAAAATAAACACGCACACACATCTCAACCCACCCACCCAAAACACAAACCTGTAAATAAATTAAATAAATAAATAAAATAAAAATTACATTAAAATACACCCACCCACCCAAACAGCCACCCACCCACCCCAAACACAAACCCGTCACTTACCTGTTAGTATAAGTGCCTGGGCAGGACCATGTTGCAAGATGAATATGGTCATCGTACCGGTTCTCTAGGATAATATGCCTTAATGTCAATGTAAAACAGCTGTACCCCCTTAAGGGTACTCCAATTGGAACAGCACTTGGAACAGCACAGGTGTAGCTTATTGATGAGGTAACTTCAAGACTTTGCTTAAAAACCCCAAGCCGGGCTGCCAGACCTGCCAGCCACCAGGACTTTTTAGGAACTGTGGTAGTACGTCAATATAGGTAAAGGTATTAAACACAGATTAAAATACACACAGACACACCACATCGAAAGGTGAGTCACTTACCCTGGGGAGCTTCAGCCTATCGGGAGCTTCAGGCTAGCAGCTTCTCTTCCTCCACCCTGCTTGGGAGGACAGCAAGGAGTCTGTGCATACATGCCAAGCACTGTAGGCATGCATGCACACCAAGTGCTTGGCGTGCATGCGCAGTGAGGGAACCAGTGAAAAGGTAAGTCCCGAAGGTGGTTCCTCCCAAAAGCTGCTACCGGTTCTCCAGGACACTGGGAAAAGTTACTACCGGTTCTGGCGAGCTGGTGGGAACCTGTTACATCCCATCACTGATTCCACTCCCCCCAAATAAGGTTAGCTCATTAAAGTTCAAACTAAAATCTGGAGCAAACTCATTGCTCAAGCAAAATCTGGAATTATCCACCAGTCACTGCTCAACCTAGAACATAAATTCCATCTAATGTCCAGTCAGACTCGAATTTTTAAATTTAAAAGCCGAACAACCTCCCATTTCAAGTTTAACCTTTAGAGAAGCTTTGAAAACAACTGACATTTTCTCAAAGGTTGGGAAAGTTATCATTTGGATTGTAGATGCCCAAATTCACCAGCCAACATAAGCAGTGGTCACAAAGTTGTTTACATTTAGCAACTATATCTTTAAAAAGTAGTAATCTGTATTTGAGAAAAACATCCAGGAAAGACAGTTTCCACTAATACATGAGAACTAAAACATCACAAACATGCATCTTCATTAATATAGGTTAACAACAAGTATTGAGTCTAGCTATCCAAATGTTGTGGGACTCAAGCTTCCATAATCCATGTCACAGGATATGTTGTATGGGGCTGATAGGAATTAGGTTCAACACCATCTGTTTGGAGAGCCATGAATCCCCACCTCAGCATTGCGTAAGACAACTGAAAGTCAACACAAAACAAAATCCACCAAGCATGTCTTTACAGAACAGGTGAGCCTTCAAAGTTCTTCCAAAACTGACCCAAGAAGAGGAGTGATGAAACTATTGACTTTTAAATGTGAGACTACCACTAAAAAACCCTGGTAATTATAAACCTAACCTTTCCTACTGGACAAGACAACATGTAGGGAATAGGCAAGAGGTAAGAAATCACAGAGGCCTGTGGTGGCTTAGTGGTAAAGAGGCTGAGCTTGACAACTGGAAGGTTGGTAGGTCAACAGCTTGAGACCCGAGTTCTGCATGACAGAGTGAGTCTCATCATCTGTCATATTTATTTATTAAATTTCTATACCGCTCATCTGGGTGTTATCCCACTAGGTCCTGCCAACCTAGCAGCTTGAAAGCAAGGAATTGCAAGTAGATAACTAGGTACCACTTTGGTGGAAAGGTAACAGCATTCCATGTGCTCCATCAAATGGCTATGGAGATGTCTGCAGACACAGACAGTGCTGGCCCTCTGGCTGTAAACAAAGACATGCACCACCCACTATACTTGGACATGATTGGCTTCCAAGCAAGGGAGACCTTTACCTTTCCTAAGGAATCACAAGTAAACTGGCGGGAAATGAAGTAGGCCAAAAGAGCTGGATTTCTCTGTAGGCTTTAATGGTGCTTTAGCCTAGATTAATTGTGGGACCTCCTTTCCCCATAGAAAAAGTAATTGAAAAGACTGAAGTGCAGCCTTTCCAAATGATCTCAATGGCATGTTCTGTAGGCACAGAAAGTTGACAATCTGCTAAAAAGGAGATGGACAGGGAATGGAATGGAGTATGACATGACTAGTAGAAGTGCTACACATTTACTGCAAGTGCTACCCGTACCTGTCTATTACATATATATACTGTACATATAGATTAAGTTTTTCCTGCCTTTTTCAGCAACTTTAAGCTGCTGCTTCTTCGTGTCCAGTGATTTGGTGTGGGAAAGATTGGTTGGCAACACAAGGTTGCTCTTACCACGGTATGTCCAATTGTATCCACAATCTTCGAGGAGGCTCTTTTTGTGTACCCCAACTTTAAGCTTCTTCTTCTTCTTCCATGTTTAGGTCAGACGTGAAACTGCCAAAATGAAGGCACCTTTTGGTGAGTTCATTCTGCAGTTCCCTTTGCCTGACCTAGTGTGACAAAGATTAGCTGGCAACACAAGGTTGCTGTTACCAGGGTACACCCGATTATGGTGCAAAAATACCACACTCTTTGAGGAGGCTCTTTCTGTGTACCCCAACTTTAAGCTGATTTGAGTGCTACTTACTATTTTATTTTTAAAAGGCAAGCTATAAGTTGGTTAAATAAATTTTAAGATTAGATATTGGGCCCCATCTAGATCTATAAATGATAGAGAGACATATTGCAATGATATCTCTGCCTTATAAAGGAAAAATGCAAAAAAAGTCAATTAAAAAAAGAAATATACAGTAGAAGCCAATGTTTTGCCCAATCCATTTTAATGAACCTCCTCTTTGTTCTAAGTCTTCAAATACTGTACTGCTCTTACCCATGGAGAGTGTTTTGCTAGAAGGGCACCGAGATACGGTCTGAGTAATCCTCATTTCTTGAGTGGACAAAGCAGGACTTGAGGTTAAATAGTTACATTCCTGAGAAGGCACACTCTTCTGTTCTGTGTTAAAATGGCCACACAGCTGATCAGAAGCTGACTCCTCACGTTTGAGGAGATACGGTGAGAAGCTTTCCATCTGGCCTCCCAGAAGCCTTGATTTGTTGGCCTTCTCTTTAGTCCTGCTGCTTGAACAAATCTCAGAGCGGATATCAGAGACACGCCTGTGAGTTGGTGTTGCCACCAGTGTGCTTGGAGAGAAGATAATATTATCTGTAAAAGGACTCAGCAAGTAGGTTTCATTGCTTGGAGTACTGATCTCATCATTTGTTTTCAAGGTCCTTTTCTTCAAGATCTCCTCCAGGTTCTTCTTCACATTACTCTGTGGGCTGTCAAAGTTCTTGGACTGGAACTTGGGGATTTGCAAGGCAGGGTTTGAAGTCTGGTCCATCATGTTAATAGCCTGGAGCTTCTTGCAAAGGTTGTCCACTGGGTGATAATGCTGTCTTCTGTGGCTGCTTCCAGATGACATCTTGGCCACTCTTTTCAGATGTTAACTTTGGGGGAGAAAAAGAGGGAGTGTGGGTTTAGTGACCACAGATTCAGCTTTTTATGCTATTTATCTAGCTTGACATTGAAATTAAACAGAAGCTGCAGAAGTCATCTTTAAGGGGTGAAGATTCTCAAAATCCTGCGGCTAGTATGGCTGTTAGTCAGGATGGCATGGGAATTCTGAGAGCTACAGTTCAAAAAAGTAATTTCTCTAAATACTGGGATCATCGATTCCCATATGAAGATATAAGATCCCCCCCTAAATATCTGTGGGCTCAGTATCCACAGTTTCAATTATTTATGAGTCTAAAATATTCAATTTTTTTAAAATTCCAGAAATACATCATATACCCGTACTGTAAAAGTATTTCAATGATGCATTACCACAGCTGGCCACTAGAGGACACTATCTGCAATGTAAAATGTAGGGTTCATTGTTATCCACTCCCTCAACTCCTGAAAAAGTAAAAATGGAAGTAAAGAAGAAGTTGTTATCCACATAGGTCTGGGAAGGTATCCTCTGCAGAAACAGAGGGTGATCTTTATTTGAAGTAGAGCCAATAAGCATAACCGAAAAGGTGATACAGTAGATGCTTTGGATGTATACAGCCTAAAGCAAAATTAAACTATGTATTCTTTTTTAAAATGCAATACTGCATGTTGTTGTTCCAAATGCAAATCAGGGCAAACATATAATACCATCTTTTACATCATAATGCATTCCAGTTTTCTTGCTTATAAAAAGGTTAATCCAACCCTTCTTCCTGCTTACAAAGGTGAGTGCTTATTTTCCAAAATCCTGCCCCCAATACCCCCATGTTTCTAGAAGTATTTACTTCTAGAGACTCTGGGTGAAAGATAAATCTTTGTAGCATATTTAGCTTTCCCCGTGGATGAAAAAGAAGGAAACAAGTCTAAATAACAGCAACAGCAACACATTAAAAATGGCAATTCTCAGAAAGCAGCACATTGTTATTCTGAAGTAATAACCTCAAACTGGAACTGAACTAAGATGTTTGGCCACCGGAGAAAAAGGAAAAACAAACATGTTTTGCCTATGACCATCACTGAGCTCACATACAGAAGCAAACTGTAGGGCATTTAATTCAGGGAAGTTTAAAAATTGTGTGTTGTATACACTGATATATTTTTCAATAGAAGGGAATAACGCCCTTGACTGCAAAACTGGGAAGTCGGCACTTTGTATCTGCCATCTGAAGAAATTGTTTGATGATGGGTTGAAATTCCCAAAAGCTAAGACATTTTATTTATTTATTTATTTATTGCATTTGTATCCTGCCCAACTGGGATATTCTCCCACTCTGCGCAACATGGAACTAATTTTAAAAAGTTACAATAATAAAACAGACACTAAGTAGAGAAAGTGAGGTGAAGAGAGAGAGATTTATCTGAGAGAAAGCCCAGAAAAGCCCAGAAAAACTAAGCAAGGAACACCCATGCAAAAAAAGGAGACAATTAGCATTTTTAAAAAAAGGAAAAGGAGATCTAGAAAAAACACTTGAAGCTGGAAGGATATTTTAAGAGGAATAAATATACCAGAGTAATCTGGTGGCTCAGCTGACCCACCTTTTTGTCGCAGACAAAGGCCAGGAAAACAAAAGAAAATTAAAAAAAAAATTCTCATTTACTCCAAGAAATGTAACACAGCAAGGAGCATTTTGAAACTCCAAATGCTATACTGTAAATGACAACCCAGAAGCCCCTTGTCCAACTATCTTCAGTTTTTAAAACAATTTAAAGTCTCTTTTAAAAGTGAAAAAAAAAACCCCCAACACCCTCATTCACTCCAAAAGATGGCAAGTCTACATCTCATTTCAAGCCTTGGTTTCTTGGGGACAGGAAGTAAATTCAGCATCAGGTGTGGGATCTCACCTGACCCAAAACACCTGTTGTATGTTGGGTGGTTAATAACTCTCTACTTCTTTTTGTTTTAAGCTAACTTTCTGTTCTTCTCCATAGTTGTTAGTTCTGCACTGAGGACTTGGTAGTATTGTTTGGCTTTTGCTTTTAAAAACAGATAACGCTGAGGTCCATGCACCAGTCTGACCACTTGGAAATAAATCTTACTCTTCTTATACTAGAGGAAACTTGCTTATTTGAAGAGATGCTAAAGTTTTAGGCTTAGTGTTCCTGTGGGAAGCTGCACCTTTAGGTAACTACTACAGTATTAGATCAAGTTTATAGAAACTTAGTTATATTTGGAATAATTGATCCCATCTTTCTGAGACTCCTCGTTCTGTTTGCATCTGCAGATCAGGCCAATGTTGAACAAACTGAAAGCTTATTGTGTTATGGGATATTCAGGCAAATAGGGAAACTGCACCTATTGGATTTCTGCTTGCTATACAACTGTCGAAAAGAGGAATGGGAAATAAGTAGTGCAGGGATGTTTCATATAGAATAATTCTTTCTATTTCTTTGTGTGTGATATAACAATTCCACAAAAGCACAGACCAAGGCAAATTGATGAGCCTTTAAACTGCCACAAGAGATCTTATTCTGTACTCCAAGAGATTTAACAAAACTACCTTACTATGGAAATTAGTTAGAATATGTGTCTGTGCACATTTAAAATTCTCCATTATCTAATAATAAAGCTAGCCTATAAGAGGGATGTCTTAGCCCTACAACAACAACTGATTGGCTAAGGGAGATATGGAAAATTATCCTAATGTGTAAATCTTAAAAAAAAAAGGAATTAAATTTTCAGCCGAATAATCACTTTATTGAAATTGGACCTTGCTTATCAGTTCTTAGAATAATAAAACAGGTGAAAATCATTTTTCCTTTTGTATATTCAACTTGATCTAAACATATGTACAGTATTTCTCTTTTCAAGTGATGCTTTTAAAATAGCATATATATAACTTCAGTATTTCTCTTTGTACTGTACTGTATAAGTAAAGTTAAAGGTCATCCTTGCTCAAAAGCCAGTCATATCCAACTCCAGGGTTCAGTGCTCATCTCTGTTTATAGCCAAAGAGCCAGCGCTGTCTGTGTTTGCAGAAGTTTCCGTGGACATGTGGCAGGCATGCCTAGAAACTGAAGTGCACAGAATGCTGTTTACCTTCCCACTGAAGTGGTAACTATTTATCTACATGCAATTTCTTACTTTAGAACTGCTAGGTTGGCAAGAGCCCCCGTTCTGCTTCCAGCCATGCTGCTGCGAGCTTCGAAGTACCAGTTTGGTTGGGGAGGGAGATCATATGCGTGCCTGATCTCCCCCCAACCAGCTTTGGGGCAGAGATCAACGTCGGGGAATTTGAGGCAAATATTTGCATCACACAACGTTATGTTAACGTTGTGCAACGCAAATGTTTGCTTCAAATTCCCCAATGTTATCGTATCCAAGGCAAACATTATCTGAGGTATTACTGTAGCAGGACTGATATGGGGTACTTTGACTAAGTAAATTTATATTCTAACTTCATTAGATTCCCATTGTGCTGGGATTAGCAGAAGGGTTAAAAACACATTTCCTGTATTGCTTTACTCCAGTACCTCTCCTTGTCCTGAATAAAACCAACCCATGGATAGCCAGAGTGTATCAATCATGTTGTGGTGGTTTTTGAAGTGATAGTGGTTGTGTTTGATATTTTCTCAAACACAATCCTGCTTTTCAATGAAAGCATCACTGTTTATGTGCTGTCAAGTGGTTTCTGACAATCCTACAAATTAGTGCCCTTTAAAAGCCCCTGCAATTAGCAGCCCTGGTCAGAATTGGATAGTAAAACTGAGGAGCCTGTAAAACTGGAACTTGTAAATATGATCTTTCGAGGAGAAGCGTTTTCCATGTCCTTCCCTGCCAGCATGCTGGTGAGGGGAAACTGGACTTCGTAGTGCAGAAAAAGTGCAACTTCCATGATCTTTGTAAGAGTCACCTTCGCTTAAGGTCTCTGTTTATTGTTATTTTCCTATCATTGCCTTTGGTCATCTGTTGACTGGCTCAGCAGATGAAGGTAAATGACAAATGTTGTACTTACTTGAAATGGGTTGGGAGGGGTACACCAGATTGTCGGTACCACTGAGTCTCATCCATGTCCCCTGTGGTGGTTGTGTCCTCTTTGATGAGGTCGCATCTTTCTTCTACCAAGTTCATCAAGGCAGCAGAGAAGGTCGAGTAAAGCTGTCGCCTTCAGGGAAACTACTGGTGTAGAAATCAAGTTGGATGGAAAGAGGAGAAAATATATATTGATTTGAAGATCCATGTGCTAACCACTCTGCTGATGGAGCTTCTTGTCTCAGGGACTCCTCGGAGGCAACACATAAGTCAGAGGGTAATTGCAGTGTGGTGTAGTAGATAGAGTGACAGACTAGGACTCAGGAACCTTCTTTCAAATCCTCCCTCAATTATAGAAGCTCATTAGGGTTGTGTGGTAAAACCTTGCCATGAATAGCTCACTTGTTTTGAAACCCCAGTTGGTTCTGTCTTGACAGTACATAACAACAAAATTAAAGTGGACCTTTTTAGTATGACAGGACTTCATTTTCATTCCAGAATTCTGGTGCCCATAGAATATCTCAGATCTTCTGTGGGTATTATCCTGAATCAGGACAATAAAATCAAAACAAAACTTGTCTGTGGTATTTTAACAGCAGAGCTGAAATTAAATTGCTCCCAGAATTTCAGATTTGTTTCGTTGTGAAGGAACATAGAATTTTTGTTCATTGTAAGTGAAATCAGAAACAAAGAAGAATTCTCCCTCTTCCCCTGAAAAACTGACTTTTTGCCAGTGTGATGTGCTATATCAAGGTAGATAGACTACTGCCCTTTCAAGGTATTTCAGACAGAACAAAGGATGCATGGAGCTTGGAATTTAACAAGGGGCCCTGCTGCTTTGATGATCTTCTCTTCTCAATGTTGATGTTTAAAATATTGATTATGTGACAAAGTTGATGTCTCGTCTATGTTAACTCTTATGGGAAATGGCAGTTTTGATGTAATCCCTCATTTTTTAAAAATTCATCAAGCGTAAACTATAACAATTGACAGGGGGAAAACATGGGTTAGATCCCGGGTTAGTCACTATAAGAGCAGACCTAATGAAATCATTCATTGTTCATATCTACCCTAATTTTTACTGATTCTTCCATGATGTCAGCAACAATGATTGAAAGTTCTGTTAATTCTAGAATGTGGAAGAAGTACATAACCATGTTGGGATTTGAGGAGCTCTAACTTTTTAAAAAAACTGACTTTCCAAAGTTTCCAGGACCTTGATCCGACAGAATACTCATGAAGTGAACAATTTCTGATACAACCATTACACTGCAGCTCAGAGGACTGTGCAACCAGAAGAAATACCACTGGGATATTTAGATACATTATAAAAAAAAAAATCTAAATGTTGTAAGTTGCAGTAGAATAGGCCCATTGAATCAATAGAGATTTGTTGAGTCACCTCTTTAAGTTAAATTGATTTAAGTGGGCCTACTCAACTGTGAGTTAGTTAAACATTGTAAGTTGCAGTTACAGAATGCCTAGCTGGATCAATGGAATTTACAGAGGAGATGGCTCATCAAATCCTCGTTGATTCAGTGGATCTACTTAAGTGCAATTTACTGTGGTAAGCAGTGGGATTTTAGCTATTGTTTGCACAAAGGGTTGGGCAATTACTTGTACAACTGCATGCTCATAGGTACTGAAAACTACCCTAGCACTAATTTGACAATTGTGTAACTGCTAGCACAATTGGTTTTGTGTGTGCAACGAGATCACTGGATACTTGTGGATTGCAACTCCCATAATCCTTCACCATTATGGTGCCAAGGCTAATCAGAGTTATAGAGCCAGAAATATCTGAAGAGCCAGAGATGCCGCTGTCTCCCAGAAAACCATATTGAATACATTGATTTAATCTCATTTTGGAAGCTAAGGACCGGTCAATACTTGAATGATGTATTTTACAAGGAAAAAGCAGGATGCTCAAGATGACCTATCTGCAGCTCAACATTGCTGCTGTGAGCCAGAGTTAACATCACCAGCCGAGCCAATGCCTTATGTTTCTGAACAGGAATTGAAGAATAGAATTCCTGGCACATGAAACCAGGCACAACATCTGTCAAAAAGCCCTCATGCATCTTATTTTAGCAACTAACCTCCACAACAAATGTCTAAAAGCCATCATGTTGTCTACAGCTGAGCTGATAGGAACTACAGCTGAGAGTTAGTAGGAACTGCCCTGGGTCGCCCGGTGAGAAGAAGGGCGGTATAAAAATGTAAATAAATAAATAAATAAACTGTAACTGGTTGTAGGTTAAATAAGAATGTTGTGCTCTTCACTGCCAGATAGCTTGAACCCATTTTTTTGTACACTTGTGGGTACGATGAAGAATAATGAGTCCATAGGGTGGCATTATTTTAAGGTTGACAATCAATTACAATGGACAAATCTTGAGTTAAAGTCACTGGCTGATCCACATTGTGTACATCAGCTTTGGCCCTGAGCCTCTCTGTAGTAGAATATGTTGCTCCTGTATGAAGTGCATCCACACACATGAAACAAGTTGACATTGCTGTTATTGAAAGAATGCATATAGTGATAGGATGCCTCAAGCCTATACCAAATGAGAAAATATATCCTCTTGTTGGTATCACTCCATCTAAGATAAGGAGAGAAGTAGCACCAAACGCTGAGAGACTTAAGCAAGAGGATGACCCTCAACATCCTTTGAATGAACCTCAAGTCTGCTGACTCAGATCCAGGAAGAGTTTTATGGAAAGACCAAACATTCTTGAGGGTACGCAAGAGCAAAATCAAATTAGAAGATGGAGGAAGGAGCTCAATGGACAAGGAATAACATCTACCATTGAGGACTTAAGTTTCACCAATGACAAAGCCAAGAAGGTGGCTTCATTTTGGCAGTACAAAGTCTGACCTCAACACGAAAGTAGATCTGGCTGATGACTCTCATGGTAGTGGTTGTGTTGGCAAGCAAGCTGGATTGTTGGGAATGGTTTGCCGATTCATTCTCTATAATATGGCATGTATCTGTCAGAAGTTTGGGTCACTTCCCCTGAAGCCTTTTGAACATCCTCTTCCCACATCATCATAAGACGTCAGCCATTCTGTGTCTTCCTGCCGGAGTTTGACAAGAGGTCCCTTTAGAGCGCTCCACTCCTGACTGTAAGGGGAGGGCATCTCTCTAAGTGGAAGACTTAAATAGGGATTCCTTCATGACAACCACATTGTATTACTTGTCTTTTGGGCACTCTACAGCTACCAAAGATCAGATTGTCAAGAGAGCAGAGAAATGAAGGTATGTAAAGAAAACATAATTTATTTCTTCTCAATTTCTAAAATGTTGGGAGTATACTGTTGCTAGCAATTTTAAGGGACTTTAGTGTGTGTGTATGGGATTGAGATTAGATTTAAAAATACAACAATACCAGTAATACAGGTCTTTGATTCAGTTTAACAGTACCCATCTGCAGATAATTTTCATTGCAGGAGTTTAAAAGAACAAACAAGCCACTCACTCACTCACACACACACACACACACACACACACACACACACACACACACACACACATCAATGTTTAGATAGTAAAGTAGGACTAAAGACTGTTATTAGTGTCTGGTTAGCAGTAAGTTTCATAACTGTCATTAGGTGACTCAGTGGTTAAGAAGCTCGCCCTGTTAGCTGGAAGGGTGGCAAGTTGGCAGTTTGAGATCCGGGTATTGCATGATGACTTGAGTACTGTACCTGTCTCTGTCCCAGCTCTTGGGGACATGAAAGGAGCCTCATTTGGACATTCCCTGAACAAAGTTCCTTCCTCAAAAATCCTTTCGACCCAGAATAACTTCTGACATTTATTATTATTATTATTATTATTATTATTATTATTATTATTATTATTATTATTATTATTATTATTATTATTATTATTGTTATTGTTGTTGTTGTTGTTGTTGTTGTTGTTGTTGTTGTTGTTGTTGTTGTTGTTGTTGTTGTTACTACTACCATCACCACCACCACCACCAATAAATGGAAACTGTGCATTGAGAAAAGACATTTTGGCAATGCAGCTTTTTAACTGATTGAGTCTGATGAGTTCATTTTTCCAAGGTATTTTATGTTGTTTCTAACTGTCTAACAGCACAAAGCTCATTGTTTGTGGACAGTGAACTCCAAAATAGGAATTGTTTACATATCTGAATTAGCACAGGTAACTATCATGATTTTCAGACTCATTCTTCTATCTTAACTTATCAAATACAGTACAGTTGTACCTCGCTTAAAGATTGCTCTTTAAGCGAGTTTGCTCTTTAAACGAAACATCATTGTAAATGACCAATTGTGGAGGGGATTGCAAACCCCAATTTATTTGTTAAGCGAGTTTTTGGTTGGTTTTATTTGCTAAGCGAAGCAAACATTTAGAGAAAATTCTGTTCTATATGCGAGTTACTCTTTAAGCGAGGCACCTTTTATGCGAGGTTTGACTGTACCTTAAAGCCATGCTTCTGAAAGAACAACCATTAGTAGTTTTAAAAAAATATACTGTACTCTCATTTTTTTATTTTTTAAAAAAAATCCAGTCAAAATATATAAAGGAGCAAAATGCTAAAAGCAATTTAATAGAGGTCAAGGTTTTAAATAGCTTAAAATTTTATTCAGTATTTTGAATTTTTGTCTGAATCAACTGTTTACCTGGGTGCTCTACCTTAACTGCTTTCATTTCAAGCGATGTGTGTGTGTGTGTGTGTGTGTGTGAGAGAGAGAGAGAGAGAGAGAGAGAGAGAGAGGTAATTATTATTTGAAATTTATGCTTAACAAATTAGCCAGTTATTCATGATTAACTATACTGTATATGGAATTTGGGCGTGTTAGTTTCCCCCCAGATCTCCATGTGTTGCTCTGTAAAACTTAACTCACTTACTTAAGTATAATGAGTATAAATGAGGTAAAGTTCAGAGAAAGGTAGATTTTTACAGCAATCTATCCTTGACTGGGTAACATAAGGTTGACTCTCAGGTAAATGTGTAAAGCATGGCAGTTATTTACTGCAATCTTGTACATGTAAACACAGAAGACCCACTGAATCTAGTTAGGCTTGCTCTTAGGAAGATGCATATAGGAATGTAATTCAGTCTTTTTGCATTGAATGAGGAATTTGAGAATATGGACATGTTAATTTTTGCTAGATTTTTATTAGACTGTTCCCATATTTACATGCACATGTGTACATACTGAAAACAATTTTCAACTCGTACAAGATTTTTTGCCTCTTATGTTGCAGCAAAATATCCAGGGTTTCCCCCATTAGCAATACCAAAAACTTTGTACAGTTTTTTACACAAACAATAAACTCCATCCAAGAATGCGATGGCTAGATGGTATTGTTGACACAATGGGCACAGAACTGAGCGGGTTGAAGAGGATGGTGGAGGATAGAGGTGCCTGGCGTTTGATGATCCATGGGTTTGGAAAGGGTCTGACTCGACTATCCGGCAGAACAACAAAAACAAACCCTTTGTTTTTTGTAAGAAATGCTTGTATTTTGGCTTTTTGTACAAGATGTACTTTTATTTATTTATTTATTTATTTATTTATTTATTGCATTTCTATACTGCCTATTTTAAATGCAAAACCAACCAACCAACCAAACAACCAAACAAACAAACAAACAAACAAACAAACAAACAAACAAACAAACAAATGCTTATTTGAATGAATATACAGTCAAGCCTCGCATATAGAGCTCCTCGCTTAAAGAGTAACTCGCTTAAAGAGCAAAATTTTCTCTGAATGTTCGCTTCACTTAACAAATAAAACCAACCAAAAACTTGCTTAACAAATAAACTGGGGTTCGCAATCCCCCCCCCCCCACAATTGGTCACTTACAATGGTGTTTCGCTTAAAGAGCAAACTCACTTAAAGAGAAATCCTGTGGAACGCATTATGCTCTTTAAGCGAGGTACAACTGTACCACAAAAGCTGTGAGACCACTGAACAAGCGGTTGTGTGGGGGAAAGACATGGCCCATAGGGGTGGATCAGGTCTCAAGACTTGTAAGCCTCACTCCCCAATTCTGCCACAAGAGAAGAAAAGAGGCATAGCACCCATTATGGGCCCAGGAAACATTGCAGCTTGTTATCCTTATAATGCTGACTGAATAGCTCAGTGAACCAGCGAGTTGTGAAACCAGAGTTTTGGGAGTTCGTGTGCCTCCCCGAAGAAGAGCCAAGCTGCACAGCCCCAAAGTGCCTCCTAGAGGAAGGGAATAGTAAACTACTTCTGAGTACTCTGCTACTAGAAAATCTTGGAAAGTATCATAAACTGGAATTCATTTGATAGCAAAGCATAGTAATAATTAGCAGAGGGCAGAATAGAAGTTTTCCATTATATAGACATCCTTAGATACTCTTGGCTGCTTATCTCATTTCAGGGATTCCACGGTGGGACGGCCATTGTTCTGGTATTTCTGCTTTCAGCTTCCTTCATTACGTTTTCCTGGACTGTTCCCCAAGTAAGTATAACTCAGGTTTATGATTTGCTCAAAAGAAGGTCTTCTATCCCCTGCGCATTGCCTTTAAGGGCTGTACTAAAAGGTAAAGGTCTCCCTTGCTTGAAAGCCAGTCATGCCTGACTCTATAGGGTGGTGCTCATCTCCATTTACAGCCACAGGGCCAGCGCTGTCTATGTGACTAGACGCCAGAGTGCATGGAATGCTCTTAACTTTTCAGCTGAAGTGGTACCTATTTATCAACTTGCAATTTCTTGCTTTCAAACTGTTAGATTTACGTGTTTTACTTCAAGCTCAGCATCTTAACCACTAAGTCACTGCAGTCCCTAAGGGCTGAATTAGATTATAAACCCACAGTCAGGAGCTTGGTTCCCTTAAGGTCAAAGGCTGACTATTTATACCAAAGGTTACCAACCTATGGCCGATGGTCTGGGTCCAGCCTGCAATGCCATTCCACCCAGCCCGTTGCTGCTTCTGCCGCACCCGGAAGTGGAAGCAGGTGCATTTACATCAGCCGCCCAGAGTCGGGTATACCCGATTGGGGCGGGATAGCAAATGTGAGTAAATAAATAAATAAATAAATAATCTATAAAACGCGCATGCACAAATGTACCCGCAGCTGTTGTAAACGCGGGAGTGGGTGCATTTATGACAGCTGTAATTGTGCCTGCTTCCACTTCCGGGGGGCATGGTCAGGCCTATGGCATAAAAGGTTGGCCACCCGTGACTTATACCATGGGTGCCCAAACTTTTTGGGCCATGGGCCAATCATGTGGTTCAGGGAGCTGGTCACTAAGGCCCGGGGGCCGCAATTCATCCGGCCCACAAAGCCCTTGTCACTCCTGGAAGCAGAAGTAAAACTCGCCCGTACAGGCGTGTTTTGCTTCCAGGAGTGACAAGGGCTTTGTGGGCCTGATGAATTGGTGTCGGTGGGGGGTGCACTCGGCCCCTGGGCCTTAGTTTGGGCACCATTGACTTATACTAACATGAGTTTTCCTCCATCAGCAAATCAGCTTTTGTCACTGGTCAATGGGAGAGAAGCATTCCTTGGTCTGCCTGTCTCATTTCTTTGATAGTACCTTTAAGAAATGTACATTCCTGGAAAAAGGGTTGGGGGTGGGTGGGGGTGGGAGATGTTTCGCTCTTAGTAAAAAGATGTTATTGTAATTTTTTTGTACTCATTTTCTCCTCTGTTTTTAAATTTTCATATGAAAGGCTCACTTCCAAAGAAGAAACTGGACTCCCCAGGCAATGCTTTATTTAAAGGGTGCACGTAAGTCTTGGTGCCTGCTTCTCTTTGCAAAGTCACAAGAGGGTGGGATGGTTTTCTGTGGGTGTTGTCAGTTGTGGAATTCTTCTCCTCCTTCTTCTCTTTCCACCAGCCCACTTTCCCTATGTTGCTGGGCTGCAAATCTGCAAATGCTTACCTGTACGGAAGTGGAAGGTGGGACAGTTAAGTAACACCAGAATAGATGTCTATATTATATACAGTAAAACACCGGATAATGATTGGACCAGATAACGCTAAAATTGCATAACGTTAAGTAATCTGGGAAGGAGAATTGGATCGAATAACGTTAAGGTCCTATGAGATGGATCGGATAACAACCGCTAAAGCCTGTGCGGTTACAATGTATCTTTATGGAGCTTTAACTTTATCCAATCCATCCCATAGGATTTTAACATGGATTGGATAACACTAATCGGATAACGCCAAGACTTGTGGAACCAAGTTTTAGCGTTATCCGATGTTTTACTGTATATACATATAATCAACATATATTATCATCATATACATATGTGCACATATATATGTGTGCAGATACACAGCAATAGGCGGGGCAGGTTAAACAAATAGTTATAGTAAGCAAGTTCCCCATGCATTAAACTCCATGCTAGCCCAGTAAATTAAAACAATGATGCTATATCATCAATATATACATATGTGCACATATATGCTACATTGCCTGTTTCACCTTTGTATCATTGTGTTTCAGAGGGTCGACGTTTCATCTCAGAGGAGAGCCAAAAGAAGGATCTATATGACAGGTTGCAGCTAGGTAAGCAACCTAGTGTCAGCATTAGCCATGCACACATATCTGTATCTCTGGATATATCGACTACTCTAAAAAGGGGCACGCTTCTAACGCAATAATAACATACTGATTTGTATCCAGAGACTCTTTGTAGCATGAATCTTTAAACTGTGGCTTCCTTAAAGGTAAATGTCGCCCTTGCTTGAAAGCAACTCTAGGATACAATGTTCATCTCCTTTTATAGCCAAAGAGCCAGCACTGTCTGCATCTGCAGACGTTTGTGTGGTCATGTAGCAGGCATGTCTAGATGCTGGGGCACATGGAACACTGTTACCTTTCCCACCAAAGCCATACCTATTTATATACTTGCAAAAGTTTGTTTTCAAACTGCTAGGTTGGCAGGAGCTCACTCCATTGAATGGCACTCAGATCTCAAACTGCTGACCTGCTGACCTTCCAGTTTAGCACCTTAACCACTAAGTCACCACAGTCCTTCTGTGGCTTCCTTAGTGTGTCTATAAATCTTGCACCCTCTCAAGGTGTGAGATGTGAGTGTGAGAAGGGATTTTCCCCAAATTTGGTGGCATCATCCCCTCCTGAAACAAAGACAGATGGAGCCCCCAAAGCTGAGACCCCCCCCCCATTATTTAATATTAAGAGGATGGATCAAAGCTGCCATTTCCATTTCAGTAGTTGTGGTTGTTGAACTGGGGACCTTGGGAAGCACCTAAGCCCGCCCAGCCTCTCTCAAAACAAAATCAAAAGTGTTTTTTTTTTATTAATTGACTAATTCTTCTTGCATTCTATGGGGTAGGAGTTTGGGGTCAGTAATTTGATGCACACATGCACGCACACATGTACACAGTGAACTGCTGTCACATGTGTTTTATTTCATAAACCGCAAGCCACCCCCAGCCCCCAGTGCCATTCAATCCAGCCCGTCACTGTCCCCCCTGTACCCAGAAGTGAAAGTGGGTGTGCTTACATCAGCCGTAAAATGCCCCTGTGCATGCGCAAACACACTGGTGGCTGAAGTAAACGTGGAAGTGGTCGCATTTACGAAAGCCGTAAATGTGCCCGCTTCCACTTCTGAGGCTCATGGTCCCGCCCATTCAGCTGTTGCGGGGGCGTAGTCAGGTCCGCAGTGCAAGAAGGTTGGCCAACCCAATGTACACAGAAAGCGCCTCATTGAAGATTGTGGTATTTTTGAACCACAATTGGGTGTACCATGGTAACGGCAACCTTGTGTTGCTGGCTAATCTTTCTCACACTAGGTCAGGCAAAGGGAACTGCAGAATGAACTCACCAAAAGGTGCCTTCATTTAGGCAGTTTCACATCTGACCTAGATACAGATGAAAAGAAGAACTTGCCATAGCCAATGGACAGAACACTGAGATATTTATTTACCCTGGACTTAGCCAAGTGACTGAATGTATGACTGAGATGACCTTGGCACCTTATCAACAAAGCACAAAATCACTGAGAATTCTGTCCTTAGTTCAATCTTGAGTGAGGCATTAGTTTATTGCCTTTTTGCTAATATCTGCCATTAGAACATTTTATTTCTCCTTGCAGAAACACGCAGCCAAAATGTCAACCCCTTGACCCTCTCTGAAGCTGCAGCATTGTTCCTCTCCACCTTACGAAAGGCAGCAGAAGAGGAAGGTAAAATCATGATGTGCCCAGCTTCTTCTTCTTCTTCATAGTAACAGTAGTAGTAGAAGCAGCAGCAGCAGTAACAGCATGTTATTTGTAAAAAAATGTTTTATGTGTAAACCACCCAGTGTAGCTGTTAGATGGGCAGTACAGAAGTCAGGTGAGCAAACAAACAAATAAATTTGCTATAAATGCAAAACCCAGTGTGAATGCATTTTCAAAGCCTATTTCTTGGGCAAATTAAGTCTACAGGCCGGTTGATTATGTACTGTTTGAATGCTTTGGCTGCTGTAACCAATGTTGTACAGTTGATAATCGTAGTAAAATCAAAATGCCATTGCATCAGCTGATGCATTACAGAAGCAGATGTTTGGTTCTCAGAGTAGTTTCCCTGAGGTAACATTTTATTTCATTACCATACTGGGGGTTTGAAGTGACAAACTCTTACCTGGGAGCCAGCACCACTGAATTCAACTATGCTCCCTGAGTAATTATGGGACTCGTAGTTCTAAAACACAAATCTTTGCACCTCTGTTCCTGGGTAGACAGGACTGCACTGTAACATGCTGTGAGCAGAGGCTGGCTTTGGATGGTTATATTTTGAGCAAGGTGAGGATAACATCATCCCTGGAAGCATTTAGCCTTCATCTTCTGCCACCCACCACCATCAATTTCATTGGCAAGATCTGGTAGAAGTTATACTTCACCAGTATTGAGAATGCTATACCAATACCATCCATGGTTTATTTTTTTAAATGTTTTAATGAGTATGTGAGACAATAACAGTATTTTCAAGTTATCGGGTAAGCCTGTTCTTGTTCTTTATGGATTACAACCTCCTGTACCTCTACCTGTGGTCTTAGATCAGGATCTTTTAATGTATCAAGCTATAATTTATGTAGCCAAGTGTGGTACATTGGATAGAACAATAGAGTAGACTCAGAAGACCAGGATTCAAATCCCTGCTAGGCTACATGTCAAATTAACTTTGGGTAATGCATACTTTACCAAGGAGAAGGCTGCCATTTCTCACTCTGTTTCAAGCAGCAAAAATATCTTGAGCTGGCCTTTCATTGCAGTTATTGCTCAGAGCTGGGGGGGGGGGCAATCTTAAGAGATTTGTGGGCCACATATGCCAATCATTGATCTGTGCAAGGCTGTACCAGACCCCATGACAGCAGCTATCTCCTCAAAAACAAAAAACCCCAACCCACCAGATTTTTTAATATGAAAAACTTGTCTTTCTTCCTTTAGTAGCCAAAATTATATATATTTTAAGTAGGGGTTTGAGATCCATCAAAAGATAGCAAGTCCCCAGACATCCTAGAGCAGGTGTGCCAAACACATTTTGGGCCACGGGCCAGTTATGTGGTTCAGTGGGCCAGTCACATGGTACCTCCCACCGGAAGCAAAACACACCTGTGCATGAACAAAGCACTGCTGTAACTTCACCTGCGGCTGTCATCAATGTGTTTATATGACAGCTGCGGGTGCATTTATGGCAGCATTCTGCACATGCATGGGCATGTTTTACTTCTGCTTTTGGGAGAAGCAGGAACCAGATGAATTGGCATCAAGGGCCATATCTGGCTGGTGGACTGTAGTTTGGGCACCATTGTCATAGGGGGTACAAGGTGATTTGGGGATGATTTCCCCCTCCCCAGCCAAAACCCAATGTTGGGTATATAAGTCGGTTAAACTGGAGTACCGCAGCCAAAACTCTGTTCACAGTCTGAATTTGGTCCCAACAAGCATAAGGTTGACTCAGCCTCCCATCATTCTGGAAATGGTAAAATGAGTAGCCAGCTTGTTAGGGTCAAAACACAAATTACCTTGTGAACCATCCTGGGAGTGCTATGGGGCAGTATATAAGAGCAATTGCTATTGTTGTTCAGTGGGTAATTGGGGTAGACTTTAAGTTGTGTTTGGAGCCTCATTTGGGCCCTTAGGGGACATAGGAACCCCACAAGCCACCCCAGCCTAGAGCTATATTGAGCATCCAAGTGAAGAGTAAGACACTTAGGAATTATTGTACCAAGTGCAATGCTGAAAATTTGCAGACCTTGGAAAAAGATCCCTTTCTGGACTACATCTCCCAGAATTATTTGTTGACCACAATCAGTGCTTGTTTTGTGTTCAGTTATACAAAACATACTTCACAAGATTAGCAGAAACTAGAACTGTAGGTTGAACCAACATGGTTGAAATGCCCCTGCAAATGGTTTTGGGTTTAAAGTTGAGATGTGAGGGTGAGGGTGGTAGGTATGTTTATTAGCTCTAAATTCTTACTGGTAGCTGTCATGAATGCTTACTTCTGTTTGTTTTACCAGATGAAGAAGAAACCGAGGAGAAACCAGGATACATTGTTGATGGCCTCTTAAACTGATGAAAAGCTTTTGGCCTTAGGAGGAAATTTTCTGTGGCGTGTACTTAAGATGAGAATATGTTCTACAGAAGCAGCTTCTTCCATTTATTTGTTTAGATTTTCTGCCTCAGTCCGCCCCTCTGTATCTTCTTAACACAAATCTTCCCATGGTATCAATGTTGATCAATTAAAGGCCATTTTTCAGTCTTTGAAATCTATTTTTACATTTATTATTATGTAACGCTTGAGTTCTTAATGTATATCATGAGTCTTTAATTCTCTCTTACACACACTGCCAACCTAGCAGTTCGAAAGCAAGAAATTGCAAGTAGATAAATAGGGACCACTTCGGTGGGAAGGTAACACCGTTCCATGCGCTCCGGCATCTAGTCATGCCTGCCACATGACCATGGAAACGTCTGCAGAAGCAGACAGCACTGGCTCTTCGGCTTAGAAACAGAGATGAGCACTGACCTCTAGAGTCGGATACGACTGGCTTTTGAGCAAGGGAAACCTTTACCTTTACCTTACACACACCCCCATTTTCTTTGCAAATGTATCAGATTCAAGGCTGAGGAAAGACTAATCATCATGCATATCTATGTGAGTGAGCTGCTTCTGAAGCTTCAAAAATTGAAATTTTGTTATGAAATAGTATTTTGCCATAATAAAGAGGAGGAACTTTGTTCTCCCTTCCAGCAGCCAAATACTAAGTTGACACAGATTGTATTAGTCAGAGGTCAGCAAACTTGGCTCTCCTGGTGTTCTTGGACTTCAATTCCCAGAAGCCCAAGTCAGTACACCTGCTGATCAGGGTTTCTGGGAATTGAAGTCCAAGAACATCTGGAGAGCCAAGTTTGCTGACCCCGGCATTAGGTTGTCTAAACATGAAGCAGTTTTATACAACTTCAATGGCCATGGCTTCTCCCTATGGATGATGTGAAATTAGTTTGGCATGGGCTATATTAAAGAGCCCCAGGCTCTCCTAAGAAAGCTATTAGTTCCCAATCTTGTCTTCAGGTGAGAAAACGACTGTTATAATAAATGAAATTCTCTAGCATAGTAGATATATCCTCTATGAAAATAGTGCAGATACTGTAAAGAAAAGGTCTTTTTGACAACGATGCAATTTGTTTCCAGAAACTTCAAACACTCTTGTATCATATTGAGAAAGTGTCCAGCGTTGGTTACATAATTTGGTCATTTTGTCCAGGGAGTAAATGATCCTAACGAGATGAAAAAAAGCAGTTAAAAGGAACAAGTTGTGATAATTTCATATCATTTTTATTTATATATTTAGGAACCAGTTAAGGGAGGAGAAAGTGCACGAGTAACCTGACCACATAAGAATTTGATATTGAGTCATTACAGACTCTCCAATGCCAATCTTATAATAGTTCTGTGTCTGTACTATATAGAGGCAAACATGACTCATTGGTTGTTTGAAAAATAGCCATGGAAATAATATGTTGATACCTAAGTCACTGTTGTGATGGTCATTTTCCAACAGACATGGAAGTGTTCAAAATATATCATCCGACATCCTGCTGTGTTAAGTGAGTTTTATTGTCATTAAGTGTCTGCAGGATGGCAACTGAAGTTTCCAGTTCTTATGAATGAAGAGGAAAGCTTTAAAATTATAAGCAGCATTAAAGCCAAAGAAATGATAGGAATTGCTGCTTGTATTTAGTAACCGATGTCTTGCAGAATGCTTTATCCACCTCCTACAATTTTTCTTTCATAGCATCAGTCATAGCTCAGATTCTTGGTCTCTTTGGTTGTCCAAACTTTGCACCTTGAGTTTTGAAAGTTTTAGGGCAGAGGTGCACAAACTATGGCCCACAGGCCAGATCCTGCCCCCATTGTCAATTCATCCGGCCCACACTGCCCACGAGGGCAGCAGGGGCCGGATTAATTGGCAACAGGGGCAGGATCTGGCCCATGGGCCATAATTTGGACACCCCTGGTTTAAGCAGAGAAAATGCTTTACTTCTGCTTCCAGTGGGACAAACCACGTGACTGGCCCACTGAACTACATGACCAGCCCGCTGAACCACATGACTGGCCCATGGCCCAAAACGTTTGGGCATCCCTGTTTTAGGAGGTGGGAACAAATTATCCAAACATATATTTTATGCAAACCACATGGGTCAAACAAAACATGAAGGCAGCAGCAGATCTGGTTTGCTTAGACTTGCAAATTCCCTTTATATAGTGTCTTTCTAGGGGGATAGGAAGAGGGGATTTTTCTTTAAGATACAAAAGAGTCTGACATCCTTACTTTTCTGAAATAACCAAAATAAATTCTAAAGGGAGGGAGGAAAGAATTGGAATAAAAAAGACCAGATGGAATCAGGCTTCCATTGAAGTAGACTTCCTTGGCTGTAGACCAGTGTTTCACATTGTGGGGCCCAGGCCCCACTGGGGGCTTCAGTTTCCAGAAGCCTAAGTCAGTACATTGGCTGATCAGTGCTTTGGGGGACTGACTTAGGCTTCTGCGAATTCAAGGTTGGAAAACATTGCTGTAGACATAAAAGGAGCAGACCTAGCTTTTTGATCTGTTGTTGTCATACCCTGTATTATCCTAAACAAAGGGAAACCATATGAGCCTGTGTTTATAAGCTGTTCCATTTTCAAAATCTGGATATTTTTAATGCAGATTTTTAAAAAACGGGATGCAGTGGCCAATATCTGGCACAAACTAGGGACAGCTTCTCTTTCTCTTGCTGTTGAAGAGTTGTTGAAAAATTGAACTTTTGCACATTTGTAGGATCTGGATTATTTCTAAGAGGGATTTTATACAGTTGGAACTGATGGGGAAAGATGGGGTGGTCTCATTGACTGGTACAGCTATGCACATTTCTTGGTGTGCTTTTTCCATGGTTTGTTAAGAGTGCATGCTTCATACTCGAATTCTAGCTGAAATGTCATCTTCTTTAAGCTTGTAAAAAGTGTAAACAATGTCAGCACCAGCTTTGGGGCAATTTATAAATAATTCCCTAGTTCCTTCTGCTAGGAAACAGTGAGGCATATACTATTCACTGTATATTTTTGTTTGTTTGAGAAGCACACTGTCTAGGAGAGAGACAGACCCAATCTCTTGGTCTTGTTGATGCCGACTATGACAAGTAACCAGTACAACCACTGGTAGGCAGGTTCTTTCAATGCCATGCCTCTTTATATGATGTAGCCTGAATAAATGAAAGTAACTCTAATGCATACGGAATTAACCAAGTGGGTCCTTTTCCTGCCCAACTCCATGGGGGATCAGCTTGGTAAAGAGTGAAGTGACCCTTTATTTCAAATGCCTAAATCAGTGAGCATTTCCTTGCTAGTCTTAAGGTTTGGAAATTTACACTGGGAGTTCTCAACCTTTTTAAGCCAGGGGCTGGGCCACGTTCCTTCAGACAGCTTCAGGGGCCAGATGGCCATTTTGCCCTTCCTCCAACACATGGCACTTCCTGGTGTGGTAGTGGGGCCACATGAAATAGTGCGTTTGGCCGCATTCAGCCCATGGGTTCCGGGTTGAGAATCCCTGCTCTAGATTATGATTGAACTATATTTAGTGCATGTTTTCCATATTTTGCATATTATTCTACAGTTTCTTTCTGCATGAAATATGCCTCTACTTCTGGACTTCCATTTGGCATGTTTTTTGTTTCTTTAACTTTTCATTTTCCTGTCTTGGTGTTACTGACTCTGTTTAGATGAGAACCTTCAGATCAGGAAGTATTATTTTGATACCTCTGTGAAGGCTCTAAGATTCTGACTCTGCTGGTTAATAAAACATTTGTATCTGTTCCTTGAGCCTTACATTCTATCCTAACCAGAACCCTCAAAACATAGATTTGAATGATTCAGAATTGGAAAGTATAGCTCAAATTATGCATGATTTTTTTTTAAAAAAATTGATCCAAAACCAGAAACATGCAATGAGTAAATGTTTTGTATTTGGCCTGGATTAGAGACCCTATGAAGATCTGAAAATGCAGATCTGATGCAGATAAATCCTCTTTCCTTCTTTACAAGAGGGTGGTTTGTCTTCGTATTCTGCTTCTGGGCTTTCTTAGAGCAACTAGTTGTTTATTGTAGGATCAGGATGCTGGACCATGTTGGTCTGATCCAGCAAACTTTTCATGTTCTGATGTACTGAAAGAGAGACTGGCCCACCATACATTGACTATGGTGAATGTCGTTATTTGTTTATGATCCTGCAGCAAGTAGGATTAATAAATATTATTATTATTGCTTGACACTCAATGAGGTAAAAGAGGAAATAATAATAATAATAATAATAATAATAATAATAATAATAATAATAATAATAATAATAATAATAATAATAATAATAATAATAATAATAATAATAACAACAACTACTACTACTACTACTACTACTTGCCTTCAAATCAATTCTGACTTATGGCACCCCATTCTGGGATTTTCTAGGTAGAGAGTACTCAGAAATGGCTTACCATTCCCTTCCTCTAGGGCCGTAGTTCCCAACCTAGGGCACACACACCATTTGGGGGGGGGGGCAATTTGAGATTGTTTCAACCAAGTTAATGGCCTTTTAGGCTTCCTCAGTTAGCTGGGTCAAATTATGCAAGTACCATGCAAATATTATGCTAACACCAATAGGGGTCTGGCCAAATATTTTCAAATTTAAATGTAGGAATCTGTTCCTTAATTAGAAAAGAAAAAAAAGATCACATTTGCCCCAGTTCTTTTCGAAATCAAGCACAATCCTCAAAATGTTTGCTTAGAGGTTAAGTCTCAAATAGTAGGGTTTATTATTTAGGATGCAACAATCCTTCTGAAATTCCTCTAGCCATGCAAAGACAAGGATGCACTAGATTGCACAGAATGCCGTTACCCTTCCCACCAAAGTGGTACCTATTTATCTACTTACAATTTCTTGCTTTCAATCAGCCAGGTTGGTAGGAGCTGGGACAGACGCCGGGAACTCACTCCATAGTGTAGCACTTGGGTCTTGAACTTTATTACATCACTAAAGTACTAAAACCATAAGCTAGTTTTTGATTCCGACAGAACTGTTCATCAGACTGGGCATTACAAGGCTGACTGTGATACTGAAGAAAAAATGAAAGTGTCATAAAGAATTTCCTCTGACCACAAAAACTCTCAGGCAAATTTAACTGCTCCTCAAACCCTTTGTTTGTCAATTCACACAGAAACTAAGACGGAAAAATAGTTCATTTATTGTTCTGGACAAGTTTGGACAGATAAATACTGTCTGAAATTTGACATAGATGACAAGATGCTTTGTGGGTTCTGCTGCTTTAGATAGCCAAAATATTTCTTTGAGAAGCGTTTTTATTTTTAGAATAGAGTCTAAGTGGAATGAGAACAAGTAAGAGGTTGTTTGAGATTTTAAACTGCACCCTCGTCTGCTTTCTGGAATGTCTACTTCAGTAAATAATTCTTCAAATGCTACTAGCTTAGGGTTTCCTTTTTGGGGAATTTATAGATAAATCATAGATAAACCTAAAAATTGAAGAGGATTCTTAAACAATTGTTGGGGTTGTGTGCTTTCATTGCCAAAAACCTCAGACATAGACAGCAATAATTATAGCTCAATGATTTAGGTATCAGTTGGGAGTCTGATTCTCTGCTGTGTCTCTTTTACAAAATCTGGATTCCAGCTCTGTCATTCTAAAATTGCTGTTGCTTTTAAATCACAAGCGGCCTACAATATATCTGTTTGGTACAAATCAAATTCTAAAGTTCATCCTCCCCAGTTTTCATACTAATGGACTAGTCCAGAGATTCTCAACCTGTGGCCCATGGGCCAGATTTAGCCCATGGCACCCCCTCAGGAAGTGCCATGTGGTGGAGGAACTGCCAAATGGCCGCCGGCCCCCAAAGCTTCCTGAGGGATGGTGACCCGAACCCCAGCTTAAAAAGTTTGAAAACTAGTCTATCCAGGATTCCGCTTTAACTTATTAGCGATGGCAAACCTTGGCACTCCAGCTGTTCTTGATCTTCAATTCCCAGAAGCCCTGATCAGCAGAAGTGATGACTTGGACTACTAGGAATTGAAGTCCAAGAACAGCTGGAGTGCCAAGGTTTGCCATCACTGCGCCTATTCCAAATGTCTATTTCTTCCCTTTTTGCCACAACGGGAACCCTGTTGCTTTAAGTCTAACTGACAACAGTGGCTAGCATTGATCAAGATGTTTAAACCAGTTTGGGACTGACATAAAAATATCTATTTTATAGAAGCAAGCAAGAGCAAGCATGTGCTTACAGAATAAGAGGTGTATTGTGCGTAAATACAACTGTAAGACGGCAGCAGGCATTGCAGTGACTCTGAGATCAGTGATTTACTTTCACTTTAAGTCTGCACATTTTGCACATTGCAAGACACTTTGTTCCTTCCTCCGTTTTCTTCGGGCACGATATTAGATTTAGAGCGACACTCACAAAAGCCAGCATGCAGCCCTAATATTTGATAAACTGTTCTAAATCTCTCTTTGCGTCTATTTCCAAAATAAAAGAAAGGGGAGGAGAGAAGGAAAATGCACCATCAAACTATTTATAAGGGGGAAAGAGGGGGATTCATGATATTTCAGGGGCTCATGAGCATGCATTTACACTCTCCTAATGTTAGACTGGAACTTGTTTGAACTAACCAGCCTATATCTCAAGGAGTGGTGAGAGCATGAGCAAAGGGCTATTTCATCAGTTCCTGTATTCTCCATGCTGCTTCTTTTTCCTATGTGGCAACGCGCTGTAAGAGAACGGGGACTTTATGTTCTGCCGATCCCTCTCAGCTTCCTCCTCCTCATCGTATCTTTCATCCTCCTCCTCTTCTTCTTCTTCAACTTCTTCATCACTTTGGTGGGGGCTGTTATGTTGAGAAACAGAGGGCGATGGAGGTACTGAGGAAGGGCGTGGGTATCGGAATCCTTCCGTCTGTAAAGAGCAAAAAGAAACATAAATCCTGGACATAGGATTCAACAGGTAGATGGCCCTTCATATTACGGCACTGTGTAAACCTTAACAACACGGGCTAGCTGGGCCAACATAACTTGGCATATCTGGGCAAGCATAAGGCTTTCAGCACCCTGGAAAGCCCTGGGCTTTGCTTGGTGTTACAGAAATCTATAGTAGGCTGATGCCTCTGGCAAGCCCCCTTTCCTCTATGTCTGAGAGGGAAAGAAAATATAGAAAGCCACACAACACACTATAGGTAAAGATCTTCCTTGCTCAAAAGCATGTTGTGCCTGACTCTGGGGTTCAGTGCTCTTCTCTGTTTACAGCCAAAGAGCCATTGCTGCCTGTGTCTGTAGATACTTCCGTGGTCATGTGTCAGGCATGACTAGATGCTGCAGCATGTGGAACACTGTTACCTTTCCTACGAAAGCAGTACCTATTTATGTACTTGCAATTTTTTGTTCTCGAACTGCTAGGTTGGCAAGAGCTGGGACAGATGATGGATGCTTACTTTGTTGTGTAGCATTCAGGCCTTGAATTGCTGGCCTGCCAATCTTCCAGTTGTCAAACTCAGCATCTTAACCACACAACACACTACACAATTCTGCAGAATGGAGGCACTCGGGACTAAAGTCTCAAATCAAAGTGTCTCATTCATAGCTTATGTAGAGCATCAGGCACATAGGTTGTATTAATCATACATTTTATGCATCAGTCAGTTCCAAACAGTACATATTGACAGTACATGTTGCATATTAATCAAGGATTGTGTACAGGCTCCCAGCTCTGGATTCTCGCCAGAGGAGGCTAGGCAGATGAACCTTGGGGTTTTTCCTAATTGCTTGTGTATTCAGCTCAGACTGACTTAAGAGTGGTTTTCTTTTTCCCTACCATTTCTCCTGTTTTCTAAGTATCCCATGGCTACAGATGTAACAGTGTAGTTGCCTAAAAATTTTGGGCAAAGGTGGATGCAGGGTTGTTGAGGGGGGGGGGGGGGTTGCTAAGGGAAAGGGTATTCTTATGCAGCTCTATATGTAATATAAATTTTATTACACCACTACCACCACATTTCAAAGCTGCATGAGTCAGGAGTTGAACTGGGCTGTGGAACAAAACCAGAACTCAGATTTGATGGAAGGATGAACAGGAAAATCAGCACATCCGAGATGATTTGCCCAATTCAGACAGAAAGCCAAGCTAGTCTAAAGGTGGAGAACAATTCACAAAGCTAACATCACTACAAATTATATTTCTTAGCACTCCTGGCTCTCTAGCTAGAAGCTACTGTTGCAAGAGGCAGAGGCTGGAAAAGTTTTTTTCCTCATCTACAGCTCCTAGACTCGTGATGGTGAACCTTGGCACTCGATATGTTCTTGGACTTCAATTCCCAGAAGTCCAAGCCCCCGTGAATCCACACGAAGGGGTTTACTGTGATTCATCCGGCCTGCATCGCCCTTGTCGCTCCTGGAAGCGGAAGTAAAATGCGCCCATATGGTCCTAGACTGTCCAGATTCTAACACTGGGTACTGTTACAGCAAGAGGCATAGTGAGAAAAACATTGGTAGAGCTTAGATGCTATATTCCCAGAAAGGTTTTTTTTCCCCCCAAGCTCCAGCAGTGAGTCTAACACCACACTCTTAACGGGAAAGTAACACTTCATGGTATCTTTTTTCTTTTAAAGTTATGTGCTGTTAAGCTGGAAACAACTAATAGCGACCCCGGTAGGACTTTCAAAGTAAATAAGATATTTCAGGAATGGTTTCCCTAGTTCCACTCTTTCAGTGATCTTCCACAGCCAAGTCTCCAGAATCTTATAGTGTGTAATTCTATCTACAAGGGCTATAGTGGCTTATTGGTTAAGACACTAGGATTCACAACTGGAAGGAAGATCAGCAGTTTGAAACCTGAGTGCTGAATGATAGAATAAACTCCCATAATCTGTCCCAGGTCCTGCCAACCTAGCAGTTCGAAAGCAAGAAATTGCAAGTAGGTAAATTGGTACTGTTTTGGCGGGAAAGGTAACAGTGTTCTGTGCTCTCCGGCATCTAGTCATGCCTGTCACATGATCATAGAAACATCTGCAGATGCAGAAAATGCTGGCTCTTTGGCTGTAAATGGAGATTAGCAACACTCCCCTAGAGTTGGACGCAAGTGGCTTTCAGGCAAGGGAGACCTTTACTCGTCCTGGGTAACTGTTAAAAAATAAAGACCTTCTAAATGCTAGAGTTGGTCCTACTTTGAAGTAGTGAGGAATTGGGTGTTGGCCAAACCCAAGGAATAGGAGGAGGTAAATTTGTCTTAGCCAGAGATGTCAAAATCACTTGGACTCAGTGCTTCTTGGATGCCAAAATGGAGCCACCTTTTAGTGAGTCCATTCTGCAGTTCTTTTGGCCTGACCTAGTGTGAGAAAGATTAGCCAGCAACGCAAGGTTACCATTATCAGGGTATGCCCGATTGTGGTTCAAAAATAACACCTTTAAAACCCTACATGGTAGTGGGCCAGGATACCTGAGAGACCGCATCTCCCCAAGGGTATCTCTCCATCCCACCAGAGCGGACTGGAGAGGTGCCTTAGTGGTGCCATCTGCCAGAGAGGCTCGACTCTCTGGCACTAGAAAGAGGGTCTTCTCCTTGTTCGCTCCGACTCTGTGGAACTGCCTGCCTTTGGAGATGTGCCTCCAGATGGAGCTATTGGCTTTTAGGAAAGGTGTGAAAACTTGGCTGGCAGGTATGGTGTGGGGGTAACGATGGCTTATTGACCCCTCCCCGCTAGCTTATTTAACATCTTATTTAACACCTTATACTTACCCTCCCTCTCTTTTACTCCTTTACTTAAAGAAATGACATGTCAGAAAACAAAACAAAATAAATAAAATAAAATAAAAAACACTGTAGCACTTTAAAGACTAACTGCTATATTTTTATTGTTAGCTTTCATGGATCAAGTCCACTTCATCAGACAAAGAGTGAAACTTACAGGCATGTTCTTTATATACCAAATTCAGGGGCTCAAAGGGAGAAACAAACAAACACAATCTTCAAGGAGGCTCTTTCTGTGTACCCATACCATGAAGACTGTCCTGAGAATATAATGCCCTTCATCTGCCTTCTGCATCTCAGCATGACACCCATACCACTGGTCCAGTTCTGCAAGCCACTGTCTGGCCCTGTGGTCCTGTGCCCTTTTGGCACAAAAAGTCCTCCTCAGCCCCAGGTTAGTATTGATGAAGCTGCTCCCCCACCCCAATCAAGATGGATTCAAGTGAGATTTAATCTACTTGGGGACCCTTCCCTGTGGAGTTTGGTACCCAAGGCCTTTAGTCCTCAGGGTGGCCAGGTTAGTTAAAAGCTGCCTGACACTTGGCGTTGAATTGCTGGCAGTATCGTCTACTCTATTACAATGGTCTACTCAGTGCTAAACAGCAACAACAGGGAAAAGCAGCTGATCATATCCTGTTACAGATGGTATAAGGATGATTAAGTGGCGACATGGAGAAACAGAAGTGCAATGCACCAAACACACAACATGTCTAGATTTAGTACTAGTTACCTTTGGTGGAGCATTTGGTACAATCTCAAACTTCTCAGGAAATGTGTGACTAAGAGCCAAATGCCTGGCATGCATATAAAACTAGAAGGGAAGAAAGACAGACATCTGAAATATAAATCGTCAAAGCAAGAATTGGCTCCTTGACAAAAATCAGGAAAGGAAAGTAGCTAATGTCTATTTAGACTTTTATAGGCATTCACAATTTATGACCTATCCTTTTACACATAGAAACAACCATCCATTTTTGTATTCTTTGGTAGGAATAAAGACACCTTAACAACACAGTCTTATATCTACTTACCTTACCATAAGCCCCTTTGAATTTAGTGGGATTTTCTTCAAACCAGACATACATAAAATTGCACTGATAATGAACCATCCTTATACTATCTCTGACTCCAAGTTCTATAGAAATGTAGGAACCCTTTGTATCATTCTTATATATAAGAATCACAGAGTTCTAGAGAGAGCTGTGTACACTGGTGAGATAACAGAAGACCAGATAGCAGAAGACTGCAGTTACCGAGGTGAGAAATGAATGATATGTCCCTTCCTAAACAGACCTAGCCTGCTTCCATAACACAGCTAGACTTTAGGTCTATTGTAAATAATTATGTTGCTAAAAAACCCTAAGCTCTACATATAATTATATATTACCAATTACGGATAGCTCTAGAAGCTTATTGGAGAACAGTCTAAGAAGCAATGGTGTGCTTGAAATGCATAAAATGGTCTTAACATACCCTGCCTAGATATCTCCAGTCCAGCAAGTCTGAAAGTCTCTCAGTTCGATTTCTCTGCACAATTCTTTGCCGCCGTGATTGTTGGCAGAATCCATAAAGGATCTGTGTCAACTGATTACAAGACTCCTCTGGGGAGCGAAACCTCCTATCCACAATGTAAATACCTGTAGAAGACAAACCAGATTGGAAAGAAGCAAGGAGAGATAGGTGCCCTTTTTGAAGGCTTGCAGCATCTGTCGTTATATAGAATGACCTTTTTAAAATTCCTTTTCTCATAGGACATAAATAATTTGTTTAGTTCATTTGTATTCTCTTCTTCCTCTTGCTCCTTTTTTTCTTCTTTAATTGATTAAAAATCCTGAGCAGCTGAAATATTTGTATGCTTTCAACGTGATCCCTGAAGTTCAGGGTAAGTGCTTGGAAACTACAGCTCATGCCAAGTACAACTAGCAGAAATTGTATCTGGCCAGACCTCTGGCCCTCTTTCTTCCTCTTCAAGTGCCGCATCTGATTCCGAATATGGACTATCATCATGGCAATCAGTCATGAAGATTGTCCTGGGAATATAATTCAGTGGTCTTCCATTTGACTTCTGCATCACAGTGTGACACCCAAAGTACCACTGATCCAGTTCTGTGAGACAGGTTCTGATCCTGAGCCCCTTTGGCATACAAAGTCCTCATTGGCCCCAGGCCAAGGCTGATGAAGCTGCTGCTGTTGCTGCTGCTTTCATGTCCTGATCAAACCTTGGACTGTCAAAAGGAAGCCCCTTCCTTCACTTTGTCGTTGCCCAAACCCAAGTCCTCATCAGTGCATGTCTGGTAGCAATCGGCAGACCAGTCAATTAGCTGGATTCTAACTATGGTAATAGAGTAGACTCTTTCTAACACCGGACTCTTTCTAACACCAGATCAAACCAAAGGATGAAGCTGCTGCCCTTCATCAAGATGGATTGAAATGGGATTTAATCCATTTAGAGACCACCACTCTTCCCTGTGAACTTTGCCACCCAAGGCAGTTAGTCTTCAAGGTTGTCAGGTTAGTCTGACCATCGGCATTGAGTCACTGGCAGTATGGTCTACTCTATTGCCATAGCAGGATAACCTGGCCAGATTGCATCAAACCCCCTTTACAGACCACAAACTTGCTAATCGGTTTAACATTTTTGTTAGGTTATTTTTTGCTCTTCCTTTTTTCAAAACTACTCCATTTTGAGAGTTTGTATTTACTTATTTTAAGTAACTTTGGGTACCTTTCTGAGAACTGAAACATAGATTCAAATGGTTTTGTAAATAATCAAAACATAAACAGAACAGCAGGTATGACATGGTATTTGCAAATTCTTCCATGAAGGCTTAGAGGGCACCAAAAATGCATATAAAAAACTATAAATTCATTCATTATTGGGTTCAGTGCTGAGTGTTGAGTATTCTCACCATAAGCAGCTGGGTCAGCCACATGCTCCTGCATGAAGCAGCCAAATCCAGAGAGGTTTGTGGTCACACTGGGAATGCCCATAACAGTGCATTCAGCTGCCAAAAGAGAAAGACACAAAGGGGTGAAGACACGCTAAAACGACATGCACATCATGTGTTGTTGTCTGCCAGGAGCCCCGACTTGAGCATATTGGTCTTGAATTTAGGGACTCCAACCCTTATCCTATTCAGGCTCCTCCAAGTGATGTAGGGGAGGTTGAGATCTTCAGCTTTAATGTTCTTCCTTGTCCAGCAAGCTCCTTCTTCCATCTTCTACTTTGGTTTTGCTCTTGCGTACTCTCAAGAATGTTTGTTCCTGTGGCACTGCTCAGTGGAGACAGAAACATTGGGACCAGGTAGGTTCCCTAGCCATCACCACATTTTACTCTCTTGGGCTCACCCACTCCATGGATGACAGGTTAGTTTGGCTGAGTGATTAGAGTGGGATTCCCTGAACTCAGACCTATCCTTGCTTGTAGTTTATAATCCCTTAAAAACATTATCAAGAAATCTATGTCACCATCTGCAAAAGCAGGTAAATCTATCATTTGCTTACCAGGAGTGTAGCCCCAGGGCTCATAATATGATGGGAATACCCCAAGATGGCATCCTCTGACAAACTCATCGTAGTCCATTGGTAATAACGGGCTTGTTGAAGAAAGGAATTCAGGATGCAATATCACCTGGATGGTTAGGGAGGAAGAAAGGAAGGAGGACAAAACTCACTTAACATTTTTCCAAGTACCGGTAACTAAAGGTCTTTCTTGTAGAGTATGAAACAGGTTTGCCCCATGTTGACACAAAGGACAGACATAAAAATGATGGAGTAAAAATTGTATGAAAGCATATTTTAATTAGGACTACAGTGGTTCAAAGAATGTTCAAATTATCGAACAATTGCACTCATCCCACACGCTAGCAAGGTGATGCTCAAAATAATACAGGATAGACTGCAACAGCATGTGGAAAGAGAATTACTAGAAGTGCAGGCAGGGTTCAGAAGAGGCAGGGGGACTAGAGACCACATCGCCAACATACGTTGGATCATGGAAAAAACAAAGGAATATCAGAAACAAGTCTACTTCTGTTTCATTGATTACATTAAGGCCTTTGACTGTGTGGACCACAACAAAATGTGGCAAGTAATTAAAGAGATGGGAATACCGGAACATCTTATATGCCTCATGAGAAATCTGTACATGAATCAAGACGCAACAGTTAGGACAGAATATGGAATGATGGCGTGGTTTGGAATAGGAAAAGGAGTAAGACAAGGCTGCATTTTGTCACCCTGCTTATTCAACTTATACACAGAGCACATAATGCGCAATGGAGGGATGGAGAAATCACAATTTGGGATCAAAATTGCTGGGAGAAACATCAACAATTTGAGATATGCAAATGATACCACCCTAATGGCAGACAGTGAGGAGAACCTAAAGATGCTCCTGATTAGGTTGAAAGAAGAAAGTGAAAAAGCTGGCTTGAGACTAAATGTAAAGAAAACCAAGATAATGGCAACAGGCCCTATCAGTCCCTGGAAAATAGATGGGGAAGAAATAAGCAGTGACAGATTTTACTTTTTTAGGATCAAAGCTCATTGCAGATGGGGATTGCAGCCATGAAATAAAAAGGCGACTGATTCTTGGGAGGCAAGCGATGAGAAACCTGGGGAGCATAGTGAAAAGTAGAGACATCAAATTGCAAACAAAAATTCGTATAGTCAAAGCAATGGTATTCCCTGTGGCAATGTATGGTTGTGAGAGATGGACCATAAGGAAAGCTGAGTGCAGAAGAATATATGCCTTTGAGATGTGGTGTTGGAGGAGAGTTTTGAGAGTCCCCTGGACAGCAAGGAGAACAAATAGGTCAATCTTAGAAGAAATCAACCCTGACTACTCCTTAGAAGGTCAAATAGTAAAGATGAAGCTAAAGTACTTTGGACATCAAATGAGAAGAGAAGACTCACTTGAGAAAGCCTTGATACTGGGAAAAGTGGAAGGCAAAAGAAAAAGGGGGTAGCCAAAAATGAGATGGCTAGATGGTATTGTAGACACAATGGGCACAGAGCTGAGCAAGTTGAGGGGGATGGTGGAGGACAGAAGTACCTGGTGGACAGTGGTCCATGGGGTCGCAGAGGGTCGGAATCAACTGTGCGACTGAACAACAAACAGTGGCTGAAGTGGTTAAGATGCTGACTGGAAGGCGGAAGGTCAGCAGTTCAAAACCTGAGTACTGCATGATGGAATGAGAGCCCGTTTCTGTCCCAGTTCCTGCCAACCTAGCAGTTCAAAAGCAAGAAATTGCAAATAGATAAATAGGTACTACTTCAGTGGGAAGGTAAACAGCATTCCATGCACTTATGTGTCTAGGCATGCCTGCCACATGTCCATGGAAATGTCTGCAAATACAGACAGTGCTGGCTCTTCAGCTATAAACAGAGATGAGCACTAAACCCTAGAGTCAGATACGACTGGCTTTCAAGCAAGGGTGACTTTTACCTTTACTAGGAGAAATATCCTGTTCGACTGTGGAACAGATAGGCACAGGAAGTGGTAGACGATACATTCTCCCTGCTGGGAACAAGCTGTAGCTGTATCCTACACTGTAAGTCCTGTACTTGAACAAATATTTGCATGAGGTGACTTCCATTTGACTTGCACAGTTTTATGATCTAATTTCTATCCAATTCTTCAAAAACCCTCCCATTTCTGAATGTGGGAGATTTTGATTCTGTGCTTATGTTTCAAAATGCCAGAAAATGGCTCAGTGTTGCTGTAAAATATCTTGTCCACGTGGCCAGCAGGAAAAGGGATAGCAAAGGGCAGATCTGAATGTTGACAACACCAATTACAACAGTCAAGTTAGTTTATGCCCTTGTGCTCAATACCATTCTCACTCGTCAAAAAAACAGGCCTTAAAATTGCTTTTTGTTTGGGCAAGAAGCAGTTTCCTGATGGAAAAAGGAGTCAGGTTCGGAGATTTTACTTTGTTTGGTATCTCCTTATAAATGGGATGAAGCATAAGAGGGTATCCTATAGACCAGTCATGGCAAACCTTGGCACTCCAGGTATTCTTGGACTTCAGTTCCAGAAGCCCAAGTCAATACACCTGTTGATCGTTGCTTCTGGAATTTGAAGTTCAAGAACATCTGGAGTGCCAAGGTTGGCCAGCCATCACCTCTTTAGACATCCTGATCGCTAATATAGGTTTTTGTCAACGTTTTAGACTGTCATTTGATGTGTAAAGCTTTCAATCATTCTCTCTGCCAGCAATGCAGGCAAAATATTGTGTAGCAATTTTGGGCTAATTCATGGAGTTCTGAATTGTGAATATAGAAGAAAAATATCCCACATCCATAAACCAGAGATCTGCTATAGCTGTTCCAAATTTGGTACTGATGCAAAAATAACAGTTGTAAAATTATTATTATTTCTTTGAGCTGCCACCTTTTAAAAGAATTGCTTGTAGATAATTGATTCGCTCAGCTGCACAATAACACAGTTGCACTATCATGCAGCTATCATGTTGTATCTCAGTGGCAAGGTATGTGCCTGTTGTGCAGAGCTCTTGAGTTCTATCTCTGGTAACTCCAATGAACAGATATTCAGGTATTTACTTATTGCTTTTACATTCTCCCCTTTGTGTCAATGAGCCTGAAGGCATGTGTCTAGCTCTCTTATTCCCCAGTTATCACCACCCTGTGATGAGGGTGAAGTTGAGAGACAGTAACTTGCCCAAAGTTATTCAGAGAGCGTTGGAGGCAGGTTAGAAAGATAGGAATGGGTTATCTCCAGTTGAACTTTTCTAGCCACATTGGCAGTTCCTACACTAAAAGTCTGGAAAGAATAAGCACAGTGGGATATATGAATAACTGAATGCAGTTTAGGTACCTTTATACGTTCCCTTGTGCAGCCTAAAAATGATGCTTCATACTGTTGACCAGTACAGCTTGTTCTTTAACACCATTCAGTTTTCTTTAAAAGGGAAAGCAGATATAACAGGAATCACTGGGCTTTTTACCTTAACTCGATCTGTCCTGTTGTTGAAAAGGCCGATACGTCTAATGGTATTTAGGATGGGATCATTAGAATCGTCAATCATGTTGTGGGTGGTCACGGGAGGAAGGGAATGTCGCTGTAATGGAAAAAAATATGTACTTTCAGATACAGGATGTAAGCAAAAATTGGAAAGATATGTGAACTCAGTGAAAGTTGTTCTAACTGGGCCTTCCTTATCCCCTCTCTATGGAATTTCCATAACTTCTGACTGTAAATCAGCAGTTGTTTCAATGGGATCCACCAACACCTCTATATTTAGCTACCCTATGAATGATGAAGATGCTTTATAGCTCCTCAATGAAATACTTAGGAGCCACGGTTCCCTCTCATTTGGCTAAGGTTAATACTTTAAACTACAATCCATATTACATCTAGTTCAGGGGTGGCCAAATTTGGTGGCCCGGATATTCTAGGACTTCAGTTCCTAGAAGCCCTCATCAGCAGGTGTGCTGACTTGGGCTTCTGGTAATTGAAGTCCAAGAACACCTGGGGCACCAAAGTTAGCCACCTCTGACTAGTTAAACAAAAACTCATAGGATGGGGAAATTGAATCTGTCATTACTAGATCACATAGTAGCAGTCAAGATGTCAATTCTGCCTAGGTTAAGTTCTTCCTGCAGGGATATTAAATACAAGAAGACCATGTGTATGCAATTTATTCATAACTCAAAGAAATCAAGTGTATTTCATGCACTGAATTTCCATAAACCATGACTCCCTTCCTTAGCCATCCCTTATTTTATGATGTTGACAAACGGACTTAATTTAAATTGTGGGAAGACTACTAAGAGATCTATATAATAGTTCTGATCCCAAATCAGAGGAACAAGCTAGCACTATCTCACCCTCCTGATTTCAAATATTTCAAGACCAATATCCACCAGATTTAAAGGAGCATTATAATAGCTTCTGCATGTTTATTTTATGCAGTGCTAGTCAATTTAAGTTCTAGTAATAAAGAAATTAGTTCAACCTATTGGCTGAACTATCGGTACATGCTTTCATACATGGTGGACATATCCTCCAATTCAGTTATTCTGGACCAGAACTTTTATAGAAATAGGATTAATCAAAGGGCAAAAATTTAGAAAATCACCAGATTCAGCTCTTCTGTCATTTTCAGGTAATAATGGACAGCTAATTAATAAACAATTGGTTGGTTTTTTCTCTATGGTCATGTGTTTGGAAATTACTACGAACTGTAATTTATATTTACATACATGGAGAAATAGAATACAGTACTACCTCGGATAACGACTGCATCAGATAATGCTAACATCGGATAACAATGAAAAATTTCTAAAGAAATACGATCTGTTAGCGTTATCCGATGCAGTCATTCTTAGCAGCAGGGTGGCTGGCAAGCTGAACTGGGTTCTCTGTTCAGCTTCCCCAGCCATCCCACAGCTGCGGAGGCATGGGCGGGTAGCTAGGGAAGCCGACGGGGAGTCCCCATCGGCTTCCCCAGCCACCCTGCACCTGTTGATCGGGTCCCCCAACCTCCCTGGAGCCGGCGGAGGGGTCAGAGAGCCCGAAATAGGTAAAAAGTCCATTTTTTACCCATTTTGGCCTCTCTGACCCCCCTGCCGGCTCTGGGCAGGTCGGAAGACCCAATCCAATTTGTTTCCAAAGTTCCCCCACCCTCCTGGAGGCTGTAGCAAGCCAAAATGCAGGATTCAAAAACGGACCTGTTTTTTTTACCCATTTTGGGCTCTACTGGCTCCAGGGAGGTCGGGGTACCCAACCCAAGCTGTTTCTCGACTTCCCTCACCTCCCTGGAGGCTGCAACAAGCCAAAACAACAGGATTCGAATCCTGACATTTTGGCTTGTTGCAGCCTCCAGGAGGGTGGGGGAACTTTGGAAACAAATTGGATCGGGTCCTCTGAGCTGCCCAGAGCCGGCAGGGGGGTCAGAGAGGCCAAAATGGGTAAAAATGGACTTTTTTACCTATTTAGGGCTCTCTGACCCCCACCTGCTGGCTCCAGGGAGGTTGGGGGACCCAATCCAAGCTGTTTCCAAAGTTCCCCCACCTCCCTGGAGGCTGCAGCAAGCCAAAACATCAGGATTCAAATCCTGACGTTCTGGCTTGTTGCAGCCTCCTGGGAAACAGGGCTTTTTTTAACATTGTGCGATCAATGCATCGCACGTTAAAAACCGGATAACGACAAGACTTGTGGAACCAAGTCTCATCGTTATCCGAGGTACTAGTGTATGGAATATCGCCATCATGAAAAAATTAACACACCAGTTCAAATTAATCGAACCACCACACTCCCAACATGATTTTTAAAACACTTAATTTTTTAAAAAGAAATGTTACTAAGAATGACAAGATTTATTTTCCACCAGCCTCCCATGTTAAGGTTATACATTTCTAGTGAAACACCTGGACTGGACTATAATTTTGATGTAGTTTCCATGTTCTTTCCATGAAGATTTTTAAAAATGCCTTCAGTAACTTCATTCATTTATTAGCTGCTATCATTATGTTGTTTTGAAGTTTTTTTAAACATGATAATATATATTTAAATATAATATATTTGCATTTAAATAGGTTTTTCAACCTGCCTGCCTGTTTGTTTCAAAGTATAATCTCATTGAATGCTCCAACTGGTTATCCAGAGTGGGAAACATCCCAGATGGGTTGCATAAAGATTAAATAAATGGATGGATGGATTTTTTTTAAAATCACATTTAAAATAGTCACATCTTTCTGCTACTAAATTTTCTATTGCAATCAGTTGTCATGGAAAGATCCCCATTTCCTAAACATGCCCAAAAGAAATGGAGGAAATTTAGTTTTCTTAGGCCTCCAAAAATCATTTCTGTTCTCTGTGCTTAGAGAGATTGCTATTCTCCCTCCTGTAAAATTCGAGTAGCTTGCTATTCTACTAACAGGGCTCTGTTTTGGCTCAGCTGATCCAGATAACACACAGCTGTGTAGAGGTTTAGATAAACTCCATTGTGGGAGTGAAGAGACTCAGTTTGTTTTCCGGATACCAAAGGAGCAGGATGTTATGGACTCTTTGTTTTGTTTTGTTTAAAATGATTACTGGACTATGTTTTGTTTTATGGACTATGTTTGGCTTCTGAAGATTATCTATGCTTTTTATGGATGACTCTAATGGGACAATAAACTCTGTTTTGCCTCAATGTAGACTCTTAATTGGTTAAGAGGTAAGACAATACACACACACGCTATCTAAAACCTCCTTGTTATGAAGAGAAATGGTAGCTGGTACAGTTGAATAATTTTACAACAACGCCCTGTACGAAGTAAACCAGCTGCTAAAACTATTTCCCCTGACAACTTAGATTTCTGTGGAAAGAATGTTTCCCTAAGAGACACATGTAGTCTGAAATATTACGGATGAGACACAGGTTTATTGGATTCAGAAGTACTAGATTTATACCAACGTTTTTCTCTCACTCACATACTGTAGTCCTAAGAAAAGGAGGGAAAAATCATTCCTCTAACCTGGGTTGAATAGATGGCTCGTTTCATAATGGTTACGTCATCGCGGTCTATGATCTTGCTCATATCTGGGATTTCTCCTCTGTAAAGGCAATAGGATAAACTTCTTAGTATAGAAGGAATATATAATTGACATTGAAGCTTGGCCTTTTCCTTCGTTGGGTCAAAGACTGCAATTTAACACACTGAGCCTCATGGAGTTAATAGTAACTCCCAAGCAACTAAGTATTTCCTCAACTATAATTCTAGAACTGCTTCCAAGTGAGACTTCTACTCCGCAATTACACTGTCTCATAGAATTTACACTATGTTTCCCCACTGCCTCTTTCATCTTCTGTTCTTACAAAACCAAATTGGTTAATGAGAGACAGGCAGAATAAAGACTGGCAGTGCTAGGAACTATCAGTTAGGAATCAGTTACATCCTGTGAATTTAATTTCTGAGGTGGTGATGGATTGGAGGCTCAGGAGGAGATGATGTTCAGCCTATTATATTTGGGCTTCCTTTTCACCTTAGAGATCATATTCACATATGCAGGTCTTCCTCCATATCTGTATATGAGACATTCCACAGAGACATGTAACCATGGATAACAGCGTACCCTATATTTTACACATATACCTGAGTCATACAAACATTGGGCTCCTGAAGCTTTTCCTTACTCATCCATGAGGTACACATACATAATAGTATGAATTCCAAGCAGTTGCTGTTTACCTTGGACGTGGTGGGCAATTAAATGCAAAACTTAAATACATTAACTCTACAGTTAAATATGAAAAACCTGAACTCTCACCGTAATAGGCCTTCATAGAGTTTTTTGCCAAACTTTTCCTTCACAGAATGTGCGGTGTCCCTAAGAGAGAGCAGAAGATAATTCTGCTAAAGTATGGTAGTTCTATCACCTCACCTCCCTCAACGTGTTCAGCATTTCTTAATTTGAACTGTCAAGAGTACATAAATTAATAAAAAGGGGCATGAAAGCATTTACTCTTTAAAAGCAATACATGAAAATTTTTAGACCTACACGTGTCAGCTAAAGCCAGGGGAAAACTGCTCAGCACAAGAGTTTTTAAAAAACCCAAGAGGGACTAAGGCAAAATTGACCTGACTAGCCAAAATTGACCCAGCAGGCAAGTGCTACAAGTCCAGCAATCACCTACAGGAGCTTGATGGCAGAAATAAGGGAGGGAGACATGAACTATGACACCTCTTTCAAACTATAAATATAGGGCTTTTTCATGGCCTTACTTAGTGGGTGGTTGATGCCAGTTTTGCTCAAAGACCTGACTTGCTGTTTACAGACACAGATTGTCTGGGCACTTTGCCAAGAGAAGGTATGCTCCAAAACAATAGATAAGGAGTCTCACTGAAAACATTACTTTTAATTCACCTAATTGTTTTATGATTCAGTTTTCTCTTGTATTTTACAACATTGATGCATTCTGTTTTAGTAAAATTAAGCCAAATGCTTTCTTTATAGTACAAGTACTGAAAATATTAAGTTTCTTATTCAAATAGAATTTCCTGTTCAATCAGAAGCTTTCTTTCTTCCAGTTTTGCTTAGGCTGATTTCTTAATTTGTGGTAATCTGCTGCTGAAATTTATGCCAGTTGCACTACACTGACATGTGTATGCAATAAGGTCCTGGCCATTTCATACAAAATGTGACTCCCCTTCCTGCAGTTTGGATCAGTGCAGTCTAGAACCCTACCACATCTCTCCATACTATATGAAGTATAGATTTTTGTTTAATGTCCAAACATGATGACTGCTTGACCAAAAGAAAGCCTCCTCTCTCACCGCCATCCAGTAGCATAGAATGGGGGTGCAGAGGGGGAGGCCGCCCCAAGCGGCACTTTTTGGGCCTATGGGTGTTCTTGGACTACAATTCCCAGAAACCCTAGAGGGAGCGGGCGCCAGTGTCCTAGGCCCCCGCCAGGGGGTGGCAAATTTGGCTTACGCCCCGGGCAGCTGAATCCCACGCTACGCTACTGCCAACATCAATCACTAATTCACTTGTTTCATCCCTCCAGAACAAAATGATGTTTACCAAAGCTGCTTTCGGATGGCCTGGCCTTTCAAGGTTTCCACATTGAAATTGTTTGTGTTTGCCGGCATTATGAAGAACACGACAACCGTGACATCACTCCTGTGCACCTGAAAGAAGAAAAGAACCCTTTTGTAAGGTCTCTGCCATGTCTTAACAGAACCATAGCTAGGAGTTGTCTAAATTAAACAGCAGCAGTGTTCTGAGATTTCAAGCAGCATGCTTTCCTAGCCTTCCATGGAGATGATGTGGAATAGATCTGGGACTTCCTACATACAAAGTACATATTCTTGGGAGGAATGTATACAATGATAGGACTCTTACACCATTAACTATTGTGCAGAAGACAGTTTCAGCCACTACAGCCTGTCATTTAAGCTCTACCGATTAAGCCATGGCACATTTTGCCTTTTCTTACCCGGCCCTATGATCTGCATCTCTTAAAATTCTGGTTAGGCAAGAAAAATCCCTGGCGTTAATTCTCAGGCTGAAGCATGCTCCGTTTGTCAGAACCTCATTTCCCTTCAGTTTTTACCATCCTTTTCTTCTGTGCACTTCACTGTCTAGGCATGCCTGTCACATGTTCACAGAAACATCTGCAAATGCAGACATCTCTGGCTCTTTGGCTATAAACAGAGATGAGCACTGAACCCTAGAGTCAGATATGACTGGCTTTCGAGCAAGGGTGACCTTTACCTTTCTTTTCTACAGTGTACTTCAATTATTTAAAGAGGAACATGCAATAATCTGCAATTGTGAGAGATGCTTATATATATAATTGCCTCATCTTTAGGGGGCTGATGTTTTACTTAATGGTTAAGATGCTGAGCTTGACAACCAACAAGTTGACAGTTCAGCAGTTCAAGACCTAAGTGCTGTGCGACGGAGTGAGCGCCTGTTGGTTGGAAAGGTAACAGCACTTTGGCATCTTCTAGTCATGCTTGCCACATCACCAGAGAAATGTCTGCAGACACAGACAGTGCTGGCTCTTTGGCTATAAATGGAAATGAGCAACACATCTTAGAGTCAGACACGCCTGGCTTCCAAACAAGGGAGACCTTTATCTTTACTAATGCAGGCACATATATACAAGTAATACCTCATATAACATTAGTATCGAATAACACTAAAATCGCATAACATTAAGGAATCTGGGGGGAAGAATTGCATCAGATAACATTAAGATCCTATGGGATGCTTCAGATAACAACCGCTAAAGCCTGTGTGGTTACAATGTATCTCTATGGATCCCATAGGATTTTAACATGCATCAGATAACACTAAAAATCATATAACACCAAGACTTGTGGAACCAGGTTTTAGTGTTATATGAGGTTTTACTGTATATTTATTTGTCTCCCTGATTTATACATATAAATCTATAGCTCTTGTTCTTTTAATACCACATAGAAACTCAGAAATCTTCCAGAAGGGCTGATTGACCCCAAAACAGGAGGTGTATTCCCCATGAACCAAACTCCCAACCTCTAACTCTGAGGTCAGATACCTAAACCACTGAACTATCCAGCCAGCTGTGAATTCCTTTACACAAAGGAATGCTCACAAATTCCTTTACACAAGTGTAATTTGGCAATAGAATTCTGCCCAGAGGACATTAACATGGATTTGTTATGTTTCTATACAATTATCATCAATGCTTGTGCAATTAGCGCAATAGGCATAACAACCTGGAATGTATAATTTGCAAATAACCACTATCAGTAAATATTAAGGCCTGTAAGATAAGGCCTGTAGGAATGACATGGGGGTATTCAAGTACGGTATGTATCTGATACAAAGATGCATGTCCTAAGGACACGGGAAGATATAGTAACTGAGCAAGAAGATGAGAAAAGCCCACCCCTCTGAAAGTTGGAAATTAGCAATGAAACCTGGGGCAGCTACTCCAACCCAGAAAGTTATCTAGGTAAAGGTCGCCCTTGCTCAAAACCCAGTCATATCTGACTCTAGGGTTCTGCGCTCATCTCTGTTTATACCCAAGGAAACAGCACTGTCAGTGTCTGCAGACGTTTCAATTGACATGTGGCAAGCATGACTAGATACCGGAGTGCATGGAACACTGTTTACCTTCCCACCAAAGTGGTACCTATTCATCTACTGGCAATTCCTTGCTTTTTAACTGCTAAATTGGCAGGAGCTGGGACAGAGATGGGAGCTCATCATGCAGCACTCGGGTCTCAAACTGTTAACCTGCTGACCTTCCAGTCATCAAGTTCAGCATCTTAACTATTAAGTCCCTTAGCAGAAGGTTATCTATTTGTATCCTGACTCCAAAAGCCAAGCCTTAACTAAAATGACCTGCTCTTTGGAGACAACCTATTGAACAGTTACTTGGGACTCAGAGAAGCACCTGAAGTCCCAAACAGTAATCTGTAATCCAGAGCAGACCAGAAGGACATTGGGTGGGACTCCACAAGGCTCCATAGACATACTTATGGCTGACTAAATAAACTTCCCTCTTACCCTCAGTAGGAAGTTCAGTCTTGACAAAGCCTCTAAAAACATGTCGGCTCCTTTGTTGGAAAACTCGTACCTCCCGGCAATGAAGAAAAACAAGGTCCTTTCAAGGTTGAAATCAAGGTGACTAAAAAGAGCCAACAGAAAAGTGGTTGAAATGGTGGGTCAAACAGTAGACTGTCCTCAACAAAGATCATCCACATCAGAGCAACTACATAATTAGTTTGAGTAACTTAAAATCCCTGCCTTATCTACGTAGAAAAGCCACTTGTTTTCCCAGAAAAGACCACTATCTGAAATGCCCAAAGCACATAGGCCTTCTTATCAAATATGCGATATGTGATTTTTTGTATTATCTCATGCATGACCTGGGGCTGCATACCTTAACCATTGTTTTTATTGGCCCTCTGGCCTCATCCTACTGCCACTACTCTGACCAATTTTCTATATCCATTTGGTTCTTATGCTCTCTGTTTACAGTGCAGAAAGAGCAATCCACATGAGGTTCTCTAAGGTAAAAGGTGGGGGAAACGCTCCCTGGAGAAGGGGTGGTGGAAAGCTCTCCAAACCCTAAGTAAGGAAACAGGATCACTGGTGTGTGCTTCTGCTATCTATCATAATAGCAATAGTAATTACATTTACAGTATATGCCGCCCCATAGGACTTAGTGCATTCTCTGGTTAATTAGCATTATGCCCCAAACATGCTGGGCACTCATTTTACTGACTTCAAAGGGATGGAAGGCTATGTCAACCTTGTACCCCATCCCTTCAGGATTGAACTCACAATGTTTTGGCTGCAGTGCAGCACTTCAACCACTGCACCACCAGGGTGTACAAAGCTGTCCTTGGCCCCTGAGAAAGCATCATATGCCATCCCTCAAAACTGAGAAGTCTGCGCAGCCTTCACGTGATAATGGAAAATACTTCCGTAGGGTACACAGTTCTGAGGCCTGCTAATGCTATTTTCTCCTGGAAAGAGGCTCAGTTTGCAGGGGAGAAATTACAGAGCTCAAATAATGTTGTTGTTATTATTATTATTATTATTATTATTATTATTATTATTATTATTATTATTATTATTATTATTATTATTATTATTATTATTATTATTATTATTGTTATTATTATTGGGGGGGGGGCAAACTCAGCTGCCATGCCACTTAAACCAGGGGTGCCCAAACCTTTCAGGCCATGGGCTCGTCACGTGGTTCCTCCCTCCAGAAGTGGAAGTAAAACATGCCTTGCAATCTGTTTTGCAACAGGATGAGATAGATTTTTAGGCTGACATTTTCTCTCCTTAAACCAGGGGTGCCCAAACTACAGTCCATGGACCATATCTAGCCCCCAGTTCCAATTCATATGGGCATGTTTTACTTCTGCTTCCGGAAGAGATGAGAGCAGCTCCGGATGGATTAATTGGCATTGCAGGCCATATCTGGCCCATGGGCCGTAGTTTGGGCACCCTTGACCTAGAAGCACCAAAATTGGAAACAGTCTTCTGCTGACTCCCCTCTCAACCCTCCAGGTTTGGTAAAGTTTGGAGATAGGGTGACTGACTGATCCCTCCACCCCAGTCACCCATTGAATTTCCCCCCAAACCAGCTGGTGTTTTTTTTTTTTTTTTTGGGGGGGGGAAAGACTTTTGCTCAATACTGTATGTAGGTCTTGTAGTGGAGAAAAGGCAAAGTGATTGGAAATAGTTCTGCTTATTTGTCAAAGACAATCTGCTTTGGAAGACTATTCTCACTGCCTTTTTGTCGTGCATGCACTTTACAGTCAGAACCAAAATACAGGCAGAGGTTACCATGCCTGCAACTAGTAAACACTACCACAAACCAAGAGACATAATTGGCAGGTTCCCAGTCGAGCAGAATCCAGGGGCTAACCTAATGGGCACCAATCCCTGGTTTAGCCCCCCACCCTCCTCTCCACCCTATTTCCAGATTCAAGCAACATTTAAATCAGAGGTGCCCAAACATTTTGAGCCATGGGTCGGTCACGTGGTTCAGGGAGCTGGTGACTATGGCCAGGGACGAGGGAGCCGGAAACGATGAGGGCTTCATGGGCCGAATGAATTGGCTTCAGGGGCCAGATCCGGCCCTGGGCTGTAGTTTAGGCACTCCTGATTTAAATCAAGCATTTGCCAATCTAACACTAAAGCTACTATTTTGCACATGTACAGTGTAAGTCTGTTACCTAGCGAGATCTGAAAACCCGGAATAAACCAACAGTCTATTTTGAATAGGAGACCCTACCCGTAGAAGTGGCCTCGAACAAATTCTTGGATCCTAGCTTTGCAGGTGGCATGCAAATTCTGAAACTCATGCAGGACTGAGAATTTCTTAATGTTCAGGCCATTTGGAGTAACGACATCTGGTAAAAGCAGAGGAAAGGCAGTGGAAACTGAGTAGATGTTGAAGAAAAAGAAGAACAAACCTGCCTTCATTTCTCAGGGGGAGGGGAGGGGTTTGGATAGGATGGGAAGAAATTGCTGATGGTGACTCACAGAGTCAGCTATTGCACTCAACTTAGCAACTTTAGGTAAAGGTCGCCCTTGCTCAAAAGCCAGTCATATCTGACTCTAGGGTTCAGTACTCATCTCTGCTTATAGCCAAAGAGCCAGCGCTGTCTGCGTTTGCAGATGTTTCTGTGGATATGTGGCAGGCATGCCTAGATATCGGAGTGCACGGAATGCTGTTTATCTTCCCATCTATTTATCTACTGGCAATTTCTTGCTTTCGCACTGCTAGATTGGCAGGAGCTGGGACAGAGACGGAAGCTCACTCCATCGTGCAACATTCAAGTCTTGAACTCAGTGCTGGGCATGGGCTGGTTCAGACTGGTTCTCCAGAACCGGTAGCAACAATTCTGGGTGGTCTCCCGGGGTGTGTGTGTTAGTAACTTTCCTGGGAGACCACCCAGGACTGTAACTTTTTTTTTTTGAGGTGACCGGTTCGGTTGCCTCTCCATCCAAGTGCTTGCTTTGCAGAAGGGGGGGGGGGAGGGAGACAAAAGCCCCCCCCCCACAAAGCAAGTGCCTAGATCCCAGCACTCCAGGCGTTTGCCTTGCAGAGGGGGGGAAGGAAGCCCTCCCCCCTCCACAAGGCAAGTGCCTGAAGCTCTGGGCTTCCTCCTTTAAGATGGGGCTGGCTGGGGGTGTCAGGCACCTCCAGCCAGCCTGTACTGTTGGTTTTTTTTACTTTGGCTCCGCCCAGGTCATTGGTTCAGCCCATGACATCATGACATTGGTTCAGCCCATGACATCATGACATTGGCTCCGCCCATGACATTGTCTCGCCCACTGCTTGAACTGCTGACCTGCCGACCTTCCAGTCATCAAGTTCAGCATCTTAATCCCTAAGCCACCACAGCTTTAAACAATCAAAACAAAAATACAGTTGTACCTCGCTTAAAGAGCATAATGCGTTCCACAGGATTGTTCTTTAAGTGAGTTTGCTCTTCAAGCGAAACACCATTGTAAGTGACCAGTTGTGGGGGGGATTGCGAACCCCGATTTGTTTGTTAAGCAAGTTTTTGGTTGTTTTTATTTGTTAAGCGAAGCAAACATTCAGAGAAAATTCTGCTCTTTAAGCGAGTTACTCTTTAAGTGAAACGCTCTTTATACAAGGTTTGACTGTACTGCCCAACATTAAATCTTTGTCAGAAAACTTTATCCCTCTCATCATTAATCTTTCTGCACTGTTTTCCATGCCACTTTGGTTCCAGTCTTTCTCTTTGTTGAGGCTTGGATTCTATACAAACAGGGCATATTAAGTGCCATGTGTTGCTCTGCCTCAGGCAGCAAAATCTGTTGGGCCAACCCTGCAATTTTTGTGCACCACATTCTTTTAGACATATCAACCTTACCAGGTGATCTCTTGAGCATATGTTCTGCTTCTATTGCCGTGATCTGGGAGACTGTAGTAAACACGTGGGCACAATGTACTGATGCTCGTTCCATGCAGTATCGGTGATAGATCTGTCTTTCACCAGCTTCTTTATCTATGTCAAACTGTTCAAAGCAAATAAAAGAAGAAATAAATACTCTTGTATAGTAGAGATTTAAACAATACCTGTAATTTTGCATGCACTCGCTCACTAATTCACTCATACACAGAGAAGTTCAAAGCCAACCTACAAATGCATTTGCTGACCATTAAATACCAAAACTGTTTATAATACGATGAAAGCAGGTTCTTTTCTTTTGCATCACATGATAATCTTCCTCTACTATATTCAAATATGGTTACCATCAGCACCCCAGATAATTCTTATTACAACAAATTAATGCTTTAGCAATGTTGACCAAAGTGTACACTTGTAATGCTGCACATGCCATTTCAATTCCTTCCCGAAGTACTACCAGTGTAGCTGGTTTTCTACAGTACACCACATCTTTTAGGGTTACCCATAGGAAGAAGTCAAGGGGTGTTTAGTCTGGAGAACTCGGGGAAAACTCAATCACACCTCTTCATCCTATCCATTATCCTGGCAAATTGTTTCCACTGTTTTCTTTGAATGTCCTGCCTACAATGAAACCAAGCAATTTGAGTTGTTTCCATGGATGGAGTAGCCATAACCATGGAAATTGCTTCCAGAAAGCTTCATCATCAGGTTTTCCCAAAAACCTGTTTGTCTCCATGGACAGACAGGTTATCCAATAAAGTCCACATTCTTAATCTGCAGAAAGTGATAATTCCCACAGTTTGCTTATAGTGCTATGACTTAACCTCGAAATAAGTAAATTCCTCTGATCTCCATTACTAAGCAAGCGGGGAGAGACTTTATATGTCGGGATGCAGGTTTACAGGTAAAAAGTCTGTTCTTTGCCACAATGCTCCAAAAAAACTGCATTCAAAACCCCAATGAAATTGCCTTTCAAGATCATCTCCCTGTGAAATCAACATTTATTTATTATTTATGTATTTATTTAGTTACTCGAATTTATACACCACCCTCCTCGCTGGGGTGACCCAGACATTCATTTATTTCATATAGGATCAAGGTTGGTACAGCAACTGGCCATCTTAGTCCTCATCCACTACAACAAAAAAAATCTGCATTGAGTGAGCGATGGAGTACTTTTTAACCTCACTTGAATTTCAATTTATTGAGATTAGCAGCAAGGTTAGCATTAGAGTTATGGTGACTCTCTACTGTGTATGCCTGGTAGTTCCTGAAAGCATTAAAATTTCAAAGTGCCCCACCTGTCCCTCCATGAGGTCAACCTATTTCTATCAACTGATTCTTATGTTTCATATGACATTTGGCCAAATAATAGCATAAAAATATTTTTTTGACCCAACATATCCCATTGACTAGGACAAAAAGAGTGCTCTAATAGCAAAGTAGCATTTGATTTCCTGTAAGAAAATCCTGCTTTTTGTTTGTAAAAAGAAAATAACTGCTTGGAAGGTAGTTGAAATTGGAGTTCACTCAATGTGACTCTGTCTGGCAGAAATGCCCCATCTTGATGGACAAAGGTCAAGAGCTTCTAATGAGGGTACACAACAGGCCAACAATATATCCAGAGGCCAGATGCTTCTTCTGAGCAGACTGTACACCACAGACTACCATCATAATCCTATTTAGTAACAGAGGGCAGGCCTCTAATTATAGACTAGATACTTCCTTCTCCTTCCATCCTCTGCCTTCCTGGTGAATTCTGTCTGTGTCACTTTGAAAAGTCTGTACATTATGTTTAACTTTTGACCTTCATTTACACAATAGACATAGAAATCTTATTGTCTCCCATTTGGCAAACTAGCTAAGTGCCTCAGCTTCTAATAGCTTTAAAAAGAGTTGACCAGGTGGATTGGAATTCATCTGATAAGACTGTACATCAGGCTACTCTCTTTGGTTGGCTCGCTCCATTCACGGCTTAGCAGTTTGTCGCTTTATCATATATACTTTTCTTATCTATTTTTTCTTGGGCAGAGGCATTAGGCTGGATTTAGAGTGCCATTTTATCACAGATGAGTTTGAGGAGGTCTTTCTTCCAGTATATCACTTTAGGTAGGACAAGAAAGTTTATAAGGATATCATGGGTTGACTTAATGGTTGAAGAACCTGAGAGACTAATCTGGAATGTCCTTAGAAGAACTGTTCTGAAGATGATAGCCAAATGTTCGGAATGGATACAGCACTTGAAGAAGAAGGAGAACTTCTAGGTTAGACTAGGGATAGGTAAGAATTCCACTGCATTTCATTTTTGATAAAATTGAAGAAATTCCACAAGTTTCATCATATTTGAAATGGAAAGAATTTGAGATTATAGAAAGCTGAATATGCTGGAAACAAAAATCAATAGATTCATCCATGTAGGTAAAGGACTTTGCTTATTTAACACCTGCATATCAACCTGGTACAACATGACTTTCTCTATATCGGGAGTAATTCTACTATTGGATTTTCTGGCCAAATCCAGTTGCATAAATTAAGCATCTGGAAGGGTGATGATGTCACTAGCAAAAAGAGATATTACATAATTAAAGATTTGCTTCTTCTGTTCAATGGCTTTGCTGACTTAATTTTTTTGTTTGTGATTTATATTATAAAATAACCACCCAAACCAAACCATCCACCCAGTAATAAAGAGAAACAAACAAACAAAAACTATTATACATTGAAACCAACAAAGAATCCTAGTGACAACAATTGAATCAAGATGAGGGCTGACAAAAGCTACAACATTGATTGTTCTTATCATGGATGTTGCGATGTTTAAAGAAGTGCCCACATTAACTTTATGCTCACTACTTTCCTGATGTCTAGCCTGCATGTTGATATGAAAATGCTTTCCCTTTGTATCTTAGATGCACAAATACCATATGTGGCCTTATTGCTAACCATGACTAGCAAAAAACACTACAAAAGGGGTACTCTTGGGAACTGCTGAGCATGTGTGCTGTATTGAAACAGCACTAAATGAGGCAGAGTTATGCATTGTATTACCATATAAACACCATTTTCTGCTACTGGTTGCACAATGGTTAAGCTGATGTACTGCAGCCACAACATTGTGAGTTAAATCCTGACCAGGGATCAAAGTCAACTCAGGTTTTCACCCTTCTGAGGTCAGTAAAACCCAGTATTGGGGGCAAAATGCTAATTACTCTGAGAACCACCCAGAAAGTGAAATTAGTGCTATGGTGTATAATTGCTATGCTTTGCTTTACTTGTGCCCAGAAAGTCTAAGAGTGTTTTACAGAGAGTGCTGAAAAAGACGGTCAAATTCAGATTCTAGCCTTCCTGCAACTAATTATTGGACAGATTTCTCTATTATAATGTAAAGAATCTTTCCCCCCAATGGTCAGGAAATCATCGATAGCTCAGTGGTTTAGCTATCTGGTTGTAGATCCACAAGTTCAATTCTCCACTGTATCTTCTGGCCTGGAGCCAGACTCAATGAATCACAGGGTCCCTTGCCAGCTTGGCAGTTCTAAGATGATGATGATGACAATGACAACAACTGCTATTATTGCCAGTGCCACCGCCACCATTACAACACAGGGCTTTTTAGAGGATACAGATAGAGAGTAAGACTTGAATCCCGGGAGATATGGGATTTCATCAGAATTCATGCAACTGATCACTGAAATATAAACAAAGACTTCCTTCATAGGTAGATTCATGCAACACAAGCAGTTCAATGCTGCTGGAGTTTTTCCTATTTCCAGTAAGAGAAGGAAATAATGACCCTTGAATCTTTGTTTCCTACATCACGGAGCAAATTGGTGTCACACGGCTTTTCTAGGATTTAGGGGCGAGGTCATCTGACTCATTCTAGCTATCAGTGAATGGAGGCTTCCAGGTGACTACTCTCCATGCAATCTCATCTTGTGCACAAACTAAATCCTTACTACTTCAGATTGACAGTTCAAGATCTGCTATGTACCCAAGCTCTGTTCATTGCAACTGCTATTGACTTGCCTAAGATTCATCTATTACATTCAGTTTTCAGCTCTAGCCTACCAGGAGCCAATAAATAAATTATAATAGTCTTCCCTTGGTGTTTATCCTAGGTTTCTGTATCAGAAGTTATATTTATTTCTGACTAATAGGCAGTGACACTATTAACTTCCAGTTTTCTGCTTATCCTGCCTGTTCTCCCTGTCTAAGTTGCCATTATCACACAATTCTGCCTTTACTTTTCACATTCCTTCTATAAATTCCTCCTCTGTTAGGCTGTCACTCAGGACTATTGATTTTCACCCTGGAGTGGTATCAGGTTTATAGAGAGAGGCATTGGGAAGCAATGTAAATAATAATAATAATTGTGGAGCATTCCACTGTATGCATTGAAAAGCTCTCAATTTGTAATGGGCTTTATGGCTTTAACAGCTTTGAACTGCTGACCTAGAAGTGAAAGCCTTACAATCCAATTAGTAAATCCCCAGGCTATGACAGTGAAGTCATTTTAAGGAGGTTTGAAAAAGGCTTTCTGTAATAAAGAAAAGCCACACCTTCTCGGCCCATTAAAGAAGAGATCTTCACAGCAGAGGCACAACTTAATCATGTATGAACACCTGAAACATGCTCTGAAATTGAGGTGTGTTTCAAGAAATGCTGCTGCCTGAGGCAAAGATCCTTTTCAGCCAGAAATAGCTCTGTTTGGATCTTTTCCAGGTTGATTTTTCTCTTTTATATTGTTTAAGTCTGGCCAGGTTATCCTGCTATAGAATAGATCATACTGTCAGCAACTCAATGAGTGTCAGACAGCAGTTAACTAACCTGAAAACCTTGAGGACTAATGGCCTTAGGTGTCGAAGAACACAGGAAATGGTTATGGTCCCCAAGTGGATTAAATCCCACTTGAATCCATCTTGATAGAGGGAATAAGTTTCATTAATACTGGTCTGGGGCTGAGGAGGACTTTGTATGCCAAAAGGGATCAGGACCAGAAAGTGACTCACAGAACTAGATCAGTGGTATGGATGTCAGGCTGCGATACAGAAGACAGATGAAAGGTCACAGCATTATATTCTCAGTACAGTCTTCATGGCTGATCGCTATTATGGTCACCAATATTTGGATTCGGATATGGCAGAAGACGAAGAAGAATATTGTTCTACTGTTGCAAGGTCTAACTAATCAAAAGTGTCATTGGTGAAAGTCTGAACTGAAGATCTTTCCTGTACTGTAGTATAGACAGGGAGAGTCCTTTGAGTTACAGAGCAATGAAATTGTTGAGAGCTTCCAGATGTGATACTACCAAATAAATAATTCTTAAACTGGTCCCAGAGGGATGTAATGCAAAAGGATCAAGATATTAAATCTACAAAGAATCTGGTTCACTCACTGTCATTTTTAAAGGAATGGTACATCGTGATGTATGCAAAACATACAATATCAGGGCTGAAAGCCCCTTGCTTCTTGTAACAGATCACAACTAGAATAAAATGAGTACCCTGCATGTTGTAGGCAAAATGCTGATTACATTGTGAACCACCTAGAAAGTGCTGTAAGGATGCATTTTTGCACAGACCCTCAGCATATAACCTTTCCCCACAGTTTTCCTTTGAATGAAAGCCTGTTTCTGTGTACTTTCAAATGTATGGATTTTATGGCTTCTGGAATTTGTTCTGCATGCACTGTAATTATCCAAAAGTAGTGTCACAAATCTGTGCATTTCCAAGGTGAGTGTGCTTTATGCTAGTATAATGAGTCTCAGGAGGTACAAATTAGATACTACTGTTGAGAAATTCAAACCAAATACAGTAATACCTCATATAACATTAGTATCGAATAACATGAAAACCGCATAACATCAAGGAATCTGGGGGGAAGAATTGCATCAGATAACATTAAGATCCTATGGGATGCTTCAGATAACAACCGCGAAAGCCTGTGTGGTTACAATGTATCTCTATGGATCCCATAGAGGATCAGATAACACGAAAAATCATATAACACGAAGACTTGTGGAACCAGGTTTTAGTGTTATATGAGGTTTTACTGTAAAGTTATTTTCCAGCCCTACAGGAGAAACAGGTATATTAGTCATTTCACAGAGATATTTTGCACAAATTGCCCATCGAGTCTTCTTCTTTTGTGTCCTGGTAAAACTTTGGATTACAAAAATGAAGCCACTTTCTTGGCCTTGCTGTTGGCCAAAATTAAGACTTCATTGCTGCACGTTTCTGCTAGTAGTTGGCAGACCAAAAATAAGCAGGGGTTCTGTATCTCTCCACATTCACACAGCATGTTGTTGCCCGCCAGCAGGCCCTCCTCCCCTCCCCTCGAGCAAGTTGGTCTTGCCCATTTAGGCCTCTTCAGGATCCTCCTCCAAGTGACATATGGGAGGTCAAGTTCCTCAACTATATCTTTCTTTAATGTATTTTGGATTGTGCACAGACCTACCACAAACTACACTTACCCCTAGGGACCAGGCCCGCAATGTGGGGGTCATTATAGACCCACTGCTCTCATTGGAACAACAGATAGCAGTGGTGTCCAGAGCTTTTTTTTTCCAGCTTCAGCAGATTGCGCAGTTACGCCCCTACTTGGACAGGCGGTCTCTCACAATACTGCCCCATTCATTGGTAATCTTACAGATTGACTACTGTAATGTTCTCTACGTAGGGCTGCCCTTGTGCTTGATATGGAGATTACAGCGGGTCCAGAATGCAGCAGCCAAGCTGGTGACAGGTTTAAAGAAATTTGATCATATTTCCCCAGCTTTGGCAGGTCTGCACTGGTTACCTGTTGCCTTCTGTGTCAGATGCAAGATGTTAATATTATCATACAAGACCCTGTAAGGTTTGGGACCTTGCTGTCTGTCAGAGCGTCTCTCCCTCAGAACAACTCCCCGCATCACCCAGGCATCATAGTCAGCGCAGCTCCAGGTGCCAACACCGAGGATGGCTCGAAAGTCTTTAACCAGAAATAGAGCCTTCTTGGTGGCAGCACCGACACTGTGGAATACAGTAATACACTATCGGTGGAGCTGTGCCAGGCCCCATCACTGGCTACCTTTAAATTGCCAACGTCATACCTATGTGAATGTACTCGATGCCCCTTAACATGTATCATGAAATATTTGATCTTAGCAGCATCAAATTTATTTATTTGATGCATTTATATATGTTCCACTGGCAGAAGCCACTCTAAGCAGTGAACATAGATGATTAAAACAGACAAAACAACAAATGTTAATATTATTAAATCATAAATTAGATAAACACAGAAAAAAGTTCATTCCAGCAGGCCTTAAATACATAGAAAAACCAGAAAGATCAACCAAAGGCTCAGGCTAAGGGAGAGATAAGATATTACTGAATGTCTTCCTTCAGAATTCAGCCATTGCCAATTTTTGCAATATTTGGAAGGAGCAAACCTAAGATACATGGCATGGTGGGACATTCAAATCATGGGCACCACCATCAAATGCTCTTGATGTGGTTCATTATTGGACAAAAATTATCTATTTATTATTTGTATTTTGTTCTGACATTAACAAAGAAAAGAGAAAAGAAGAACAACGCATAAAAGTCACACTGCTTTCTCAGACACTCCTTCTTGAAATTCTACAGGGCTATTCATCTTATGGCTTAGTGGTTAAGACACTGAACTTGACAAACGGAAGGTCAGTAGTTCGAGACCTGAGTGCTGCACGACAGAGTGAGCTTCTATCTCGGTTCCAGCTCTGGGCCAACCTAGTAGTTTGAAAGCAAGAAATTGCAAGTAGATAGGAGGAAAGGTAACAGCATTCCATGTGTTCCGGCATCTAGGCATGCCTGCCACATGACCACTGAGAAATCTGCAACACAGACAGTGTTGGCTCTTTGGCTGTAAACAGAGATGAGCACCGCACCCTAGAGTCAGATACAATTGGCTTTCGAGCAAGGGAGACCTTTACCATTACCTATTCCTCTTGCAAGTTCTTGTGGTTGCTTCAGTTAGAATTGAAAAACAGCAAGCATTTCCCTTGAAATACCAATACAAAGCTCTGATTCCAGATGGTCATGATGAAGAAACAAACGAAGAGGAGGAAGGGCACTGAAAAGACTTCCAACACATCTGTGATTCAGATGCAAGAAATCGTGAAGCGATCTGCCCTTTCAATAAGTGGGCTCTCCCTCAAAAGGTCATAACTAACCAGCATGCCCTAGAGACTTTGAGTCTTTAGTGTTCGACAAATCATTTCCTTGACCTTAACATTCTTCTGTCAGGAGACAGGAGCAAGGAAATCTTCTACGGATATGCCTTGTCTATATAGTGAGTTGTACAGGAGATCAACCGTCCATTTCCCCAAACACACACACACACATATACACCACCTCATTGAGCTTTTGGGCCAGACTGACCTTATCTTAGCCAAAGATGCCCTCACCTTGACAGCTAATCTCTTACTAAATGTTAGCATTTGTCAGAAAGTGCTTTAATGCGCTCTAAGCATGTGGGGAATAGTAACAAAACAATCTGCCATCATTTCCTGAATTAGTACCTTTAAAATGTCAGCCATCCATGTGAATGCTACCCATGATCTGTAGAATCCCATTAGCACTTCACACCCTCATTAAACCACTCTTGACTGGATTAATAGGCCAGTTAATTAGTATTTCAGAATGGGATGGCCAACTTCATAATTCTCAAAGACCACTCAGTTCACCAGACTAGTAATTCCCAGAACAGGCTGTCATCTAAGATTAGCAGGTTTATTTATTTATTTATTTTATTTAAATTTGTTTATCGCCCTCCTCCCAAAAGGGACCCAGGGCGATTTACAACAATTACAAAACCATTTAAAAAAATTAAAAAAACTCTAAAAACTTTAAAAAAACTTAGTATTAAAAGCTAGAAATTGTAACATAGGCATACTGGGGTCAAACCAACCAACTGGCTGGGGAAATTGAACCATCCACTCCCCAGACCAAACCTGCCAGCCAGGCTTTCACTCCTTTTCTAAAGGGCAGCAACTCTGTCTGCAGGCGAAGTTCTATTGGGAGGAGGTTCCAGAGGGCTGGAGCGGACATCGAGAAGGCCCTCCTTCTCGTGCCAGCGAGGTGCACCTCTCTGGCTGATGGCACAACCAGAGAGCCCCTTCGGTCCGCTCTAGTGGGATGGGCAGATGTCCTTGGGGTGATGCAGTCTCTTAAGTATCCTGGTCCACTACCATGTAGGGCTTTAAAGGTAATAACCAGCACTTTGAATTGCACCCGGAGGTTGCACGAAATAGGCTAACTGAACATTTAAGAGCATGCATTAATTTGCATGCACCATCCTTTCAACTAGCATTTGTAGGGGAGAAATAATTCCATCACACTTTTACATTGAAGGAAATCAGATTACTGAATTATCATCAATACAGAGAAATGCTACCATTGGTGTGTATGTGTGGGTACCTATTATGTCTATTAAATTTGCTAATTACCACACTACAAAGCATTTTCTGGGGATGTGCACCCCTGGGACTCCCTCCACCTGTCCCTGGGACCCCGCCCTGACTGGGACTTTAAGAGCCTCCACGGCGGCAGAACTTTTCATGCCTCTGCCGCCGCCAGGAACATCTGGAGCTGGGCGGAGAGGCCACCACCACGTCCAAGCCCGGGACTCCCTCCACCTGTCCCCGGGGCCCCACCCTGGCTGGGGCTTTAAAAGCTGCTGAGGTGGCAGAACTTTTCACACTGCCGCTGCCACCACGAACATCTGCAGCCAGGCGGAGAGGCTTGTCACTTGTCACGGGATTTAGCAATTATTTTGTTTTTGCTTAGTTTTGTTTTTTTGTAAAAAAAAAAGTGTAATTTTTGTAATTTTTTGTGTAAACTTGATTGAGATTTGGAAATTTTTGATTACTACTTGATATTGATGTTTATTGAATTTTTGATACTGTAATGATATTGTGATATTTTGATGTTTTGTGGTACTGATTCTAATTATTTATGATATTTACATGTTGTGTTTATGAACTTGTAACTTTATATGTGTTTGTGAACTGCCCTGAGTTGGTCCTACCGAGTAGGGCAGTATAATAATAATAATAATAATAATAATAATAATAATAATAATAATAATAATAATAATAATAATAATAATAATCATCATCATCATCATCATCATCATCATCATCATCATCATCATCATCATCATCATCATCATCATCATCATCATCATCATCATGGTAAAGGTAACCTAGTAGAATATATTAATAATAAGTCCCGCAATATAAGAATAGTATAAATTGTACCAAATAGAGTAGACCGGTTTCGTAAAGAGGTAATATTCAATTGTTGACTTTAAAAAGTTCCATTCATTTAATAAATCTATTCCAGCTGGAACTAACAATTAGATTTAGCCTAAAACCTTTACATTTATAACAACTAATGACAGAGATAAAACACAATCCAAAGTAATCTTAAAAAGAAAAGAAGCCCCATTGTCTCTCTGTGAATAAAATTGTTAGGAACACTGATGTTAAAGACAGAGAGGTTAAGCAGTTCTTCTTCTAGACCAGACATAAAACTTCCGCCTTTCACCTGACCTAGTGTGAGAAAGATAAACTGACACAACAAGGGTTCCTTTGCCTGGGATACATCCAATTATGGTTTTAAAATACCACAATCTTCAAGGAGGCTCTTTCTGTGTGCCATGATTAAAAGGTTTATACTGTATAATTATTGTTGTCAAGTTATTGTGGAAAAGATGTGTGTATACTGGAATTTAACATTAATCAATGCCTTGATTAAAACTGTACAGGAAGAAAAATCAGGATATAGTATCTGTGAAATTACAGAGACAACAGATTCTGTGGTTGGCTTCCAGACTTAATCAGAGCTAAAGGAGACCAATTGAAAGACCCAGTGTTTAAGTCTTATTGATTTGGGTTTATCCCACACATGGCTAAGCCTGAATCCAAGCCAATATATCAATTTCTGGAATTATGGGACATAATGTTCTAGAACTAATTTACGTCACATGATACTTTGGGATTTCAATATTATCTTACAATTACTGTACTATTTATTGTTTTTTATATGGGCTAGCGTGCACCTCCATGCCTTCCATAGATTAGGAGGGTCATTATGACATGGGAGATAGACCCAAGCAGCAACCAAACAGTCTTGATGTGGAACTATATGCAACAGGGATGGCTAGATAGCTCATTGACGTAAGGAGTTCAATTCCCCACTCTGCTCCTGTGTAGTCATAGGCAAGTTGCACAGTTCCAGGGCTCCCACAGAAGAAGGGAATGGCAAACGATGTCTGTATATTCTCTGCTTGAAAACCCTGTAAAGGGTCACCAGACGTCAGAATGTTATTATATATACCAAGGGTGTTCAAACGTTTTGGGCCATGGGCCGATCACGTGGTTCAGGAAGCCGGTCACTAAGGCCTGGGGGCCAGGCACGCTTTACTTCTGGTTCCAGGAGCGACAGGGGCTTCGCGGGTTGGATGAATTGGCATTGGGGGCCACACTCGGCCCCTAGTTTGGGCACCACTGATATATACAAAGCCCCCTTTTCACTCTTGCTTGTCTCCCTGACTCTGAGCACCTGGATGTTGGCTCTTCTGTGTCTGCTGGTCCTACTTCAACTGCCTCAGTTGTTTGAACTGGTGCTGCCACCACCAGCATAAAGGTTATGTTAGCATGGCTGATGCACAGAGGTGTGGCTGACTTCCATGCTTAGCTGTCGGCTGTCCTGTTCCTTGCACATAGGCTAATCTAAGAAGTTACATCCTAGTCAAGATGTCACATTCAGGCTTAATTCCTGGATGCTGAGGCTGGAGCTGGGGATTCATGCAGATAGTGAAAAGAGGTCAGCACAGGATCCAGGGCATCACTCTACTCCCCCTGGTTACTTTCCTTACTCTCCTCCTCTATGGCTTTCTCTCCCTTTATGGCCCTAGCTACCTCTAGTGTTTCTATTTCTCTTTCCTCTTCTTGTTCAGATATAGATGCTCCCACTAAGTCCCAACCAAGTTGCTTCTTTCAGCAAATGAACCCATCAGGGTTAGAAGCCTCACACAGTGAACCACTCTCCCCATCTCTGGGGTGATGTGGTCTCCAAAATCTTCTCTTGTGTGGAGGACACCACCTTTGACTCTTGGCCCGGTCTTTGGGGGGGGGGTCTGTGGAGGATACCCAGGTTGACTCGGCCTTGGTCGCTATGTGCTCTCTCATAGGGTTCTTCTTCTGTTATGTAAGTTTCTACCTACTTTATCTTCTGAAAAGTAGAAACATACAGAACAGAAGAAGAATCCAATGAGAGAGCACACAGTGGCCAAGGCCAAGAGTCAATCGTTATCTTCTGGAAAAGGACTGTGGTGGATCAGTGGTTAAGAAGCTCACCTTGTTAGCTGGAAGGTCAGCAAGTTGGCAGCTCAAGACCGGAGTACTGCATGAATGAATGAGTGCCCATCTCTATCCCAGCTCCTGCCAACCTAGCAGTTTGAAAGCAAGAAATTGCAAGTAGATAAATAGGGACTGCTTTGGTGGGAAAAAATCTTGGGGACATGAAAGGAGCCTCATCAGGCATCCCTGAATGGAGTTCCTCCAGCAAATATCCTTTCAACCTAGAAAGCATCTTTGTGTGCTTCTGACACAATAAAAAAAATTCTAGAAAAATCTAACATTGAAACCAAGATCCCTGACTGAAACCAGAAGTATTTATTTACTTATTCATTAAGCTCTTGCAAATACAAGTTTGCAGGTTGAATCTAGACCATGAGCTGCTATATTTTTTAAGACAAAGATTGGCCAAATTCTGGAGTCTGGGGCCCATTTCCCCTAGGACAGACTATATCACCCCACCAAGCCAAAGTTGTTGGCCAAACACACACTGCCAATTTCTTAAAACCCTTTTCTAAACCACCCCAAAACAGAAACGTCAAGGTCTGCACCCTTAGTTTCCGTGAGCGAAAAACATGAAAAACCTCTAAACAGCAATGACTGTATGATGGCTAAAACAGCTGCACAATTATACCCTATCTGTCTTTCAAGCAATATTCCATGCCTACCAAGCATCGCATAATAGCATATATGACTCTCCTTCTCCCTATTTTACCCTCATATCAACGGTGCGGGGTAGATCAGACTGAAAGGGGAACACCTCTCTAAAATTCATCCACTATGTTTCATAGCACTGATTGTAAGATTAGGTGATACTTTCTCCCCCCAAAAGTATGTGAACCATCAATCAATAATCTTTAGACCAGGGGTGCCCATGGGCCAGATCCAGCTCCCCAATGCCAATTCATCTGGCCCATGCCACCCTCATCCCTCGTGGAAGCTGAAGTAAAATGCGCCCATACGGGAGCTGGATCTGGCCCATGGGCCATAGTTCGGGCACCCTTAGTTTAAGCAGAGAAAATGGCAGCTTAAAAACGATCTCATCCTGTTGCAAAACAGACTGTAAGGCACATTTTACTTCTGCTTACAGTGGGAGGAACCACGTGACTGGTCTACTGAACCATGTGACTGGCCAACAGCCTGAAAAGTTTGGGCACCCTTGCTTTAGACAAACATGGTAAGAATTGAAGCTGAGCATCTTTTGCTGTTAAGAGCACAGTGGCCATGTACTCTCCTCACCTGATCCAGTTTGTTGTAGAAGTCTATATTTGCTGCGCACAAATACCTCCCTAGCAGTGTAGCATGAGTTGTGAAGATAGTTGCAACAGGGATTTTCCTGAATCGAGATAGAATTAGTCCTGGTCCTGATTGCCATTCATGGAAGTGAGCAATAACGTTGGGCTTGTCTTCGAACTGATCCGTGAGCTGCACAGCATTAGAAAGATAAAATGTTAGTGGATCAACTAGATTTCAAACATCATCTTTTTTCCGAACTGAAAGCGTAAACGATACAAGACTCAGACATTCCAATCCTGTTTAATTAAAACTTGCCTCTCACAGTTGCTGTTGCTATTAGATCAATGAATACATTCAGTTGTGGGATCCAATTTTTTTTTACTACCTACTCTGTGGGCATGGCCATGTGACTGTGTGGGCATGGGCATGTGACTGTGTGGGTGTGGCCATATGGCTGGGTGGGCATGGCCAGGTGGCCATGTGACTTGCTGAGTGTGGTCATGTGACTGGGTGGGCAATCTAGTCATGCCTGCCATATGACTATGAAAATGTCTGCAAACACAGACAGCACTGGCTCTTTGGCTATAAATGGAGATGAGCACTGCTCCGTAGAGTTGGATACAACTGGCTTTTGAGCAAGGGCAAACTTTACCTTTACTAACCACTTGCAACTAAACAGGGCCAAACTACACAGCAAATCTGAATACCAATCAGGGATCTTCTGTTATTAAGTAAAGGTTGCCCTTGCTCGAAAGCCAGCCATATCCGACTCTAGGGTTCAGTGCTCATCTCTGTTTATAGCCAAAGAGCCAGGGCTGTTTTCTGTGGTCATGTGACAGGCATGACTAGACACTAGAGCACACAGAACACTAGCCTCCCCTTCGTTCCACGATGATGCCCCAAGGCCACAGTGGAGGAGGGCAGGCAGCAGCAGTGGGGATACTTCGGCAGTGAAAGGGGTGCCTGGGGGAGCCCAACATGGCTCTTCCTCCTGCCCCTCATGGTGGCTCTTCCTCTCCTCTTCTTATTCCTCCTCCTCCTCATTCTCTCCCTGGCCTCTGAGAACCGAGGCGAGGGCACTGAGGTCGGTTCCTGCCTGACAATGAGGCAGAGAAGAAAAGGAGCCCCAAGAACTGTTTTCCTGGTTCTTTGTCATATCCTGGTTGCACCAGGAGTGGGGTGAGAGGAGGAGGAGGGCATGGCAGGGAGGTGGGTGTGGTAGGGTGGTGGGTGGTGCCAGTTGGTTTTACTACCAGTTCACCTGAACCGGTGCGAACCAGTTGAATCCCACCACTGAATACATGTTGTCCTTGTGTGTGTGTGTGTGTGTGTGTGTGTTTGTTGTTGTTGCTAGTTAGCAGAAAGAGGACATACGCTATATTGTACACAACTGGCAAGATTTCAAAAAGGTAGCTTCTTAAGAATTAAGATGAATAAACAAAGAAGCTAGGTTAAAGAAGTCTTTTGTTTTCAACTCAATTGATTCTTTTTCCATGTTTAGGCCAGATTTGAAATTGCCAAATTGAAGGCACCTTTTGACAACTTCATTCCACAGTTCCTTTCACCTGACCCAGTGTGAGAAAGATTAGCCGACAACATAAGGTTTGCCGTTACCAAGTTACGCTCAATTGTGGTTCAAAAATACCACAATCTTCAAGGACACTCTTTCTGTATACTCAATTGATAATCAAAGTCACATAAATTATAAGAAGGTAGGGCAGATGATTGATATAAATTCTAGAACATGTAACAGCAGAGGCTGAATGATTTGAATATGCAGTATTTTTCAAGCAAGTACCAGATTACTTTCCATATTTCTACAAACTCAAATTTCTTTTGAGTTTTAATGTCCCTGTTGTTTGGAAAGATGATTAGTATTCAACAATATACAGTTGTGCCATTAAAAAAAATAGAATTGGATAGCCCTCAGGAAAGCCATCTATCATAATAAGATAGATGTGTCAATCAAAAATTATGCACAAACATATTCCTTTGTAACTTGTTTGTATGATGTGTTCTGGTGAATGAAGAATTCAAAGCTGCATAAAGGATTCTCTAAAATGTGCAAATCTTGACTGCAATACCTCTTTCAAGAACCAGGACGTTAGCGATCCAAAGATGAGGGCATCATTTGCTTCTCGGTCATGGTAAGGGATTCCAATACTGCTTGCATCCCAAAATTCTCCTTTCCATTTGTCCAGATTCCAGGCGGCTGAACTTATATCAAACAGGATCACATAAGGGCTCCCTTCTATCAGCCACCTTCCAAAATACACCTGTTAAGGGAGGTTGAAATGTTAGGGCCGATCACTGTGCATTCTATAGACTTCAGGATCCCAAATCTAGTTCAGTGATTCCATAATGGTATACCAGAACCTGCCATGGGTTGTATAAACGGTCCAAATGAGTTGCCAGGTTGACAATAGTGACTTCTATGGTGCAGTTGTTGAACTACTGCACTGCAGCCAAAACTACTACTGACGTTATGAGTTTGATCCTGATCTGTGTGTGTGCGTGCATGTGTGTGTGTGTGTGTGTGTGTGTGTGTGTGTGTGTGTGTGCATGCATGCGCATGCTAATTATCTTGTGAACCACCCAGAGAATGCACTAGACCAGGGATCTGCAAACTTGGCTCTCCAGGTGTTCTTGGACTTCAATTACCAGAAGCCCAAGTCAGTATGCCTGCTGATCAGGACTTCTGGGAATTGAAGTCCAAGAACATCTGGAGAGCCAAGTTTGCTGATCCCTGCACTAGACCAGTGGTTCCCAACAAGGGGTACACAGCCCACTAGTGAACTTCAATTCCCAGAAGCCTCAGTCAGTACATTGGCTGATCAGTGCTTTGGGGAAATGACTTAGGCTTCTGGGAATTGAAGTCCAAAAACCAGCATTTGGGAAACACTGCACTAGACTAAGTACTGTACAGTCAAACCTCGCATAAAGAGTGTTTCGCTTAAAGAGTAACTCGCTTAAAGAGCAGGATTTTCTCTGAATAGTCACCTTGCTTAACAAATAAAACCAACCAAAAACTCACTTAACAACTAAATTGGGGTTCAAAATCCCCCTGCCAGAAGTCACAATTGGTCACTTACGATGGTGTTTTGCTTAAAGAGCAAACTCGCTTAAAGAGCAATCCTATGGAACGCATTATGCTCTATAAGCGAGGTACCACTCTATTGTTATTATGTTAATATATAGGCAACCTTTGTAAGCACTGCATCAATTCTAACATGCACACAAAGACTGAGACAGGCTAAAAGTGCCCACAGAATTCAACAGCCCTTGCTTATGAGCAACCGTGCACAGAATTGCATTGAGCATCCTGAATGTATCTGAAGGAAAGTTAACTCTATGCAGTGCCATCCCATGAAGCGATAGGACAACCTGCCTTTTTTTGGCCTCTTACTGCCCTTCCTCCTTCTCTTACCCCAAGCTACAATACTTTACTCCAACTCTATCTTCCATCCACTAAATGGTATCCCTCCAAAGTGTAGGTCTTTTATGGAGATCATCAGTTATGTCACAACTCCATAACAATCCCAAACAATCTCATTTGCAGTGACCCTTCTGAACAATGCTCTGGACTGCCACACACCAGGGATTTTCCTGCAGCTGTAATAGGAAAAGAGCAGCCATGGCTTTCCGCAGCTGTCTAGTTCCTCACTAAAAAGTTGTATCTGTAGCTATGGGAATTGTTACAGTTGACCAGTGAGGCAGTTTGAAACAATGGTGGGGGTCTAGCCTGACAGGCTAGTTTCTCTGGAGCAAAGGAGAAATCCTGATGTTCTGCCAATGAGGCCATTTGTATTGGCCCAAATCCTATTGGTTAACATAGTAAATTACACTAAAATTGAACTAGTGGGAATTTAGTGAGTCAACTCATTTGTAGGTTCCATTGACTCAAATAAGCCTATTATAACTCCAAGGTATTTTGGCAAAGTAAACTGCAGGTAAAGTAGGCCTATTTGAATCAATGGAGCTACTAAATCCCTATTGATTCAATGGATCTCCTGTAATGTAATTTATTACACTAAAAGCATTATTATCACAATACTGTACAATACATTATTTGGTTAAATAAGGTAAACAATACAGGTTGGAACACCAAGTGGAAAATGCATTGATAAACTATTAAAGATTGATAAAAAATAAAGCTTATTTAGATTTAAGTGAAAATTAAATATGTTACAAAGTTGATATAATATTTACTGCTACATGAGTTTGGGTGCTGTTGAAATCTATTGTTTTGTGGGGTTTTTTGGTATGTTTATTGTTTAATTTTGTTATTTCCATTTAATAAAGAATATATTATAAAAAAAATACCTAGTGACAAAAAAGTAAAATTTTTGCTGGGATCATTTCTGCCCCAAATGCATTTTGTTTGTCAAAGATAACAACTCACTTGCAATATATATATTTATATTATTATATGTATACACACACACATATGCACTATCTTCTTACTGTGACGGCCTATTGGAAGGCATAATGTGTTCCATAATGCAAATAAAATATTAATCAATTCCAGATAGTTTTTGTTTTTTAAATTGAATGCACAGCAAATGATACCTTTCCCCAGAGGCATGGCTGAGACTCTCACAGATTCTCTTTACTTTACTGTCTTAACTTATAACTATTTTGGGAGGAACAGCAGGCCCAGAACTGATTATGTTTTAAATGTAACTTTCTAAGCACTTTCCTAGCAAGGGTAATGGTTATGGATGATGAGAATGACCATTAATTAAGTTGACAGGTTCCCTGCCTTAATATAAAGGTACCTGAAGGGTGAAGCTAAGCAGGATGAAATCTGATCTGAGCCTAGATGTGTGACAGGCTCTGAAAGGAGATGTAGGGTATAAATATAATGATGTCATAAACAAGCAAATGAATGATAAATCCTCTGAAGAGATTAGACTGAGATTTAATGACTTGCCCTAGGTCATTTCTCAGCAAGGTTCACCAATGAACCTTAGTGTAGAATCTAGAATCATTCAGGAAGGGTAATTCAGGGTTTTGATCAGTTAACATGGATTGTTTAAAGTGAATTTTACAAACAAAAGTACCATTTTTGCTAGCATATAAGGCGCATTGGAGTATAAGACACACCCCACTATTACCAAAATAGCCCACCATTTTTACAGTGTATTTTAAGGGGGGGTGGGGGTTAGATCTTATAAGCCAGCAAATACAGTAACTCTTTCTGCTGAAGTGCATTACCTTATGAAAACTGATTCATTCCATTAAGAACACACCATCAACATGTTATGAGCCCCCCTTGCAAAACTACTCAAATCTAATAAAACAACATAGAATCTTAATCATTACTCAACACATTTATATTCACTATTTTGACTTATCCATATAAGTATCTTTTTTTAAAATGTATTAATTTAAGCACATTATTAAGGGAAATAAATTGGGATAACAAGCTCATACTAACCAATTAAGCTCTGTAAGGCATCACAGCATTGCATTCATTTTGTTGTAACTATGATATGATATGATATGATGTGATATTTTCAGACTGCTGTCACATATTTACCTCATGAATGGGACAAATCTGATCTTTGTTGTAGGACTGGAACTGTAGTTTGCAAATTGGAAGATGATTTCAGCTAGATTTTAGGAATATTTTTTCTGATGTTCAAGCCAAATATGGGGAAAACTGAATTTTGACTCGGGGTTGCCAGAACAGTTATACTGGCTTTGATATTTTGGGAGCTGTGGTTCAAAAAGCAACACTTACCATCTTGGTAAGTTATTTGACTGCATGACAGAGTGAGCTCCTGTCTCTGTCCCAGCTTCTGCCAACCTAGCAGTTCAAAAGGAAGAAATTGCAAGTAGATAAATAGGGACCACTTCATTGGGAAGGTAAACAGTGTTCCATGCACTCCGGTGTTGAGACATGCCTGCCAAATTAAACAATAAACATACCAAAAAAAACCCACAAAACAATAGATTCCAACAGCACCCAAACTCATGTACCAGTAAATATTATATCAACTTTGTAACATATTTAATTTTCACTTAAATCTAAATAAGCTTTATGTGAGAATTTTTTAAGCAGAGGCTAGAGAACATCAAGTAAAAATCCCATAGTACTGTAGTAGATTTTCTGCATGGCTTTCACTAAATGACCTTCAAAGTCCCTTCCAGTATTAAAGACAGAATGCAGTTGATAGAAGTTAAAAGGGCCTTTGACATGACTGGAGCTTCCCTGACTCAGGATGTTATCTAGACAAAGCTGTTGAACATTTCAGGGCTGTTTCTGTGATTGCTTAATAAGGACAAAGTCATCGGAGTGTACATGTGAAATACAGTATGTTCTGGTCTAATTATGTTCCATCCTAAGAGAACTAAATTTTATAGAATGTCATTCCCAATGGCATGCTTTTCAGAAGTGATCCTGCTGCATGTTGCAATCAGTGGAGAAGAGAGGTCAGATTTCCTATACAAGTTCTTGCTCCACTGTTGCTTGTGGAATATTACTTGGAAACATCTCCAAAACATAATGGAATGGATCGTACGCTGGTTTTAAAAGGAGTGCATGGGTTATTCAGAGATAAAAAATTATATACTCAGTCAGAGCTGGGGGAAATCCCTACGGGCCATCTTGGTCAAGAGTAGGAAAGCAAAGTTGGTAAAACTGACAAAATAGGGTAGATCTAATTCTCTTTTGATCTTCCATAGAAATACAGGAACAGAGGAAGTTAATTCACAGCTGAGCCAAACCACTCCTCTGTCTAGCCCAGGGGTTTCCTAGAGTTTCCGATATGACATTGATGGCCAACCTTGGCACTCCAGGTGTTTTTTAGACTTCAATTCCCAGAAGCCCAAGGCAGCACTCCTACTGATCAGGGCTTCTGGGAATTGAAGTTCAAGAATACTGTGTCTGGCGTGCCAAGGTTGGCCATCACTAAGATAGGAGTTTCCCACAGGCCTATCTACTAGAGATCTCGGGGATTGAGCCATGACAACCTATGCATGGGCTTCCCCCAATGAGCTACAATTCCCCGAATATGGTTATCCTGATTTACGGGATTTGGAGAAGACAGGAAAATTGTGGAAGTTGTAGTCCAAAAACACACACCAATATGCAAACTTCTGTTTGAGATTTTCTTGCATATATGACAAGGGATAGCAAGGAGGCATAACAATCAAACATGCTTCCTTTCAATCCTGGAAGCTTGTGGTATGAGCCCCCTAAGAATAAATACTGACTGAAACAAATCTTCAGGTGAACAATTTAATCATTATTATGTTTATTGCACAAGAAGGTAGATGGAGTAGGAAAGCAAAGGGCATTACTGTACTTGATAGGTTAGTTGTTATTATTATGTGAATTTTGAATAGAGGCAGAAATTTTGATGTTGTGGAACCAATGTGAATTGACTAAAACTATAATTCATCATCATAATGCCTGAAAGATAATCATAAAGAGGAAGGGAAGGATCTGTTCTCCATCATCCCAGGATGTGTACTAATGGGCTGAAATTACAGGAAGCCAGATATAGGCTGCATATTAGGAAAAACTTCTTAATGGTTAGTGAAGTATGATGGTGGAATCAACTGCCTTGAGAGGTGGTGAGTGCTCCGACATTCAAAGTATTAAAGAGAGATGGGCAACCATCTGTCATATCTGCTTTGATTCAGACCTGATGGCCTAAAAAGGCCACTTCCAACTCAGTTATTGTATGATTCTATGATACTTTAACTATGATACCATGTGATTGAATATCACCTGTTCTAACCCTCTGTCCTTATACTAGACAGTATCAGTCTTGGCAGAAAAAAAGAAGAAGAGATGAATATGGAAGGTTAAGCTTTTGGGGTTATTTAATCCTAAATGGCAGGAGGGAGTGATGGGGAAATTGGAGGATAAGTAGTAGATTACTAAGTGTGATTATTTTAAGCAGAGCCATGGTGGGAAGATTAACTGAGAAGCCAAAGACTTACAGGAAAGAAGAGTTAACAGAGAACTCTTCTCTGGGTAGGAAAAAATCCTCCTTATATAGGGTGCAAAAATGTAAAAGTCCTTTAATTTTGGTGGAAAGAGTAGGATGTGTCATCTTGTCTCCTGGGAGGGCAGGTTCTGGCTGGGTCTTGCTACATGTTGTTGAATTTTGCTTCCTTTTATCCTGAGATGAAATCCTCATCTCCCATGAACCTTTGGCCTATTTGACCACAGCAAAGGATATGGCATTTACTTATTCGTCTTCCACAGAGTAGCCAAATAATAGGAAAATAATGCAATAACCCAGCCAAGTCAGACGAAGGTCATAATATGTTGGTAGAAATCTGACTGTATTAACTAGGGACTGGAAAACTAAGACTCAAATCCCACACTAAGCAGACTTGCAGATAAATGACTCTTAAAACACATAATTGGATAAACAGGTTCCTTTCTCAAAAATAACCTGTAAGGAATTGACTTTGCGGGACTAACACCTGTGCAAAACAGTGGGGAGTCTAGGTGGTTCAATCTTGCCTGGAGTAACTTTGACCGAGAGAAGGTGTCCGGCAGAAAGACAAGAGCATTAAGTGAACCAGCTAATCTCCTAGAGGCAGCTTAGTTGTTTCAGGAAACAAAAGGAAGATCTCATTTACCTGACACCCATGAGACCGCATGGTATCGATTGTCTTTTCCACTGCTGCATTGGGAGGTTCACAGACTTCCACCTGAGTCTTCATGTTGTGCTCAAAATAAGGTCCCATTAGGAAGTAGTTTTCTCCCCATTCATCTAACGTGATTTTGGCCTTTGTCTGGATTACGGTGTAGATGCCGCCCACTAGAAAACAATAACAGGTATGTTCCAAAACAGGTAGCCATCACCTTTTTACCTCAACCCAAAGGCAAGACTGTGTTACCTTACTTCAAATTCAAATTGGTTTGACTGTCCTTTTCTTTCCCGTGACAACTGAACATTCACACACAGAAAACATTAAATATCACCATTTTGAAGGTAAATGTTTCAGAGATTTTCCCTCTTCCAAATAAGTTGTTGTTATATGCCAGGGATTCTCAACCTGTGGCCCACGGCATCATATCATGTGGCCCCGACGGCCTCCACCACACCAGGAAGTGTCTTGTGGTGGAGGAAGGGCAAAATGGCTATCTGGTCCTCAAAGCTGTCTGAGGGAGCGTGACCCAGCCCCTGGCTTAAAAAAGTTCAGAACTCCTGGTATATGCCTTCAAGACAGACTAAATTTAGGGAAGCTCTATAACAGGGGCTTTCTACATATGTAAGATATTTAAGGAGTGATTTTGATCAGTTTGGCAAGCAGGGATTTGAATCCAGGCTCTCCAGAGTCCTAGTCCACTATTCTATCAACTACATTATGCTGGCCAAAGCTAACTCTACACCACTGTTTTCATATTTGTTTTTAGATAGTAATGACACAGCTATGGGCAATACTGCTATGTTCTTAAGGGGTTTTAATTGTTTTATATTGGTTTTAACTTGTGTACACTGCCCAGAGTCCATCGGATTAGGGCAGTATATAAATCTATATTAAATTTAAAAAAAATTAAAAATTACTCATACAGTGTGACTAGATAGCAAAAAGAGGGCACATCTTGTTTTAAGGGGAACAATCTCCCTTTAAATGACCCTTCTGTCCTCAATGAAATCATTCCAACCTAATCCCCAAAAGTGAGAGCATTACTCCTGGGCCCAAACAGTTCCAATATATGAACTATACACTCTTGTGATCACACCTACAGAGTGGGAAAAGTTACATTTTGGACCATAACTCCCCAAATCCACTGGCCAGTCTTGTTATGATCAGCAAACTAATTAACTAAAAGAGAATTGAGTTGAGTCTTGTCAGGGGATTCTCCGAGCTGAAGTCCAAAAAAGTACAGTATTGATTTTCACCTCTGATTATTCAGTAATTTTATGATTTTCAACTTGAAAAAGTCCTTTCAGATCTCCGAGAAGGACCCTTGCATAATGCCACAGAGTTTGTTGCTATGCTTTAGGGAGCACACAAAAAACACTGATCACAGGTATACAGTATTGTACTGCCAAAAGAAAGAAGTCCATTTGTTTTGAAGGTGAGGAGTAAAGTTCAAAGACAAGGAAACACTGTTACTCACCCATCCTATAGACCAGGGGCTCCCAACCTTTTTACGCCATGGGCCTGACCACACCTATTGGACAGCTGAGCAGGCTGGACCACGCTCCCCCCCCAAAAAAAGCAGAAGTAAATGCTCAACAGCCATGGGCGCATTTACAGCTAATATAACTGCATTTATGCAGGCACATTTTACGGCTGTCATAAACGCACCTGCTTGCACTTCCAGGTGCGGCAGCGGTGGGTTACATGAAATGGTGCCTTGGGCCAGGGTCCAACCCATGGGCCTCAGGCTGGGAACCCCTGCTGTAGACCTTTTAAATGGAATTGGATGATGATACATTATCACATTGCATTGCTCAAGGGCATTAAGGAGACTTTAAAATAGTAACAGCATGGAAACATTGGTGAATATTTCACAGTTTTGCATTCCCACAGGTTGTTTATCCACAAATATTGGCCATGGTAGCTAAGCTGAAAATTAAGCATCAATAGACAACAAACCTACACAAACAAGTTGTTGTGCAAGGAGGACAGTTGTGATGTGGGCTTTTGCTTTTGTGTTCCACAATGACAATGACAATTGTCACAATGACAATGACCTTCCTGCTTCTTGCTTTTCATTGTTTTAATTTTTGTAAATTTTTAAAGTTTTAAATTCCTTTTAGTATTTTATTAATTACAGTCTCAATTTTTTAAACTGTTAAAGTAAATTTTAGTATGCGTAGGGTATGATGGGACTGTCTAGTCGGTTTTACACTTATTTGGGAATTTATTGTTTAATCTATGGTTCTTTTTAATTTATGTTGTAAGCCGCCTAGAGTTGGGTTTACCTGATTGGGGTGGGATAATAAATTAAAATAAATAAATAAATAAATAAGAATCCCTAGCAAGGATGGCCATTGGGAATTGCAGTCCCAAAAAGGGAACTCTTCCAAGCCCTGATTCTGCTTGTGAATATCTATCAACAGCTTTGTCACTTTGGCAAACAGGACGATGAGAAGATGAACTTTAGTCAGAGTCTATATTCCCAGTTCTGTGTAGGGCCCCTGTGTTTCATCCTGCCCCTTGCTCTATCGATTGTGTTGACCTACGTTCATGGTCGAAAGGATGAGCTTGAAGTGGGAGACACTACTTTCTATCTAGGGGTTTTGTCTTCACAAGAGGAATGCCTACAATCAAACTGATATACAGTATTGCAAGATGAATTGAATTTAATGGACCACCAACTACACAGCTGGAAGGCACCCAATGGATCATCAATTCCCGCCCCTGTCAATGAGGCACAGTGGGGAATCAAACTCCAAACCTCCGGCTCAGCAACCAGATAGCCAAACTATTGAGCTATACAACTATTAACACATGTCATGCCTTTTCCAACTTGCCAGCACTGGCTTCCAGGATGCCATCCTGAGCTTTCAGAAATAGACTGTGACACAGTAATCTTGTTTCGAGCATTACAGTGCAGTGTCTAGCCTTGGCAGCAGGTGGGTTTTCAAATGACTCAAAGGCTAATTTATGTCTGTCTACGACTCTAGTAATTCCTGTACCTCTCTTGGTAATAAAGCAAGCTTGGAAACAAAGGTTAAAGGAATTGAGATAGTTTATCATAATAAGTAAAGTCCTTCCTATTCATGGATGGACTCCCTTGTGACCCCCACCGTCCTGATGTGGCTCTAGCATCTGTGTTCAAGAACACTTGCTCATTGGAAAAGTATATTAATTAAGAAAAGGCACTGGGGAAGAGTCTCCCCAAAGGCTTCTCTAAACAGCAAAGTTTTCATTTGCTTCCTAAAGGAAAAGAGGGAAGAAGCCTCACAGTCTTCACCAAGGAGATCATTCCATAGCAAGAGTGCTACTGCTGAGAAGACCTGCGGGCCTTTCCTGGGGTAAGAGACCTCCATCACAGAGACTCATTGGACCTACTGTGAAGGGCAATCCAACAAGGCTGGAGGTGCTCCAACAAGTTGCAAGCTAAGCTTTTATAGGTGAAGGTAAAGCTCTCCCTTGTTCAACAGCAAGTTGTGTCCGATTCTAGGGTTCGGTGCTCATTTTCATTTACAGCCAAAGAGCCAGTGCCGTGTGTCTGCAGATGTTTCCATGGTCATGTGATAGGTCTGACTAGACATCAGAGTGCACAGAATGCTATTACCTTTCCCACCAAAGTAGTACCTATTTTATATACAGTACAGTACTTGCAATTTCTTGCTTTTGAACTGCTAGATTGCAAGGAGCTGGGACAGGTGCTCGCTCTATCATGCAGCACTTGGGTCTCGAACTGCTGACCTGCCACCCTTCTTATCATCAAGCTCAACATCTTAACTACTAAGCCCTTAAGCTCTGATAGCAGAAACTATATTTGCAGAAGGGAAAAAAATACTTGAATAAAGTGAAAGGGAAATAGGGACTGTTTTGTTTTACCCTTCGACACTCATTCCGTTTCAGGCTAAAACATTTAGACCTTTGTGCACCCACTATTTCAAACATGAGGAGGGCAGACATGGCAAACAAAAGAATGCATATGCCCATCCTGTCACATTTACCTTGAACCTAAAATGGAACAGAAAAAGCCTGAGTAAAACCTGTGCAATAATTAACCCATGTGAGGGGGGAAAGTCAGAGAAGTCAAACAGAATGTCAAGGAGGCGCAGCAAAAAGGGAAAATGCAAGTTTTGTAATCATTTATGAAAAGAGGACAAAAAAGAGGACCAGAAAAATGGCTAAACAGAGAGCTATAAGCATGAGCATAAAACAAAGTGGTATGAAAAATCACAAGTTTTAGTTTTGTTGTATCAGAACGTGTCTGACTGTTGTATAATGCCACAATGATTTTTTTTGCATCTCTCTATTAACTGTTTACCACTTCACCTAGAACAAAGCTTCACAGGAAAAAAAATCTGAATATCAATCAGATATCTTTGGCTATTACCAGGTGTAAAAAGCCACACTGATTTGCAATTACATACAGTATATCTAATATATTAATTGGGCTGCGGTGGTTTACTGGTTAAGACTCTGAGTTTGATGACTGGAAGGTTGGCAGGCCAACAGTTCAAAAACTGGATGCTGTGAGCTCCTGGCATCTGTCCCAGTTCCTGCCAACCTAGCAGCTAGAAAGCAAGAAATTGCAAGTAGATAAATAGGTACTGCTTCAACAAGAAAGGTAACAGAGTTATATGCCTACCACATGACCATGGAAACATCTTTGGCTGTAAATGGAGACAATCACCACCCCCTAGAGTCAGACCTGACTGGCTTTCGAGTAAGGGAGACCTTTACTACCATGTTTCCCTGAAAATAAGACACCGTCTTGTATTTATTTTTCCTCAAGAAGACACACTATGGCTTATTTTCAGGGGATGTCTTATTTTTATTACACCACTGGCTGCCCATCTTCTTTACCGCTCCATGCCAGCATGCTGCATAGCCACGCCTATCACTATGTCTTATTTTCAGGGTGTGGCTTATATTGCGCAACTGCTGAGAAAGCCTGCTATGGCTTATTTTATGGGTATGTCTTATTTTTGGGGAAATAATACTGTATATTAATCAACCATTGTGTACTTTTGTATCCCTCACTCTGCATTCTTTATAAATAATTGCCATAAAATCTCACTCTGATATCTGAACAGGTGGACTTGATCCATGAAAACTAACATTTAAATATAGCAGCTAATCTTTTAGATGACACAACATTTTTGTCTTTGTCTTTTCCCTTTATTTTGGTTCATTTAATGTCTGATATGTTTGCACAGACTTATGACAGCCTCAATAGGCTGTTGTTATTTTTTGTCAGGAGGTATCTAAGGTGTTCAAGGAGTGGTTTACATTTGCCCCAAACCACCCATAAATTCCAATGTCTGTGCACAAATTGAAAACCAGGTCTCTTTTGAGTTTTCATCGGAAACTTTATCCACCACACTCTTGTTTCAATAAAAATCATCATATTCAAAAATACTGTATTTGCTGATTTTTTGGAATAGTAGCCATGTTAGTCTGTGGTTCAGGCATCTCAGAAAACAAAACAAAATAAATAAAATAAAATAAAAAACACAGTAGCACTTTAAAGACTAACTGCTATATTTTTATTGTTAGCTTTCGTGGATCAAGTCCACTTCATCAGACAAGGAATGAAACTTACAGACATGTTCTTATATACCAAATTCAGGAGGTCAACAGGAGAAGGGTTGGTGTCAAGCAAGATGACAGACAAGCAAGCACAAGAATGCAGTTTCACCTAGCCATTAGCAACAATAGATTATTCAGATAAACTCTAAATGACTCCCTTTCAATCTCAAGGTTGCTGAGTAAGCCCACTATGGTATCTGATCAACTTGTGACCTGCGTGTCAGGGGGGGGGGGGAACCAAACACCTGTACCTGGTTTCTTTCTGTTTTACTAAAGAGAATTGGCAGGAAAGTTTTAATATAAAATCATATAGCAATCTCTGTATCAGATTTGATAATGTCCCAGAAACCCTTCACTAATATTTAGCTAAGAGTGGACCGGAGAGGCTCTCTAGTTGTTCCATTGGCCAGAGAGGCGCATCTCTCGGGCACTATAAGGAGGGCCTTCTCTGTGTCCACTCTGGCCCTATGGAACCTCCTGCCAACGGAGCCACGTCTCCAGACTGAGCTGCTGCCCTTTAGGAAGAATCTAAAAACATGGCTGGCAGGACAGGTATGGGGTATGGGAGGTATAATGACCCCAACTCGCTGGATGATTTAAGTCCCTCTCTCCCTCTACTTTTTAATAAGTAAGATTAGCAAAGATGTAGCAATTTGGTGTGCTTTTAATCTTTTTATATTTTGATTTTAACAGAGCCAGATGAAGGGTGGCTTCCCAAAGGAGCTCTCGTGCCCAACTGATCCAGCTCTCCCTACCTCCTGAAGGTCAGTAGGAGTGGGATGGGGTGGAAATGGGCTTAAAGGATCCTTCTCCCTCCTCCCACCCCATTCTCCCTGGCTGGTAGTGGGATGGTGGGGAAAACGGATTCAAAGGAGCCCACTCCCCTCATCCCATGCTCTTTGACTCCTAGAGTTATTTTTGGAAATTCATGAAAAATGTACAAAGTTGTGGGGGGGGGGGTTTGACCCCTTTAAAATGTGTATAAAAATTGGGTGCATCTTATACACCAGCAAATACAATAATTTTTAAATTTCTGCAAGGTTGGGTAGTGGGTAATTTGATTATTTCATTTTTACATCTATGTTTTATGTCTGTAAACTGCCCAGAGTGGGAATATCTTCCAGGTGGCTGGTATAGAAATGTATTAAATCAATAAGCAAACAAATAGATGGTTCTGTTTTTACCAGTTGCTTAAAGACTGCAAGGGAAGGCACCTGGAAAGCCTCAGTTGGAAGTTTGTTCCAAAGAGATGGACCCACAAATGAGAAAGTAAGGCTTCTTATGTTCACTTTTTTGGCCTCCTTACTGTCACTAGATGGCTGGATAGCTCAATGGTTTAGCTATCCAGCTACAGAGCCAGAGGTTAGAGGCTTGATTCCCCAGTGTACCTCCTAGAAGAAGAGCCAGTTTGTGGAGCCACAATTTAGTTACACAGTCCCAGAGCAACCCCGTAAGAAGGGAATGATAAACCATTTCAGTGTATTCTCTACATTGAAAACCTGGAAAGGGGTTCCATAAATCTGAATAGAATGGACAGTACCCAGTTATTGTTATTAATGTGTCACGACAGACTGTGAGTAATGGGTGGAGACAGGTCACTGTTTCGTATCATAATAATTCCTGCAGCTAGAAAGTGACTATTGAAGTTCCCTGAAAGGAAAGTGACCAGATTTCTAAATTTCTCATTCTAGACAAATTGAGACTCCTGTGCAGAACTTACTAACTCTTGAGATTTTTTTTTACCTCCAGCACAAGAAAAACAGACAGAAAGACACAGAGCAAGCACAGATAGACTGGCTAAAAAGATACAAATATTCCATTCAATGCTTCTGCTTTTTAAAAAGCCATGTAAACACATCTGCAATTATCACAGTCTGTGTAAAATCCAAAATCTTGCAATGGATGCAAAAATTCTTACTGGAATTGACCCAAATAATTGTGTTCCCCTGCCAGTAGAGAAAGTTTTTGTTTGCTATTTGTAATTCACAAAGAGCAAGGATTCACATCCCTACTATCCAGAGTGGTGACAGAGTTGGCATGACAGAGAGTAAACAAAACAAAAAGACAAAAATGTTGTGTCACCTTAAAGACTAACTGCTGTATTTTAATCTTAGCTTTATGGATCAAGCCCACTTCATTAGACATAAGAGTGAGATTTCATGGCATCAATTTATGCACAACAGATACAGAGGTACACAAGGATTGGTTAGTATAACAGATAAGAGTTTTGGCTTGCTATTCCTAGGATATTGCCTCCTGAAGCAGATGCCTCACCTTGCTTACTAGGAGGAGGCCATAACAGCTCACTGCTAAATTCATACAAGAGTTTACTACAAAGCCTTTTGTAATAATTACTGCTCCTGCTAAAGGCTGCCCGGACACATTTGTCTTTTGAAGTCAGAATAAACTCTCATATTTTCAACAACTGTGATTTCAGAGACCAACCTAATATTTGTCCTCGTGGAGTTAAGATTTAAGTACTTATGAAAGCACTCTCTCAACTTATCTCCTCTCTATCTTTAACTGCACACAGTGCAAGAGAAGAGGGGGTGAATGGTTCACTCATTGGTAACTCATTTCCTGAACCTCAGGAGAATATATGTGGTCTGTTCTTTCTTTCAATCCTGTACAGTAGGCTAGGGTGATAGTATCTGACCTAAGATGTAGGTGTGCTTACTTGAGCTTCTGGTAATTGAAGTCCAAGAACACCTGGGTCACCATGGTTGGCCACCCCTGGAGTAGACCATACTGCTAGCAACTCAACTCCTATTACCAGGGGGTGGTTAACTAACCTGACAACCATGAGTACTAATGGCCTTGAGTGGCAAAGTCCACAGGGAAGGGTGATGGTCCCCAAGTAGATTTAAATCCATCTTGAAGGAGGGCAGCAGCTTCCTCAATCGTGGCCTGGAGCTGAAAAGGACTTTGTGTGCCAAAAGGGCTCAGGACCAGAAAATGATTCAGAGAACTAGAACAGTGGTATGGATGTCACACTGCGATGCAGTGATGATCACCAATATTTGGAATTGGATATGGAACAACAACAAGAAGAAAGTTATTCATTATTGTTGTGTTTTCACCCTCAGGGAGGGAAGAAGGGCATGTGGTATTTTTTTGCCTCAGGTGCTAAAACAACTGTTTGGTCCCTCCTTGAATGCAACATACTTTGACTTGAAGAAGGAATGGAAACATTTGCTGCTTTGCTTCAGGCAGCAAATGTTTGGTGGCATTCTTAAGAGAAATAGCAATCTCATTCAATTCTGAGTGAGACACTTTGCCCCTCTGGCCTTTTGCAGCATGAAAGGAGGGGTAAATATCAATAGCATTGTTTGTCCTTCACTACCAGCATTTTTAAAACCAACTGGGTTTTAAAATTTGTAGAGCAAATGAACATTTATAAGCCATGAGTTAGGGTGCCTTTATGGATAAGCCAAGATGAATGGTGTTAGGCTGGAGCCACAAGCGGGCAAGGATATACAGTAAAACCTCGGATAACGTTAAAACCTGGTTCCACAAGTCTTGGTGTTATCCGATTTTTAGTGTTATCCGATGCATGTTAAAATCCTATGGGATCCATAGAGATACATTGTAACCACACAGGCTTTAGCGGTTGTTATCCGATGCATCCCATAGGATCTTAATGTTATCCGATGCAATTCTCCCCCCCCCCAGATTGCTTAATGTTATGCGATTTTAGTGTTATCCGATACTAATGTTATCTGAGGTATTACTTGTACACTTCATCTCTCCCTCCTTGTCTGCCATCACTCTCTCTCTCTCTGCCCTCTTGTAGCAGATGGTCAGATGAGACATGAGGCATGTCCAGAAAGCCTTTGTGTAGCAGTCTGGAATTGCTGTTTTTGAAGTCACATACCCCACTCCCCCACAACCAAACAGTATAAGCCACTTCACAGTACAATCAAATGAAATCATTTCCCCTCCTATCTCATTACTATTGTGCTGTGCCAGTTAGATGAGTTAAATATTTTTTCTTCAGTTTTTTTCCTGTAGTGCCAATTGAGAAACCGCTCACCACTGCAGTTTTAATTGGTGCTACAAAGAAAGAAAAAAAATTACACTCCTCACCCTTACTGCATAACAAAAATCAGATAGAAGGGTGGGGATAATTATACTTCCCCTGCTAGTCTATAGTTAGCCCCTCCAGCATAACAGGTGTTTATATCAGAAACAGCCTTTGATGGCTTCAGGAGTCCCATACTGTATTTGCCATTCCTAGCATCACAGACACTGGAAATGTCATATATGGGAGTGCACTCAAAAAGTTGAACAGGTGTTGGCAGCTCAAAGGGCACACCTTGGAAGCCACTGAGATCGCTCTGGCATCAAACGTGTCTGAATGCTGGGGGGGTGGGGAGGCAGACTAGCTGCCCCCAAATGGCACAGAAAACAGACTTAATTCCTGTCTGGACAGGCTCTTAGTTCTCTCTTGTCAAAGTAGCTAAACTGATTACTTGGAGAAGTCTTTTGAAACCAGGCTATGACTGCAATTTGACCACTTTTACTATAAAGTGGATTAAAATTAAGTAAATGTGCATATGCTATTGTTCTTTAGCTTCTAGGGAAAGAAGTTTGCCTTTAGAAGTTATTGTTTTATCTCCGGCACTTGTTTGTCGTTATCACGTTGCGCTGAATTGTATGATTTTTACCGTTATTGTTGTCATTTAGCCTTCAAACACCATAAGGGCAGGTTATACCTTTTGACAGCGTACAGTATAACTAACTAAATAGCCTTGGTGGTGGCAAAATAAAACAACGGCCAGTATAAAACATATATTAGTAATACATGGCTTCTTATCAAGTGGCAAAATCCTTCAATTAATAAATGTATAATTTGAAAGCAAATGAGAGCTCTGGAACTCAAGAAGTCACTTGGTGGCTCATAAAGAGAGGGCAAATTTTTTCCTAGTGTGGGACAGAAAATTCAGTGCTACAAATCCAGCTCTGATGCAAAAGCAAAACCCATCCTCCCTTTCAGTCACTGCAACAAAGAGCTATCTATGCTATTAACTCATTTGACACAATATTAAGGATCGAAAGAGTTTACTATGCAAGCAGATTATAAGGCAGAGTAAGGTGGTTGTGTCAGGTTAGATGCTAGAAGGAGGCAGCAAGGTTTTGGAGGAGACAACAGCATACCTTGCAGCCTGAATTCCCTAAGCTAGTCCATTATCCCCTAGGCAGAACTTGGTAAAGTTCATTTTAAAAAGTCTTATCGTTGTTAAGTTCTCTCAGTTCACCTTGAATTTGCAGCAATCCTAAGAATTAATGGCCCCAGCACTGCTCACTCAGGTATCACAACATTTAAACTTTCATTGAATCCATAGTACCCGTGAAGTATAGTCTCCCTCTATACCAGTGGTGCCCAAACTAAGGCCCGGAGGCTGGGTGCGGCCCTCAATGCCAATTCATCCGGCCCACAAAGCCCTTGTCGCTCCTGGAAGCGGAAGTAAAACGCACCCGTATGGGCACGATTTAATTCCACTTCCAGGAGTGACGAGGGATTCATGGGCCAGATGAATTAGTGTCAGGGACTGCACCTGGCCCCCAGGCCTTCGTGACTGGCTTCCTGAACCACATGATTGGCCCACGGCTCAAAAAGTTTGGGCACCCCTGCTCTATACAGTACTAGTTAGACTACATCCAGAGTACCGTGTCCAATTCCAGGCAGTGCACTTTAAGAAAGATGCCAACAAACTAGAATGGGTACAGAGAAGGGCAACAAGGATGATTTGAGGACTGGAAACCAAGGTACTGTATATGAGGAAAGACTGAAGGAGCTGGGCATGTTTAGCTTTGAGAAAAGGAGTCTGAGAGAGGATATGATATCACTTTTCAAATACCTGAAGGATAATCATAAAGAGAAGGGGTGGGATCTGTTCTCGGTTATCCTAGACCACAAGGCACATAATAATGGGCTCAAACTAAAGTAAGCCAGATATAGGCTGAATATCAGGGGGGAAATGTCTTAACAGTTAGAGCAGTACAGCAGTCGAACCAACTGCCTTGAGACGTGGTGAGTGCTTCAACACTGGAAACCTTCAAGAGAGAATTAGACTACCATCTGTCATAACTGCTTTGATTCGGATTCCTGCACTGAGCTGGGGATTGGACTCAATTGCCTAAAAGGCCCCTTCCAACTCAATGATTCTATGATTCTATTCTATGAATCAATCCATCTCATGTTTGGTCTTCCTCTTCTCCAATTACCTTCAGCTTTTCTACCTGGCATTATTGTCCTTTCCTGACAAGTCTGGGCTACTAATGACACGTCCAGAGTACAAGAGACCCTATTTAGTCATCATAATCCTGTTTTGACTGGAACTCACATAATCACCAGCCAACATGGCACTTAAAGGCTGCAGATAATGGAAGTTGCCATCCAAAAGGTAATCTTGTTAGGCTCTGTTTCAGGTGTACCAGAGGATCCTGTCCCATTGCCAAGGTTGAGGAGTCTACTGGCCAGTCTAGTTGGCTTTAGCAGATAGAATGAGCGAAGGCTCCTTCTTGTTTTTCAGTTGGGCACCAAAACACATTTGGCTAGCCGAGTCCCTTCTTATCATGAAAGATGTAACATTTCACTACTAAAGTAATTTACTGTAAGAAAGAGCTAAAACATATATGTTGGGTTGAAAGCAGTTTGGCCCTATTTGCTTCTTATACAGTGCATTTTTAAATCTATGCTTGATAATGTTTCTAAATGATTTAAGTTTTTTAATGCTCAAATTCACTCTGGCTAGAGCAGGTGGCCAAACTTTTTGAGCTGTAGGCCAGTCACATAATTGAGCAGGCCGGTCTCATGGTTTCTCCCGCTGTAAAATGCATCCATGGCTGTCGTAAACTCGTGCATTTACAGCAGCGTTTTGCGCATGCGCGGGGCATGTCTGCTTCTGCTTCTAGGTAGTGGCAAGGGCTGGATGGTTTGGCGGTGCAGGCTGGATCTGGCCCATGGACCATAGTTTGGCCACCCCTGAGCTAGAGAGACAAAATAAATATTGCAAGCATATCAGTATATCTAGCCTATGTTACTGAAATTACAGCAGGCTCTCTATGGTTATATACTACATGTCATTGTATTTTACCTATCAAATTGTATCAAACTACAGTAATACAGTTTCATGTCTTTTCTCAAATATTGCCAGATTTTGAAATATACCAGAGTATCAAATACAGGTATCAAATATTCAGTAAAATATAATCACCAATCAAAATATTAAGGAATACGCCACATTAAAATTTTGGGATAAATTTGTCTCAGGTCTAATTATAAGCATCCAGGGCATAGAATCACAAGATTTGGAACAGGTAATTCTGTCCTTCAGAAGGAAATGAACTTCTCAAGAACATCCTTCTTAAGGACAAACACCCTTTGAGTTAAAAAAATAATTTTAAAAAAATCACATTTGCTATCATACATGATACAATGAATTGAATTGGTAGGCAGTGACGGAGGTGAATATTTTAAAGTAGAAGTGGTGAGTATATAGCCTTCCAGATGTTGTCAGGCCAAAATTTCCGCCTTTTTTCTCACCACTGGCTTTGCAGGTTTGAGGTACAACAACATCTGGAGGGCTTCACATTTTCTGCTTCTATCCTAAAGGTATCAACATTCTAGCTACGCCACCATCCTAAAAATGTTATACATCTTGATGCAGTCGAATATCTAAGCACTAAGAATCCAACTTAGAATGCTATGGAGGCAGGGTATGTTCAGAAGGCCTGTCTGATATCAAGATCTACATCTAATTAAAAACAAAATAAATGTACAACCAAGCCCCAACTAGGCATATATTTTTGTTTTATATACAGATCTTAATGAGGTCAAAACTCAATTGATTTCAAAACTGAACATGAAGTAAGTGGGGTCATGGTATTGTACTTAGAAAAAATTCAGATTTCCCATCCTGCTTTATGTACTCAGTTATGGATGCTGCAATTTTGGAAAAGAAAAGATTGTTAACATACTTAATTTTTTTGGAATAGTAGCCGTGTTAGTCTGTGGTTCAGGCATATCAGAAAATAAAACAAAACAAACAACATAAAATAAAGTAAAAAACACTGTAGCACTTTAAAGACTAACTGCATATTTTTATTGTTAGCTTTCGTGGATCAAGTCCACTTCTGATATGCCTTAACATACTTAAGTTGACATTTGATGTTTTAGAAGTCACAAGTGATTTTTAAAAAAAAAGAAGATTTGAAGACTTAAAAAAAGTTTGAATTTGGGGGGGAAACTGCTAATTCAAACCATCTAAAGCTATGATTTCCCAAACACCATGTTGTTTTCATTGAAATTTCTAAAACTTTCCCTTCAGTTGTGTTCTGAGCATGGAAAGTGTAATTTTTCTTAAAAAGCCGGAAAATCCAAGAAGTTGGCGGCAAACATTTCCATGCAGATTGGGATTTCCCAGGAGATTTCATTTTTACAAACTAAAGACTCAATTTGTCACATATATATTTTTTAAAAAAATTATTTGTGTAATAAACCATGACAGATATATGGTAACGTGCAAGCATAGATTTATTTTTATTTATTTATTGCTCACATTTGGTATCCCGCCCCAATCGGGTAGACCCGACTCTGGGCGGCTTACAGCGTAAATTACCGTCATGGATAAACTATAATCATATCAATATCTAAGGTACAAATCTAGATTTCTCCTAACTAGAGCATGTCCTTCAAATATATACAGTAAAACCTCATATAACACTAAAACCTGGTTCCACAAGTCTTGGTGTTATATGATTTTTAGTGTTATCTGATGCATGTTAAAATCCTATGGGATCCATAGAGATACATTGTAACCACACAGGCTTTAGTGGTTGTTATCTGAAGCATCCCATAGGATCTTAATGTTATCTGATGCAATTCTTCCCCCCAGATTCCTTAATGTTATGCGATTTTAGTGTTATTCGATACTAATGTTATATGAGGTATTACTGTATCTTTTCCCCCAACTCAGACCGTGCAGACCATTAGCAGATGTGCAATGCCACAATGTTTCATTTTGCATCCTTTTGCATCCATCTACTAACCGTTTACAACCTATCAGAACAAAACTTCACAGTAATACATCTGAATACAAATCAGGACTCTTCTGTTGTAAAAAGGTTGTAAAAAGCCACACTGATTTGTAACCTTATCTGTTCTTCTATACATTGTGTACCTCTATACCCACCACCTAACATGTAGAAATTAATTAATGCTATGAAGTCTCCCTCTTATGTCTGATGAAGCGGACTTGATCCACGAAAGCTAACATTATCAACATACAGGTCTTTAAAGTGCCACAACGTGTTGTCTTTGTCTTTCATTCATAATAGCTGATGCATTTCCATCCCCCCCCCCCTTCAATTCCCCAGCCAAGACATTAAAAATGTCATTAAAGACTTGCAGACAAAACATCTAGGCACAAATCTACTTCCGCTCACAGTTGATAGACAGTTAGTTACAGACCTTTATTAGTGACTTCCCAGGCCACCTCAAACAGCAGCAGATCTTCCACGGGGAGATCTTCATCATCCCACTGGGGAAGCCCGTTGAGAGAGGAGGTCGACAGGGACCGCACCAGAGGCATGACTTGAGGGATCCTGGCGTTTCCACGTGCTGCAAATGCGAATGGCCCGCCCGACCTTTCCCGCAGGGTCTCTCAGCCCCGGCCCTCTCCTGGTGCAGGAAGTTGCTCGTTGCGCCGCGGGTTCGATCCCAGGTGAGGGGAGCAGAGTTGCAGATCAGTCCGTCTGTCTGCAAAAAAAGCCAGGCAATAATTTCCAGGGGGGGGGGGGTTTGCCAAACTTGGTCCACGGGAAAGCTCGAAGGCGAATGGGGATCCCTCGGGGAAACCTTGCCCGTCTAACCACCAGCCTTCAAAGTGTCTCAGCAAAATCCCCCAGGCTCGGCTGGAGAGGCTGGAGGGGAGGGAAACGCGGATCGGAGGGGGGGGGGTGTGTGTGTATGTGAAGAAATGCAAACTGGCTCGTCTGTCGAGGGCAAACACAAGGCTCAGTCAGCTTTGCAAACTCTTGAAACCCATCAAGCGCACACACACACACACGCGCGCGCACACACGCACGCTCCCTCAGGCTTCTGTAAAACTGATCTGGATTGCCTTAAACCAAGAAAGGGAGGATCCTGATTTAATACTACAGTACTGTACTTGGCTGACACCTTGTCTCTTTTTCTCTCTCTCCAACCCCCTCCCTTCTCCAATTGGATTCATTGCGCTGCCCTTCTAGAATCAAGAGGGCAAATATTTTATTATACACTGTAATTTCGAGTCAGAAATTTATTTTGGGTTGAAAGGATTTTTCGCAGAAGAGACTTCGCTCTGGGAACGCCCAAATGATGCTCCTTTCATGTCCCCAAGAGGTGGGACAGAGACGGACGCTCAATCTGTCATGCAGTAGCCGGGTCTATTTTATTTATTTATTTTTATTGCATTTATATCCCGTCCACTCTGGGCAACGTACAACAAGAACATATTATTATTATTATTATTATTATTATTATTATTATTATTATTATTATTATTATTACAGTAATACCTCAGATAACATTAGTATCGGATAACACTAAAATCGCATAACATTAAGCAATCTGGGAGGGAGAATTGCATCGGATAACATTAAGATCCTATGGGATGCATCGGATAACAACCGCTAAAGCCTGTGTGGTTACAATGTATCTCTATGGATCCCATAGGATTTTAACATGCATCGGATAACACTAAAAATCGGATAACACCAAGACTTGTGGAACCAGGTTTTAACGTTATCCGAGGTTTTACTGTATTATTATTATTATTATTATTATTATTATTATTATTATTATTATTATTATTATTATTATTATTATTATTATTATTATTATTATTATTAACAACAATAACAAGAGATTAAAATAAAGAATCAAACGGAATAAAATTATAAGTAAGAAAAAAAACCAATAACATCTCACTCTCACTTTACTCCTTTCCCTTTTCCTAATACTGTACAGTACATAAAAGATTCTTTCCCATACAGTGGAACTTTGATTAACCAATGGCTTGGTTAATATAAACATCGCATAACAAAAGAACAGCCATAGGAAATAGTGGCTCAGTTTAAGTAGGGTTTTTTTTGGAACAGATTAATTAGTTTTCAATGCATTCCTATAGGAAACTGCGTTTTGGTTAAAGTATTTTGGTTTTCAATGCATTCCTATGGGAAATTCGGTTTAAGTAATTTTCACTTTAAGAAACGTCCTGGGCAACACATTAATTTATGTTAACCAAGGTTTTACTGTAGCTCTCTAAAATCAGTTTTGTTTTTTAATAATCACTTTCTACCTTTAACTCACATGTTAATATATCATTTATAGCAGGGGTGACCAAACTATGGCCTGGGGGCCGGATTCACCCCCAATGCCAATTCATCCGGCCCACGAAGCCCTCATCGCTCCTGGAAGCGGAAGTAAAATGTGCCCATATGGGTGCGTTTTACTTCTGTGTCTGGGAGTGATGAGGGCTTTGTGGGCCGGATGAATTGGCATTGGGGGCCGAATCTGGCCCCCAGGTCATAGTGACCTGCACGTGACTAGCCCACAGCCTGAAAAGTTTGGACACCCCTGATTTATAGCTATATTCCATATCTCATTATACCAATCATTCAGGTCAAATTCCCAATCTGCTTTCCATTTTAAACAATATTCAACCTCAAATCGTAACTGACCCTAGGTTACCTGGAGATACTGTTAATGGGATATTTATTGCAAAGGAGAGAGAGAAGTGCTGGTTGTTTTCCCAGCTGTCCTCCACACCCGCTGCGCCAGCCAGGTCTTAAGACTCTTGCGAAAGGATAAAAGCTGTACCTGGAGGCAAAGTTCAGTTGTCAGGAGGTTCCATAGGGCCGGAGCAGATACAGAGAAGGCCCTCCTTCTCGTGCTAGAGAGTCGAGCCTCTCTAGCAGATGCAACTATCAGGGAGCCCCTCCAATTGGCTGTAGTGGGACCGGCAGATGTCCTTGGAGTGACGCGGTCTCTTAAGTACCCACTACCAGCAATTTGAATTGCATCCGGAGGCACACTGGCAACCAGTGCAGCTCCCAAAGCAGCGATGAGGCATGGGCATACCACCCGCACCCCAACACTACCCGAGCTGCTGCATTCTGGACTAGTTGCAGCCTCCAAATGATCATCAAGAGGGCCCCCATGTAGGGCGTTTTGCAATAGTCAAGTCTGGAGGTGACCAGAGTGTGCTTGACCATGAGCAAAGAGTCCCGGTCCAGGAGCGGCCATAACTGGCGAATCACACGAAGTTGTACAAAAGCCCTCCAAGCCACGACTGCCACTTGCTCGTTGAGCAGGAGCCGTGAGTCCAGGAGGACCCCCAGATTACGCACTGGGTCTGTCTGAGGCAAAAAAGCCCCATCCAGAACCAAAGATGATAACTCCTGTGATAACACAGGGCCCCTAATCCACAGCCACTCAGTCTTGCCAGTTGCAGCCCATTATCCCCCATCCAGGCCCCTACAGCCTACAGCCTTTTGTTTCTTGAATGCCCTTGGAGGGGTGGGGAGCCACATGAAATGACACGGGGGGGGGAGGGAGAGAGATCTGGCCTGTGGTCCTTAGGTTGGGATCCTGTGCTCTAAATGAACCCAAACACTAAAAAGTCTAAGGCTGAAAACCTTGAAAATTAAATATTTTATACTTGAAAGTTAAATATTTTATGCACAGTTACTCAGAAGTAGGATGAACTTAATTAAAGAAGATTTGTAAAGAAGATACCCTGCCAAGTCACTTTGGACTCACAGACACACTGATGGGGTTTTCAGGATAAGTGAGATTTTCAGTGAGTGGATTACTATGGCCAGTTGATGACCCCTCTCTGTGAGTTTCCATGACTGAGCACAGATTTGCATCCAGGTCTCCTAACTGCTAATCTGCTACTCTGGCCACTGCACCATGCAAAGTTTTCATTCTTAGACTTTCCCATTGTGGGGACAGCAATACAGTACAGTACTTCTGTGATCCTGTAAAACAAAAAAACAGATCTCTTGATTTCAGAAAGGAAAGAACAAAATCTGCAAATTCCAAGTCCAGTCTTGAGCAGTGATATGCACTTGCTGAGAAACCACGCAAATAAGATTGAGTGTTTTTCATTTAAAAGTCTCTAGGCAAGCTGTGACAAATCTAGGCAGCATAATAAAAAGTAGAGACAGGAAGGCTGAGTGCAGAAGAATAGATGCCTTTGAACTGTGGTGCTGGAGAAGACTCTTGAGAGTCCCCTGGACTGCAAGGAGATCAAACCAGTCCATCCTAGGAAGGACAAATATTGAAACTGAAGCTCAAGTATTTTGCACACCAAATGAGAAGAGAGGACTCACTGGAGAAGGCCCTGATGCTGGGAAAGATCAAGGGCAAAAGGAGAAGGGGGCAGCAGAGGATAAGATTGCTAGATAGCATCATGGATGCAGTGGATGTAGATCTGGCTGGACTACAGAGGATTAAAGATGACAGATGTCTGGCATGCGGTGGTCCATGGGGTTGCAAAGGGTCGGACTCAACTGTGCGACTGAACAACTACAAGACATGGTAATGTCAGCGTCTGAAATTAAAAAGTGGATTAAAACTTTGCTTCTGAATATTCTCATTTTTATGAGCAGGAACTGATTTGGCTTAGTTTGTGCATTGTCTAACATGACAGACAGAATATTGATTATAGCACACCCCTTTGACATCTCAAGGTTCCCAAGGTTTCTGTCCAGAAATCTCCAAGATGTGGTATGTTGCTGACTAAGCAACCCTACTGATGGAGGAGAACATTCCATGATCAGCGCTGAAGTGTAGGCCACCCCTCAGTACAAATGGCTTCTACAGGGGTATCTCAGAACCCAAACCGAATGCAGATGGCCATCACCCCTGGGTTTCAGGAGGCACCCATTCTGCAGTCATGAGCCTTGGTGTGGGTAAGGGCTGCCAAATTGTCCTTCAGACAGCCTAATGTCTTGGGTCAGTCCTATTTATTAGATTTAGGCTAAGAATATAGTCTGACCAGGTTATCCTGCTATAGTAATAAAGTGGACCATACTGCCAGTGACTCAATGCTGATCGATAGGTGGTGGTTAACTAACATGACAACCTTGAGGACTAATGGGTTTGTGGGGAGAGAGGGCCATAGCCAGGATTCTAGATTGTGGGGAGCGGTGGAAAAAATTTCAGGAGGGGTGTTAGGGCATTTTAATGGGTATTGTAGCAAGATTCCTGCCCACTGTGTGAATGTACCTTTAAGACACTTGTAGAGCTCCAGACACAGGTGTTAGCTGTTGAGGCATAGACTGATTACACAGCTGTGACTGCTTGGCGTACGTGACTGTGCTGAGCACAGCTGTGACCACTTAGTGATTAATACAGCACTAGCACAGTATAACTATGGCACACCTGAGATGGGCTACTCTGAGGAGGGTGAACGGAGGAGGAACTGCTGAGGAACTGTGACAGACTGACAACTGACTTGAGAGGGAGAAGACATGCTGCTTCTACCAAAAACTATCAGGTACTCTATACTGCTGAGAAGAGCACACTGACTTTGTCAAACTGCAGTTAGTGTTTTGCTGACAGGACTCTGTGCATGCTCATTGGACTTGAGCCTTCGGGATTCCAAGCTCTAACTCAACTGTGGGGCTTGGAGACAGACTGGTACCTGTGTATATAGTTCTGTGTCTATTGTCTTTCCCTCACCCAGAAGTAAACTGCACTATTCACTGAAACTATGTGTGTGTCTTTGCACCCAAACCTTTCGCTGCACAATAGCTAACTGCTAGTCTGCTACGCTACCACACATACCGCCAGAAATCCTTGACAAGGGGCAAAAAAATTTCAAGAGGATCGACAATGTCACAATCACATATATAACATTAGCACCACAGGATGGGTTGGGGGGCGTGGGCTGTTACCTCAGGAGGGTTCCCCCCCCCGCCGCCACAGCCCTGGGGGGAGAAGTTCACAGGGAAGGGTGATGGTCACCAAGTTGAATAAATCCCACTTGAATCCATCTTGATGGAGGGCAGCAGCTTCATCCATACTGGCCTGGGGCTGATGAGGACTTTGTGTGCTAAAAGGGCTCAGGACCAGAAAGTGACTTGCAGAACTGGATCAGTGGTATGGGTGTCACGCTGCAATGCGGAAGGCAAATGGGAAACCATTGTATTATATTGTTCCCTGGACAATCTTCATGGCTGATAGCCAATATTTTGGATATGACAGAAGAAGAAGAAGAAGAAGAAGAAGCTTATCTGCTTTATGGAATGCAAAAAGCAAAGGAAGACATGTTTCCATTGCTTGCATGTACCAGTAGAGGTCACTGTACACCAACATAAACCAAGATCTCAAAAATGTTGACAAATGCAGTAAAACCCTGACTTACATATTCCTGGAGTTACATAAAATTTGACTTACATAATGATTTTTGCACTAAAACCATGTCCCGATTTACATAAATGTCCCAATTTACATAACACAATTTCCTATGGTTTTGCTTTGCGTTACGTAAAAAATTCATTTTTTCTATGGGTTTGCTTCGAGTTACGTAAAATTTCATTTTTCCTACGAGTTACATAAAAAAAATCGTTTTTCCTATGGGATTGCTTTGATTTACATAAATATCATTTTCCTATGGGTTTGCTTCGGGTTATGTAAAAATTCATTTTTCCTATGGGTTTGCTTTGAGTTAAGTAAAAAACCGATTTACATAAAAGCCTATGGAACAGATTTTTTACATAAGTAGGGGTTTAACTGTAGGTCTTTTGACTTGAAAAGATTTTGATTGCATGGGATTGTCCTAGCCCCCAGTGTATCGATGCAGAGCCCAACAGCACTTCTGTATCCCGAATACTATCCAGAAACAAAAACATATTCCTTTTTCCTCTCCTAAGAGGACCTGCAGGCTCTGGGTTGTAAGCACCACAGAAGTCATGAAGCATTTTGTTATTTGGCAAAACCAGCCCTATCATTAGGCATACTGGAATGTCTGCCTCTGGCACCAGGTTTTGATGTCAAGAAAGAGCAGCAAATTGTTGTTTACTCTGTTTTTATTTTTATTCTACCAGGAATGGGAGAAGTACACACAGATTTTCTATTTTCTGATTTTTGCCATCCTAAAATAATTTAGCTGGCTTCAGACAGCCCTACCATTTGGAGGAATGGGTGGAGCAACATACAGTTGTACCTCACTTAAAGAGCATAATGCGTCCCACAGGATTTCTCTTTAAGCGAGTTTGCTCTTTAAGCGAAACACCATTGTAAGTGACCAATTGTAGGGGGGGGGGGATTGCAAACCCCGATTTATTTGTTAAGCGAGTTTTGGTTGGTTTTATTTGTTAAGCAAAGCAAACATTCAGAGATAATTCTGCTCTTTAAGCGAGTTACTCTTTAAGCGAGGTGCTCTTTATGCGAGGTTTGACTGTACTTCTCTTTGCTACTGTGACAAGGCAAAGTTGCCCAGTCAGCAGCATCCTATTCCCTGAGTTTCTGGCCCAAAACCTGAGGCTACAGGGCAGATCTTTGTGAGAGCAATCATTTATTTTTATAAGCTCTGTCTTATAGTGTTTTCTGCAAAAAGAAGGCTCATGGACTCAATAAAATAGAATGACAGGGCCCAAAGCTTTCTCCCCAGTCCTTTTCCCTTATTCCTGGTTTGTGTGTGTGTGTGTGTGTGTTAGTATTGTGTCTACACAATGTATTCAAACATCTTAACAGTGAGCTGTGAGGTAATTCATAGATATGACTCCCTAGGCTTTACAACAGGGGTCCCCAGACTAAGGCCTGTGGGCCGGATGTGGCCCACAACATTAAAAAATCCAGCCCTCACCAGTGATGGGATGTCACCGGTTCTAGACGGATCTCTGGAACCGGTAAGACCAATCCCGGAGGGTTCTCCGTGAGGGGAGTCCACTTTTGGGGCGTCCGGTTCCGGACGCCTGACCGAAAGAAAAAAAAAATTAAAATCGGAGCGAAAATGGCTCCAATTGACTGCGCATGCGCAGAAACTCAATCTGACGCATTGCACATGCGTCAGATTGAGTTTCTGCGCATGCGCAGTCAATTGGAGCCATTTTGCTCCGATTTTTAAAACATTTAGAACTTTCAGGGCAGCGGCGGCGGCAGCAGCCCTCTGAGGGGGGCGCCTCCCCGCGGCACGTTGAGGGCTGCCTCGGCCGTCCGCTGCTGACAAGCCCCATGCCCTGGGGACGCCCGGCGGGGTACACCGCTGCCGCCGCCTCCGCCGGGCGCCTGTGGGCCGGGTGCCTGCACCCGGCGTCCACAGCCGCCGCCCGCCGCCGCCGGAGCTGCCGCTGCCTGAATCCCTGTGGACTCCTTCTTGGGTCGGTCCCTTTTGAGCTCGGCTGCCGCGCGCTGCGGAGGAGGAAGCTGTAGGCCGCGGCTGCCCGTCGCCCCTCGCCATGGCCGGAGCCGGGCTAAAAAGGTACCGGCCCAAGGAGGACGCCACAGGGGTGCAGGCAGCTCCGGCGGCGGCGGCGGCTGTGGACAGCAATCGGGGTGCCGGGTCCCAAGAAAGGTAAGCGAGGGGTTTTTATTTGGGGTGGGTGGGTAATTTATTTGTGTTTTGGGTGGGTGGTTGTTTTTATTTTATTTATTTATTTGTGTCTGGGTGGGTGGGCTGAGAGGGAGGGGTGTGTGTGTATGTTTATTTTTATTTTTTATTTATTTTTATTTTGGCCCCGCCCACAACGTCATGACGTCATGACGTCGGCCGTGACGTCATGACGTCATGCCATTGGCCACGCCCATGACGTCCGTGACGTCATGGCGTGGTAGTAGATTTTTTGTCATCCCATCACTGGCCCTCACCCTCACCGCTGCCGCCTCCGTCCTTGTTCCCTCTGCTTGGCTTGGCATGTCCCTACCAGTACTCTGTATCAGGGCAGATATTGTAAGGAGCTGCTGCCAGAAGGGCTGGGTGAGCAAGGCAGGAATGTGTACAGCTCCTTACAACATCCACCGGCAAGGACATGCCACGCCAAGCGGAGGGGACAAGGTTTGAGGTGGAGGTGGCAGAGTCCAGCCCCTCAGCAATCTGAGGGACTATGGACTGGCCCCCAACTTAAAAAGTTTGAGGACCCTTTCTTTACAGTCTCTGTCTCTCTCAAGATGTGATAACACTGGGTAATAGATCATACTTTTGACCGGCAGGAAAATGGACCATTTCATAGCCCACAAATCCTAGACAGTGAAAATCTCCTCTCCCATAGAGTGCAGAAGATACATGGCTGCTCATCCAGCACCTTTAACCAGTCCTCCTTTTCCTCCTCCTTTATTCCCTCCTCCTCCTCTTCCCAACTAGCTGCTCCCCGTTCTCTACGAAAAGGCAAAATTGTTTGGGTTGTCAGCCTTGCTGGTAAGGCCAGAGATGGGAAACACTGGCTGGTGTCTTATTCACAGAATAAGCAACATTGCAAAAGTGTTCTCCTGTTCTGGAGGAGGAGTTGCACAATTCATTTCACAATTGGTATGAGACTGAGCATGCAAACAGGAGCTTTCTAGGAATGGAGGATGGTTATACGATCACCCTTACACTAATGTGTCCCAAAAAGGATACCGACTGTTGTGGCTACTGCTGTTGAACTGCTAGAATCATCTAGCCAGGAAATCCTATAACAGAGATGGCAAATCTTTTAGGAACCGAGTGCCCAAACTACTGTGACTTCTAGCAGAACCAGAACAGTTTTGAAATGAAGAAATTTGTTTCTAAAGTGCAAAAGTTGTTCTTCAGAGTAAGCTAGCTGAAGATTCACACCCTTTCTTATCTAGATTCTAACAGATGTTCTAACAGCAGAAGGAAACAGAGGCTTGACCACTTGTTTACAAGTTAACCCCTTCGGAAGAGCTAAGAGCAAGCCTGACATGAAATAGATAAGATGAAACTGCATAAAACCAGCTTAAACACATTGCTTCATGTGATTGGTGCACTTATTTATCTGTTTGAGAAATGGACATGTGTTTTTAGTTAATAAGTTTAATATCCTAGTATTTCTTCTTAAGAAGTTCATATGTTTGGTGTGTGCAACATTTATCATATTTTGGGGAATATAATAATGAGAGGAGCCATTGCATATGTTGTTTGTAACAGCGTAAGTTGTTTGTTCATCAGTATATAATGTACAATGGCATACAGTAAGGGTCCCTCCTCATAGAGAAGGCACAATTTTGCATGCAAGATACCAATAAATTGTATTCTATTTTCTTCTCCAAGCAACACTCTGACTACAGTAATTTCTTATTCCAGAATTAAGTATTTCTAAAGGCTTGTCATTGTTAAGAGTTTGAAGTGACACTACAACCCAAAACCCACTTATTAATTGCAAAGTGCCATCAAGGTGGGGTGAACTCTGTGCTGTGGGGGGGGGGGGAGAAAGTGCTCCCATTGGGCTGCTTGGCAGAAAGATGGGGTGGACTCTATGCTGGGGAAGGGAGGAAGTGCACCCCCATTGGGCTTCTGAGCTGAGGGATGGGGTGAACTCTGTGCTGAGGTGACATCGCATGTGCCCAGGCAGAGAGAGGGCTCCGAGTGCCCCTTCTGGCATGTGTGCCATAGGTATGCCACCACTGTCCTATAATCGGAAGGAAGGAAGGAAGGAAGGAAGGAAGGAAGGAAGGAAGGAAGGAAGGAAGGAAGAGATGCTGACTGCAATCCAAACAAGGAAGAGACAAAGATAAATTTTCCATATTTTCCTTTCCAGACTTTTTATGATGAGTAACTCATTTCAGAACTAACTACTCTGTCTGTCTGTCTGATTAATTCCTGGTGCTATAGTCCTCACCAACCAGATACCAGGTCTCCTGGGCCAGTTCACCTTTCAGTGAGATTTGCAAGAGTGTGTGAAAGCACACGCAACAGTTCACTGCACTGAGGTTGGTGCTCGGCAGGCGGCACTGTTGGTATGACTGAATCTCTGACTGCTTTACAGGAGCCCATGAGAGAGAGAGAGAGAAAGGCCACTTTATTCTTGGTATTAAATCATGGTTCATGGGTGAACCTTCCAATTTTATGGAGCCTACAAAAAGAGGCTGAGTGAAACGGATGCTTCTTTGCCAAAGGGAACTGTTGGTGCCTCAGGCTGCCAGAGAGAAAAAGAAGTGAGAAAGAGAGAGAAGGGTAGTGACAGATTGTATTCCTTGGAGGTGATATATAGTTTACTAAGGTAAGCCCTTGCTTTTGGAGTGCTGAGAGTCTATACCCTTGGGGACTGGTTGTAAAGAAAAACTGACGGTAATTTAGTTCCTAAATTTTATAGCTTGTGATCACTGAGTTTCTCAAATAGATCCTGTATGTGTGTAGAAATAAGGTGGAAATCCTGGAATTTTCACATTGCCAAACCATCCTATGTTTAAAATTACTTGCATGCTACAATTTTACTTCTAATTTTACTGTTATTCCTGTTTTCTCTGTAGGACTTTAGTTATATTCAGTTCTATCATCTGTCCCTTAATTCCTCAATAGAATTGTTTGGTTGCATTCTTTTGATCCATCGTATTTCATTTACTCCTGTCTTTTTGTGTTTCTCTATTTCCTAATTTTAGTGTGATTTAATTTATTACCTAATTCTCAAACTGGTCAGCTTGAGTTCTTTCTGCAGGAAAGTTGACACATACGAATAATGAGCCTCACCCATCCATGGCTGGAACAAGAGAATCATAGAGTCTGGATGTGCATCTCACAGCAGACTTTATTCATAAATGTGAAACAGGGCAGGGTGTATTTGTGTATATTGTTGTTCTCTGAAAATCCAGTGAAATGCGCCTAAACAGAAATCCCAGGAGTAATATTTTTGCATGAAGATAGCAACAGGTTTGAGTCTATGAAATCTCTCAAGAAAGGCAATATTATGTAACGGTGAGTGCAGAGACTGAAAAAAAGTTAATTTATTTGACCAAAGCTCTCAAAAGCCCAGATCAGCTGCTTTGGGGAACTATAGTCTGTAAGTATAAAAGATCTTTCCAAACTCTGTGCTGGAGTGTTTGGCTATGATTTTGAAGATTTAGTCCAGGAATTCTCAACCTGTGGCCTGTGGGCCAGATGTGGCCCATGGCACCATTTCATGTGGTCCACCACCACCTCCACCACACCAGGAGTCGGTTGCACCGAGTAGGGTGGTATACAAATCGAATAAATGAATGAATGAATGAATGAAGTGCCATGTAGAGGTGGAAGGGGAAAACGGCTGTCCGGCCCCCGAAGCTGTCTAAAGGTTGACAACTCCTGATTTAGTCTGTAAGTCCCACTGAGTAATGAAATCTCACTCTACCTGCCCCCTTTTCTTAGCCCGGGTTGGACCTATTTCATTGTGCTTTTGTTGGGATAAGGTGTGGAGGTGGAATACTAGGTGTGGACCACTTTGAACTCATTAAGGAAAGGCAGTGTATAATTTATAATGAACAAAATAATAGCTTCTGTTGACAGGTGTAATTACATGCTGTTAAGTCATCTCCAACTTATGGTGATCTTGTGAATAAGAAATCTCCAAAATGTCCTGTCTTCAACAACCCTATTTAGCTCTTGCAAGCTATAGCCTGTGGGTTCCTTTAGGGAGCCAATCTATCTCATGTTTGGGCTTCCTCATTTCCAGATGCCTTCTATCTTTCCCAGCATTCTTTTTGCAAATAATCTTGCCTTCTTATGATGTGCCCAAAGTAATCATTTGACTCAATATTAGACATGCAATCATGTCACATCTTTTTTTTAAAAAAAAAAAAAATCCCTTCCTTTCCAACCTTGGTCTCCAGTCTCAATTTATGATTTGATCATTGTTTTGATTTTAAAGTTTTTCCTTTGCAAAGAGAATTTAGAATCCACACAAATCAAACACAAAGATAAACATCTTAGAGCCAAAACACTTTTTTACATTTTGTATGCAATTTCTTTTCTGGATTATTTTTAAGTTATGCAAAATACTTTGAGATATTAGCAAGAGTATCCTTTGATGTTGTTTATAGATGAGGTTCTGTTACTAAAATAACACGCCACTATTTTGTCCTAGTTTTCTAGAAGCCACTGTCTACAATGTAAAATATAGGGTTTGTTGTTTTCCATGATTTCAGCTATCCACAGTAGGTTTCAGGATGTGCCCACTGAAAATACAGGGGAAAACCTGTACTGTTGGACAGCAACATTCATTTGCTCTAGCCAACACAACTAGTGATGAGAACTGAAGTCCAACAACAAGGCTGTGCTTTCCTTTTCACGGGGATAAAACTTGGCTTGAACAGTCTCAGATATATGTCTTCGTCCCGTCACTCTCTGTTATTCACGCTGATCTGAGTTCCTTTATTAAAGATGCAGATGTAATCAGATGAAAGAGATTTCTATTAATCTGCTGCCTTCTATCTCCATCCCCTCTCCTTGCGATCAGGACATGATCAGGTTTTTGGTCTTATCATTCTTGGTGGTGATCATCTGTCATAATGGGACATCTGGAAAACCTGTCCGTGGGGATTTCAGATCCATTCTGCAGGTAGATTTTTCAGGTATGGGTTGAAATCTATTGCACCTCTTTTGTGTCTGCCTGCTTTTGCTTCATTTCCCTCCATTGATCATATTTTCCTCCTCTTTACAAAGTGGACTTGAAAGCTCACGTTAAAATACAGCAATTAGTCTTTAAGGTGTCACAACTTTTTTTGGTCTTTTTTGTTGATTTGTTTACTCACTGATATTTCTATGAATATGATTTCTTAAACTCTTGTTCCTGGCAATAAAATGCTCTTGAGTGTCATACACCTCCTTTTTCTACCATCTCTGAATCCGAATATTGGTGATCCTCATGGTGATTAGCCATGAAGACTGTCCTGAGAATATAATGCAGTGGCCTTTCATCTGCCTTCCGCATCACATCACAGCATAACATCCATACCACTGATCCAGTTCTGAGTCAATTTCCGGTCCTGAGCCTTATGCATGCAAATTCTTCATCAGCCCCAGGCCAGTATTGATGAAGCTGTTGCCAACCATCAAGATGGATTCAAGTGGGATTTAATCCACTCAGGGACCATCACCCTTCCCTGTGGATTTCAGCACCTAAGGTCATTAGTCCTCAGGGTTAGTCCTCAGGTTAGTTAACTGCCACCTGACACTCAGCGGTGAGTTGTTGACAGTATGGTCTACTCTATTACCATAGCAGGATAACCTGACCAGCCTTGTCCTATGTACCGTACATTTGACGCAGTAATACTGAACCATATTTGCAATATGAAATTAAACAGTTCAGCTAAAGCTATGCAGGTTGGTTTGCTACATCAGGATGGGCAATATATGTCCCATAAACCACATGTATATAAAAGGGTTCTAAGCCCAGTCCCCCAGCACCCCAAACCTCAAATGTCACTTTTTTAAAAAGAAATTGACCAGTAGAGAGTGCAAGAGGACTCATTCAATTAAAAAATGTAAGATTCCCCCCTAGGCTGAGATCATGGGAATGAGTGTAGATACAGTGGTACCTCATACAATGATTGTAATCTGTTCCACAGGGCTCATCGTTGTATGAAACAATCACTATACGATGCATGCATTGTATAGCAATTTTCCCTATGGGATGCATCATACAACAATTTTTTTTAGCTAAGTGGTTTTCCCATTAAAAAATTATTGCATGGATTTTTTACATAGGGAAAATTGTTATACGGGACGCCATTTCCCCCCAAAACCTAATTGTTATGCGAATTCGTTGCTATATGGGTTGATTGTTGTATGAGGTTCCACTGTATATCTTTCTAAGGTTTTGGAGATAAGAATGTGTGACTTCTGAAGATTACCCAGGTTTGGTCTGTATGTTTCATGATTCTTCGCAGCACCTTCTGGTTCTGTTTTTGTGCTTTCTCCTAGATGGAGCAGACCCAACCAGCAACTTCCCAAGCAAGAGAAGTGTCGATCCCAACCCCCGAGATCCTGAGGTTCCCAACCCAGCCTATCCATCTAGCATGTGCTACTTCACCCAAGAAAGCGAGACAGAGAGTCAAATCACTTGCCAGCTCCGTTTCACCAGAAGCCAGTTCAACTTCAACCCTTTTGGACTGCGTTTTGGGAAACGGCAATTGGGCATTTGGGCAGGGGGAAGGAAACGGGCTTCCCCTGGCAGCAGAAATATCCTGCAGGCTCTGTTGAAACCTGAACTGGACAAGATGACGGGACAGTGTGGGGAAATTTGAGAGAAGATTGTTAATAGTGAGAGCCAATTTGCAAGATATGTGCTTGGTATTTGTAAAGATGGATGGGAAAGCCTCCCTGCTTTGTCTTCTTGTTTTGTTTGGCTTTTTCCTATGACATCAAGTGCTGTTCTTCACAGATATGAAACATACCGTCAGTTTTGTAAATTCTTCAAAACATAAACTAAATACTTCTCCACCTACTAGTCAGATTTGGTAAATAGAATTATTCCCAGTATAGATGGGATTCTGTTGTACTTCCTGGCCATCCTGCCTGTATGCCATAGAGGTGTTTAATACAAGGAACCTCTGGGGGGTGGGGTGGGGTGAATAAGTGGAGAAACTTTTAAAACTTTTAAGTAGCCACAACTACAAATTTCTAAGAATTGGCAACAATGCAGAATGGCTTCCATTGCAGCAAAATATTAACATGACAAGTCTTGATGATCAGATATTTAAGTATCCCATTTTCAGTCTTTTAAATGTCATTCTCACTATTTTGAGAATCACACCCATGCTTGGAGAGTTCTGCAAAGATCCTTTCCTTTTTCTGGTTCATGAGAGTAACTTTGTGGAGGTAAAACAAACAAAGAGACCCCTGTGATCTTTACACAATACAAATGCAGGTGGAAGGCATACCTTTCTTAAATTACTTTTTAAAAAATGATATGAACTTTCATGATTCAAAGCCACTTCTTCAGGCAAGGTCCAATTTTTGGTGGATAGTGCAGGAAAATAATGGGCTCTATCATGTAGCTGTTGGTTGGATATCATCCTCCACCCCACCAAAAAAAAGGGAACCAGAGAGAGGTGTGTGTGTGTGTGTGTGTGTGTGTGTGTGTGTGTGTGCGTGCGTGCGTGCGTGTAAACACCAAATTTCAGCTTTATTATTATTTATTATTATTAATTGCAGAAACGTCTGCAGAAGCAGACAGTGCTGGGTCTTTGGCTTTGAAAGAGAGATGAGCACTGAACCCTAGAGTCGAATATGACTGGCTTTAGAACAAGGAAAACATTTCCCTTTTTACCTTACATTTATACTCCACCCATCTGGGATATTTTCCCACTCTGGGCAGCTTACAACACAAGCTTTGCAATTAGCATGGAATTATCTTTGCAGGGTATTTTTCAAGTCAGTAATTCTCTCTCACACACACAGAAATACAATTTACAGGTGATAATTTAAAATATCGTAATTTCCCATTGTCTGATACATTTGCAAGAATGGAGCTGAGCTTGTAAAGTGAGCATGGAGTTCAATAAATTTCACACAGCTATTTTGAGCAAACTCAGCTTTAGATGCATGTCTTGTGCATTAAATTGTGCAAATTCAAGCTTGCTTCACACTCCAAAGAATGTTGAGACTGGATTGCCACCAGGAAAAATGGAAGAGGATATCCTGATTCAAGGATGTATCCCTGAAAGCCATTACCTGAACCCAGGGAAATTTCTATCATTGATGCCAAAATTCTGATGAGGTGATAAACCTGTGGAGGGGCCTTCAGAGAGCTCACGAGGCTCCTCAGAGACCATTATTAGTCTATCATAAAATATTTTTATATCACCTTCATTGTTATCAGGATACTGCAGTGGCTCAAGTGGCTAAGATCCTGACTGGAAGGCGCAGATCAACAGTTCGATACCTGGGTACTGTACAACGGAATGACCTCCTATTTCTGTCCCAGCTCTTGTCAACCTATCAGTTTGAAAGCAAGAAATTGCAAGTAGATAAATAGGGACCACTTCAGTGGGAAGGTAAACATCATTCCATGTGCTAGTCATGCCTGCCACATGACCACGGAAATGTCTGCAGACGCAGACAGCACTGGCTTTTCGGCTAAGAAACAGAGATGAGCACTGAACCCTAGAGTACAACTGGCTTTTGAGCAAGAGTGAGAGACCTTTACCTTGACCATTGTTATCAGAGGCAGTTATGCCTCAGTGCCATTGGAAAATGTAAGCTGGAGACTACACTTGAACTTCCAGCTATCAGCAGAGGAAGGCGATAGAGATGCTTGGAACTCCTGGTTTATTTTTACTTCATAGCCTCCCAAGCGTTACAAACCAACACCATAAATTAGTTTTATCCTTTGTTGCTGGAGCCCTATCTGAGTCGATAAGGAAGTTGGCAGAATGCAGCCTGAGAGAAGAAAGAGAAAAGAGAAACCTGGCTGGGACTTAATTAGGCCTCAATTTGTTAACTGAGTAGAGAGCTAAGAGGTTACTCAAAAGTTACCTACAATATGTTGAGGAGTTTCCCTATACTCCAGGGGTTTTCAACCTACAGCCCATAGTGCCAATCAACCAACCAGTTGGCCCACCAACTGTCTGAGGAAGCATGATCTGGCCCCCGACTTCAAAAGGTTGAGAACCCTTGCTATGCACCATATGAAGACAGCATTATTTGTGTTCTCTCTCTCTCTCTCTCTCTAAATAAGACTGCAGAAGAATTGAAACTACCTATTGCACCAGAAGATTAATGTTGAGTTAAACAATTTTATTTGTAAGACTAGACTGCAGTTTCCAAGGTATTCTATTGCTGGGCTGCCCCCTAGGCAAATGTTTGGCTATTGCATGCCTAAATGGAGCTTGTCTGAGGCAGCATGAATTATATACTCAAGTATTATTAGGCCAGTTGACATAACATAATCTCTCTCTGAAACAGCCCCAAGAAGCCACAAGTGCTTCTATAGGGTGGCACATAAGTCCCTCTCTGTGGGCACACACACTACCCCTCTGCCCTGCAGTCCAATGGGAGTGCTTCCTCCCTTCTCCTAGCACAGAGTTCACCCCATCCCTCTGGCCAGCAACCCAATGGGAGCACTTCCTCCCTCCCCCAGCAGAGCCCTACTCTCTTTGTGGCCGGATAGGGACTTACAGGCCACCCTGTATACATAGAATAGAACGCTGCACCATTTCTTGTCATAAATAAATTTAAAGGTCTGAGGAAACAAATAGGGTTTTATCTAGCCGCTCTGAGTTGCTTCGGCAAGGAGAGCGGCATATAAATTGAATATAATAATAATAATAATAATAATAATAATAATAATAATAATAATAATAATAATAATAATAATAATAATAATAATAATAATAATAATAATAATAATAATAATAATAGCAGCAGCAGCATGGGATGGATTGCATTGCCCAAAGCCTGTCATATTGCTAAGGGGAGAATATTCATTAACTCAGGTGGACAAAGCAGATAAAGCTTTCTCCCTTGTTGCAATGCAGTGTGTTAATTAGCGATTACACTTCTATATCCCCCTATAGTGCTTAGTGCACTCTCTGGGTGGTTCACAAGTTACCATATATACTCAAATATAAGCCGACCCAAATATAAGCCGAGGTGCCTAATTTTGACCTAAAACCCCAGGAAAATAGATTGACCCAAGTATAAGCTGAGTGTGGGAAATGCAGCAGCTGCTAGTGCATTTCAATAATCAAAATACATGAAAATATGGTAAAATTAATTAAATTGTTGGCACATCTCAAACTGGTGCAGTCTTGGGACCCTCGCAGTTGTTGACCCAAGTATAAGCCGTGTCTCCTTTTGGGAGCTCATTTTTGGTGCAAAAAAATTCAGCTTATAATTGAGTATATACGGTAATTAGCATTTTGCCCCCAACATGCTGAGCACTCATTTTACCAACCTCAGAAGGATGGAAGGCTGACTCAACCCTGATCCCTGATCAGGATCAAACTCACAACCTTTTGGTTGCAGTGCAGCAGTTTAACCACTGCACCACCATCCAAGGATCACTGTTTGGCACCACTGTGCCAAAAGTACTATACCAGTAATACCTCATATAACATTAGTATCGAATAACACTAAAATCGCATAACATTAAGCAATCTGGGGGGAAGAATTGCATCGAATAACATTAAGATCCTATGGGATGCATCAGATAACAACCGCTAAAGCCTGTGTGGTTACAATGTATCTCTATGGATCCCATAGGATTTTAACATGCATCGGATAACACTAAAAATAGTATAACACCAAGACTTGTGGAACCAGGTTTTAGTGTTATCTGAGGTTTTACTGTACTTGGAGAAAAAGCAGCAAGATAAGTCAAGATAAGCCCCCATGCTCAGAGATCCTTGTTATAACTGCTAGTATCTCATCTAAGTCCTAACCAGGTCCAACTCTGCTTAGCCTCTAAAATCAGAGGGAATCTGTTAAAGAAACTTTGGATGGTTTATAGGGATTAAACATCATAAGTGGGATAGGATCTAGGGGAGTTGCACTACAAAAACATTTTGTTTCTCTATAGATTCCATTCTCTGGGCTTGGGTGATGGAGTAATACATATGGCAGGAAGCCAGATGCATGAAAGAAAAAAAATCTTAAGACTGTAACAAAGTCCCACATTGTTTTGTTGGTCATCATTTGCTAAGGAGCTGCCAAGAAAGTTCCTGTTTCTGCAGAATAAGGCATAGACAAAGAAAGACAACATAATTAAGCCATTGGAAATTTCTATGCCTTCTTTTTCTCTTCTCTCTTAATAGGACTTTATGAAAGCCATCTCTTTCCAGAACCAATTTTGAGCTGTTGGGTTTTCTTTCTCTCTACGAATTAATCTGGCTTCTAAACAGGTAAGGAGTATTTAATGGTCTTGAAAAACAAGGGGAGAAAAACTTTCTAAATCAGTGTGAATTTGTGATTGGGGACGGTAAATAAAGAAATCAGAGCATCACTGCACCAGGTACTGGCAGAAGTTTTGAACAGTCAAGTTACTGATTAGGAAGGATTCTGAAAAGGACAGTTACAAAATCCACATCCTACCTAGAACATTAGTTCTCAGACTTGTGGAGTAGAATGAATTACATGAATAATTTTCCTTCACATTATTTTTGTTCCATGTCTAAAAAGAAAATTCCATTTTATTAATCATTTATGACCAGGGAACTCATTTGTGCTTCTTTTTCATTTAATTTTTTTAAATGAAAAATTGTTTTACAACAATTCTTTGCTCAAAAGAGGTTGTTTAGTCATCCAGTTGAGCCCGACCCTTTGCGGCCCATCCGTGAGCTGCCATCCTCAGTTGTCTGCCCAGATCTATGCCCACTGCATCAACGATGCCATCTCATCATGCCATGCCATCTCATCATCTGATGCCTTCTCCTTTTGCCTTTGAGCTTTCCTAGCATCAGGGCCTTCCCCAGTGAGTCCTCTCTTCAAATTTGGTGACCAAAGTACTTGAACTTCAGCACCTATCCTTCCAAGGAGCAGCCAGGGTTGGTTTCCTTTAAGACTGACTGGTTTGATCTCCTTGCAGTCCAGGAGACTCTCAAGATTCTTCTCTAGCACCACAGTTCAAAGGCATTTATTCTTCTGTACTCACCCTTCCTTATGGTCCAGCTCCCATGTTTTTTTAAAAAACAGGCTGGGAAGCATGAAGGCTTCTTAAAAACGGGGCACGAAGCTGAAATGTAGGGGAACTGTTGACTTTGAACTGTTGGAAAATGAGGACCAAATTCAGCAGCAGACTAAATGGCCAAAATCTTATTGCCTTTCTTCTTTCATGCCCAGGTCAAACTTTAAACTGCCAAAATGAGGCCACCTTCATGGCTTGGTAAGGCAACTCTCCTGTACATTCTGTTGATTCTAATGGGTTTACTCTATGATTTGCAAGAGTAAATCAGTTTGATTAGGCCCACTTGAATCAACGGAACTTTGAGCCGATTCATATCCTCATTGATTCAATGAGACTACTGTGATTTACTATGCTAAGTAACAGGATTTTGGTCATTGTTTTAAGACTAAAGCTCCGAAATCCTCTGCAATCCATAAAAAAGGGAGTAATTGTACTTATATAGATCTGAAATGCTAGGGCAGTGGTGGGAAACCTATGGCACATGTGCCAGAGAGGGCACTTAGAGCCCCCTCTGTGGGCACATGTGCCATTGACCCAGCAGAATTCGCCCCACCCCTCTGCCCAGCAGCCCAATGGGAACACTTCCTCCTTTCCCTGCAGCAGAGTTCACCCCGCCCCTATGCCCAATGGGAGCGCTTCCTCCCTTACTCCCAAAAGTTTGCCCTGCCCATTTGGGCATTCCGTCTCTAAAATGTTTGCCATCACTGTGCTAGGGTCTATTTACTGAATCAAGAGTGTTTGTTTGAACCTCAAGGAACTAGAATAATCTGAGTATAACCAATAACCTGTTCCACAGGTATGGGGATTTTGGAATTCATGGTCTACAGCAGGGGCTCCCAACCTGTGACACCATTTCATGTGGCTCATTGCTGTCACCCCTGGAAGTGGACATGTTTACGACAGCTGTAAAATGCGCCTATGAACGTGTAAACGTGGTTACATCAGCTGTAAATGCACCTGCAGCTGTCATAAACGTGAGACCAGACACATTTACTTCCGCTTCTGGGGGCGTGGTCTGGCCCGCCCAGCTGCCCAGGGAGCATGGCCAGCCTCCAAACAGCTGCAGGAACCCCTCAAGCTAGACTTCCGGGTAAGAGCCAAACATCCACACACAAAAAGCCCTTTCTGGTGTTGGATAGTAGTCAGGAAAGGCTAAATTCTCTTGAAACTTGAACACACTACCAGACATAATGTGTTGCAGTTAACACAGAGCGTAGCCCTACCAATTTCATATGGTGCCACTGACACTATGCTAGACGCGGGCTGACATCGATGCAACCGCTTCTGCAGCTGACAGCAATACAGCTACACATAAATACTGAACAAAATAATGACCAATGATTATTTCACTAGCACAAAGTCCTATTTACTCTTGGCTGGAAAACAGCAGGGACTGCTAGAACACGATTGCTACACAAAAGTTTATGCAGTTCCAAAGGAACTGCAGAATGAGCTCACCAAAATGTTTCATTTTGGCAGTCTCACACCTGGCCTAGACATGGAAGTGGAAAAACTGATGTGTCAGATCAATTGCAGAAATGTGTTCAGTTTCCTGTTTGAACTAGGAGAATAAATTCCACTTATTCAAAACAGAAAACTATATAAAGATTTTTTAAATGAATGTTTTCTTGAAATAATAGTACTTAGAAGGTAAGAAATAAAAATTAGCAGCAACAACAGAAAAAGAAAGAACCACCAATAGCCAGTAAATCTGCCATTTTGTAGAAATCCCCTGCTCCTCACATAAGCAGAAACCCAGGAGGCCGTAGTGGCTTAGTGGTTAAGAGGCTAAGCTTCATGACCATAAGGTCAGCAGATCAGCAGTTTGATACCCTAATGCTGCACAACTGATCTCCCATCGTCTGTCCCAGCTCCTGACAACTTAGCAGTTTAAAAGCAAGAAATTGCAAGTAGAGAAATAGCCACTGCTTTGGTGGGAAAGGTGAGTGTTCCATGTGCTCTAGCATTTAGTCATTACTGCCACATAACCACAGAAATGCCTGCAGACAAAGACAGCACTGGCTCTTTGGCTGTAAACAGAGATGAGCACCATCCCCTAGAGTCAGATAAGAATGTCTTTCGAGCAAGGGCGACATTACCTAAGCAGAAACCCACCACAAATCCAGGAGAGGAAATGAAGACATACTCAAGAAAAGAGCACACGCAAAAGAGCTGGTTTTATTTGTTCACAAGGTCTGCCTTAACACCAAACACACGTTAGCGATTGGACAGAAGCTTCAATGGTTTGGGGACTATCATGTTACTGGAAGTTCAGCTATGGTGTTAAACTGGAAATGCTCAGGCACAAGCGCAGGTTTGACTCTGAAGACTGGATTTCATTCTTCCCTCCTCTTGGCTGGAAATGGAAACACTCTCACACTTACAGGTCTTTGAGATCCTTCTGGACACCCCACAAAGTAGAGGCACTCTTCTGGAGCTGGGCCACTTCATTGTCTTTCAGCTTCTGATTGATCACGCTAGTCAAGCCAACAGACCCCAGCACGCATGGCAGGCTCAGGAACACTTCATCTTCGATGCCGTACATTCCCTGCAAGCAGGAAAAAAGACGGGAATTTGCATACTTTCTCTCGCAAGGCAGTGAAAGAGCTGATGCTCTTCCCTGTCTGTCTTTCTCTCAAAAGCACAATCCATTCCGCTGCTCAGTCTTCATTCTAGAGGCTGGAATCATGCCTTGATGGTCACCTCCAGACATCTGCAAGGCTGTCTCATTCTTAGAGGTTGAAAGCCTGTGTTTTATGGACCCAAGGGTGGTCCAAATTATTGGTGCTTGAAGCCAACAGACTCAAATTATAATAGATTCCAATGAAACATGAACATAAAATTATTGTTGACAACAGCAATCCAATAGTTGGAATGGATCACCTTGAAAGAGAGGATTACTATTACTATTATTAATTCAATTTATATACTGCCCTACTCAATAAAACTTTCTCTTTGTCAGGGGTTTTTTAAACAGAGATCTGTCAGGGATGCTTTACCAGTACTGTACCAGATAAGGGTTACACTACATGGACTCCTTTAAGGAGTCCCAACCCATATTATAATATTGTGATTCTATGCCTATGCATGAAGCTGGTCTAAGACATTTTGATGGAGCAGCATCCAACCTTCCTGCTGCCTTTTCATGACAGCCCAAATCAGCTAGCCACTTTACATTGCAATGATGATGCAACTATCATCTTAGAACAGTAAGAGACCCTATGGGTCACTGAGTCCAGCCCCTGTCAAGGAGGCACAGTGGGGAATCGAACTCTTAACCTTTGGCTCCACAACCAGACACTTAAACCACTGAGCTACACAGCAGTTAAAAGTCAGTCTCATTATTAATCTGTATTATGAAGGCAGAGAAGAAACCTCTGCATTGCTTATTCACTTGTCCTTTAGGGAAGGCTGGAAATAGGATCGTCACTGTAAAATAAGTTGAAAGTCAAAAGGATTCTGAAAGGATGCCGTCCATCTTTGAGCACTTGGAACATGTTACACGTTCTGCTACAGGAGTCAAATCACTGGCTAATCAAGGTCAGAAGATGGCTTTTGACTTCACTGCAACAGCATAGCTAAGTGTGACACTTCATTTTGGCATACACAGATGAATTGCAATCAATGTGTTAATAAACATAAAAACTTGCAGGAAGCAAAACCTGGTTGGCATCTCCACAGCCTACTGGCCTAGAATACCCTAATTCAGTGACGGCAAACCCTGGCATTCCAGCTGTTCTTGGACTTCAATTCCCAGAAGCCCAAGACTCTGTGAATCTGTGCATACACAGTAAACCCAGACTTAGGCTTCTGGGAATTGAAGTCCAAGAACAGCTGGAGTGCCAAGGTTTGCCAACACAGCCCTAATTCAATCCAAAGAAGAGAACCCATTCATCTTGACAACTGTATTTCTGACCTACAGCCAGAAGACGAAGTAAGGTATGGAGGAGCAAAGCCACCTGATTTAGCAGGATCTCTTACCTTCACCATGGTGGACACCGGATGGACTCTGCAAAGGTTCTTCAAAATGGTCTCCAGCAAATCAGCCACGCTCAAGCCAATGGCCCAGTTGGTGTAGCCTTTCAGCTTGATCACTTCATAGGCACTGCCAAAAATATCACAGGAAGCTCCATTAGACTTTGAGAGGCAGAAGGAAAAGGACAGAAAGGTCTGGACAGAAAGACGACATAATAACAAGGGGGGGGGGGAGAGAAGGGAAGGGAGCATTTTACCTTCTACAGAGACACGGCATTAATAATGGCCTTGATGAGGTAAGAGGAATAAAAATGGTGACATTTACAGTGAGGCTTTAATCTCTGGCTGGAAGTGCAGATGCTTATTATAATAGTCCCTGTAGTCAGCAACCCCCTTAACAAGAAGATTCTAGCAACAAAACCAGCTGGATTGGCCTGTCTCACCAGACAAGGCATATATCTTTTATATGAGGTTAATAGCTCTAACGGTGGCTTAGTGGTTAAGACACTGAACTTGATGACTGGAAGGCTGGTGGCTAAGCAGTTTGAGGCCCAAGTACAACGAGACAGGAGTGAGCTCCTGTCACCTGTCCCAACTCCTGTCAACCTAGAGGTCAGAAGCAAGAAACTGCAAGTTGATCAATAGGTACCACTTCAGCAGGAAAGGTAACAAGTGTTCTTTATGCTCCCAGCATCTAGTCATGCCTGCCACATCACCATGGAAACGCCTGTCGACGCACAGTGATGCTTCTCTAGCTGTAAATGGAGATGAGCACCGCAACCTACAGTCGGACACAACTGGCTTTTTAGCAAGAGCGCCCTTTGTCTTATAACTTTTAACTGCCAAACCACATATGTTGTGCTACAGCAGGTATGGTGTGAAACAATATACAGTAATACTTCGGATAACGTTTACCTTGGATAACACTAAAATTGCATAATGTTAAGTAATCTGGGGAGGAGAATTGGATCAAATAACGTTAAGGTCCTATGGGATGGATCGGATAACAACCGCTGAAGCCTGTGCGGTTACAATGTATCTCTATGGAGCTTTAACGTTATCCGATCCATCCCATAGGATTTTAACATGCATCGGATAACACTAAAAATCGGATAACACCAAGACTTGTGGAACCAAGTCTTAGCGTTGTCCAAGGTATTACTGTACTGGGAAAATCCATTTCTCTCCTAGGTATTATTAGGACTGCAGCTACGTTAAGAAGTCGTGGTGCTGGGGGTGGCAAAGGGTGTCACAACTCTTAATAATTAAAATAAAATAAAAATCTCAGGGCTTAGACCCTGCAAGATCTGGTTCAATTACTGCACTGCTTGGATGCCAACAGTCTCAATCGATGAAATGAGGACACCAGCATTGTATCTTCCAAAAAGTATGGCCCAAATTACTTGTAAAACCTTTCAGATATGTTTGTCTCAGGTCTGGGTTAACAGGTTGCTACCCAGGCTCAAGCTAGTCTTGATGTCCAGGTCCCACTGACCCAAAATGACCCCCATAGTGCTATATCAGTGGGAGATCTTAAGACAGGGACCTCAATGTCCCTTTCCCAGCCCTCCACTGAGGAAGGGTTGAAAGAGGGAAGAAGTAATACCATTCAAAGGATCCAGTCCACAGAGTGACAGATTAAAGATGGAAAGGCATTTCAGTCAACTGGACTGAGAACTTTGGCTGAGAAAATCAGTAACGGTAAGCAAAGAATAGAAGGGGAAGGAATGGAAGCATTGACAGACTTCACCTTCTTGGGATCTAAGATCACTGCAGGTGGTGACTGCAGCCATGAGATAAAAAGATACTTACTCCTTCGGAAGCAAGCTATGGCAAACCTTGGCAGCACAATAAAAAGTAGAGACATCACCTTTTCAACAAAAATCCACATAGTTAAAAGCAATGGCATTCCCAGTAGTAATGTATGGTTGTGAGAGCTGGACCATAAGGAAGGCTTAGCGCAGAAGAATAGACACCTTTGAACTGTGGTGCTAGAGAAGTCTCTTGAGAGTCCCCTGGACTGCAAGGAGATCAAATCAGTCCATCCTGAAGGAAATCAGCCCTGACTGCTTCTTGGAAGGACAGATACTAAAGATGAAGCTCAAGTACTTTGGCCACCAAATGAGATGAGAGGACTCACTGGAGAAGGCCCTGATGCTAGGAAAGATGGAAGGCAAAACGAGAAGGAGATGGTAGAGAATGAGATGGTTAGACAGCATAGTTGATGTCATGGGTATAGATCTTGGCGGACTACAGAGGATGGCAGATGACAGAGGAACCTGGCGTGCAGTGGTCCATGGGGTCGCAAAGGGCTGGGCTTGACTGTGCAAATGACAGAACAAGAGATTGAAAAGACTAGCCTTAGAAACCATAATTAATGTGGAGAATAAAGTACCCCTGTCCAGGAGACAGTTTTATACACACATCTTTCACCCTAACCTGCAGGACACAGCAGATATTCCAAAGCCAAGAGACTTCAATCATCCCACATAGGGTTCAGCCAAAATCCATGTTGTGGTAACAGCTTTATGCCACTTCTCCTACAGAAGCAGCAAATGAAAACCTCAGGGTATACAGATACAGTGAAGAGAGCCACCTTTGTATCAAGACTATTTCCAGAAACTCTGTCATGTAAGTTAAGACTGGCCTTAGTAATTATAACCTGTACCAGGTTGTTCCCATAACAGTCACTTGAATTATCAACCCCATACCTGTCAACCACCTGCTTATGGACCTGTTTCCAACCTTCTGGATCTTGGTCTGACCCCATGGCAGGGTTCATCTCCTGGAGAGAAACACCGGCCACATTAACACCACTCCACACAGCCACTGTAAAAGAGCACAAAGACAGTCCAGGTTGTAATATCTAGGCTGATGGTGTTGATTTCAGCCTATCTCAATACTGCACTGAGATGGCTGGTTGTTGATACAGATCTCCCCCAGTATCCATACGTTCAGTTATCCATGGGTCTAAAAATATTAAATACAAATCTCAAAAGACCTAACACACACACACACACACACACACACACATACACACACCACCTCAGATAACATTTGCATCAGATAATGCTAAAATCACGTAACGTTAAGCAATCTGGAAAAAAATTGCATCGCATAACGTTAAAATCCTATGGGATGCATCGGATGTTTGCTAAAGCCTGTGCCAGTTACACTGTATCTCTATGCATGCATCGGATAACATTAAAAATCAGGTAACACTAAGACTTGTGGAACCAAGTTTTAGCGTTATCAGAGGTTTTACTGTGTGTGTGTGTGTGTATATATATATACAGTAATACCCCGTATAACGCGAGTACCGTATATCGTTAAATCCGCATAACGTTACAAGATTTTCGGAAACATCTTGTATCGAGTAACGCGATTTTAACGTTACACGAAACAGTCGTTCTTAGCAGCAGGGTGGGTGGAAAGCTGAACGGGGTTCTCCGTTCAGCTTCCCAGCCACCCTGCAGCTACGGAGGCAGGGGTGGGGTGGCTGGAAAGCTGACTGGGGGCTCCCCCATCGGCTTACCCAGCCACCCCACAGCTGCGGAGGCATGGGCGGGTGGCTAGGGAAGCCGACAGGGAGTCCCCGTCAGCTTCCCCAGCCACCCTGCAGCTGTAGATCGGGTCCTCTGATCTCTCTGGAGGTGTTTCTGGGCTTCCCCGACGTCCTGAGCCAGTGCAGCAAGCCAGAATGTCAGATTTCGAATCCCGATGTTCTGGCTTCCTGCACCGGCTCAGGACGTCGGGGAAGCCCAGAAACACCTTGGATCGGGTCCCCACACCTCCCTGGACCCGGCGGGGGGGGTCAGAGCCCCCAAAATTGGTAAAAAAAAGTCCATTTTTTTTACCAATTTTGGGGTTTCTGACCCCCCCGCCGGGTCCAGGGAGGTGGGCAGACCTGATCCAAGGTGTTTCTGGGCTTCCCCGACGTCCTGAGCCAGTGCAGGAAGCCAGAATGTCAGATTTCGAATCCCGATGTTCTGGCTTCCTGCACCGGCTCAGGACGTCGGGGAAGCCCAGAAACACCTTGGATCGGGTCCCCACACCTCCCAGGACCCAGCGGGGGGGTCAGAAACCCCAAAATTGGTAAAAAAAACAGACTTTTTTTTACCAATTTTGGGGGCTCTGACCCCCCCGCCGGGTCCAGGGAGGTGGGGAAACCCGCTCCAAGCTGTTTCCAAAGTTCTCCCACCTCCCTGGAGGCAGCAGCAAGGCAAAATGTCAGGATTCAAATCCCGATGTTCTCGCTTCCTGCAGCCTCCAGGGAAACAGGGCTTTTTTTAACATTGTGTGTTCAATGTATCGCCCAACGTTAAAACCCGAATAACGACGGGACTTGTGGAACCAAGTCATAACGTTATTCGGGGTACTAGTGTATATATGTATGTGTATTCAGTAATACCTCGGATAACGCTAAAATCGCATAACGTTAAGTAATCTGGGGAGGAGAATTGGATCGAACGTTAAGGTCCTATGGGATGTATCGGATAACAACCGCTAAAGCCTGTGCAGTTACAATGTATCTCTATGGAGCTTTAACGTTATCCGATATATCCCATAGGATTTTAACATGCATTGGATAACACTAAAAATCGGATAACACAAAGACTTGTGGAACCAAGTTTTAGCATGATCCGAGGTATTACTGTATATATATATTTCTATGGTGCAGCATTAGAGCTGGCCATTAGAGATCACTGTCTGCTATGTAAAATATAGGCTTTGTTGTTATCCACTTTTTCATGTATCCACAGCAGGTATCAGTAGGTATCCCTCCCAGACACAGGGAAATCCTGTATTTCACACTTGTTCATCTTAACCATGGGATAGCTTGGCATGGATCACCTAGTAGGGGAAAACACCTACTTCATAAGGATACCAGAATTTAGGAATTTGGATTTACAGTCGGTATGCTGGCCAAAACTCATGCCATTTGTGCTGGGCAAACAAGTGTTATTATAAGTTTTATGATCCACCAAAAAACAACAACAGCCTGTATCATCTAAAAATCTAGTTGTGGTTATGTAGTATCAGTGAGTTAGATACATGTATGTACATATCCATGATCTTTTAAATCATTCTGTTGGTCAGGGACAGGGATTCCTTGCCCATTCAGATGTTTCCAGACTATATCCCCACCAGCCCCTTACCCCTGACCAGGTTGGATAGAAAAACATGGAATTTTTGGTAATGAAAGACGTCCTCCGTTTGCCCCACAGCTTCCAAGCAAAATTTTATATTTACAAATCGTAAAAGCCATAGGAGAGAAGGGGGAAGTCTTAATTGCAAATCTTTGCCTGATTTTAACTGTTTTTCCCCTCTGCACAGTACACAGTGTCTTGCTGGATCAGGCCAAAAGCCCATCTAATCCTGCTTTTTACTTCTTCTAAGGGTGCCCCTAGAGGCAAACAACACTCCCCGCATGAAGTGGCAACCAATATCAGAGGCATATTGTTTCTGAATATCAAAGTGCTATTTGAACTTTCAACAAAATTTCCTGGAGGAATCTGACAAATTTGGAACCAAATTGTACACGAGAAGGAGCTGCTTGATCCGAATTAAGTCATCTGTATCCTCTTTGCAATACTAATTGTCCATTAAATAAAATGTAGATAACTAGAAACTTCGCCTTTGGACCTGTCTTCAGATTCTTTGTCTCTTAAGCCTAAAGGCTGTCTGAACCATTAAGAGTGCCTTGGAACTATAAACTGTCTTCCCTTACTTTGACATAGTTTCCAGAAAAACCTGTTTCAAATGTAATCTCAGGTCAGCAGTCGTTTGGGTGTGTTTATGTATCTGTCCTATTTAGAAGTCAAGCCAGACACTAGGACTGATTTTTTTTTTTGCATGAAAAAGTGAGTAGGTTGAATGAGAAGAGGAATTTGTGCATTCAGCCCAATTCCATGTGCCAGCATTGCTTTGAGTGGTTTTCTCCCAGCCCCAGGAATGAAATCGAGCCGGGAAGACGCTCACCTTTGAAGAAAATTGTTTTAAGCAACAAGGATAAAGAGAATAGGTTGGGCAGGATCCAGCTTTCCACACCTCTGAGCTCCCATGTAAAAAGTGCTACTAAAACACACCTTCTTAGAACTGAAGGGAGCCTGTTGTGCAAATATATCTGGGAACTTGGTCTTCGTCTTCTTGTGTCTAGGCCAGACGTGAAACTGCCAAAATGAGGCCACCTTTTTATGAGTTCATTCTGCAGTTCCTTTGGCCTGACCTAATATGAGAAAGATTAGCCAGCAACACAAGGTTACTGTTACCAGGGTATGCCCAACTGTGGTTCAAAAATAACACAATCTTCAAGGAGGCTCTTTCTGTGTAACCATACCATGAAGACTGTCCTGAGAATATAATGCAGTGGCCCTTCATCTGCATTCTGCACTGCAGCCTGACACGCATACCACTAATCCACTTCAGGGAGTTCCTTTCTGGTCCTGAGCCCTTTTGGAACACAAAGTCCTCCTCAGCCCCAGTCCAGTATTGATGAAGCTGCAACCCTTCATCAAGATGGATTCAAGTGGGATTTAATCCACTTGGGGGCCATCGCCCTTCCCTGTGGACTTTGGCACTCAATCCCATTAGTCCTCAGGGTGGTCAGGTTAGTTAAACGTTGAGTTGTTGGGAGTAAAGCCTACTCTATTACCATAAAAGGATAACTTGACCAGATTGATTGGGAACTTGGTAAGCTAACACTTAGTTTAAGCCCTATCAGTTCAGTGGGTCTACTTTGAAAGGAATTAACTATTGGATTTTGGACACAGACGCTCTTTCTGCCCTTAGCTGGATGTTAAGCAGAAATCTATGCAGTTCATAGTAATATGGCTGAAAAAATAAACCTCCCCATGTCAACTGGAAGACCCTGAAAAGGCTGCGCGTTGGGGTTCCCAAATATAAGTCCAAAATGCTCAAGGGTGTGTGTGTGTGTGTGTGGCAGACAACAACATGCTGTGTGAATGTGGAGGCATACAGAATCCGGCTTATTTACAGGTCTGCTGGTTACTACCAGAAACATGTACTGATGAGGATTTAAATTTGGCCAATGCCAATGCCAAGATGGTGGCTTCATTTTGGCAGTTTAGAGTCTGACTAAAAATAACTAAAATCTTAAAGGCAAGGAGTAGAGGTGATGATGGACAAAGCAACAACAATCACCTTTTGGATTACATGTTCCAGAACCTCCTTTGGCTGGGAGATTGTAGTCCAAAAAGTAACTTCAGTCTGCCTTAATTTATTTGACTGTCCTCAGGAGTGGCATGGTTGTGTCTATAACATGTGACAGATCCTGGAGATAGAAATTGATACTGTACTTGGAAATGATCCATAGATCTTTTGGTTTTAAATTTACAGTTGATTCACCTCAACAGTATATAATCCTAGTTGCTTTTACAGTGGGTATTTTTTTTAAATACATGACTTGCTGATATTTACAGTTTTGCCCCTCAGTTTCAAACACAAAGTCAGGACATCAATGGCCTAAATAAATAAATAGAAGAAGCTGCCTAATACCAGGTCAGTTTATTTATCCACCTAAGCTTAGTATTGTTCAACTTGGTGACAGCATATCACCACCTGGGGGTCCTTCCCATGACATGCTGTGACATCCTGAGATGCCAAAGACAAAACTATACACTGTTGAGACAATCAACTCTAACCTTAAAACCAAATGATTTATGGTCCCGTCCCATACAATGAAAAAGGAATATGCTTATTTTAGTATGTTTTCACCCTGCCTTTTTCCAATGGCTGAAGGCAACACACAGAGCTTTCTCTGCTTCACATTATCTTCATAGCAACCCTGTGATGTGTGGAGGTCAAGGAAAGGCAGTGTGATTGGCACAGCTACAAGTCAATATGATTCTTTTACCCTTAGCTTTTATTTCCCTTTTTACAGCTCCAAAAGTTCCACAGTTTTAAAGTTGATCATTTGCAGCTCTGTACTTTTGCAGTTTTAAAGTTGGACTTTCCAAGTGCCAAAGGCTTTGAAGAGAAGAACAACAAATTCCCTCGGTCCCAAGTAATGGTATAGTAAGTGCTGATGAAGCTACCCTACTCTAACAAACACAACTGGGATGTAATAGTCTACAGACCAGCTGGCACACTATATGGACGTGTTTTACTCCTTGTTATTATTATTTGTATAATAATAATAATATATATATATATATATATACACACACACAAACACACACACACAGGATATGGGCGTGTTTTACTTCCGCTTCCAGGAGCAACGAGGGTGGCAGTCTGGATGAATTGGTGTCAGGGGCTGGATCTGGCCCACAGACCATAGTTTAGGCACCCCTGCTCTAAAAGGCCTAGAGAAAGTGGAGGTTCTACTTCCCCTACCTCCAAACAATCCAAAATTGGGAACTATTTCTTACCAATCCACAGCCTCCTCCCTCAGGTTCTGATCAATTTATGCCCACAGACACTCTGCTAGATGCTTCTTCCATAACTGACTTATCTTCCCATCCAGAGAAGGGAGTGCGGCCTTGGCCTCCCTCATTAGGGAGGTTAAAAAGGCAAACAACCTTACCAGGGACCTACTCCTGCTCATCAAGTCAATTTCAAGGAAAGGTGAAACTTTTAATCCAGGTTTCCTGAGACCTGATTCAATAATCTCTACAACTGTACTGTATTTTATGTCCAGAACACTGCAGGTTCAATTCTGACATCTCCAGTTATAAATAGCATGCTGGGGTTCTCATCCTTGGGTCCCCAGGTGGTCTTGGACTTGAATTCTCAGAAGCCCAAGGTGTGCTGACTTGGGCTTCTGGGAATTGAAGTTTAAGAACACCTGGGGACCCAAAGTTGAGAAGCCCTAGATCAATGATAGTGAACCTTGGCACTCCAGGTGTTCTTGGATTTTAATTCCCAGAAGCCCAATTTAGCACTCCTGCTGATGAGGGCTTCTGGGAAATGAATTTGAAGAACACCTGGAGTGCCAAGGTTCACCATCACTGCCCTAGATGCAGTGTAAAGATAAAGCTGACGAAGATACTCACTGGAGAATCACAGAGCTGAAATTGATAGGACTAAGCTAAGGTCCATTTAATCTGATTGATTTAGAAAGTAATTTGTTACACAACTCAGTGAAAAGTCCCCTCCCCAGTAATTTGCTGTTGTTAGGTGCCTTTAGGTCAATTTATGGCAACCCTAGAAATAAGCAATCTCCAAAACATAATTTTTTGCTGTTGGGGGGGGGGGATGTTTAATAACCCATTACATAGCCCACTAAGTTACTTACTGTGTTTTGTTACTTTAAAAAACCCTTTAAGTAGAGAACAGAATGGCAATAAACCTTGAAGAAAATTACTGTGAAAATACCCTATAAAAGTAACTTTTAAAAGTAACTGGGAAAACATGGCCAGGTTATCCTGCTATGGTAATAGAGTAGACTCTACTGCCAGTGACTCAACGTTGAGTGTTAACTAACCTGTCAACCCCGAGGACTAATGGCCCTGGCTGGCAAAGTCTACAGGGAAGGGTGAGGGTCCTCAAGTGGATTAAATCCCACTTGAATCACTCTTGATGGAGGGCAGCAGCTTCATCCATCCTGGCCTGGGGCTGAGGAGGCTTTTGTGTGCCAAAAGGGCTCAGAGCCAGAAAGTGACTCGCGGAACTGGATCAGTGGTACTATGGGCGTCAGGCTGTGATGTGGAAGGCAGATGAAAGGCCACTGCATTACATTCTCAGGACAATCTTCACGGCTGATCTCCATGAGGATGGCCAATATTTGATTCGGATACAGAAGAAGGGAAAACTTACTCTTGCATCCTCTCTTGCCTTCCCTTACAGCTTTGTTCACATTCTTTGTATTATTTTCATGAGAGAAAGAGCAACTCACCACTAGAGTCCCCGTGTTCTCCTAGGATCCAACCATGGCAGCTAGTAGGATGGATCCCCAGCTTTTCTGCCATCAGAAAACGGAAGCGAGCAGAGTCCAGGTTGCATCCGCTGCCAATGACACGATGCTTAGGCAGCCCACTTAGTTTCCACGTAACATAGGTCAGAATATCCACTGCAGAAAGGAAAACAGAAAAAAAAACAGACAGCAATTACTATTACAAGTCACACAAACATAGACACCTGTCACCACTGGTTCAATATCCACAAGTCTAAAAAATTTCAATTTAAAAGAATCCTGAAATACGTATTTATTTCTATGGTGCATTACTAGACTGGCCACTACAAGGCACCGTCTGCCATGTAAAATATAGGGTTCACTGTTACCTGCGGTTTCAGGTACCCACAGTATCCGCAGCAGTGATCTACACTTGAAAATTTCTTACATGTTTGCAGATCAGTGTTTTTTAGGTTTAGAACTCCCTAAATTCCAGTGGCAATGTATGGTTGTGAGAGCTGGACCATTAGGAAAGCTGAGCGCAGAAGAATAGATGCCTTTGGGATGTGGTGTTGGAGGAAAGTTTTGAGAGTCCCCTGGAGAGCGAGGAGAACAAATAGGTCAATCTTAGAAGAAATTAACCCTGACTGCTCCTTAGAAGGTCAAATAGTAAAGATGAAGCTAAAGTACTTTGGACATCAAATGAGAAGAGAGGATTCGCTTGAGAAAGCCTTGATGCTGGGAAGGGTGGAGGGCAAAAGAAGAGGGCAGCTAAAAATGAGATGGCTAGATGGTATTGTGGACATAATGGGCACAGAGCTGAGCGAGTTGAGGAGGATGGTGGAGGACAGGAGTGCCTGGCGGACAGTGGTCCATGGGGTCGCAAAGGGTCGGAATCAACTGTGCGACTGAACAACAAAGGTCCCCCTCTTCCTCCACAAATCTGCACTCTTCTGGCTTCTCTCCTGGGTAATAATCCTAAATCATCTTGGTTAAATTTACTTCTGAGTAAAGAGATTTTAGGTCACACTATGATTTTTAAGAAATTGTTTTGCAAATTGAATTTCTAAAACACCTTAGTCTCAAGTAAAACAAGAGAACTCGTTCTACATAGTTGTCACGAGGTTCATGTCCACCCGAGGACTTTACAATTAATTTGTCCACAGATGTTATTTTTGAAGCACCTCCCTGAACCATCAATTCTGGCTCCTAATTCTGATTAGCACTTAAAGGTAAATATATATATATATATTTTAAAGAAATATGAAGGTAAAGGTCACCCTTGCTCTAAAGCTAATCATATCTGACCCTAGGGTTCAGTGCTCATCTCTGTTTACAGCCAATGCTGACTGTGCCCGCAAATGTTTCCATGGATGTGTGGCATGCATGCCTTGAGACTGGAACGCTGTTTACTTTCTACTGAAGTGGTATCTATTTATCTACTTGCAATTTCTTGCTTTTGAACTGTTAGGTTGGCAGGAGCTGGAACTGAGACGGGAACTCATTCCCATTGTGCGGAACTCGGGCGACCTTCCAGTAGTCAAGTTCAGTGTCTTAATTAAGAGCCTTCATTTACCTGGGTTCGAAACAACCAGGATGATGCAATCCGGACTGAATTTCACAACCTGTGGGATAATGAACTTGAACACATTAATGTTCCTTTGGACAAGGTCAAGACGGCTCTCTCCTTCCTGCTGGCGGACTCCAGCGGTTACGACGACAATCTTGGAATTAGCAGTGACAGAGTAATCTGCAGCAAAGGGATCAGGAGAAAAATTATCAAGAGGCTGCGGTTACAATGCTCAATTAGACTCTAGGGCAGGAATATTCAACCATTTAAAGCTGGGGGCTGGGTCACGCTCCCTCAGGCAGCTTTGGGGGCTGGACGGCCATTTTGCCCTTCCTCTACCACATGCCACTTCTGGGTGTGGTGGAGGCGGTGGGGGTGGGCACACGAAACGATGCCGTCAGTCTCATCCAGCCCGCAGGTCACAGGTTGAAAATCCCTGCCCCTAGGGCCATGATGGCAAACCTTGGCACTCCAGGTGTTCTAGAACTTCAATTCCCAGAAGCCCAAGTCTCTGTGAATCCACACGAATGGGTTTACACTTTGTACATGCAGTAAATCCATTTGTGTGGATTGACAGATTTGTGCTTCTGGAAATTGAAGTTCCAGAACACCTGGATTGCCAAGGTTTGCAATCATGGCCCTAGGAGACAAGGCTCAGATTCCTAAGTTAAAGATCTCCCTTGCTCAAAAACTACCCGTGTCCAATTCTAGGATATGGTGCTCACCTGTTTACAGCCATGGATCCCAACCTTTTTTTTGGCCATGCCCCACTTAAGCATCTCTAAAATCCTGATCCCCCCTCATGACATACAATTCTTATTATTCAAAAAATGAACTCACTTTTCTGTGCTCATGCACTCTCTAGTTCAGTGTTTCCCAGACACAGAACATAGTTTGTTAAATGCTGCTCTAGTTAATTCTATGCTCTCACCACTCACTCTCTCTTAGTGGGCTTTCCCCCTTTCCACTGACACCAGTTGACTGCCATGTATATTTTGATTTTAATTTTTAAAATGTGCATGTCACAGTCTATATTTATATATTGTGTGTGAGGCCCCTAGAACCTTAAGGAAGGCAAAAATGTCACTGTTAATAACTCATTCTCGAATTGCCTCCCTTAAAAATAAAATTGCCTCCCTGTGGGGCATGTGCCCCAGGTTGGGAACCATGGGTTTACAGCCAAAGAGCCAGCGCTGTCTGCATCTGCAGACATTTCCATGGTCACGTGGCAGGCATGACTACACACACGGAATGTTATTATATACAGTGGTACCTTATACAGTAATACCTCGGATAACACTAAGACTTGGTTCCACAAGTCTTGGTGTTATCCAATTTTTAGTGTTATCCAATGCATGTTAAAATCCTATGGGATGGATCGGATAACATTAAAGCTCCATAGAGATACATTGTAACCACACAGGCTTTAGCGGTTGTTATCCGATCCATCCCATAGGACCTTAACGTTATTCGATCCAATTCTCCTCCCCAGATTACTTAACCTTATGCGATTTTAGCGTTATCCGAGGTAAACGTTATCTGAGGTATTACTGTACAACGATTTAAATCTGTTCCTCAGGACTCATAGTAAGAAACAATTGCTATATGATGCACGCATCGTATAGCGATTTTCCCGATGGGATGTATCATACAAGTTTTGGGGTTTTTTTGCTAATTGGTTTTTCCCATTAACAAATTTTGTACAATTTTTTCCATAGGGAAAATTGTTAAGCAGGATGCCATCCCCCCCCCCCAAAAAAAAAAGAAAAGAAAAGAAAACCCCCTAACTATATAGTTTCCATATTGATTGTGGAAAAAAAATTGCTTGGCCATAATTAGCATGAGGAAAGTCAGCTAGAGAATTTCGTCTCCTTTGAAGGTGCAGTGGTTAAACTGCTGTACTGCAGCCAAAACACTGTGAGTTTGATCCTGATGGGGATCAAAGTAACTCAGCCTTCCATTCTCCCAAGGTTGGTAAAATGAGGACCCAGCATGTTGGGGGCAAAATGCAAATGACCTTGTGAACCACCCAGAGAGTGCACTAAGCACTATCATGTAAGTGTCATTGCTACTGCTAACTGGCATCCCTCTCTCTCATTCAACTCACTTTCCTGTCATTTCTGGTCACCAGACAAGCTGTTCAGGATAAGGTTGTCCTCTGGGCTAAAAGGCCAAGGTGAACTTAACATTCCACCTTCTATTTCCCAATTGCCTTTGAATGAAATCGAAGAAATGAGAAATGTTTTCTGGGGCGAAGAGATACAAGCCAAACCTCACCTTTGCCTGCAACAATCTTATTTGTCTTCAGAAATAGGCTTCCGTGTTGCAAGTCCATCATTTCTCCCTTCAGCTTGTCTTCCAAGACATCAACCAGGGCAAGTTCATCACAAAGACCCTGAAGCGGAGAGGAGGATGGAAGAGAAAGGGTTTTGTTAACCAGAGGAAATGCTAGGAACAAAAGACATAGTGCTGTGCAATTTCAGTATTTCAGGGGAAGACACACAACTGTCACGAAGATGGCCTTTCTATATTTAGAAAGCTCACATGGCTTGAGCAAAATACAACAAATCCACATCTATGAGGCCTGGTGGTGCAGTAGTTAAACTGCTGTCCTGCAAACAAAGTGCTGTGAGTTCGATCTTGACGGGGATCAAGCCTTCCATCCTTCTGAAGTCAGTAAAATGAGAATCCAGCATGTTGGGGGCAAAATGATAATTAACTTGTGAACCACCCAGAGAGTGCACTAAGCACTTGGGGTGATGGTGGTGGTGGTATATAAGTGTAATTGCTATTTCTTAACATGAAGAGCATCTGTCAAGCTATGTCTGCCAAGATGACATTAAACTGATCTGACAATGTGGATGGTAGTCAGAGAATCATAGAGGTGGAAAGGATCCCCAAGATCACCTACCCAAGCTCCTGCCATTTCACAAAATTCACGACTGAAACAACCTTGGCAGAAGGCCATAACAGTGACTTGGGAGTGACAGATTTTGGACTATAACCCCTGAATTCCGTAGCTATAGTCAATAAATGTTATGTTACAGGACCTTGGATCCAAAATCTACTGAAAACCCTCTAAGCAGGGCAAATTCACCACCTAAAGTGACCCATATCCAATTGCCATCTATCTCTTACCTCCAGAAAGTTAGTATGGAATCTTTAATATGAACCTACTGGTTGGGTGGCTTAAAGCTTATGTCCGTGATGGCGAACCTTGGCACTCCAGTTGTTCTTGTACTTCAATTCCCAGAAGCCCAAGCCCTTGTGAATCCACACGAATGGGTCTGCTGCGATTCATCCGGCCTGCACCGCCCTCATCACTCCTGGAAGTGGAAGCAAAATGTGCCCGTACGGAGGAAGGGTTAACCCGGAAGTCTTAACTGTACAGGCGCGTTTTACTTCCGCTTCCAGGAGCGACAAGGGCGGTGGGGACCGGATGAACCGCAGCACACCCATTCGTGTGGATTCATAGGGGCTTGGGCTTCTAGGAATTGAAGTACAAAAACATCTGGAGTGCCAAGGTTCGCCGTCACAGGCTTATGCTGTTAAGACTTTACATGCTGGAAAACACAGTTTCCCCTTTCTCTTGCAACAGTGAGTTGCAACGAGTGTCATGTGGATACACTGGACTACAGATACCATCATGGCACCCTTACAATTGGGGAGAATGGATGTTTCAGTCTAAGGTGCCAAGCTGGGATCAATGTCTCCTCCCACCCCCTTTGCTAAATGGCACTGGATCCTTCTCCCATTGACATGGCTATGAACCCAACCCCTTTTTCTTTAGGGCAGAGGGCTTACCCTTTCCAGGACACTGATGGCACACGCCATGCCAACCTGGCCCACCCCTACCACGGTGACCTTGTTGTCTGGCTTGGACGCCGGCTGCGTCAAGGGTGTGATCAGTTTGTCTTTAAGCGATGCCATTGCTTTCTGTAAAAGAGAAAGAAACACAACTGAATGTTTGCTTTGCTTCATTACCCAAAAGAAAAGTCAAATTCCCTAGACCAGTGATGGTGAACCACGACACCCCAGCTGTTCTTGAACTTCAATTCCCAGAAGCCCTGATCAGCAGGAGTGCTGACTTGGGATTCTGGTAATTGAAGTCCATGAACACCTGGAGTGCCAAAGTTCACCATCACGGCTCTAGACTTTCCAAACACGCTGAGTGTCTAACATATACCAGTAGAAGTGATTGGGATTCAACACGGTGGCCAGAATACTCTGGCATAAATCCTGGCAATGAACTGCTACCCACATTGTTATTGCAGTGGCTCAGTGGTTAAGAAGCTCACCCTGTTAACTGGAAGGTTGGCAAATTCAAAACCCGGGTACTGCATGGCAGACTGAGCGCCCATCTCTGTCCCAGCTCCTGCCAACCTAGCAGATAGGAAGAAATTGCAAGTAGATGAATAGTGACCACTGCAGAGGGGAAAAGATCTTGGGGACATGAAAGGAGCTCCCCTGAGTGGAGTTTCCTCCAGCAAAAATCTTTTCAACCCAGAATAATTTCTGACACAAAACTATTATTGCTTATTGTCTTTATACAGTTTGCTTTACTGCTCAAGTTTAATTTTATATTGTTGCTGTAAATTTTTTTAAAATGTGTTTTAATATCCCGGATGTGTGGGAAATAAAATTAAGGAGTGGGTGTTTGCATTCCAAGTCATACACCAGTCCCGTGACGTGCAGCACAATGATAAATGCAACAGCTGACTTCTTGGTCAGAGGCCAAACACTGTTGAAGTTCACCATGATGAACTTACGCTGGTACAATTTTTTTACATGGATTCCGGCTACTGTAATTTATGGAGTATGATCCTCCTGAAAGACAGTACAGTAATACCTCGGATAACATTTACCTCGGATAATGCTAAAATCACATAACATTAAGTAATCTGGGGAGGAGAATTGGATCGAATAACGTTAAGGTCCTATGGGATGGATCAGATAACAACCGCTAAAGCCTGTGCGGTTACAATATATCTCTATGGAGCTTTAACATTATCTGATCCATCCCATAGGATTTTAACATGCATTGGATAACACTAAAAATCGGATAACACCAAGACTTGTGGAACCAAGTTTTAGCGTTATCCGAGGTTTCACTGTATTGATCTGATGATATCCCATCTCTGGTAGGAGCAGTAGTAATTACATGGATATTGTTTTCCCCCTCAACGAGCTCAGGTCAACATACCTGTCCGTCATTCCAATATTAACCCTCACAATACAATTACAGTGGAACCCCACATGACGAAAAAACTCCATTCCATGGAGCACTTCGTTATGTGAATTTTTTCATTATGCAAAGCATACCCCGCATAGCAGAGGGGAAAAGTTCGTTAACTGGAGTACCCATTGAACAGGTATACCTTGGCTAACGAAAACCCCGCATAATGAACATTTTTTCGCTATGTGGGGTATATGCAAATGTTTCGCTATGTGAAGCATTCATTATGTGGGGTTCCACTGTACCTGCAGGGTAGGCCAGACAAAGAGAAAATCAATGCCTGAGGGGCTCCCTATTTTGTCCTGCTATGGTAACAGAATAGACCATACTGCCACCCACTCAATGCCAACTGTTAGGCCATGGTTAACTAACCAGACAACCCTGAGGACTGATGGACTTGGATGGCAAAGTCCCCAAGGAAGGGTGAAGGTCCCCAAGTGGATTAAATCTCACTTGAATCCATCTAGGGCAGCAGCTTCATCAATACTGGCCTGGGGCTGAAGAGGATTTTGTGTGCCAAGAGGGCTCAGGACCAAGAAGTCAAGTGGAAGACCACTGCATTATACTCTTCCCAGGACAATCTTCATGGCTGATCGCCATAATAGTCGCAACGATTCAGAACTGGATACGGCGCTTATAGAAGGGCCACTAAGACAATGTATGGCTTAGTAGTCCTGAAATGTGGATATATTTGTTAAAGGTCTCACTCCAACACCTTATTCATTACTAGTTCTGAGCTGCCAAGGGATCAGTCACAGAAGCTTTTGCAAGAATCCAGTTCGTAATAATTGAGCGCAGGGCCAGGGAGGATTTCAGGGTCAGGTGTGTGCAAATTCTCTACAGAAGAAGAAAATGACATATGCATTCTGCCAATTTCAGAACAGCACTTCCAGTTAGTCCAAACTAGGAACTTTGTTTAAAGTCAGGCATGTGACCGTTTTAACCTTGGCTTCCAAGTCGCCATAATCCTCATTCAAACACCTGTTGGTGCTTAAGGAAATCAGCTCAAGAATATCATATGCCTCTGCAACCACCATTCCATAACACTAGAACAGTGATGGCCAACTTTGACACTCCGGGTGTTCTTGTACTTCAATTCCCAGAAGCCCTGATCAGCAGGAGTGCTGGCTTGGGCTTCTGGTAATTGAAGTCCAAGTACACTTGGAGTGTCAAGGTTGGCCATCACTGCACTAGAATATGGAAACAAAGAATTATGAAAAATGTCACTTTGAATTAAAGAGAATTGTTGTAAAACAATATGGATGATGGTACACTAGTACCCCAGATAACGTTATGACTTGGTTCCACAAGTCATGTTGTTATCCGGTTTTTAGTGTTGTCCGGGGTATACACCGAACAATGCTAAAAAACATCGGGCGCGTTGGCACACGCGCGCAAAACGCTGTTTGGGGAGGATACGAAGATTTTCTCCGTATCCTTCCCAAGCCGCGTTTGACAGGCGCGTGCCCGCACGATGTTTGGAAAGGGTATGGGGGACCATACCCTTTCCAAACATCGGGTGCGTTGGTGCGCCAAACGCGGTTTGGGGAGGATATGGAGATTTTCTCCGTATGCTCCCCAAGCCGCGTTTGACAGGCGCACACCTGCACAATGTTTGGAAAGGGTATGGGGGCCCATACCCTTTCCAAACATTGTGTGGGCGGGCCCTGGGGAGGGGGTTGGATTGGGTAGATGTTCTACCCAATCCAACCCCTCCCCCCCACACGATTGTTCTGGATAACGCTAAAAATTGCGTTATTCGATACAAGATTTTTCCAAAAATCTTGTAACGTTATGCGGTTTTAGCGCTATACAATACAATCGTTATCCGCGGTATTACTGTATATGACTTCAGTGCAGTTAAGCTATTATAATTCAAAATATACTAAAGATTGCTGGAAATGTAAAAATAGAAGTTTGGATATACAGTAATACCCTGGATAACGATTGCATTGGATAACACTACAATCAGATAACGATGCAAGTTTTTTGGAAAAAACTTGCATCGGATAACGATTCTGGATGATGATTCTTAGTGTTATCCGATGCAATGGTCTGCGGGCGTGAGGTGGTTAGGGTAGAACTACCCAATCCACCCCCCACCCGCAGCGGTCTCTGTATTTCCCTCCCTGTATGTAAACTACAGGGAAGGGGGAAAGAGAGACGTGATTGGTTCTCTAGAGAACCAATCACATCTCTCTCTTTCCCCCTCCCTGTAGTTTACATACAGAGAGGGAAAGACACAAGCAGTTCTCTCCCTGTAGTTTAAATACAGGGAGGAAAAAAGACGCGATCGCAGTCAGACAACGCTAAAAATCGGATGTCATGACTTGTGGAACTAAGTCATAACATTACCTGGTGTATTACTGTACAGTATTTCCATTTATGGTGGGAGTGCAAGAATGTGAAAAAAATATGAGTAATGGGTGTTTTTTTAAAAAGCAATCCAATATTCTTTAAAACTGGTGATGTGTCCTAAAAATAGCATTATTAACAGGTTTTTAGAATAAGCAGATAGCATGGAATAAGAGATGATTATTATACTGGTAACAGCTTTGAAATTATTGTTAAAAAATGGAAAATACAATTGTGAATTTGAATTGGATGACTGGTATAAAGAGGTATGGAATGTAGCTATAAATGATAAATTAACATGTGATTTAAAGTGAAAAAAGGATTAGTTTAAAAAACTGATTTTAAAGAAATTTCGGGAGTATTTTTAGATTATTAGCTAAAGGGAGTAAAGCCAAAGCAAGATGTATTATATTTTTGGAATGACGTGACAAACATATAAGTATTAAATTATTTAGAGAATAGTTAAATGAAGGTTTATAATGTCCCACTGGTGGCGGGTATAAGTAGTGGTAGTTTTATGTAAATTTGTTAAGATTTATGTTGGTTGGTTTTTAATTTATATATATTTTTGTTATGTTTTTCGTGGTTTTTTTTAAACCATTCATTGAAGAACCTCATGAGAACTTGGGATTTTTTTGGGAGATAAATCCAGGAGACAAACTAAAGAAATACATTCAATGGGCATTGAACTCTATACTCTTTCAGGTGAGCTACTGTCACCTCCCAGGAACAGGCTTCCTTAACAACCAGAAGCTTGTTGTCTCCATCAGATCCACCTCCAATGGTCTGTCCAGGCTGTGGACCATTAAATGCAGAAGACTCCAAAATGCAAATAAGGCTGCGCTCTTCCACTGAACATTTGCCACTGTTGCTTGAGTTGACTTTCAGCCGCTTGTTTGACCTGGTTCTAGAAAGGTTTCTGGTGCTGCTTTAAGTTAAGCAGGGTTCGGGATGGGCGAGTAAAGGAAAAGTAACCTTGATTAGCTAGACCTGGTCTCAGCAGCTGCCTGGCTCTCCCTTACCTTTTCCTCAATGCTCCGGTTTGGAGGCCACCTGCTACCACGACTACCTTTGCTCGGAGGCCAGTCACTATCGCTGTCTTCTGTAGTGCCCGAGAAGTTGTAAAAAACAAAGCATCTAAAGTCGCTCATAGTGACCTTCTAATGCTTTAGAGAAGTAATGGCATGCTGGCAAGTCAGAACTGACATGGTCCCTGCCCAGACAGGCTTACAATCTACAGTAACAGACAAAACAGAAATCGGAGGCAAGGAGAGGGAAGAAGTCATAAGTGGATGCCAACTTCTCTTAATCTACTATACTGGGGTTCCCAACCTTTTCAAGCCAGGGGCCAGGTCACGCTCAGTCGGCTTCCAGGGCCGGACAACCATTTTGCCCTTCTTGCATGATGGGGTGGTTGTGGCCATATTGTCCCAACACCTTCAAAAGGATAGCCATTTTGTTTCTCAAATGCCCATGGAGGGGTCGGGGCCACATGAAATGGCACTGTGGGCCAGATTGGGCCCACAGGCCTTGGGTTGGGAACCACTGTACTATAACACCACAACTTGTGGACAATGGTAAGAAGTAACTAGACTCATAACCAGTGGACTCCAAACTATAACTCTTAGGGAAGGCAAGAGTATTTGAGGCTGTGGAAAAAGACTGGGATCACAGCTAAGAATGCATTTCTGATGTCATCCCTCATTATCTATCATTAATGCATGTGAATATCCTGCTATGTACCGTAATTGGGAACTGGGGGGGGGGGGGTTTGGCAATTGAAAAGGTAGCAACAAAAAGGCTGAACCTGAGACTGCCAGTTCTCAGATGCAGCTCACCCACCGAGTTTTCTGGCCCCAGGTCAACTGGAGTGCATGTATGAATTCAGTTAAATGAGTTTCCAACCTCATTTGCTAATTCACATTAAAATTCCTAGTCACAGCTAAAACCCCACTTTACAATCTCAATCTTGCCAAACGTTTAGATGCAAATGAAAATGTGGTGCTACCGCCTTTAATTCTGGGACTATTGGCCACACATATCGTATTTTTGGACCACAAGACTCACTTTTTTCTCCCCAAAATTGTGTGTGTGTGTGTGGGGGGGGGGGAGATGAGGGTGCGTCTTATGGTCCGAAGGTTCATAATTTTTTTTCCTTGTATTCCTGCTCTAAAAACTGGGTGCATCTTATGGTCCGAAAAATACAGTATATGAGATTATGGCTCCAAAGCATTTGGATCCAAGTCAGCAACTCCCCAGATTTAACAATTTCAAAGAAAGGAGCGTGTTTATCTATTTTCTTATATAGAAAAAATGAAAATAAAATAAGAGTAGGCCTCCTTTAAAACCTAACATATTTATTTCAGTGGTGGGTTTTGCATATGACCATAATTTTACAAATTACAATGATCTGTGGACTGTAATCAGGTCACACTGAGACAAATTTAGACTTTAGGGTGCCACAAATCTTTTGGGTTTACCCAGATTTAAAAGACAGTAATCTGGACTAGACTAAAAAATATGAAAGAGCTGTTTAACTTTAAAAATAAAAGCCCATTTGTTCCCATCTTGCAGCTCCATTCAAGCAATAAACTAGCAGCAACAAAGAGGCTGTGCTAAACCTTCCCCCTGGTGTGCTAATTTACTGCATATAGAGCATCACTTTTTATGATTATCATTACAAGGAAGCACATTCCGAGAGACAACCAGAGGAGGAAATGACGTCACTTTCAGTTTGCTGTCTGATTCATCTTTTCCCCTGATCTGGCTGTCTTAGGCTCTAATGCTGAAAGTGAGTGAGTTGGGTAGGATGTGGTCTGGCTTGGGTGTGTGTGTGGGGGGGAGGAGGGGGGAATACACATTTTCCTTGAGACTGGTACCCATTTCCAGCAACTGGAGGAGCATGGCAATGCAATGGACTCATTTCGTAGGATCCAAGATGCTACTTAATCTTGCAAATAGGAGAGTTCCTTGGTACTGGTTGTGTCTTTTTTTTAATCCCTTCCAAAATTATATCGATTTTGCTTTTGCAAATCTAGATCTCACCCTGACCTCCCAAGAAGCATGATTCCCTGCTCCATCTTTGTGCAGAGCACACGTTTCCTTGACCAAAGGCAGATCCAGAAAGCCACCTGGTTCCACAGGCCTCGCAATGATGAGCAGCCAGTTCCTTCCCTGCCTTTTATTCCCCCTCCCCCGCCCCACACTCATCTCCACTTGGGCTGCTATGGTGGCCTGGCCCGCTCTCATTCATGCCCACGAGGGTAACCTAGGCCACAAAGCTGGCAGGATTTGTAAAGGGGAAAGGGAGGAGAAAGCAATGCATGGACCAAACCTTCTGGCCTTCAATGACGCTCTTTCCACTTCTGGGAAGGAGAAAAGGCCAGCAGAGAGAAGGCAGTGGGGGAAATGGACTGGCCTCTTTAACCACTAGGAACTCCTCTCTCAGGCCTGGGAGAGGATCATGTTTTATTGACAGTCCCTTCCTGTCCCTGTTGCATCCATTTTAAGGATCCTTTTTGGGAGGGGAACCACCCACTCATCTCTCCTGTTGCATCCATTTTAAGGGTCCCTTGCAAGTTTTTTTTTGGGGGGGAGGGGAATCCAAACCCACTTTCTTTTTCCTGTTCCATCCATTTGAAGAGTCCTTTGCAGGGATTTTTTTTTTTGGGGGGGGGGGGGTCCATACCCACCCCCCTTCTCTCCCCCTTGCATCCTTTTTAAAGATCCTTTGGAATGAGGGGGTTAATTGGGGCAATTCATTTTGCTCCTTCCTTGCGCCCTAGCGGCTGTAACTAGAGGTTCCTTCCTTGAGCCCGCGCTGACCTTGAGGATGGCGAAGGGCACCAGGGAGCCAAAAAACAAAAATGGAGCGGGAGGGAGGGAGGAAAGGATAGGGATGATGATGCCTGAACAGGTTGATTGCCCCAATGATGATGACGAGGCAAGTGAAACTTCCCTTTTAATAACCCACCCGCGCCCTCGGCCAGGCAGCAACCATGCGCTTTTACGCAAAGCACCTGCTCCCTTCCCGGGGCCGAATCCGGTGGCCCTCAAGGGCTTGCGAGGCCACGGCTGCCCCACCCCACCCACCCCGGTATTCAAGGAAGAAAGTGGGACGTTCGGGGTGCAATCCTGCCCGAGGAGAGGGGCCAGGAGGTCGTTGGTCGCTACCCACCTTGGCTTCCAGAGGCGGTGGTCCGGGCGGAGAGGTTTAGTAGTGGCCGCAGGAACCAGAGAGAGGCAGGAGGAGGGAAAGGGCGCCGCGGGAGCACCAAGGAGAGCCTGGCCGAGGGGGAAGGGAGAGAAGACGAAAGGCAGAGTCAGGCCGGCGAAGGGGAAAAAGAGGAGGAGAAAGAGGAAAGGAGGCGGATCCGGAGCACGCAAGGCTCGCTAAAAACGGCGACGCCAGCCCTCCTCTTCCTCCAGAGCGCATCACGAGATGGGCAGGAGCCGCAGGGAAGGGAAGGCTTCATCCTGTAACCCTAAGCCGCGCCAAGATTCTGGTGCAGTCGTAGTGGCCTCTCTTTTCCCTCTCCAGCTATACAAAACGCTGAATCCCATTGAAATCAATAGATTTTGTTGGGATTACGCTTCCCAAAATCCCCCCATTGAGGAAAATTCATGGGGGGGGGGTATTCTGGGAAGTGCAATCCCCGCCGCGCTCCCTAAAAGTCACATTTCCAAGATGAAAATTAGGAATGCCAGAGGCCTGTTGGCAACCTTAAAAAAGTGAATTTTGTTGTTCAGTCGCACAGTCGATTCCGACCCTCTGCGACCCCATGGACCATTGCCCGCCAGGCACTCCTGTTCTCTACCATTCCCCTCAACTCGCTGAGCTCTGTGCCCATTGTCTCCACAATATCATCTAACCATCTCATTCTTGGCCGCCCCCTTTTTTCTTTTGCCCTCCACCTTTCCCAGCATCAAGGCCTTCTCAAGCGAATCCTCTCTTCTCATTTGATGTCCAAAGTACTTTAGCTTCATCTTTACTATTTGACCTTCAAGGGAGCAGTCAGGGTTGATTTCTTCTAAGATTGACCTATTTGTTCTCCTCGCTGTCCAGGGGACTCTCAAAACTCTCCTCCAACACCACATCTCAAAGGCGTCTATTCTTCTGCGCTCAGCTTTCCTAATGGTCCAGCTCTCACAACCATACATTGCCTCAGGGAATACCATTGCTTTGACTATGCGAATTTTTGTTTGCAATGTGATGTCTCTACTTTTCACTATGCTCCCCAGGTTTCTCATCGCTTGCCTCCCAAGAATCAGTCGCCTTTTTATTTCATGGCTGCAGTCCCCATCTGAAGTGAGTTTTGATCCCAAGAAAGTAAAATCTGTCACTGCTTCTACTTCTTCCCCATCTATTTTCCAGGGACTGATAGGGCCTGTTGCCATTATCTTGGTTTTCTTGATATTGAGTCTCAAGCCAGCTTTTTCACTTTCTTCTTTCAACCTAATCAGGAGCTTCTTTAGGTCCTCCTCACTTTCAGCCATTAGGGTGGTATCATCTGCATATCTCAAATTGTTGATGTTTCTCCCAGCAATTTTGATCCCAAATTGTGATTCCTCCATCCCTGCATTGCGCATTATGTGCTCTGTGTATAAGTTGAATAAGCAGGGTGACAAAATGCAGCCTTGTCTTACTCCTTTTCCTATTCCAAACCACTCTGTCATTCCGTATTCTGTCCTAACTGTTGCTTCTTGTTTCATGTACAAATTTCTTATGAGGCATATAAGGTGTTCTGGGATTCCCATCTCTTTAATTACTTGCCACATTTTGTTGTGGTCTACACAATCAAAGGCCTTCGTGTAATCAATGAAAAAAGTGATTTAGTATTGCAAAATCTGGTCATGAATTGCAGTTGGAGGTGGCTAGAACAGGAAAGCGGTCCACCTTTGTTAATTGCAAAATCTAGTCATGAGTTGCAATGAAAGGCAGGTGACTAGAACAGGAAAGAGCTCCACCTTTTAATTGCAAAATCAGGTCATGAATTGCAATTATGGGAAAGTGACGAGAAAAGGAGAGATCGCCACCCTTCAAGGCCTTGCTCAGTTTTGCTTCTAGAGACAGACGAGTTTGCATTGCAATGGATGATGTTTCTATAGATAATATAAAGCTCTTGGATATTATAAGACACAAGACCTGCTGAAATTTCTTGCTTTTACTTACTCCACTATTTGCTCTGGAGAATCTTTGGCATCCTGTTTAGTCCAGCTCTGACATGTGCTGCAGGGAGAGAAAATCAGAGTCAGTTTTGCGCATGCACATCAAACCAAACTACCTGCAAAAGATCAAATTGTGCAAGCCCTACTAAACCAAAAACTTGTGTGGGGGTAGGAAGTTTCCCTAGCCATCCTGACCCAGAGAGGAAAACTTTGTCATTGACCAAGAAAGATGGTGATGAGTAAGATTCTGAGTGAAAGCTACACCCACATACTCAGTCATTCAGGGAAATGGGAGTGTATGCAAATCAGAACACAAATGACACAACTTGTGCTACTTGGTTTTCTCAAACTAAAGGTCTCTCTTGCCCAAAAGCCATTCCTGTCTGACTCTAGGGCCGTGATGGCAAATCTTGGCACTCCAGATATTCTTGGACTTCAATTCCCAGAAGCCCAAGCCCCCGTGAATCCACATGAATGGGTTTACTGCGATTCATCCAACCCGCACCGCCCTCGTCGCTCCCAGAAGTGGAAGTAAAACGTGCCCGTACGGGCGCATTTTCCACTTCCGGAAAATGTGAAGGCATGTGGCAGGCATGACTAGACACTGGAATGTCTAGTCACTGGGAGCGACGAGGGCGGTGCGGGTTGGATGAATTGCAGTAAACCCATTCATGTGGATTCACGGGGGCTTGGGCTTCTGGGAATTGAAGTCCAAGAATATCTGGAGTGCCAAGATTTCCTACTGAAGTACCTGTTTATTAACTTGCAAATTCTTGCTTTTGAACTGTTAGGTTGGCAGGAGCTGGGACAGATTATGGGACCTCACTCTGTTGTGCAGCACTCAGGTCTCAAGCTGCTGACTTGCTGACCTTCAAGCTCAGCGTCTTAACCTCTAAACTGCCGGGACCCTCTCACAGACTATGCTGCTAACCTAAACTCACCAGACTAATTGAACCAGATTAGGCTAGAGACCAAGCCATGCTCTGTTCTCATACATTTGCCTTGGGGTATTTAACCACCTGTCTAGGGAATTATGCAACAGAAGGTATAATTGTGACTATTAGGGCCCCCTCCTCAGGCTAGAGACTTTTAGTTTTTCTTATTCTGTTCTGTAAAGCATCCATGTGCTATAAGCAGGCATGTTCTCTGCAGAACCATGTAAAGAAGAGAACAAAATGAAGATTTCCTCCCCAAGAATGGGAACAATCAAAGAAGGATGGAGAGAATAGAGGGGGGATCTTGGTGAGGAAGAACAAAAATACCAGGAAATGTACTAACATATATTTATACTTAGGGTGTGACCAGATGGCAAAATAGTTTGTACAGTCAAACCTCGCATAACGAGCGCCTCGCTTAAAGAGCAGAATTTTCTCTCAATGTTCGCTTCGCTTAACAAATAAAACCAACCCAAAACTCGCTTAACAAATAAATTGGGGTTCGCAATCCCCCCCACAATTGGTCACTTACAATGGTGTTTCGCTTAAAGAGCAAACTCACTTAAAGAGCAATCCTGTTGTCCGGTGGCGGGATGTCAAAATTTTTACTACCACACCATGAGCGGAGCCTGATTTGTGGGTGAAGCCAATGGTGTGGGCGGAGTCAATGTGGGTGGAGCCAATGTCATGGGTGGGACCATGTGATCTGGTGGGCGGGGCCAAAGTTGGTCACATATAAACACACGTAAAACACATATAATACACATTAAAAATAAATACACATTAAATAGACATAGAAACACATAAAAATACAAATTAAACACATAAAACACATAAAAATACAAATTAAACACATAAAAATACACATTAAAATAAATACACATTAAATACACATTAAAATACACATCCACACCCCGCACCCAAAGGTGAGTCACTTACCCTGGGGAGCAGGTTATAGGAGCTTCAGGCTAGCAGCTTCTCTTCCTCTTCCCCGCTTGGGAAGACAGCAAGGAGGCAGCGGATTCACGCCAAGTGCTGTAGGCGTGCATGCACACCCAGTGCTTGGCGTGCATGTGCAGTGGGGGAACTGGCGAAAAGGTAAGCCCCCGAGGTGGTTCCCTCCAAAAGGCGCTACCGGTTCTCCAGGACACTGGGAATAGTTACTACCGGTTCTGGCAAACTGGTGCAAACCTGTGACATCCCATCACTGCTGTTGTCATGGGGAGACCCCCTTCCTAACATTCCCCAAAGATGGAGGAAACCTGGTTGTATTCTTACTAGGCCTCCAAAAATCATTTCTCCTCTGTGTCACACGATTGCTTGTTTTCCAGTACAGTGAACAACCATTCTTTATCTCTAGCTAGCTGAAGTCTTTTGTTGTGACTATACTGGAGACACTGTCTCTACACGTATGTAAACACTTTCCATGTTATGGGAACTTTCTCTTAGAGAACAGGGTGCCTCTGATTGGCTCAGAAGGAACCACGTGGGTCAACGAACTCCATTGCTGACCTGCCAACCTTCCAGTTACTGAGTTCAGCATCTTAACCACTGAGCCACTGCAGTCCCTTGTACTGGGGGTAGGGTCCAAATTGTAAGCATTTCCCCCTCCTGTTTCTGTTGACCATTCCCAGGAACTTCCTTCTAACCTCCTTCCCCAACCCACCCCAGTCTTTCCCAGAAGACCTCTGGTAGGATGGGGTCTGCCCAGATAAGGCTTTTTCTGGTGTGCTTTTGCTCTTATTTAAACTCAAGTAGCACTCTTCCTAGAGAGAGCAACCCAAAGATGCAATAAACACTAACTCCCAAACAAATTGAAAGGTGGATCTTTTCAAACAGAGTGGAATCAGGTCAGGTGGCTTGAACTATAATTCCCATCATTCTGTACTGTGGGAGAGATGGGAGTTGTTGATCAAAAAAAATCTGGAGTCAAAGGCTCCTGCCCCTGTTTCAGGAACATTTAACTGGCTTATCAGAGGTCATGAAAGTTTCTTGTTTTCATTACACTTTCCAGAATTCTTATCATCAAAGACCAAACTTTTAGTTTGTTAGTTGTACTTAGCTTACCCTTTTTTCCCCTCCTCCTCTCTCTCTCCCCAACTTCTGCTTTCCTGGACTAAGCCTCTTTGTGTCCTGAACTGAACACTGTCTTGGCCACTGTCTTTATGACCTGTGCAATGCTATGACAGCCCTATGCATGCATCACAATGGTTCTGAGGTCAACATTGTCCTCCCTCCTACTGAACAATACCCAATAGCCTTGCAATTTTAATACACTCTTGGAGACACAGGAGCCTCTCAGTTTAGTTGGCATTGGAAAGGATGGACGTCAAAGACATTGCATTTGTAGCTGGAGAAATGGTAACTGTCATGGTTTTTGGGTCACTCCTTGACCTAACACATCATAGGCTTTCCTAGGTGTCCTACACAAGTTCATAAGCTGCAGAGTACTCCTAGATTCCATACCATGCTAAGTTAGGGATGGGCAAAGTGTGACACTCAAGATGCTGTTGGACTGCAGGCCTGGTGAACCATAGACAGCAGAGCTGCGAGTTGCAACTCCATTGACAACACCTGAAGGGAAATGCTGTGTCCAGTTATGGTCTTAAGTGGAGCAAACAAAAATATTGGACGAAGAAACAGAAAAGCCTGATTAGTTAATTGTTGGTAGATATGTGTAGGTACGAGGTTCTATATACTGATCATTGTACATGGAGATGAATCAATGGCTGCTTTCCATTTTTGAAAACAAAACACTAGTGTAGTCAGGCATTGGTTGAGCACCACATAGGTTTCTGGGTCAGTATAGCGAGAAGCACAGCAATATATTGCAGTCTCTGTGTCTGTAAAGCCAAAGATGACCTTTTGATGGTACAGGTCATTCCCCACCCTCCTATATCTATGGATTCAGAATCAATGATTTCAGTTATCTGCAGGTCTGGAAATATTCAATTAAAAATCCCTGATACAGTACTGTATATGTATTTCAACACATTACCAGAGCTGACTACTGGAACAGAGGCAGACATTTCAGTAGCTCTTATAAAGAACAACAGAGGCATTTTAATCCATCCTCTTATTCTATGCCTTATATATATGTATTAAATATCAGGTTTGGTTTAGATATATTGTAATAAATTATATCTATTGTATTACTATGCATTTATTGTATTTGGGATGTTTACCTGTGATCTTTGTATGATGTTATTATGATTGTGTAACTGTATATTTTGCATTCCTGTAAGCCGCTCAGAGTCACTGTATGCGAGTGGGGCGGGATATTAGTAGTAGTAGTAGTAGTAGTAGTAGTAGTAGTAGTAGTAGTAGTAGTAGTAGTAGTAGTAGTAGTAGTAGTAGTAATAATAATAATAATAATAATAATAATAATAATAATAATAATAATAATAATATCATCCATGATTTTAAGTATCCACAGAAACTTTTGGAACCGATCCACTATGGCTATGGAGGAGTGACCTCTACATCACCTTGCATGATGCAGAGCTCTGGAGAAGTTGAGAACTTGCACACTTCTTTTTTGTTGTTGTTCAGTCGCACAGTCGATTCCGACCCTCTGCGACCCCATGGACCACTGTCCTCCAGGGGATATTTTAAATGATTCAAATGCAGGTATTGGTTGGATGTGGATTTGGAGGTGTTATTTATGGTTCAATAAATATTTATTTATTTATTGTTGGTGAAGTTTACTCTCTGTACACAAGTCTCTCTGCTGTCTCAAGATTGAATTGTATGTCTCCAAGGTCTGATGAGCTGGACTACAAAGTCTTCAAAAGACCTATGCTATAATATGAGAGAAGGGAAACTACCTTTTTTTTGAGACTTCAACTCCCAGACTACCTTCAGTGAGCATAGCCAGTGCCTGTTCATTTTTGGTTTCAGCACATCAATTTATCAATATTTTATTTTGCCTCTACCCCACCCCACCCCATAAACGTGAGCTATTGACTCCTGGCCCAGTATGCTTAAAGGTCACACTGTGTGACACGCAGGACTGTTCCATCATTACATGCCAATTAAGCAAATATTACAAAGAGACAGAAGGGCAGGCAAATCAATGAAAATTGGAATGGTGAGTACCATGGAGAAAATGATATAGCAGGGGCCTAGTAGTTGCAGATTAACTGACCGGTAAGCAAAATTAAAAAGAGAGAATCAACCATGTAGTCATATTGTATGCAAATTTCACATAGTTGACTTGAGTCATACTATATGGTATGACTCAAAGGCCAGTCGTATCTGACTCTAGGGTTCAGTGGTCATCTCCATTTATAGCCAGTGGACATGTGGCAGGTATGACTAGACACCAGAGTGCACGGAATGCTGTTTACCTTCCCACTGTAGTGGTACCTATTTATCTACTTGCAATTTCTTGCTTTTGAACTGATAGGTTGACAGGAGCTGGGACATACATTCTGGAAGGCACTACCGTCAACATTAAATGTTGAAACAAATCCCCTGCGGATATGGAGGATCAACCTGTAAAGAGAAAATACTTGAACAGGAACTTCTTGCCCCAAAACTTTTGGCTGTCTGAAGACAAGCAGCGCCTGGTTCCCCACCTGCCTAATCAAGAAGCTCAATAAGAAAGGTTGGCCAAGTTACTTCTTTCTTCTCAGACAATAAAAATACAAGAACATCATATACAATAACATTCTATTCAATAATTGGCCATTTTGGCTGAGCTTCCAGGATGGTCCAAACCAGTTTCCCTTGAAGCCAGTAAATATGCCTCCTCTTGCTGTTTTAACCACACAAGGACTGTTGTTGTTGTTGTTCCAATTTTTATACCGCCCTACTCAGTAGGACCAACTCAGGGCAGTTCACAAACACATATAAAGTTACAAGTTCATAAACACAACATATAAATATCATAACTAATTAGTATCAGTACCACAAAACATCAAAATATCACAATATCATTACAGTATCAAAAAAATTCAATAAGCATCAATATCAGACTGTTACTTAGAGAGCTAAATTCACTACAGTATTAGGATAGGCAGTGTTTTTGTAATACAAGGTGCAAAGAGCACTGGGCTAAAGGTGACATGGGAATGTGGTTAAATGTTTTTGACCCCTAAGGAAAGAACATTCTCTCAGGAGGCAATTTCATTTGAAGGACGGGTCTGTTTAGTTTTTCATGTTAACTTTTAATTTCTGGAGATGAGACAAGAGAGGCTTTATCTTTCAGAACATTAATAGTGACATAGCAACTAGAGCAATTGTCAACTAGTACAAGGGTTGCCGACCTTTCCTGCATCATGGTCCACGGACTGGCAAGTGGGGCCAGCAGGACCGGACAGCACAAGCACACAACAAAACACGACAAAGTCCACACTGTGCATAGACGGAGGAGGAGCCCCGCTGCAGCCCCAAAATGAGGAGGAGACCAGCCACCCACTAGCCCCACTATTTGACATGGGCAGTGAGGCATCACACTACACATAAGTGGTGAGCTGCCACAGTTAAGCAATGTGGAGGAGGGGCCCAGCCACCTGCCCATCCACTGTGTCTGAAGACCGCACCCCCACCCCGCCTGCCGGGCAGACCCGGTGAAGCACACCAAGGGCAGAAGGCCACCACCAGGGCACCCAGTGCTGCCACCCCCATGGCCCAGCTCGGGACAGCCCATGACCCGACACCAGTCCACAGCCCGGTGGTTGGGGACCCCTGAACTAGTGGATTAAGACTCAAGAAATCTAGGTTCAAATCTTTGCTCAGCTGTGGAAACTCAATTGGAGATGGCAGGATTAAATCATTCCGTGAGCTCCTGACCTATCTTGGATATTCTGTTTGGGATGCCATTTGTCAGACATGACTTGATGCGCATGAGAAGTGTTTAGAGCAGGAATGGGGATCTTTTGGTTCTCTAGGGTGTTTGGATGGGAATCTGAACAGTCACTTCCCGCAGGCCGAACAATGCTGTGGTATAAATAAGTATAATTGATATTGTTATAATATCAGTAGTCATAGTGATATCCAGCCTCTGGTTAGAGGATGATGAGAGGAAGAACCCCCTTTTATATAATTTTATATAAGTCAAGCATTAAACTAATCTGTTTCATGCAACATCTGGTTTTTTAAACTGTTTTTTCTTTTTCTTATTTCACAAGGGTAGGTGATGTGAAGGACTGTGGTGGCTTAGTGTTTAAGACAATGAACTTGACGATTGGAAGGTTGACAGATCAGCAGTTCGAGACCCGAGTGCTGTACGACAGAGTGAACTCCTGTCTCTGTCCCAGCTCCTGCCAATCTAGCATTTCAAAAGCAAGAAAATGCAAGTAGATAAATTGGTACCACTTCAGTGGGAAGGTAAGCAGTGTTCAGTGAACTCCAGTGTCTAGTCATGCCTGCCACATGTCCATGGAAACATCTGCAGGCGCAGACAGCGCTGGCTCTTTGGCTGTAAATGGAGATGAGTACTGAACCCTAGAGTTGGATATGACTGGCTTTTGAGCATGGGTGGACTTTACGTTTACATAGATGATATGAAATATCCCTTAATTGTTCTTTTTCAGTTTTGTGGGGTAGAGTCATACACATTGCTTACTAAGAATGAAGTCCCTCTGGCACCTATGTGTGTTACTCCTATATTAGGACTTGAGAGTAAACCTAGCTGAACTCAGCAAACCTTACATTTCCATAGAGTTGAATTGTTAGTTTTGGAGATGCTTAGGTCATTTTGTAAATGATCAGCCTGAGTAATTCATGTTTTACGTGTTGTTTGTGTAATCACAATAACGGCAGCAGTGGAATGGGGAGATAAAAGGTCCAGAGATCTGGTAAAACTGATGTGATGACTTTGGGGTGAAGGTTATTGTTGCAAAAAGTCCACTAGGTCAGTAAGGAAAGCATGTTATTCTCCATCACTTACGGGTGTCTGTTGCATAAATGTTCACGAAGAATTGCCAATGTGACTTTTAGCATAGATATGCTCCCTGTTTTCCCCACTTTTCTCTTCACCCAGCTGGTATTTATCGGGCAGGCTTAAGAGGTAGAGAACCAAAACGTGTTACAGTCACTAGTCCGAAAGAAAGGCTGCATCAATCTTCAAGGAAAAAGCAAATCTCAAAGGTATAAACAAGTTAGAATTGATTGAGAAAAAAGGCACATTTTAAATTTGAAACTTGCTTTCCCAGCATGGCCCCAAGGACAGACAAAAAAAATCTTTAAAAATATGGAAAATAGATGAATTTAGATGACTATTCACTGTGATGGCTGTAATGAAACTTTTTTTGTCAAGAAATAAAGGTCACCCTTGCTCAAAAGCCATTTGTATCTGACTCTAGGGTTCAGTGTTCATCTCCATTTACAACATCTGCACATGTTTCCATGGACATGTGGCAGGCATGACTAGATACCAGAGTGCATGGAATGCCACTTACCCTTCCTACTGAAGTGGTACCTATTTATCTACTTGCAATTTCTTGCTTTCAAACTGCTAGGTTGGCAGGAGCTGGGACAGAGACGGGAGCTCACTCCGTCGTTCAGCGCTCCGGTCTCAAACTGCTGACCTGTCGACCTTCCAGTTGTCAAGCTCAGCGTCTTAACCACTAAGCCACCACAGTCCCCTTGTCAAGAAATTGTATATCTGTAAATCAGAGTTTTAAAATGCTACTTTCTGATCTTCAGTTCCTAGAATCTCTGTGCCAGCATGGCCAGTGGGAATTGTAATCCAAAGAAGTGGCTTTTTTAAGTTCTGCTTTGAATACTAGTTGTGATAAAGTAAGAGCAAAAGAGGCTCCTGCGCTCAAGTCTTACTCATGTCCATCCCAGGGGCTTATGCTTAGCTAAAGTGAGAAACAGGGTGCTAGACATTAGACAGGTCTTAAATCATTCTAGCACTGTTATTTAAAAATGGTGTTAAAATAATTGATCCCATTGCATTTCTAATCCCCAAGACCTCTTCTTCAAGTCTTTCTTCATTTGTTATCAGAGTATTGCACAGTTTAAAATTTTGTGGACATATATAATCTATGAACCAGAAATACATCATAAAAATGTTATTAGTTAAATAAAATGTTTAACTGTTTGCCAGACTCACCCCATGTGAAGTTTTGGAAAGATGTATTCTGTGGGACCCGTGTTTATTTAAAATATGTCAGTTCATTGACTCTGTGTGTATGTTAACAACTCAGGGAGCATCTACTTGAATATTTCTCCAGCTGTCTGAGCTACATTTCCCACTCTTCTCTTCATTATTTATTCTGCCAATTTCACACTGTTATCACTGATAACAAGTACACTAGTACATCAGATAACCCTAAGCCCTGCTCCCTTTCCGAAGAGGAAAGGGACCAGGGGGTCGCAGGCGCTGATCTCTCCCCAAACACCCCCCGCCGCCCGCAGTCCCAGCCTCAATCTCACTGGGCTGTTCTGTGCCTGTTGAGGCTGGGATCTCTGCCGGTAATGTACCTTTGCTTTTGAGAGGCTTGTCTAGCAAAAGCAAAGTTACAACGATTCCAGCCTCAACAGGCACAGAACAGCCCAGTGGGACTGAGGCTTGGATCTCTGCGAGCTGGTCTCTACCCCTGTGGGCATTGGGGCAGAGATCAATGTCGGGGAATTTGAGTCAAACATTTGCATGTTTGCCTCAAATTCCCCCACATTATCCGATTTTAGCGTTATCTGAGGCAAACATTATCTGAGGTACCACTGGTAAATCAGATATTTTGATATGACTACGGAGTATATTTTGCTCATCTGTCAGGCTGTGGGTAAGGGGACTGTGCTACTTCTTTGGTGTCCTGATCAAACCCCGGACTGCCAAAATGATGCCACTTTCTTGGCTTTGTCATTGGCCAAAGTTAAGTCCTCATCAGTGCATGAAACTGGCAGTAATCGGCAGACCAATGAATTAGCCAGATTTTATATCTCTGCACATTCATACTGTGTGTTGTCGTCCACCAGCAGCCCCCATATGAGCTTGTTGGTCTTGCATTTAGGAATTGTGACCCTCAATCTATTCAGGGTCCTCCAAGTGATGTAGGGGAGATTGAGTTCCTCAGCTATATCCTCCTTTAATGTTGTCCCTTGTCCAGTGAGCGCCTTCCTCCATCTTCTAATTTGGTTATGCTCTTGTGTACCCAACAAGTTTGTGCTGTTTCAACTTGTATTCTTTTGTTTGTGACTGCCTATGTCAGTCCTTTGGTCTATTGTTGGGCAAGTTCAGATGATATTACTGGTAATGTACAGAGTGTGGTGGGGTGTGGGAGTGAACCCTCCGCGTATTTTCCCTCCTAGTTGAGTGCAATAGCATTAAACTGATGCAGCGCTAATTTCAAGTGCTTACCATACTCGAATTTTAATTTTATTTGGTTTGGTTTATTCTTTACATTTAATATTTCATTGATATTGTAATTTTGTTTTATTTGTTGTACTCCGCTTAGAGTGGGAGACTATCCCAGGTTTTTTTGGGGGGTGGGGGTGGATAAATTCAATAAATAAAATAAAAAATGCCATGTCAGTTCAGTGTTATTTCATTTGCTAAACATTTTTTTAAAGGAAGGAATCTAAATTGCTGTGACAAGAGTTGATAACAGGGTGGTGATTATAGCAGAGAAGGAGAAGGAGGAATATGTGATGTGAGGACACCTGAAATGCACCTTCCTGGGATAATTAAACATAATTGAGTGAATTTCAGCAGTGATAATGACAGTGTACGATGTAGGGATGTTCACATTAATCCAAGACAAACTTCTATGTGGCCATGTCCTTAGGTCAGTTCTTTGCACTGTTTTGGGTCACCTTTATAGTTTAACTTTGCACCATCCTCTGTAAACCTTGCATTTTGAGCTCAGCTTCCACTCTGCCATTGTGTGAGGCTACATCTTGGCCATGCAGACAACCTCTGGCTCATGATATGCCCCTTTCATCGCTTCGCTAGCTTCCCTGTGCCTGCACATTTTAGGAACTTAACATTCCTGTGACCAGTGGGGTAGAAACGTCACTATAAATAGAGTGGGAGGAATGTGATTTTGGCTGCCAGCTCACAAAACACCCTTCAGAAACTGTTGAAGGGCACTCAACAATTGTGTGCTTGAAACCTCAAAGGCAGCCTTATTTAAACATATGCCCTTCAACTGTGTTCAGCTGCATCATCCCCAGGTGGAGAGGGGAGCAGAATTGTATTCCTATACATTGGATTGGGGTGGGTGGGTAGGGAAAGACAACTCTTCATGCCATGTTCCTCAAACCCAGAGATGGGCAGAAGCCCAGTGCTTAACTGAGAGCCAAACCTACTGTAACTACCAATTTTTTCCTTAATTGCGCCTTCTAGTGGTCAGTTAAAAAATTGCGGTATGGGTTGTAGACTTTTCTTCTTGAGCTGTATCCAATTCCGAAAATTGGCGATCATCATGGTGATCAGCCATGAAGACTGTCCTGCCAACATAATGCCATGGCCTTTCATCTGCCTTCCTGTAGCATGACTCCTGTACCACTGATCCAGTTCCGTGAGTCACTTTCTGGTCCTGAGTCCTTTTGGCACACAAAGTCCTCCTCAGTCCCAGGCCAGTATGGATGCAGTGATGGGATGTAACAAGTTCTCACCAGCTCGCCAGAACCGGTAGTAACTTTTTCCAGTGACCTGGAGAACCGGTAGGAGCTTTTTGGGGGAACCACCTTCGGGACTTACCTTTTCACTGGTTCCCCACTGCGCATGCGCTCCAAGCACTTGGTGTGCATGCACGACTACAGTACTTGGCATGTATGCACGGCCTCCTTGGTGTCCCCCCAAGCGGGGAGGAGGAAGAGAAGCTGCTAGCCCTGAAGCTCCCTATAGCTTGCTCCCCAGGGTAAGTGACTCGCCTTTGGATGTGTGTGTGTGTGTGTGCTTATTTATTTATTTATTTTGGCCCAGCCCACATCATGACATCATGATGTTAGCTCCGCCCACATTGTGAGGACATCACGGTGGGGTAGTAAAATTTTTGACGTCCCACCACTGTATGGATGAATCTGCTGCCCTCCATGAAGATGGATTTAAGTGAGATTTAATCCACTTGGGGACCATCATCCTTCCCTGTGGACTTCACCAAGTCCGTTAGTCTTTAATGTAGTCAAGTTAGTTAACTCGGCGTTGAGTCGCTGGCAGTAGGGTCTACTCTATTACCACAGCAGGATAACCTGGCCAGACTGATAGTTGTAGAATGGCTGATAGTTGTAGAATTCACCAAGGGGCTGCGGGGGCTTAGTGGTTAAGATGCTGAGCTTCATGACTGAAAGGTCAAAAGGTCAGCAGTTTGAGATCTGAATGCTGTGTGGCCGAGTGAGCTCAGTCCCAGCTCCTGCCAACCTGGCAGTTTGAAAGCAAGAAATTGCAAGTAGATAAATATATACTGCTTCAGCGGGAAAGGTAACAGTGTTCCATGCATTTCAGTATCTAGTCATGCCTACCACATCATCACAAAAACGTTTGCAGATGCAGACAGTGCTGCTTCTTTGACTGTAAATGGAAATGAGCACCACCACCTAGAGTTGGACAAGATTGACTTTCAAGCAAGGGAGACCTTTACCTTGACTTTACCACCAGTTAGGTGTGTATACTTTGTATTTTATTCGGTATGAATTGGTTTTTAATATATGGTGTATAATTTATGTTCCATTTGGTTTTTAAGTTTGGTTGTTCTTTGCATATTGGTAGCTGTCCAGAATAGTGTTTTTACACCAAATGGGAAGAGATAAATCTGATAGATCGATCGATCGATCGATCGATCGATCGGATAGATAGATAGATAGATAGATAGATAGATAGATAGATAGATAGATAGATAGATTGACTGACTGATTGATTGATTGATTGATTGATAACCTACAAAATCAATTAAGACTTCAATTCTCCATTGCAACCCACTGGCCTTGGGCTAGCCAATGATAAACAATTTCTCAGTATCCTCTACCTGGAAATCCTTGGAAAGTGTTTTCACACCTCAGAATTGACTTGATTATTATTTATAAGGCTTGTAAACAGAGATGAGTGCTGAACCCTAGAGTTGGATTCGACTGGCAAGGGCAACTTTTACGTTTACTAATGGTTACGGTTGGCAGTACAGTACTTCCATCAACACCTCTGTGAGATTAAGCCTCAGTCCAGTCTTTGCTAGCATGAGAGTTCATTAATGAGGATGATTAACCTGAGAGATTTTCTACTCTTCACTGTAATTGGGAGGTTGAGTGGATGTGGGATGCTGAGATTTTTATGCCAAAAGCAAAATTTCCAGGTCCTGCTGAGACCTAATTCAGAAAGCTGATAAACATAGCACATGATTTTTGGAGTTTCCAGAAACTCAAAGGGAAAAATCCCACCCTGTTCTTTTCATTGCATGATAATTCTGTGTTAGAGTGTGAGTCATCCAGAAACGTAGTTTCCGTGTTCTGAGTCAAGAACAACAACTGTTTCTGAATTTTAAGAAGCATTACAAAATCCCTTTCATTCTCTGGCTGAGTTTCATCAGTAGCATTTTTTATTCTATCCTACAGAAGATGAAAGAAATGTTTTTCTGTTGTCCAGAGGGCAAAACTGGAAGAAGGAAGGTATAGAAATTAAAAGGAATCAGATTTTGGTTGAGCAATTCTTCTGCAAGTTTCAGCAGTCGTGTAGAGACTGAAAATCTAGTCCACTCATCATTAAAGCCTATCTAGTGGCGATGGGGGCGGTGAAACGACAATATTTCACCGCCCTTATTGCCTCCGCAGATAATCGCCCAGCGACCTTGTTCCGGGTGACCAGGTCCCTCCTTGGAAGAGGGGGGTCTGGCCCTGGTTGGCAGGGATCGGCTGAGGCTTTTGCTGATTATCTGGCGGAGAAAATCGCTCAGATTCGCTTGAAGTTTAATCCCGGCGTGGAAGAGACAGAGCTGGGGTTGACCAGAGTACAGTCTGGCCATGTTATCTGGGATCAGTTCGATCCAGTTGGCCCTGAGGAAGTGGACAGGCTTCTTGGATCTGTTCGCGCCACTGCCTGTGAATTGGATCCATGCCCTGCCTGGCTAGTCAAGGCATCTAAGGTTGTGGCAGGCGGTTGGGTCGAGGCAATTATAAATTCATCTCTGCAGGAGGGGCTTTTTCCAGCACCCTTAAAACATGCTTTGGTGCGTCCCCTCCTGAAAAAGCCATCCCTCGACCCTACGGTACTTACCAACTACCGTCCTGTATCCAACCTACCCTTTTTGGGTAAGGTCTTGGAGAAGGCAGTGGCGTGGCAGCTACAGGAAGTCCTGGATGAAGCGGATTATCTGGACCCTTTCCAGTCAGGATTCAGGCCCGGATATGGTACTGAAACTGCATTGGTCGCATTGGTGGATGATCTCTGGCGAGAACGAGATGGAGGTCATCCATCCGTCCTGGCTCTTCTTGACCTCTCAGCGGCTTTCGATACTGTCGACCACGGTATCCTTCTGGGAAGGCTCCAAGGATTGGGGATCCAGGGCACTGTGCTGGCCTGGTTCTCTTCATTTCTGAGGGGCCGGACCCAGTCGGTGTGGCTGGAAGGCGAGAGGTCCAGCCCTAGGCCCCTGCAATATGGGGTGCCTCAGGGCTCGGTACTCTCGCCTCTCCTATTTAACATCTACATGAAGCCACTGGGTGAGATCATCCGTTCCCACGGGGTGAGGTATCACCAATATGCAGATGACACCCAGCTGTATATCTCAGCCCGTGGAGATCCAATTGATGCAGTGGAAGTCCTATCCAGGTGCCTGGAGGCTGTCAGGGTCTGGATGGGGGACAACGGGCTACAACTGAATCCCGGCAAGACTGAGTGGCTATGGGTAAGGGGTCCTGCGCTATCTCGGGAGTTACCATCTTTGGTTCTGGATGGGGCAGTTTTGCCCCAAACAGACCTGGTGCGTAATCTGGGGGTCCTCTTGGACTCACGACTACTGCTCGAGGAGCAGGTGGCAGCCGTGGCCAGGAGGGCTTTTGCACAACTTCGTGTAATACGCCAGCTACGCCCACTCCTAGACCGGGATTCCTTGCTCATGATCACACATGCTTTGGTCACCTCCAGACTTGATTACTGTAATGCGCTCTACATGGGGCTGCCCTTGGTGACCATTCGGAGGCTGCAGCTGGTCCAGAATGCGGCTGCTCGGGTAGTGATGGGGTGCGGGCGTTATGCTCGTGCCTCACCACTGCTTCGGGAGCTGCACTGGTTGCCAGTATGTCTCCGGGTGCAATTCAAGGTGCTGGTTATTACCTTTAAAGCCCTACATGGTAGTGGGCCAGGATACTTAAGAGACCGCATCGTCCCAAGGACATCTGTCCGTCCCACCAGGGCGGATCGGAGAGGCTCTCTTATCATTCCATCGGCTAGAGAGGCGCATCTCTCTAGCACCAGAAAGAGGGCCTTCTCCGTGGCCGCCCCGGCCCTTTGGAACCTCCTGCCAACTGAGTTACGTCTACAGACAGAGCTCCTGCCCTTTCGGAAGGGCCTAAAAACCTGGCTGGCAGGGCAGGTGTGGGGGTCCAGGAACATGGGGTCCCATGTTGGGTGGCTGATATGATGGGACAGCCACCCCTCCCTCACTCTTTTAAACTTTTAAAATCTTTTTAAACCTTTTAACCTTTTTAAATCTTTTAAATTTGTGTAAATTCATGGTTTAATTCTTTTTTAATTGACTTTTAAGTAATTTATGAACTTTAAGGTTTTAATTTATGAATTTCTGTAAGCCGCCTAGAGTCAGGTTCGCCTTATTAGGGCGGGGTAATAAATCTAAATAAATAATAATCATGTCCATTTTGAAATTTGGCTTGAGAAAGCTGCCTGTTTTATCAGCAGGTGCAGGGTTCCTCAAAACAACGTCCAGGGACCTTGACTGTGTATTTCATCGACAACTGAGGTAACTCCAGGGCTTGGGGAAGGGTGTGTGGTTATGCTGACCCAGTGGAGGGATTCAAATTTTTTTACTACCTATTCTGTGGGCGTGGTATGGTGGGCGTGACCAGGGGAAAAGCCCTGCGTTGCACCCAAATTAGGACTACTTTATTTCAAATTTTGGATGGACAGAGGGGCCAGACAGAATGTCTGCTACCGGTTCTGGTGAACTGGGGCGAACCAGCTGAAGCCCACCACTGTGCTAACCTGAAAAAAAGCCCCTAATTCCCATACTGAGTCCTTGATTGGTTCCAATGCCTGATTGAATGTCTTCCAGCCTGATGGTTTACCACATTGGGGAAAATGAAATAAAATGCTTAGGATTGCTTGTGAGAGTCCCCTGTATTAACCATGGGGTAAAAATGCTATGCTTTAAGCCTCCTGGCTTCTAGATAGGCTTTCTCATTTTGTCTCTAAGAATCTAATGCTGTTCTAATTTGTCTTAATGCCCTATTGCCTATTTTTACAGCCTTTTGCTTAAACTACTTTTAACTCTTAACATTTTAAATAAAGCCTCAAGAAGATGACTGGTGTGTGAATTGCTTTCCTTTCACTACTAACAGGACTGTGAGACTCAAGTTTCACTAGTTCGCCCCAGCCCCACAATCAGTTGAGGGCTGGCTCAGGTAAATCCTGGGAGCTTAGCTAAGGCACCTGCCAGGTGAGGTTTGCCTTGCCCACCTTGTCTGGAAGCTCTGGGAGTGCCGAACCTTAACACTCCAGCTTCTGGAAATATTTTGCTGCCCATGCACAAAAGTTTTCTCTTTGAGCCAGGTTGTCATATTACCTTAATAATGAGGTCTCCCACAAGTTCTAGACTATTTATCTCCTGTAAATTTCCTCCCATCTTTTACCTGCTCCATCTCTGTGACATCACACTGACACCCCCCCTCCCCCAGTCTCAGGTTTTGGTACTGAATTCTCAGATTTTGCATTCAGCAGAGAGTTGGGCTCAATGTTTTCCCACCATGGTCTGGACCATGCCCCGTCAGACAGCTGAGCAGGCCAGACACGTGGTTCTTCCGTCACAAACACTGCCATAAAACACATTGACAACATCTGTGGGTGGATTTACAGTGCGTTTTCAGTTGTTTTTTCCACTTCTGGCAGTGGTGGCGGCAGGAGCAAGGGTGGCACAGTTTTTGCTGTTCTCACTGCTTCTGGCAGCGGCAGTGACAATGGTGGGAGCAAGGGCAGTGGGCTACATGAAATGCCACAGGGGCCCAGGTCCAGCTCTTGGGCTGTAGGTTGCAAACCCCTGGGCTAAACACATTGCATGAACAAAACACTAGATCAAGTAAAGGTCAAGGTTGCTCTTGCTCGAAAGCCAGTCATATCTGACTCTAGGGTTCAGTGCTCATCTCTGTTAATAGCCAAAGAGCCAGCACTGTCTTCATCTGCAGACGTTTCCTTGGTCATGTGGTAGACATGACTAGACATCAGAGTGCACGGAACACTGATTACCTTCCCACTGCAGTGGTACCTATTTACCTACTTGCAATTTCTTGCTTTTGAACTGCTAGGTTGGCAGGAACTAGGACACAGAAGGGCGCTCACTCCATCGTGCAGTACTCGGGTCTCAAATTGCTGACCTTCCAGTCATCAAGTTCAGCATCTTAACTACTAAACGACCACAGTTCCCCGAGCTAAACACTTAAGTGTAGTAAATTGTTCACCATTTATTACACTCATTGATTCTTCTTTTCACCACTAACAATATTATGCCTTCAGCTTTGGTCAGTCTGTTTGTATCTCACTTGGATTTCTTTAGCAATAGATTATCCGTTGTCATGCTCTCCTGTTATTCTACTGTGTGTTTCCCTCTCTCATTATTATTGCCTTACAAGCAAAGTATGTTTGTCTATGATTTATTATTTATTTTATTTTGTCCAATTTGTTATCCCGCCCTAATTAGGTAAACCCAACTCTGGGCAGCTTACAACACTACCAAAAAAGACATGACTTAAAACAACAGTACTGTACATAGTAAATATCCAGCCAATCTGGCACTCCGACATGCCTTGTACATATTAAAATTCAATTCATCCATTACAATTAAGACTACAATTAATTAAATGTTAAAATGTTAAAAATTCAGTTAAAATTAAGTTAAAAAAATAAACTTTAAAAATTATACTTACACAAGTTTCAAAACAGCAAAAGGTCAGAGCAGGGGGTGGCTGACTCAATTAGATGAGCCACCCAGCATGAGATCCAACATTCTTAGATCCCCATACTTGCCCTGCCAGCCAGGTTTTAAGGCCCTTCCGAAAGGGCAGGAGCTCTGTTTGTATGCGTAGCTCGATTGGCAGGAGGTTCCACAGGGCCGGGGCGGCCGTAGAGAAGGCCCTCCTTCTGGTGCTAGAAAGGTGTGCCTCTCTAGCCGATGGAATCCTAAGCGAGCCTCTCCGATCCGCCCTGGTGGGACGGGCAGAAGTTCTTGGGGCGACGCGGTCTCTAAGGTATCCTGGCCCACTACCATATAGGGCTTTAAAGGTAATAACCAGCACCTTGAATTGCGCCCGGAGACATAATGGCAGCCAATGCAGCTGCCGAAGCAGTGGTGAGGCACGAGCATAACACCCGCGCCCCATCACTACCCGAGCAGCCGCATTCTGGACCAGTTGTAGTCTCCGAATGGTCACCAGGGGCAGCCCCATGTAGAGCACATTACAATAATCAAGTCTGGAGGTGACCAGCGCATGTGTGACCTTAAATGATGATACTTATTGTAAAGAACTCTTTTTATCAAGCAAACCAACTGTTTACTAATCTATCTAAAGCACCTGTAAGTAAAGAAATATTTTCTTATATTTCTTAATAAGTGTAGAGAGTTTCATTGCTGGGCTAGAGTGTGAGTATAATATTTGGAGAACTTGCAAACTCAAACTATAAGTAAAACTATTTGTAAAGCTGCCCTGCCTAATGCTGCACATATAAAAAAAACCTTAACAATTTCGCCCAATACTAACAATTCCTTACTTTGGTCTGTTACCACCTCTCTTAACATGGACACACAGTTGGACTTTGAGAGGAAACAGCATACTTTAGAGATAAGTATCTATTTGCATTTAGAAATGGTGTAGCATGGAAGCCACTGGTTTAATGCATAAGTGGAACTGGAGCCTAAATTAAACTCTGGTCTAGACTATTTATTTACTTAAACAATTATGGAAAGCAGAAAAGGAGAACGCAAGATTTTTCTTGCCTTTTCCAGAGTAATATACAGTAATACCTCATATAACATTAGTATCGAATAACACTAAAATCGCATAACATTAAGGAATCTGGGGGGAAGAATTGCATCAGATAACATTAAGATCCTATGGGATGCTTCAGATAACAACCGCTAAAGCCTGTGTGGTTACAATGTATCTCTATGGATCCCATAGGATTTTAACATGCATCAGATAACACTAAAATCATATAACACCAAGACTTGTGGAACCAGGTTTTAGTGTTATATGAGGTTTTACTTTACTGTATATCCTGAAATAGTATGTCAACTATACTTGCACAATAAAAATAGTCTATTATCCCTAAGCCTGTTTCTAAGAAGGCATTATCTGACCCAGCTCTGAAGCAAATGAGTGTTGCCATGGCACTGATCCTTTAGATATTTTGTAAAGCCCTTTATCTAATTGTATGGCTGCATTTCAGGACCATGAGATTAAATTCATTAAGCCGCCACTTTAAACGAATGTGAAACTTTATGAGGTGGCGCAGGGTAGAACCAGAGCCTGTAATGAGTCAGATTGATGTTGTTTGTTAAATAAAATTCAAAAATTAGATAGGGTAGCCATCCTTGCAATTTTAGCATTTTCCAAAACACAATTTGTATGTTGGATTGGATACTACTTTATCATCCTAATATTGATAATTATGCTAACACTGTGTGATTTGAAAAATACTGTTTACCGTCAACTAATGGCTGTGTACCATTATCTAAGGGTACTGATTGGTGAATTTTTTAAAAAATGGACTACGTTGAGTATTCATATATTGCTCTAGCAGCAACATATAGAAGCATCAATGTGGTTCTAGAGATCCATAAGTATTTCTTACAGTCCAGCAGTCATAGAAAACCTAAGACTGAATTTCTGAAAACTCTCACTGGTGGAGATATTCTCAGTGTTGTAATTCAGAAACTTTTATCCTACTTCAGATTAAACTGCTGAGAAATACCCAGATGGAATTATATGTTATTAATAGCTGCCTGTTTATGAGTTAGCTGGACAGCTCACTGAGTTTAATTGTGACCACTCTTTGAGTACTTTAAGTGAAGGAAACCTTGGGAAGGGTCACCAGAAGTTTGGATCAACTTGTTGGCTCATAGTTATTATCACATGGAAGTTATAAGTGGCTAAAAAAGTTACATTCTACCTTAAGAATGAAGGTTGGTATATGACTTACTTGGCTTCTGTTGACTGTCCCAGTTCCCACCAACCTAGAAGTTTGAAAGCAAGAAATTGCAAATAGATAAATAGGTACCACTTCTGTGGGAAGGTAAACAGCATTCTGTGCACTCCAGTGCCTAGTCATGCCTGCCACATGACCATGAAAATGTATGCAGACACAGACAGCACTGGCTCTTTGGCTATAATCAGAGATGAGCACCAAACCCTAGAGTCAGATACAACTAGTTTTCAAGCAAGAACAACCTTACAAATGGAGAAATGCCAAAAATAGTATAGCTTTGAAGTGGGCTGATTCACATTTTTTCCTGTTCACCACATGAGACAATGGGAGATGTGAAAAGAGAGAAACTTGCTGCAAACTTTAACTCCTTTTTGTTGTTCTTTTTGTACTGAAATGAATTAAGCAAATTCCTAACTCATTAAACCAAAGCAAAAGGGTTCAGTTTTTTAAAAGTAGAAGGATCTCTGGTTGGTATGAAAGACTACAGATTGGAGCTGTGGGACTCTAGACTGGTTCGTATTTTTCCTGTTTACCACATGACACAATGGGAAATGTGTTATTGATTTGCTGTTCTTGTTGGTTTTTTGTATTTTATTTCATTAAAAAAATAAATCCAGCAACCAGAGCGGGTACAAAATAGATGCAGAATAAAACATTTCAAAAGAAAATATTGGATTGGGGGGTGGTCTATTAATTCATCCTAACAGAAAAGATAATCATTTACAGCAGTGGTCACAGAGGGGGACTTCATTTCCCAGAAGCCTAAGTCAGTACATTGGCTGATCAGTGCTTTGCGGAATTGACTGAGGCTTATGGGAATTGAAGTCCAAAAACCAAAGGTTGGGAAAGACTGATTTAGAGTGAAATAATATTAAGGCAGAGAAGAGTTAAACAGAACCTCCCTGGTTTGGATTCTATCTGAGACTTTTCTTTACAAAAGTTGAGTGACCATTGTTCGTCATGTAACTGAACCTCATATGGATCACAAAATTCTCCTTTCTACTTACCAACAAATTTGGATAAATTTGCTCAGGTGAAGTGTTATGCTGGCAGATACATCTCAAACTTTCCTAATATATCTTCTTGAATCACGGTGGCCTGTTGCCATTACAGAGAGATTGACCATTAGCTGCTTCACATTAGAAATGAAATTTTAGTTCTGTTGGCCTTTGTGAACTTAATTAGGTAGCACAAAATAATGTGAGCAACATGTTGAAAGTCTGGAAGCTAAACAACAGAAAACATCAGGTCAGTATAGGGACACAGGTATCTTCATGATCAGAGTTAGACTTTTCTTAGCTGGTGGGCAGAGTTCAGCCTTAGAGGAGGAGAGTAAGGAATACAGCTGATGGTGTGAGATGTCAAATCTGAGGCTGCCTCACCTGAAGGAAGCAAGTCATTCTGACTTACCTGTTCTAGCATTAGATAAGTTGAAGCAGCCCCTGTGTTGCCAGTTCAGACTGGCCAAGTCTGATGGGCTTTAGGTTCTTTTCAGGATCTCAAAGACAAAATGAGCACCCAGTGAGTGAAGAAACAAAGTTTAATTCAATTTTAATAGACAAGCAAAGCCTATTTTGAGACAGAGTATATGCAGTGGCTTAGTGGTTAAGGCACAGAACTTGATGATTGGAAGATCAGCAGGTCAGCAGTTTGAGACCCGAGTGCTGCATGATGGAGTGAGCATCCATCTCTGTCCCAGCTCCTGCCAACCTAGCAGTTTAACAGCTAGAAATTACAAGTAGATAAATAGGTATCACTTCGATGGGAAGGTAAACAGCATTCTGTGCACTCATGTGGCAGGCATGTCTCCGCCTGGAGACATAGCTCCATTGGCAGGAGGTTCCATAGGGCAGGAGTGGACACAGAGAAGGCCCTCCTTCTAGTGCCAGAGAGATGTGCCTCTCTGGCCTATGGAACAACTAGAGATCCTCTCTGGTCCGCTCTGGTGGGACGGGCAGATGTTCACGGAAATGTCTACATATGCATACAGTGCTGGCTCTTTGGCTATAAACAGAGATGCACACTGAACCCTAGAGTCAGATACTACTGGCTTTCAAGCAAAAGCAACCTTGCAGAACCATAGCTGAAAATAAGAGACAAGAATCAGAATAAAAAGAAGCCATTCATATTTACCTTGCATGGGTTCCCTCCGTCTCTTCCACTACCTGGAAGCTCTTTGGACCATAAAAAATGCCCCTTCTAATGGCCAAAAGCTCCCAGATCAGGTTAGGTAGCAAGGAACACTCTGGTGGGAACAACATGGAAACATTACTTTCTGGGACTACGTTCCCTAACTCTTCCATTCTGGTGTAGTCATGGCACAGTGTTGTTATGCACCATCATCATTTCCAACTTCTGACAACTTTAACAGGGTTTTTGAGGTATGTGTGATGTTCAAAGAAGGGTTCACCCTTTCAGCGCTGTGATTGAGTTTGCATTGCTAAGTGGGAACTTGAACCTAGGTCTCTTGCTATTGGGTCCAGCGCTTGATCTACCACACCAGACTGGCTTAGTGATGAAGCAAATAAGTCTTCAGACAGATACCTGGCAACCTTCCCATCTTCTCCAGAAGTCTCTGGAAGGACATGTTGGCAAGAACCTCTGCCTGAAACCTAGAATTCTGGGCAAGGAAGACCAATAAGCCCTATTCCAGCATTCTGAAATGGGTAAATTCTGAAAAGGGTAAATAAGGTCACTACAGACAATTGCTGCAGACATGAAATGAAATAAAAAAAATATAGTTAAAGCAATGGTCTTCCCTGTAGTAAAGTATGGCTGTGATAGCTGGACCATAAGGAAGCCTGAACACAGAAGAATAGATGACTTTGAACTGTGGTGCTGGATAAGACTTTTTGAGAGTCCCCTGGACTGCAAGGAGATCAAATCAGTCAATCCTGAAGGAAATCAACCCTGACTGATCGTTGGAAGGACAGATACTGAAGCTGAGGCTCAAATACTTTGGCCTCCAAATGAGAAGAGAGGACTCACTGAAGAAGGCCCTGGTACGAGAAAAGATCAAAGGCAAAAGGAGAAGGGGATGGCAGAGGAAGAGATCACTAGACAGCATCATTAACATGGTGGTTGTGGATCTGGGCAGACTCCAAAGGATGGCGGATGACAGCGGAAACTGGTGTGCTGTGGTCTATGGGGTCACAAAGCGTCAGACTCGACTGTGCAACTGAACAACAACAACATTTAGAGCTGGAAGAAATGTTTAGCTCTGCCCTCTACCTCTTGCTGTCTGTATGTGAAGGCATATCTCCACCAGACTGAAAACCCTGATTTTTCAGGAACCTCAGGGGCATGAGTTAGTAGCTTTCTTCCTCAAATACACCCTCTCTGTGTAGAAATGGTGAGAACTCTCTCCCCAGTTGTGCTCTCAGAACAACCCTTTGTGAATGCCTACATTGAGTGTAACTTTTTATGTTAGAAAAATACAGGTACCGTTAATCCTTCAAATGACTTTCCTTTTGCTTTACAAATACTGTACTGTAGTTCCAGACCAAATCCTAACATATATTTAACATTTTGATTGTAGCAGCAGTGCTACAACTCCGGGTTGCTTTGAACCATCGAAGGAACTGTTTGCAGAACAATTACAGGTCCTCAGACAGAAATAATGAAATCGGAAAAACTCATTTATCGTCCCTTGAGCATTAAGCTCTGCAAACAAGGGCATGGTTGAAGGAGCACTGAAGAGTTTATTTGAATACCATGCAATGGGGGATATTAACACCAGCTGTTACTTCCAAGTTCTTCCACCTGGAGTGGACTAGAAAAGTATACTAAGGTCAAACTCCATTGTACAATATGGAAAGTTGGCAGATGAGATATATATGGATACTGGATGCCCATCTCAAATGGTAATGATGAGTAAACTGTGAGCTTTGCTAGTCCTCTTTACTTTTGCAGGGCATCCCTCCATGAAAGCACAACAAGGTTGTTCAAACTTAACCAGGAGCTCAGCTAAAGGTTAAGCATGCCCTCGGCATTGAAGTACCATTTGTTTCTATGGTCTGTCTACCACGACAGATCATGATAGGGCTGTTCCCTGGAGAGCAGTTCAGCAGCTGCCACTTAGATGCACTACGCACGAAGCTGGGAATGATGGGAGTTGTACTCAAAAGATATCTGGAGGCAGAACTTTGCAAAGGCACCCGCACAATGGGAAATAGTTCATCAAAATTTGACCAGCTCACTTGATCTCCTAAAGGTAAAGGTCTCCCTTGCTCAAAAGCCAGTCGTGTCCGTCTGTAGGGGGCAGTGCACATCTCTGAGTACAGTAAAACACCCAGACCTGTCTGCATATGCAGACATTTCCTTAGTCATGTGGCAGGCATGATTAGATGCTGGAGAACAGAACACTGTTACCTTTCCTGCTGAAGTGGTACCTATTTACCTGCTTGCAATTTCTTGCTTTCAACTGCTGGAACATGATGGGCACTCACTCTTTTACACAGCATTCGGGTCTCAAACTGCTGACCTGCCAACCTTCCGGTCATCAAGCTCAGCATCTTAACCACTAAGACACTATGGCCTAGGGGGGCTCAACTACACTGTAGAGATAAATCTGGCTGAGGATTTCTTGAAGTTAATTTATTGTAGCTTGGTGTTTGTGTTGGTCTGTGCATCCAAATGGGAGAACTTTTAGTTTGATTGTAAACTGTGCAGAATATTGGTCAAAGAGACTACGCGGATTTCAAATTGCAGGATTTACAAGCAATTTGGCACTTCAACTTTCCAGGATCAGGAATTGGGGAGTGGGTCCACATTTTAAATATTTTTATTGTTTAGAAGCTTTATTGTTCATAGAGCTTTAGAAGCTTTATTGTTTAGAAGCTTTATTGTTTATAGTGCTTAAATGCTTGAAAGCATTCAAAGCACTGACATGCCCAATTCAGGCATCAGCTGGGCTGCTGGTAGTGACTAAACACATAACTTTTCTTTTAAACTACATTAGTACCCTGGATAACGTTATGACTTGGTTCCACAAGTCCCGTCGTTATCCGGTTTTTAACGTTGTGCGATACATTGATCACACAATGTTAAAAAAAGCCCTATTTCCCTGGAGGCTGCAGCAAGCCAGAACGTCGGGATTTGAATCCTGACATTTTGGCTTGCTGCAGCCTCCAGGGAGGTGGGGGAACTTTGGAAACAGCTTGGATCGGGTCTCCCCACCTCCCTGGACCCGGCCTGGGGGGGGGGTCAGAGACCCCAAAATTGGTAAAAAAAACCGTCCATTTTTTTTTTACCAATTTTGGGGTCTCTGACCCCCCTGCCGGATCCAGGGAGGTGTGGAGACCCGATCCAAGCTGTTTCTGGGTTTCCCCGACGTCCTCAGCCAGTGCAGCAAGCCAGAATGTCAGGGTTCGAATCCCGACATTCTGGCTTGCTTCACTGGCTGAAGACATCGGGGAAGCCCAGAAACAGCTTGGATCGTGTCCCCTGCCTGCTCCAGAGAGATCAGAGGACCCGATCTACAGCTGCAGGGTGGCTGGGGAAGCTGATGGGGACTCCCTGTTGGCTTCCCTAGCCACCCGCCCTTGCCTCTGCAGCTGTGGGATAGCTGGGGAAGCCAACGGGGGAGCCCCCCGTCAGCTTTCCCAGCCTCCCCACCCCTGCCTCCGTAGCTGCAGGGTGGCTGGGAAGCTGAACGGAGAACCCCGTTCAGCTTTCCAGCCACCCTGCTGCTAAGAACGACTGTATCGGATAACGTTAAAAATCGCGTTATTCGATACAAGATTTTTCCGAAAATCTTGTGACGTTATGCGGTTTTCACGCTATACGGTACTCACGTCAGAGGCATAGCTACCGCCGTATCTGCCGTATCAATTATACGGGGCCCCCGGGTCACGGGGGCCCCCAACGTGCGTAAACAAAACAAATCTTTACCCTTCCTAAGGGCCCCCAAAAGATTTTTATACGGGGCCCCGCCAAGGCACACTACTCTTCTGACTCACGTTATCCGGGGTATTACTGTATTACAATTATAGAGCTGCTTTATTCAATAAAGCACCTCAGAGGAAGTTATCGGCAAATGTCTAGGAACTCACAATCGGAGTAAGAAGTAGGAAGAATTAGGGGGACTGAAACAGTCTCAAGACTTTAATTATTAAAAATCACCACCTGATCACAGCTGCAAAGGTGAGGAGTATTGGCAGTTAAAGATTCTTCCCCACCAAAGGTCTCTAAAGTTCTCATAAGGGCTAAAGATGGCCTTAGGAGCTTCAGAACGTAAAACAAAATAATAATAGAGATGTCCCTTGCTCAAAAGCCAGTTGTGTCTGATTCTAGGAGTCAGTGCTCAGCTACGTTCACAGCCAAAGAGCCAGCACTATCTGCATCTGCAGACAATTCTGTGGACAGGTGGCAGGCATGTCTCAACACTGGAGTGCACGGAACACTGTTTACCTTCCCTCTGAAGTGGTCCCTATTTATCTACTTGCAATTTCTTGCTTTCAAACTGCTACGTTGGCAGGAGCTGGGACAGAGATGAGAACTCATTCCGTCATGCAGGACCCAGGAATTGAACTCCGACCTTCCAGTCAACAAGTTCAGTGTCTTAACCACTTGATCGACTGCAGTCCCATGTGTAGGTAGGAGGTTCTATATACTGATCATTGTACATGGAGATGAATCAATGGCTGCTTTCCATTTTTGAAAAGAGCCAGTGCTATCTGTGGCTGCAGATGTTTCCATGGTCATGTATTAGGCCTGACTAGATGCCAAAGCACACAGCACGCTATTACCTTTCCTGCCAAAATGGTTACCTATTATCTGCTTGCAATTTCTTGCTTTCAAACTGCAAGGTTGGCAGGAGCTGGAACAGACGACAGGAGCTCAGCACAGCACTCGGGTCTTGAACTGCTGACTTGCCAAGCTTCTGGTCGTTAAGCACACCAGTTTAACCACTAAGCCACCATGGCCCTGTCTATATTTGCAGATGTTTCTGAGCACATGGAATGCTGTTATCTTTCCCACTGAAGCGGTTACTTGTTTATTAGCTTGAAATTTCTTGCTTCCAAACTGTTAGGTTGGTAGGAGCTGGGACAGACAACGGGAGCTCACTCTGTCGCACACAACTTGAGTCTTCAACTGCTGACCTTCTGACCTTCTGGCCGTCAAGCTCAGCATCTCAACCACTAAGCTACCATGGCTCTCTTATAAACAGAAGAATAGGGCACTTTTAATTAAATTAAATTAAATTGGTGTCAGTTGATGACATAATTGATTTCTACCAGCATAAATGTATACCAGTTGGATTTGGGCCATTGTGTTGCTCCCTCCTGCCCCCTATCCACTGAAGAACAATATCTGAGCAAGAGTTCTGTGTGGCACTGTAGGAACCCTTTACGACATTTGGAAGACTAGCTTGTTGGATGAAGTAGCAGATGCTTCAATTGTACTTAGTTGCTCAACAAATTTCTTCTAAAGAGGGCTTTTCCAAATGATTAGTGAGGCAAACCGTGACCTCTTGTGGTTATGATGAGTAATGGCATTACAAAATGAGTACAGTACTTGTATGTTTCATTTTTATGAAAAATAAGTATTTTTAACCTTTCCTCTCTTTCTTCTAAGCCCTTCTTTAAAAGAAGGAAGGTTTCACATAAACAGGGCCATGTTCAGAAGTAACACTGAACTGGGATCCAAAACTGGAGGATGACTAATGCCTTTGTTGGCCTACTAAAGGTCCCCCTTACTCCAAAGCCAGTCATATCTGACTGTAGAGGGTGGTGCTCATCACCATTTACAGCTAAAGAGCCAGTGCTGTCTGCATCTGCAGAGGTTTCCGTGGTCATGTGGTAGAAATTACTAGATGCCAAAGCGCATAGAACACTGTAACCTTTCTTGCCAAAGCAGTACCTATTTATTTACTTCTAATTTCTTGCTAGGCCTAGACAGGTTGGCTCTTCTCCCAGCTAACACAATATGGAATTGGCCCCTTATTCTTCCTTGGGGCTCACTGTGAGCTACTCAAGGAGTGGTTTTACCAGTATCATCTCCTCCATTGAGTTTTCATGGCCAAGATGGGATTTTTTTTTTACCCAGGTCTCATGCTCACTCTATCCACTACGCTAGACTGATTTCATCATAATATGTATTAAAGCACTGTTTCTTCATTCAATTGATTCCTTAAATTTGTTCACTCCTTTTATTGGTTCACTGCATTGCTGCTGCACTTAGTTCATCAAACAGAAGCAATCCCTCTTATTTGAGCATTATCAAAAATGCCCCACTGTCTGTCCCCAAATTACACATATATATTTTTTGCAATTTTCCTTTAAAAATGCAAATAAGATTTATAAAAGAGATAATAGGTGCTTTCCATTGATTTATATATTTTAATAAGGGCTTAGGGTTTGAAAATTTAGTAAACTCACTGGTGAGACTTTTTTGCACTATTCACAAGAAATTGGTGCATCCTGAAAAAGTGACCTTGAGTCAGGAAAGCTCATATAATGTTCGATTTTTAAAAAATAATCCAATGAAGGTAGGTACTGTATTGTCTTGCTCATGCATTTGTATGGTAAAAAGTTCTAAGCTAGTCACCACACGATGGCAGTAATTGTGCATGGTTTCTCTGTGCTGGATTTACAGGGAGGCTAAATTGAATTGTTGTGTGCTGAGAGATATGTAAGTTGTTCCAAAGTTATAATAGAGATTAAATGTCTGGCCGGACATCCCACTATGGTAATGAAGTAGACCGTACAGCCAGTGACTCAATGCCGAGTGTTGGGCTGTGGTAAATAACCTGACTCTGCAACGGGGCCAATGGCTATGGGCAGATGAGCCCCTTTAGGTGGGGTCCCCTCAGTTGAGGAAATACCATTGGAAACCATCATTTTGGGCCCAACAGCAAAATGAGTACAGGAGAAACTCTGATTTCCAATGGTCATGGAAGCGGAAGTGGCCATGCCAGATGGACTAGCTGTGAGGGCACACCTTGTCCATAACCACAAGGCTGTGGCATCCATCGCAGTCCCAGTGTTAAATCTTGCATGTCTCATTTCATATGAGATGGCTCTGTGATCATAGTGTATGGGTCACTTCATGGCAAGCCGGGATCCACCTTTAACAAATTCACACCAATGGCATTTTTCCTGCTTCAGGAAAAAATGCATTCTCAGATACGAGTTGCAGGCGCCACCGCCACCGATAATACTAGAGATAATTGTGGGCTTCTCTTTTCCATCTCTTGATAAACCCACTAGATGGGTGGTTGTTTTAACTACAAAGGGGGTCAGCAAAGACTCAACGAAAGGCATTTCCTGTGCCAAGTATCAACTATAAAGGTCTCCAGTCATGCCTGCCACATGACTACAGAAATGTCTGCTGACACAGACAGCACTGGTGCTTTGACTCTAAAAGGAGTTGGACACAACTAGCTTTTGAGCAAGAGAGTCCTTTACCTTTAGGAGATCAAGTAAGCTGTTGGGATTTTGATGAAACATTTCTTATTGTGTGACTGCCTTTGCAAAGTTTTGCCTCCAGATATCTTTTGACTGCAGCTCCCATCATCCCAAGCTGCATGTGTAGTGCATCTCAGTGGCATTTTAGTGGCAACTGCCACACTGCTCTCCAGAGATATGCCCTATCCTGATCTGTCATGGTAGATAGACCATAGAAAGGAATGGTACTTCAATGTTGAGGACATGTTCAGCATTCCAGAATTCCCAGGTTAACTCTGTGTCATTCCAGTTAAAAAGATCAGATACCTTGTGCTAAAGGGGGGGGGGAATTAACCCAAAAACCTTGTGAATGTCTTCTGGTCAAGAAAAAGAATAGGGGGTTAGATAGAAAAAGAGCTTTGACCCAGTATAGAACAGTTTCCTATGTATTCCCAGTTGAGCTCTTTGCGATATATATTTTATAGAGATCTTGATTGCCATGGAGGAAGTAACCATCAGAGGTCTCACTCCCTCCAGATGAATAGCACACACGGGACTGGCTTGGCCAATTTCCTGAATTTATGGAAATGTAATAGTAACGTGCAGGCATGCTCGCAAATGAATAAGGGGATGGGTCAAAAGGTTCCTCTTGTCTCTTGGTAGGTTAGGTTGAAATGTTCCATCAGGAGGAATGCAATTCACTCCTGAATCTCTAGCTGGCATCTTCTCTTAATAACGTCAAAGTAGACTTACTGTAAAGAGTTTGTCATTCTACTGGTATTTCATGGCAGGGGGAAGATGGGAGGAAAATTACACAAGGTTTTGTTGATGTACACAAGGTTATTTTTTTTAAAAAAAATTATTCGCTGATTGTTCAGAACTTTTTTGTTATTGCTGAATGCTTTCTACATAGAAAGCCATGGAAAGGGTTGCCATAACTCAGAATTGACGATGTCAGGAGGAATAGGAAAACCTAAATGTGGTGGCAGGTGATATCATAGTCCTAAAACTAAGAAGACAATGGGGATTCAATACTATTGGTTTTGGGTCCACTACACCACTAAATACCTATATATTATAAGAGAGGTCGTAATTAGAACAGGGAATTTCTTAAGTGCCTCTTCTTTCTTCATAAGGTCAGACTTTAAACTGCCAAAATGGAGCAGCCTTCTTGGTTTTGTCATTGGCCAAACTTAAGTCCTCATCAGTACGTGTAGTAACTGACAGAACAGTAGATGACCTGGATTCTGTATCTCTCCACATTCACACAATGTGTTGTCATCTGCCAGTAGCCCCAACTCAAGCATGTTGGGCTTACATTTGGGGACCCTCAGCCTATTCACCGTCTTCCAACGGAAGGTCAAGTTCCTCAGCCATATCCTCCTTTAACATTATTCTTTGTTCAGTGAGCTCCTTCCTCTGTCTTCTAACTTGGTTTTCCTCTTGCGTACCCTCAAGAGTGTTTGTTCTTGTCATAAAGCTCTTTCTGGATCTGAGCCGACAGACTCGAGGCTCATATCTGTTCAGAGGATGTCAAGGTTCCTTCTCTTGCTTAGTTCTCTCAGTGTCTACTGCTACTTCTCTCCTTATCTTAGGTCAGTGATGGCAAACCTTTTAGAGACCAAGTGCCCAAACTGCAACCTAAAACCCACTTATTTATTGCAAAGTGCCAAGATGGCAACAGGGGAGGGAGGAAATACTCCCATTAGGCTGCTGAGCAGAGGGGTGGGGTGAACTCTGTGCTGGGGGGAGGGAGGAAGCACTCACATTGGGCTGCTGGACAAAAGGGTGGGGCAAACTCTGTGCTGGGGAGGAAGGAAATGCTCCCATTGGGCTGCTGGGCAGAGGGGCAGAGCAAACTCTCTACTGGGGCGACCGCACGGGTGCCCACAGAGAGGATTCACATGTGCCATAGGTTCACCACCACTGTCTTAGGTGGAGCGATACTAACAAGAGGATATATTTTCCCAAGTGGTGTAGGTTTGAGGCATCCTGTCACTATGTGCATTGTTTCATTCTTAAGTGCTGAAAGCATATGGTTGTCACTGCAGGATATTTTCACATCCCCTGTAGTTTGACCATTAACTTGGTTTGCTTTGTAATTAGCTACTGTACATAACAATGTGCTTTGTTTACATGTCTGATTTCTCCGACCTAAAGATTTAATGGAATCATGGCTCTGAAACATTAATGCGATTTCATCTAGAATCATGGGTTATGTGTAATGTGTAGTTTAGCTTTGGGAGAAGGAAATGAGACTTCCCAGTTTTAGTCCTTTATGGGAAAAGGACTAAGACCAGAGTTTACTCTGGCCCATTTCCCACCCAAGACAATACTCTCCTAGTTCAACATTCACTCATGCTCATAGACACCACCAGTCTAGCCTTTTTGTGAACGACATGATGTTATGACAGATGATAGATGTCCTTGAGATTCTGGGAATCCCAGAGGTCCTTCAGTACCCAAAGAAGCATCTGGGTCATCCTCATTTGTCTTCGCTGGGAAACAAAAACCATGAGAAACAAGAGGAACTGAAAGCAAAGAGGAAATGGGATTAATCCCAAGAGGGGAGGAAGAGGAAGAGAATAATAAAATAAAAGATGTGGGTCTCTCGTATGATAATGAGGGCTGAGGTCATAGACGAGGCTGCAGCTGCCTCTAGAGAGCTTGAAGCAAACTGTTTAGAAAGGCTTTGCTGACCTTTCCGAGGACCAACATTCTGTGCTTACAAAGAGTAAAATGGGACACTGTACAACAGATATACCACATTATATTTTACTATATTAAACTCTGCAATAAGTGGAGAAGCTGTGGTCTTTTGGATGGTGCTGAGCTAACAGTCCCATCATCCACCATACTAACTGATGGGTATCCAATCCTTAACAATATTTCCTTCTTCTGCTGTATCCGAATCCAAATATTGGCAATTCTCATGGCAATCAACCATGGATTCAAGATGGATTCAAGTGGGATTTAATCCACTTAGGGACCATCCAGTGATGGGATGTCACCGGTTCCAGACGGATCTCTGGAACCGGTAAGACCAATCCCGGAGGGTTCTCCGTGAGGGGAAGTCCACTTTTGGGGCGTCCGGTTCCGGACGCCTGACCGAAAGAAAAAAAAAATTAAAATCGGAGCGAAAATGGCTCTAATTGACTGCGCATGCGCAGAAACTCAATCTGACGCATTGCACATGCGTCAGATTGAGTTTCTGCGCATGCGCAGTCAATTAGAGCCATTTTCGCTCCGATTTTCAAAACATTTAGAACTTTCAGGGCAGCGGCGGCGGCAGCAGCCCTCTGAGGGGGGCGCCTCCCCGCGGCACGTTGAGGGCTGCCTCGGCCGTCCGCTGCTGACAAGCCCCATGCCCTGGGGACGCCCGGCGGGGTACACCGCTGCCGCCGCCTCCGCCGGGCGCCTGTGGGCCGGGTGCCTGCACCCGGCGTCCACAGCCGCCGCCCGCCGCCGCCGGAGCTGCCGCTGCCTGAATCCCTGTGGACTCCTTCTTGGGTCGGTCCCTTTTGAGCTCGGCTGCCGCGCGCTGCGGAGGAGGAAGCTGTAGGCGGCGGCGGTGCGGCATGGGGACGGCCCAGGGAGGCGCGGCAGCCGCGGCTGCCCGTCGCCCCTCGCCATGGCCGGAGCCGGGCTAAAAAGGTACCGGCCCAAGGAGGACGCCACAGGGGTGCAGGCAGCTCCGGCGGCGGCGGCGGCTGTGGACAGCAATCGGGGTGCCGGGTCCCAAGAAAGGTAAGCGAGGGGTTTTTATTTGGGGTGGGTGGGTAATTTATTTGTGTTTTGGGTGGGTGGTTGTTTTTATTTTATTTATTTATTTGTGTCTGGGTGGGTGGGCTGAGAGGGAGGGGTGTGTGTGTATGTTTATTTTTATTTTTTATTTATTTTTATTTTGGCCCCGCCCACAACGTCATGACGTCATGACGTCGGCCGTGACGTCATGACGTCATGCCATTGGCCACGCCCATGACGTCCGTGACGTCATGGCGTGGTAGTAGAATTTTTGTCATCCCATCACTGGGACCATCCCCCTTCCATGTGGACCTCACTAAGGCCACTAGTCCTCAGGGTTGTCAGGTTAGTTAACCACTGGCTGACACTCAGCGTTGAATCGCTGGAAGTATGGTGTACCCTATTACCATAGCAAGATAGACAACAGTATTTCCTAGGCCTCCTCAACTGCAAGCTCTTCCACAAACTTGAAAGTTTAACATTTAAAATGTCACGAGTAGAGGAGAATGGAAAAGGGGAGAGGAAAATGGAGACAACTTGCAACAGTGAAGAGAAAAGCAAATGATAATGATGACAAAGAAGAAACATTACAAAGAATTTATTTATTTATTTTATAAATAAATAAATAAATAAATTACTAAGAATCTCATCATAGTTTGTAAACCTGTTTGTGTTTAGCCATGATATATGAAAGAAACCATAACCCTGGTGACAACGTCATAAGAAACTTACACTTTTTCACACAATTACCTTCTGCCTGCTTGTACAGTTCCAGTAGAAAGTGAAGTATGAATGAGATAGGTCTCCTGTTTTATATTCCATTGGATGTCCTGAAGTATTAGCACAGCACACTTTAGCTTTGGGTAACATGAAGCAATTGCCTCAATAACTAATGGTGGGGAACAACAGTAGCTCCCCTGAAACCTCTGGACCTTGTTGTCTCTCCTGCCCCCACATTCACAACTTACCACTAATCCTTCAGGTGATGGTGAATATTTTTTGTTACTATTACTGAAGACTCCACTGTCAATCCAGTCAGATTCTGTACGTTGGTGGGCTTTGTATCTTGGGCTTCTTTTGTGCTCCGATCATACCCTTGATTTCCAAAATGTAGCCTCTTTCTTTGCTTTATCATTGCCCAAATCCACATCCTCATCAGTGCATTTCTCTGGCAGCAATCAGCAGACCAATAAATGAGCTGGATTTTGTATCTTGGGCTTCCCATACCAGACTGTCATGTGAACTGACCCTGAAAGTCAATCCATGCCCTTTAGGTCCTATCAAGCCCTTCTCCCAAAGCATCTTCCTCATTCTGAACAACCTGCCTCTAAGTGACAAATACTTTTATTGCTCTGGATGTTGAGTTAGCTTGGGCCACAATTGGATCAACACCTCTCTTTGCCATTAGTATGATGTTCCAGAACCTATTACAGAAGGGGTGGGAAAGCGGTGTGGAGTCTAGGGGCCAGATTCCCTTCTCTAAGACCCTCCACCCTAGTTGCTATTTGGAGTCAAAGCTTGGACACTGACTAAAGCTCCTGAAAAGAAAATCAAAGCTTTTGAAATGTGGATCTAAAGATGGTTGCTAAGGATATAATGGTTTCACCATGTTACTAATGCAGAAGTATTGCACTCGATGGATAAAGAAGAACTGTTTAAGACCATTAAACAAAGCAAGCTACAATACCTTGGGCATATTATGAAGAATGACATAAAGTATAGAATACTCCAATTTGTTATGCAAGGGAATATCCTTAGGAAGGGAGGACCTGGATGAAGATGGATGTCATGGCTGAAGAACCCGAGAGACTGGTGTGGAATGTTCTCAGAAGAACTGTTCCAGGGAGTTAAGAACAGGAAGACTTTCACCATGATGATAACCAATATTCTGAACAGATAAGGCACTTGAAGAAGAAGACCCACCACAACATCCACCATCTCCCAACATACAAAAGGGCACCTGAACCAAAGCTGGAGACCGAGGAGCACAATTGTCACACTTTGAGGTTCCAAAAGAGGAAAGTGACATCTTTGGTTAAGTGACCATTGTTCTGGCATCAGAAGTGAAATGCTTTGGCAGAGTCACATACCCCTGAATTTGGTATATAAAGAACATGCCTGTAAGTTTCACTCTTTGTCTGATGAAGTGGACTTGATCCACGAAAGCTAACAATAAAAATATAGCAGTTAGTCTTTAAAGTGCTACAGTGTTTTTTATTTTATTTTGTTTGTTTTGTTTTGTTTTCCGATATACCTCATGGGTATAGCATCATTCCCACCCCTTCTTAATCATCTGCACTTGATCCTTGTTTGGACTTGGTAAAGTATGAGTCCACCTTTCTAGCCATTCACGTTGCCCTGAAATTTCTGGCATGTCATGAGTTTTCTCTGCTAGTTGATGCTTATTGTGGAGATCCTAGGTTGCAATGCACCAAGTAGGAAGGTAGTGTCCATCATAGATGTGTTCGAGACTGACTCTGATCAGTTAAAATAATTATCAACTTAGTGTTTAGCTTAACTTGGTTTTTATGTGTCAATGTTTCTTCATTTAAAAAATGCAAGGAATGCAGGAGGAAAGTGATACTTTTATTGGATCACCAAAAACCCAAAACATTGCATGAGCTTTCAAGATCAAGGTCTCTTCATCAGGCAGGCAAAAAAAAAAAAAACATTTTAATGAAAGTTCATGGCACGGTGTTATTGTGCCAGGTGCTCTTTGTAGAAATGCATGTTGGATAAACAGCAAAAGATTTCATGGTTTTATCATACCCACCCACCCCAGGAAGCTGAGACTTTGCTCCTCCTTCTCCGCATGGTCTTCTCCGAAATATTAACTTCCTTTCGTGACCCGACACTGTTTCTTCAGTGATATGTTAGTTGAGTATAGGAGAATGCTGAGAAGAAGAAAAATGTGGCCCAGTGACAGGATCATCAATGAATTCCCTAATAAAAAATGAGTTTATGAGGGAGTGAGCAAGGGAGACCAAGAGAACGTTTTGGGGCTACCTGAGTAGAAGTCAGATTTTCAAATGTTCATGCACATATTTCATTCTAACTGAAGCTCAAAATGGGAAAAGTGTAAAATCATGGGTGAGACTTTTCAATAAAGCTTTTAATATACAAATACAATGAAAATTAAATGCCCACTTCAACACTTCTGAAATATCTTCTTTTCAACATAAACATAAACTAATTAGATTCTTTTTTAAAAAAAAAACCCATATCAACAATGAAAATGTATGGCCATTTCTAACTAACTTTTGAATGTCTGTATTTGAGCTAGAATGATGTCTCCACAGGAAATTTAAGGAGGCATACTCTAGAGTTTATTTTCCACTAAAATCCTGGAAGAAAGAATCTCTCTTGCTGCTATAAAACACAATCAGTTTCTTAAAAGCAGCCTTTTAATGTAAACACCCATCTGAAACCCTTCTTCCAGACCTCATAATCTTGTTTTGTTGTTGAGTTCCCTTCAATTTGAGTGTTGTCCTTTCTCTTAAAACGGAGAATTTTTGTTATGGATGTTGACAATGTTTGTCTAATATTCATAATACAAAACATCTGTGAACCATCATCACAGAGTCCCCTATAGGTCATGGGAAAAAGCTTTATCTTCTTAAATGTAGTCATCTCTGTATACACAAGCCTATTCCAGATGACCATGGCCAACTGGCGCTCTTGTCCTGTAACAAATGCTTCCCTCCACGTCTCAGAAGAGCTAAGGTTTAGCTTTCAATCCTCAAGCCATTTGCCCCCATGCAGTCCCACTGAGCCATTGTCCTAAGAGTTTGGCAGCTTGCCTCTTCCACGAAGGGTGAGAACATTTTTTACCATGACCACCATGTCATCAGAATTATACACAAATAAAATCTCCAAAGTAATAGGTCAGTGACACTCAAATGAGTTACTTCAAAGGTTTCAGGAATTTAAAAATATTATTAATTCATTTTTGCTTGATGTCACATTGCTTATGGACAAAGAAAATAAAAAGATGAATCTCTGTCTTTTTAGAGTGGACCACTAAGATGTTCCCTTATCTGACATTATCAGTTCTCACACTTTGTCACGTCAGTCCTTTCTGTACTGAAAATAAAATTGCTACCCTTCCCATCTTCTTATAAGATATTTAAACAGGTTTTAACTCACTGCTAGAACATAGCAACTTAATAATTGCTTTGGTGAATTCGATCCAAGTCCATCTTGCCTGACATGTTCCTCCAGAAGAAGAAGAAGAGGGTCACCTAAAAATGGTGACCAGACAAAGTCTTTGGTGGAGCCTGCCCCCCCCCCCCCCCGCCATCCTATCCACAATTTTCTGGCTGCTGTCAGGAGATTGTTCTTTTTTTAGTGCAATTAGGGTCACTCCGTTTTAGTTCATTTTTAAAACATGCAATTGCTGGAAGTAAACCAAAAGTGACCCTTCCTGTCAATTTCCCAATATACTGAAGTGGCTTAGGAAGAGAGCCACTTCAGGATATTGCCAAATTAAATACCTCTTCATCTCTGTGGAGGGGTGAGAAAGTGGGGTGTTTTTTTAAAAAAGAAAAAAAAAGCATATTAGGCTTGACCTGGTGTAGAGCCCATTTATTGCTAGGTATCATCAATAAATGACTTCTTATCCAGCTACATGGTGTTTTGTCTGGTCTTTCTCTGCCAAGGGAACCTGGGAAAATTGGGTACTTTTAAATTCTTATTTTCAGGAACATTGAAATTCAATTGTACCTCAGTAATTGGGGGCGGGGTACAGGGATTCAGGTAACAGCATCAAGGAATTTTTAGTTTGTTTTTCTTGACCAACTCTCTTAATGACACTATTTTTTTCTGGTCTAGTTTGCTCTAAAACAGGCATGCAAACAAACCCTGAGCTTACACAACAGCAAAGAATTGTAGAGTTAGAATAGGGTTTGACCTACCTGCTGATGCAGGAGATCAAAAGCTAAAGCACCTCTGATAGACGGTAACCCAAACAACTTTTTTAAAAAAATGTTTCTTATATGCCTCCTTTCTTCCCATAGGGCCTTGATGGCAGACCTTGGCATTCCAGGTGTTCTTGGCCTTCAATTCCCAGAAGCCCAAGTCAGCAAGTTCAAGAACACCTGGAGTGCCAAGGTTTGCCATCACTGCCATAGGGGCTTCAAGATTGGTTGAAAACTTTCAACAAAGGAAAGTCCACCACCTTCTGAGATAGTCAGTTCCACTGCCTAATCACTATTACTCCAGGAAGTTCTTAATTGAATGGAATAGAATGTCCATTATGATTGCTAATGCTTCTAGTTCTGTACCTGGAGTAGAACATAAGCCTTGGTATGGTTACTTTCTCTTCCAAGCTGTCTTTTAGTACCCAAGCCACTCTCATTACTAGAAGAGAAAGTTTTAAAACATGCCATTTCAATATGTTGTATTCAGATGTGAAATAAATAGCCTTAAAAAGAGACTCACATCCAGCATAATTGCTGAAATGTCACTTTGTGCATTAATTCCAGCTAAGTAATTTTCCTGTTTTTTAACAGCAGCTATCTGTGTCCCTCTATAGCGAGCTCTCATCAGAACTCTCATCAGAAGCAAAGCATTTTGTTTTCTTGAGTACTGGACTATGTTTTACATGCTGCCTCTCTGGGTAAAAGTCCTGTTTGAATTTGCTGGGATAGCACTTTCCATGACTTTTGCTCCTTCAGCTCCAATACCATCAGATTTCAAAGTTTCTCATGTTGCCTTGGCCATGATACCCTTCCTGTCACTTGTGCCTTTAGTCCAGAGGTGCTCAAACTATGACCCATGGGCACCCCTGCTTTAGTCCCTGACTGTAATGCCTTTTGTACCTAAAAAATCAATCTACACTTGTCTTCCCAGGAGTAAGTCCAACTCCATTCATTGAGATGAATTTTCAATTAAGTGTTTTAGATACAGGATTTCATCTCATATTAATCACATATCTCCTCTATTTTCATTTTCCTTTCCTTTTCACTCATTTCCCCCATATGACACATTTCAGACTGTATGCAGCTTAGCTACTGATAATTTAATACATGCAGGGGCATAGGGTGGGGAGGGGGCAGGGGAGGCCTGGCCTGGGTGGCACTTTTTGGGCTATGGGTGTTCTTGGACTACAATTTCCAGAAGCCCTAGCGGAAATGGGGACCGGCGTCCACCAGGGGACGGAAAATTTGGCTTATGCCCCAGGCGGCTGAAATCAACACTACACTACTGAATACATGTTTGGTTTCTGACTAAACTAGGGTTTCCCCCTGAGATATTGGGGTCACACATCCTCACCCCCACCCCACCCCACCAGGGGGCGGAAAATTTTGTTATGCCCCAGGTGGCTGAAATCAAAACTACACTACTGAACACATGTTTGGTTTCTGACCAAACTAGGGTTTCCCCCTGAGATATTGGGGTCACATCCCCACCCCCACCACACCCCTTAGTCCATTAGCTGGCCCTGGTAAAGGAGCAGAAGGAAGACACCCACCACCACCACCAGTCTTCTCTAGATATTTCACTTTGTTCTAGATTTGATATGAACCTACATCTGTGCAGACCACTACAGATAAATCTTACACTATTTCTCTTAAGAAAGTCCTTAGTTCCTTTCATTTTTCATTGCAGGGAAAATGTCAATGGCAACTCAATGACATCTTTTTTTCTTTTTTTGTTATCTGAAGGTCCTGAAGGATTATAGTGTATTGGCACTCATTGTCTAAAACATTAGTTACACCTCAGTCCGTGGATAAAAATCTAGCTTACTATGATGTGAAAGGAACAAACACGATGAACAATGGTTTCTTGGGCAAGCATTAGAGATGTCTGGATTTTTTTTAAAGCAGTGATGTTCAGGGATGCCAGGACCAGCATTTAATTCCCTGAGATTTCATATCAAAATCAGAGGCAAAGTGATGGGCCTTTGTGATGTCACAGAATCAGGATAAGCAAGGTTTGGGAGGAGGCAGTACTGGTTTTAGTCCAGGTGACTGTAAAAACAGAAATAAGAACAATCTCAATAAATGTGTCTAGAATCTGGACCAAATCCTGGATACGTCTACTCAGATTGTTCTCATTCCTTCTTCTACCTCCAGCTGGACCAAATTGTTTGGGACTACAGAAAGCTTGCAACCAATTCACTAACAGTTTTGTTTTCTAGCCCTCTTCCAATGTTACTTGGGTACAAGCAGGCTCATGTGTGATAATGCTAGTGTTCCACTCTCTGCTTTGCTCCAGGTAACATAGTTGCTACCTAGTGCTCATGCTCACCTCATCCTTTTTGGTGCACTAGTATTGCTAGCATCCATGTGCTAATTTGGTAAGTCTTGGTACCAGTTTGGAACCAGCTGGAAATGAGAAACCAAGCTTTAGATCCATTTTATACCCCATAATCAATCTCTCCCTCTCCAACACTGCTTGCTCTGAGATTTAACTCCCCACTCAGGCATCAAATGATGCCCTGAGACCTAGCAATTCAGGCTGCACCAAAGTAAAACATCTTGGTTTCTGAAATGAAGATTGAAAGTCAGTTGAGATGTTGATTAGATGAGTGATAGCTTATCAACCAAACTGTGCAGTACATCAAGACAGATTGGAATGAAGCCACAGCATTGTGCACAAGCTAGAAACAAATATGAAAGACTGTAAGTAGGAATTGACCCCAAGTAGTGAATCAATAGGATTTGGGAAAGGCTTGCAGTAGAGCAGTAACCATGTTAGAACAGAGAAGGTCTTGTCTAAAACTGATGGAGAGAATAAGACAGAATATGGGTCTAGCTCCATATGTGGCAGCTGTCATGATCCTAGGGTCCCCATAGTTACTTGCTTTACTAGAGCTGGTCAGACTGTGACACAGCTGGATGCATTCTTTCATTTGTTTATACATATCTCAGATTCGCTAGAGATTAGGTCAACACCAGGTGTCTGTCAAGCCAGACATGACACCACAGGCCCAAGGTAATAGGGTGAAAGGTAAGTTTCCAGACACCTTTGGGGAGACACCTGCAGGTGCTCTTCCCATGAGGTAAACACAGTCCATTCCCATGGGAACCCAGGTGTTTACCATGAGGTAAACACATTCCATGGAAGCTCAGGTGCCTTCCCATTAGGTCATTGAATTCCAAAAGGAGGGGGAAACACCTGCAGAGTCTGGAATGCCCCATGAGGTCATTGAACACCTGTGGAGTGGGAATTTCCCCTTATGTAATGCAGTCCTAGGAGTGGGTAACTACTCATTACCCCTATTTAAGGAGTGCCTTTTCAGACCCTAAATCCCTAAGGGGAACAACTACCCATGGCAGGATGCTGCCCAACGAAGCTGATGGATGGCTAAAAGGACTGGACTATGCTGGATTACCCAGAAATGTTGCCATCCTATGGAATTGGACTTTGCTAATATTTTGCCATTTGGCCTTTCAAGGACTGATGAACTTTGGGGGGTTCTTTTGCTCCACAGGCTTATGGACATTCTGGTGGATTTATTGGCTTTTTGAAATATTTCATGGACATTTCCGGATCTAAAGGAGAGCCCTATGGACTTGGGAATTTTATTCTCTACAGCGTTGCTTCTTTATTTTATGGAATACAAAATAAAGTTCTGTTTTTGGGACCTTGCCTTTTTGGATTCAACTTGGGCATAGACCTGGCACCTAGCTCTCTGCTTCCACCACACATTGCTACTGCTACATCCACGCTACTATGGAAAAACCTCACTCCCTATGACTGGGTAAGATTGGGGTGTTTGGGTCCTTTGGGAGAGGCTGGCAGTTGCTGAAGAAGGGAGTTGGGGTGGACTGCATCATACACAGCACTCTGTCACCACCAAAGCCTCTTAGGACTCCCCCGGAAACCTGACAGCAGCTTCCCAAGGTACCTTATAAAATATGATATATTCATATCATTTGGGTAGGTTCCCCTCCCCTTTTCATAGAATCATAGACAATTTGAGTTGGAAGGGGCCTATGAAGGCATTTAATCCAACACAATGCTTTATACAGAAATCCTAATTAAGGCAGATGTGACAGATGGTTGTCCAATTTTCTCTTGAACACTTCCAGTGGTGGAGTACTCGCCACCTCCCAAGGTCACTGGCTCCATTGCTGTACTAGTCTAAACATTAAAAAGTTTTTTCCTGATATTCAACCTATATCTAGCTTCCTTTAACTTGAGCCCATTGTTACACATCCTGCAATCTGGGATGATAGAGACAGATCTTGCCCCCTCTCCCCTCTGTGTCTCAATGTTTGACAGCTTGGTAAGATGAAACAGACCATCGGTCCACCATCAATGGCAGAAACTCTGGGCAGGATACATTGTTTTTGTAAAAAGTGTGAAGAATTCATCATTCTTCAGTCTTCATATCTTCCTGCCAGCAGACTAACAGATATTGTCCATTCTGTTGTTTTTATTTGTTATCTAGTGGAGATGATGGTATCCCATTTGAATTTTTCAAAGCTCTAAAATATGATGGAATCAAATTATTGCATTCTATATGCCAGCAGATTTGGAAAACAAAACAGTGGCCACAGGATTGGAAAAGATCAGTATACGTTCCAATCCCTAAAAAGGGTAATGTCATAGAATGTTCAAATTATCGAACAATTGCACTCATCCCACATGCTAGCAAGGTGATGCTCAAGATAATACAGGATAGACTTCAGCAACATGTGGAGAGAGAATTACCAGAAGTGCAGGCGAGGTTCCGAAGAGGCAGGAGGACTAGAGACCACATTGCCAACATACATTGGATCATGGAGAAAACAAAGGAATATCAGAAACAAGTCTACTTCTGTTTCATTGACTACACCAAGCCCTTTGACTGTGTGGAAGACAACAAAATGTGGCAAGTAATTAAAGAGATGGGAATATCAGAACACTTTATATGCCTCATGAGAAATCTGTACATGGGTCAAGAGGCAACAGTTAGGACAGAATACGGGAATGACAGAGTGGTTTGGAATACGAAAAGGAGTAAGACAGGGCTGTATTTTGTCACCCTGCTTATTCAACTTATACACAGAGCACATAATGCGCAATGAAGGGAAGGAGGAATCACAATTTGGGATCAAAATTGCTGGGAGAAACATCAACAGATTCAGATACGCAGATGACACTACCCTAATGGCGGAAAGTGAGGAAGACGTAAAGAAGCTCCTGATTAGGTTGAAAGAAGAGAGTGCAAAAGCTGGCTTGAGACTTAACATCAAGAAAACCAAGATAATGGCAACAGGCCTTATCAGTCCCTGGAAAATAGATGGGGAAGAAGTAGGAGCAGTGACAGATTTTACTTTCTTAGGATCCAAGATAATTGTAGATGGAGACTGCAGCCATGAAATAAAAAAGAGACTGATTCTTGGGAGGCAAGCCATGAGAAACCTGGGGAACATAGTTTAAAAATAGAGACATCACATTGAAAACAAAAATGCGCATAGTCAAAGCAATGGTATTCCCGGTGGTAATGTATGGTTGTGAGAGCTGGAACATTAGGAAAGCTGAGCGAAGAAGAATAAATGCCTTTGAGATGTGGTGTTGGAGGAGAGTTTTGAGAGTCCCCTGGACAGCGAAGAGAACAAATAGGTCAATCATAGAAGAAATCAACCCTAACTGCTCCTTAGAAGGTCAAATAGTAAAGATGAAGCTAAAGTACTTTGGACATAAAATAAGAAGAGAGGATTCACTTGAGAAAGCCTTGATGCTGGGAAAGGTGGAAGGCAAAAGAAGAAGGGGCGGCCAAAAATGAGATGGCTAGATGGTATTGTAGATGCATTGGGCACAGAGCTGGGCGGGCTGAGCAGGATGGTGGAGGACAGAAGTGCCTGGCAGACAGTGGTCCATGAGGTCGCAAAGGGTCGGAATCGACTGTGCGACTGAACAGCAAAAAATATAAATGTGCTCTTCAAGGAGTGGATTGCTATTGCTAACCCTGAGTGAGTTTCCATGACTGAGTGAGAATTTGAACCCATGTCTCTTAAGTCATTGTCCAATCTCTAATATACCACACTGGTTCTCATTTCCCATTCTACTAATTGAATGCTACTTTTTGCTTGTATTTATTTCCAACAATGTTGCTGCACTTCTTTTCATGCCCTTAACACCAATTGAAGATACTGTATTGACTTCTAGGTAGGAAGGAAGGAAGGAAGAAAGGAAGGAAGGAAGGAAGGAAGGAATTAAATTCAGCAGGGGCCCAAGATTGTTAGTAAAATCATCAGTTGTTGTTTTGACTAACAACTCCTGAGGACTTATCCTGTATTGAAGTATGCAGCTACCCAGTGATTATGTTCAGTTTGTGAATTAAATGGGCAGAAATAAAGTAATGGGAAAGGATAGGGTTAACATTGACCATATATGACAAATGTCATCAATGCAGTGCTTTGTAAACATATTAATAATCTTCTTAGGAAACACAATATTTTTGTTTCATTCTAATAATCTAGGAGGCTGTGGTTTTGTTTTGTTTTTGAGGAAGTGATTAGGGAACGCTAAGATTAAAAAAGTAAGAACCAGAAATGTAGAAAACTCAGTCATCCCAGTGGAAAAGAGTTCATTCAGAGGAACTGTAATTATTGGTGCTGTTTCTCTGGGTAAGAAATTAAAAAAATAATAATTTTCCAAACTTCTAATGAATTACTTTAGCCAAGGGCTGGTTAGTGCAGCATAAACGTTATTTGTATAACTCCGCTATTGCAGAGCTTTCTTCCTTGATTTACATGAAGCGTCAGAAGAAAAGTTCTCATATTGTTGATACAAAAATACACACAGCTAAGTGAAGATTAAGCAGTTTATGCCTGTATGAACAGAACTGTAATGAGAATGGAATAGGAGAGAATTTCCTAATATTTATAGTGACAATTCACTGGAAAAAAATAGGAAAACTTCCACACATAGCCTGATTATACTTTACAAATGAGTGTAGTTTAGATTAGAAGACTATAAACTGCTCTGATAGAAATGGTGTGGAAAAAGGAGGGACAAGAAATTACTGACTTTGTGCTGCTGAGATTAATTTCTCTTTCCACACGATTTAAAAACAATTCTCTCGGAGAAGCCAGAAACAGGATTTTTTTAAATGTTTAACAAATCACCCTTTGGAATACAAACTCAGAGTCTGAAAATGACCACCCAACTGGTGGAGCTAAGCAGATTTTGAATGATACTCAGAATTCTACTGATTCTGGAAACACTCTTAATGATGTTTATAGTCTGAAAATTAGAGTAAAATGCCATGATCCTATTATTAGATGTACACGCCGTTGTTGTTCTGTGGAGAGGTGTAAGCAAGACCATGTATGCTCAGAAGCTATCTTATTTATGACTTACTTTGGAGTAGAACTCTAGCATGAAATCAGAATCCAGGCCTTGCTTCTTTTGAGTAGCCATTCCAGTTATTTATTACTATTTCATCTCTCCTCCAAGAATCATCTTCTTTTATCCCTACTGATTTCCCCCTCACAGCCACCCTTTAGGCAGTTCAGTAGTAGTAGTAGCAGTAGCAGTAGCAGTAGCGTAGCAGTAGCAGTAGTAGTAGTAGGGAGGGGGATGTGGAAACGCTAATGTCAACGCTGGCACACCATGTTGAATAAGCCGCGTTGACATTAGCGTTTCCACATCCCCCTCCCTACAAGTAGTAGTAGTAGTAGTAGTAGTAGTAGTAGTAGTAGTAGTAGTAGTAGTAGTAGTAGTAGTTTTGTCTCAGAAATTATTCTGGGTTGAAAGGATTTTTGTGGAAGAAACTCTGCTCAGGGAACGCCTAAATGAGACTCCTTTCATATCCCCAAGAGCTGGGACAGAGATGGGTGCTCAATTTATCATGCAGTACCCGGGTCTCGAACTGCTGAATTGTCAGCCTTCCAGATAACAAGGTGAGCTTCTTAACCACTGAGCCACTGCAGCCCTGTAGTAGCAGCAGCGGCGGCGGCGGCGGCGGCGGCGGCAGTAGTAGTAGTAGTAGTAGTAGTGGTAGCGGTAGCGGTAGAAGTGGTAGTGGTGGTGGTGGTAGTGGTAGTGGTAGTGGTAGTAGTAGTAGAGCCATAGCTGTAGCCAGACTAAAGCTGAACTTCTTGACTTGAGCCGAGTCTAACTAGGCTTAATCTGAGTGGGAAAACAGAGGTGCAAATCCCAGTTTGAACCACAAAGTTAAAGAAATTATGACCCAAACTCTGGCCTTAACGTGTTCCAATATGGATGAACATGATTACTGTAATACATTATTGAAAGGGTACCACTAGGTGCCAGAATTTAGTACTAACATTGATTTTTGTCAGGTCAATGGGCTTCTGCAGAGACGTGTAGTGATTATTACCACATTATGAAGAATGTGTTGAAATGATTGTGATGATTGTGTGGCCCTCAACATGCGTCACTGAAAAAAATTATGCTATTGTGATAACTGTAACAGCCAGCTAGAAACTGTCAAGGTAGTGGCAATGAAAAATTGAAGATATTGACAGGAAGGAAGGAAGGAAGGAAGGAAGGAAGGAAGGAAGGAAGGAAGGAAGGAAATAAATAAATAAATAAATAAATAAATTCATTCATCAGGGCCCAAGATTGTTAGTGAAAACTTCAGTTGTTGCTTTGACTAACAACTCCTGAGGACATATCCTGTATTGAAGTATGCAGGTACTCAGTGATTATCTTCAGGTTGGGTATGAATAAAGTACAGTAATACCTCGGATAACGTTTACCTTAGATAACGCTAAAATCGCATAACGTTAAGTAATCTGGAGAGGAGAATTGGATCGAATAACGTTAAGGTCCTATGGGATGTATCGGATAACAACCGCTAAAGCCTGTGCGGTTACAATGTATCTCTATGGAGCTTTAACGTTATCCGATCCATCCCATAGGATTTTAACATGCATCGGATAACACTAAAAATCGGATAACACCAAGACTTGTGGAACCAAGTCTTAGCGTTATCCGAGGTATTACTGTAATGGGAAAGGATAGGGTTGAGTGGTATGACAATGGTGGAGAACATGTGGCTTTCTGATGCTGCTGGTATGTAGCTCTTGAATCCTTAGATGTCATAGTCATGTGTAAGAGATCATGAGACTGACCAACCCCAAAATAATTGGAGGGGGGTCATAGTTGCTAATCTTTGTATCTGTCTTCCTGTCTCATTTATTTCATTTATATTCCACCCTTCTCCAATTTGTGGTCTACAGAAGGGGAGATCGGGATAATAACAAATGCTATTGTTATGTGCCATCGAGTCTCTGTGAATTTATGACAACATTAATTATGAATTAAGCACCTCCAAAAAAACCCTATTATAATCGATCTTACAAACTAAAGGCTGTGGCTTCCAGCCTTGTGTAAAATGCACAGTCTCAGAGCTCTGTTAGAAGGAGCAACTGGTGAACCATATCTGAGTACAAATTTTTTGAAGTGGTAGTTGTGTTAGTCTGTGCAAGCATTTCAGAGACTTTATTTAAAAAGACAAAAAAACACTGTGGCACCTTAAAGACTAACTCCTGTATTTTAATGTTATCTTTTGTGGATCAAGTATACTTCATCAGACATAAGAGTGGATTTTCATGGTATACATAATGTTGCCATAAATTCACAGAGACTTGATGGCACATCTGGTATAGGGGCTCAGAGTAGCTGGGCAAAGTTGGTTGGTTCAAGAGAAGCCTCTGACAACATGCCGAAGTCCCAGTGGTGGGCATCATCAGTTTCGCACCAGTTCGCCAGAACCAGTAGCAGAAATTCTGGCTGGCCCCGCCCATCCAAGTTTTGAAATAAAGTACCGTATATGCTGGTGTATAAGACGACTTTTTACCCCTGAAAAACATGCCTCCAAGGGGGGGGGGGCGTCTTGTACACCGGGTGCACTTCAGTTGAATAAAATACAGTAATACCTCGGATAACGTTTACCTCACATAACGTTTACCTCAGATAACGCTTAAATCACATAACGTTAAGCAATCTGGGGAGGAGAATTGCATCGAATAACATTAAGGTCCTATGGGATGGATCAGATAACAACTTTTAATATCAGATGACGAACAGGAGTTTGAAGGCTTTTAAAGGGAAACTGTCACACCAGCAAACTTGCTAGGGACTTGCCTGGCACTTGCTCTCTCCCACTATTTGTTACCTTCCTTCTATCATTGACAGTTCCAGTTTGGTTAACAGATTAGAAAACAAACAGCATGGCAGCTCCCATAGGTTTATTGTTCCATTCAGCTTTAGTGAATTGTCTTTGGTGAATTACGTTTAATAAACTTGCACTGTTTTATGTTTACTGTACATGTTTGATAACATACAGCCTTGTGACAGTTTTTCTGCATGTCATAAGCATTTGAATATAAATTAACATGTTGAAATCAAGTCTGATGTTCTTTTATGTTTTATTTGGTGTGTGGAAGGTGTGCGGAAGAGGGGGTAGTCTTATACAGCGAATATATAACAAACTCTATATTTTGAATGGAAATGTTGGGGGGTCGTCTTATACACACAGTCGTCTTGTACGCCGGCAAATACGGTAGTCCTAATTCGGGTGCAACACAGGGCTTTCCCCCTGGCCACACCCACCATACAACAACCACAATGTGGTGGTAAAATATTTTGGAGCCCACCACTGCAAAGTCCCCCAGCAGTGTTCAGAAATGAATAGTAGACATGATGAGATTTAAAAAATATTGATTTTTTCCCCCCAAGTAGCATCACAGATGAATACTGTAGTTCTCTTTTCCCACATGTGGTCCTGCAGCACAGATCTCCACTGGGTTACCCTCAGAATAATTTCAAAAGTAATTTGAAATAATTCAAAAACTTCAGCAAAATGGATATTTAAAATAATAATTATGTCCCATCAAGTCAATTTGTAGTGATTTCCACAGGATTTTCTAGGTATAAAGTACGTACTCAGATATCAGGACTGCATGTGGGAAAAGAGAACTATTCATCTGTGAGGATACTTGAAAAATATTTTTTTTTAAAAATCTCATCACATCTACTATTCATTTCTGAACACTGCTGGGGGATTTTAGCATGTTGTCAGAGGCCTATTTAGATATGTGTTAAAGGTCTCTCTTGTTCAAAAGCTGTTGAGTCCAACTGTAGGGGGTGGTGCTGTTTCCCATTTACAGCCAAAGAGGCAGTGCTTTCTGCATCTGCAGACATTCCCATGGTCATAAGGCAAGCATAACTAGATGCTGGAGCACATGGAATGCTGTTACATTTCCTGCTGTAATGGTACCTGTTTATCTACTTCCAATTTTCTTCCTTCGGAACTGCTAGGTTGACAGGAGATGAGGCAGACAATTGGAACACACTCTGTCACTCGGGTTTTCAACTGCTGACTTGCCAACCTTCCAGTTGTCAAGCTCTGCATATTAACCACTAAGCCCAAAGTTATAAAGAATGTCAGGAATGTGTGAGGTTAATGTGTTATGACATCTTGAGACATTCTGATGGAAGGAACCCTACATGTGAAGAAGTAACTTCCCTTCCTGTTCAGCTAGTTATTTGTCAATTGGGAGACATCCCTCCACATGTCATTGCTATGGGGTATGGTTACCTACCATGGTGACTGAGAGCTTGAATAGGGTTTGGATGATAAAGCCAACTTTCACCAACCATAGGTGTCATCTGCAGTATGATGGTGCATATAAATTGATACATCACACATCAAGAGGATGGATTAGGCCTTTTCACAGACTTATTTATTTCAAACATTTCTAATCTCTCTCAGTTTCAACAATACAGTTTTCAAGCTGGCGAGCATCAGATTTTGAGCATACAGTTCCACAGTAACACATTAAACATATCATAAAAAGGACATGGGTCAGTGATGGTGAACCTTTTAGAGTCCGAGTGCCTAAACTACAACCCAAAACCCACTTATTTATTGCAAAACGCTCCCATTGTGATGCTGGGCAAAGGGGTGGGGCAAACTCTGTGCTGGGGGGAGGGGTGAAATGCTCCCATTGTGATGCTGGGCAAAGGGGCAGGGTGAACTCTGTGCTGGGGGGGAGGGATGAAATGCTTCCATTGGGCTCCTGGACAGAGGGGCAGGGTGAACTCTGTTCTGGGGGGAGGGAGGAAATGCTCCCATTGGACTGCTGGGCAGAGGGGTAGGGTGAACTCTGTGCTGGGGGGAGGGATGAAATGCTCCCATTGAGCTCCTGGACAGAGGGGCAGGGTGAACTCTGTTCTGGGGGGAGGGAGGAAATGCTCCCATTGGGCTGCTGGGCAGAGGGGCAGGGTGAACTCTGTGCTGGGGGGAGGGATGAAATGCTCCCATTGGGCTCCTGGACAGAGGGGCAGGGTGAACTCTGTTCTGGGGGGAGGGAGGAAATGCTCCCATTGGGCTGCTGGGCAGAGGGGCAGGGCGAACTCTGTGCTGGGATGACTGCACGGGCACCCACAGAGAGGGCTCCTAGTGCCACCTCTGGCACACATGTCACAGGTTCACCATCACTGACATAGGTAAAATTAGCATTAAGCAAGATAAGTAAAGTACCAGTTCAGTTAAATTGAAGTATGGGCAGCATGAAAAACTGTTTCCCAAGGATGTTCTGCCCTCAACAAATGGATGGGTTCAGATTAAATGGATGAACAGGCTGGCTGTGGCCTCTGAGGGTCCTTAATGTGGCTCATAAGTATCTCAGACTAGTACTGAAATGGCTTCCTTTTCTAACAGGACGCTAGGCCATGAAGACGTCTGGCTAGGCCATGAGCCAGGTGAGCCACTTTTAGGTGTGACTCTGTCAGATGAAATTGACAGAACAGAAAAGATTGAGAGCCATAAATCCATCTTTTTTTTTAATTGTCCAAAAATATCTCATTGAGGAACACAAACAGTACTTCTTTAGTGAGCAGCTAATGGTCATGAAGAGATTGGTTTTTCCCTTTATGCAGGCATAAATTAGCTGCAGGATATTAGTCAATATTGCTCAAATTGCATACATTCATTAGCAAGTGCAATTTTTATGGAAATTGACCTGTTCTATTGATCATGTTGCATTTTTCCTTTTCTGTTGCTAAACTGTAAATGACTGCTCTAGTTCTCAATTAGTTTTGTTGTGTACTGTACTATACAATTTTTCTATGTAAACTTTATCTTTTGGTATGAAGGGACATCTAATCATGTACCCAGGAACCTTAAATAATGCCCACATGCCTCAGACTCTATAAATATACATCAGTGACAAGTAGGCTCAAGTTATAATGGTTTTCTCTTACCCAGAGATAGTGAATACAGTGGTACCTTGCTTAAAGAGCATAATGTGTTCCACAGGATTGCTCTTAAAGCGAGTTTGATCTTTAAGCGAAACACCATTGTAAGTGACCAATTGTGACTTCTGGCAGGGGGGATTGCGAACTCTGATTTAGTTGTTAAGCAAGTTTTGGTTGGTTTTATTTGTTAAGCGAAGTGAACAGTCAGAGAAAATTCTGCTCTTTAAGTGAGTTACTCTCTAAGCGAGGCGCTCTTTATGTGAGGTTTTACTGTACATAGTTCTCCAGGTATTTTAGGACTACAGCTTCCATCATCTGGCACCATTGTCTGTGCCACTTAAAATTAATGGAAATTACAAGATGATAGTTGTCCAAAAACATCTAGAAGATCATGCATTCCCCATCCTTTCTATGTTTCTTGACCTAATGTTTATGTGTGATATAAATAGCCCCTGATTCCATTACACTGTTTATACCAAGTTGATACTGCTTATATTATATTTACATAAAATGAAAAATAAAGTCTTTGTTTCCACCAAAGAGATATGTGTGATCTGTTTCAGATTTGTCATGACTCCAACGTATTCTGATTTCCTTCTGGTGTCATGAATTGGACTTTGGGCATAATGAATGAAGAATTATTCCTTCTCATGGAGTTATTCCTTCTCATGGAATTATTTCTCCGCATGGAATTCCGTTTCCTCAAAGAGTTCTGATGGGACAGCTCACTTTTCTGGAGGGTTTGGATGAGGATGGAAGGCTTCTCATCCAGCTCCTTCGCACTGCAACGAGGTGCCGCTACTTTGCTCGTGTTGCCAAACTTGGAGTAATCAACAGCATAAGTCCCTTCCTCTTCCGTGACAATAGGCACAAAGCGATGGCCCCACAGGATCTCTTCTGATATATAGGATGTTCTCGCTTGGGTGGTGATTCCTGTGGTTTCCACCACACCTTCAAGTATCACAATAATTTCTAGGTCTTGGCTAGACAAGTCATTGGCAGAGATCTCATAAAGAGGACTCCGCTTGTCAATGGCATGGGAGATAATCAAAGGAGCTAGTAGAAAAATATTATTGCTCTCAATTGGGTTGTCAACTGGAATATCTAACTGGTGGATGGGTATGACTTCTCCTTCAGGGGTCGTGGTCTTCCTAACAACTTGGATTCTCACAGATGCATTGATGATCATGCTTTTCCTGAGGTCTCCTACCCGGAACATGAAGCAGAGCCTGCCGTTACGAACAGTGATGACCGCATTCCGACTGAAGATCAGTGTCTCTGCTCTCCGGTGTGCTTGGGCTGTTTTCATGAAGATGCAACCAAGCATGACAGCATTGATAATCAAGCCCACAATGTTCTGGAGAATCAAGACACCGATGGCTATGGGACATTCTTCGGTCATCATCCTGCCTCCAAAACCAATGGTCACCTGGACCTCAATAGAGAAGAGGAAAGCAGAGATGAAGGACCTATGGGGGGAAAGTTGCATATTGTTATAAAATTCTGAAGAATGGTGTGCCACTCAAGGTATTTGTCAATACAGTGTAAGTGTGAATCCTTTGAAGAACAATTCATATGCCCTTACATTGCAATGTAACTTAGTTCTATTTTACAAAAAGGATTTAGTACACGTAATTCAATGTTTTCAATTAATTACTTCTCTGATGTAGAGGACACAGATCTCAGCTTGGTCACATCTGTGTTGGCTGTTGCACCTCATCTATCTCCACATTTCTCCAACTGCCCGCCTTTGTAAATGAATAGCATTCAGTCATGTTTCCAGGGCAAAGTCAAGTACTACTGAAGAAAGGTTCTTTTGATAAGGGTATCTTCCACCTTTATCTTGTTACTGCCTGAGTGTCGCTTGTCAGGACTCTTGCTGGACCTTGAAATGTATAACTGGTGGTCATTATGCCATTATAAACAATATGGTTCCCAATATAGTCTATTCCCCTTCCTCTCCTAAATTCCCAGTTCTCCCACAACAGTCAACCATCATTTTAACACTTGCTACTGAACACTGTTGGTTCTGCTCATCCTATTATTGACCTTCCTCTTCCTGAGAATTGTTCCCCCCACAAAGGTTTTTGTATTTCTGCTACTTACCTTAAGTCTCAGGGGTGGCCAACCTTCGTGCCCCAGGTGTTCTTGGACTTCATTTCCCAGAAGCACAAGTCAGTACACCTGCTGATTAAGACTTCTAGGAATTGAAGTCTAAGAATACCTGGGACACTAGGTTCCAATGAATCTTGTCTTTTTTATGATGTCCCTCAGTTTTGTCATCCCCCCCCTTCTAGTGACAGTTCAAGCTTGGTTTGAATGAGGACCCACTTATTTGTCTTTCTGCTGGCAACAATATCTTCAAAACAAACCATGGCCTACATGGAAACTTCCAAATGCATTGTAGTAGTCTTTCCAACCTTGCAGCTTGCAGATGTTTTGGTCTACAACTGCCATCATGCTCAGCTGATATAGTCAATGACCATTTTGGCTGGGAGGATGGGAGCTGTAGTCAAACACAGCTTGAACCCATTAGGAGTTTGGGCTACATCTCCCAAATATCCTAATCTTTCCATACATACATCCAGCCAACCACTTTCCCAAGCTCTGATCAAGCATATCTGAAAAGTGTCATACTGGAACTATAGTTTGGGCAGTAAAACATGACACAAGCACCACAAATACAGGCTACAAATGTTTGTGTCATGTAGACAAGCTATTGGAGTTCCAGACTACATGTGACAATACATATTTAAATGGCAGGGATTTTGTACTTTAGAGAGGGCTTACAGGATTCAATTTGGCACCTGTGGCTTTGCACACTTTGTTTTCTTTACCTGACACAAGTGACACATGGCTTCCATTTGCTAACATCTTCATTTCCCGCACACGGTTTGTCCATATCTCCATGTGCAAAAGCCAACAGCCACCACATCATGGCAAAGAAAAGCCAACTGCACAGGAAGGACATGGTGAAGATCACCAAGGTATGGCGCCACTTCAGATCCACCAATGTAGTAAAGATGTCTTGCAAGAAGCGCCCTTGCTCACGGATGTTCTTATGAGCCAGGTTGCAAGAGCCATTCTTGGCAATGAAGCGGGCTTTGCGTGGCCGGTCCCGAATGCGTGGCTTTCCCAGGTTCTCCGCTGCGATCCGTGCAAGAACATACTCTTCAGGGATAATGCTCTTCCTGGCCAACATTTTCCTGACACCATAGCCCACCAACTGGCTGAAAAGGAAGCTGGGAGTTCAGAACCCAGAAGACCCTGCTGGTGTCTGATGTGTTTCCTCTTTACTCTTATCCAACTCTGTGAAAAGAAAGACAACATGATGCCCATTGTGCTGCTTTTGTTTGTGCCTCAAAATGAACAAATGCCAGGTAGTGTGGCTGTGGGTACCAAAAGGCATACATGCACCAAAAGTAGAAGAGAGAGAAAGGCTTTATTCTTACGTATGCATTCAGGCACTCCACCTGGGAGCAAAGAGCGAAGAGGCAAAACCTTTTCTATAAACAAGGTTGAGACAGCCAATAGACATATGAATCACAATATGTTGAAGCTGGTTTGACCAGGTCTCCTTTATTTTGCCTGCTTATTTTCACCTGCTTCCTAGCATAGCCATGGGGAGGGGGACTTTTTACTCTTTAGTTCACTTAAAGTTCAAAGTGGCTTTTCTTTGTCTGCACTATCATAATCATGCGTCCACTCTCCTGCAAACAAATGGGCAGGCTTTATCAACATGATCAGATGGCTCCAGTCTTCCCACCAAAGTGGTCTTTATTTATCTACTTGAAACATAGTTCCATGTGCTCCGGTGTCTAGTCATGCCTGCCACATGACCATGGAAATGTCTGCAGAAGCAGACAGCACTGGCTCTTTAGCTATGAAACAGAGATGAGCACTGAACCCTAGAGTCAGATATGGCTGCCTTTCAAGCAAGGGTGACCTTTACCTAATTTATTGCTTTGGAACTGCTAGGTTGGCAGGAGCTGGGACAGAGACAGGAGCTCATTCTGCCATGCAGTACCCGGGAATCGAACTCTGACCTTCCATTTAGCAGATTCAATATCTTAACCACTTGATCCCTAGTTATAACTAAATGATGTTTTAGATGCACATTGTTTGCTAACCTAGGTCCTGTGCGAAGCACTCATCTATCAAACTAAATCCTGACCTGGTTGATCAGTGAATGAATGAATGGGTTTTTTTGCCTATGTATCTTTTCATATAGACCATTTAACTTGTCCAGCCTACAGTTGGACATTCTAACTGGCTACAAATTTCCAGACTCTTAGGTGGAAAAACAGATATTCTGAAGAGCAAAATTCTTAACTTTTGTGACCATCTGAATGTTGCAGCAGAAACTACTCTCCAGTCCATGATTATGCAGATAAACTTGTTTTGTTTAGTGATTAATCTTTCGGAGTTAAGCACAAGAAAGCTTTGAAGTCTGATTTTGCATACATGGAAAGTCTGCCTCAGCCAGCAACTTTTATCCTTGCGGATATAATCATGGGGCATCTCTAATGGCTGTTTCTGCTTCCTGATATCCCCAACCCCTTTTCAGGAAGTGTTTAAAAGAGATATTTCAGGTATTGAAACTTGGCTCAGGATATGCATGCACTATGGGTCTTTCCAAAAAGTCAAAATGAATGGGAACAAAGAGACATGCAAACAAGAAAGATAGAAAGAAAGAAAGAGAGAGAGAGAGAAAGAAAATAAATGGAAGCAGTGATGGCAAACCTTTGCAATCCAGCTGTTCCTGAACTTCAATTCCCAGAAGCCCTGATCAGCCAGAGTGCTGACGAGCTCCTGGTAATTGAAGTCCAAGAACACCTGGAGTACCAAGGTTCACCATCACTGGTATCAGATTCTGCACAATCATGGATCACATCTGTGCAGAACAGAAGCAGTGGGAAACAGAAACCTGTGCCCAAGCAGAATAAGAGACAACCCATCAGGAAGTTTTCCTGATGAAGTCCCATATCAAATTAATGCAAAAGTCCTGAAATGAAATGAAATCCCCAGAGGTCTTTAATAATGGAGGAAAGTAAAACTTTTCAGATTTTCCTTCCAAAATTTCATGTACCTCAGTCAAAAGAGTTGTTGGTTTAATGGATTCTTTTTCAGACAACTCCAAAAGATTAGATGCAGTGTCGAAATTATTTCCTTCTTAATATTTCAACATCTCCACTTTAAACACAACACAGCATGGAAGACTATATATTGAAAGAAATAAATGATCTCTCCAACCAATTGAGAACCACTGAACACCCAAAATTAGAGATTTAGGAACCATTATTCCATGTCTTGAGATTGGGTTTAATGAAGAACACATTTTGGATGTAAGAGCAGAGCATTTAGTGATACTTTAAAGATGAACACATTTATGCGCTGTAAATGTTCATAGATTGCAGCACATTGCACCAGATTCATGCATCTGCTGAATAGGGAGCAACAGTCTATTAATATATGCTTTAAATAAATCAAATAAATCAATTCTTTAGGACTATTTGTTATAATAACTCTACAACAGGCTAATATCATTACACCCTCCCCCTGGGAAGTTTTTGGTTTGCAGAAAGTAAGCTTTTGAATTGAAAAAGGTTCCCCTTGGACTGAAAACAGGTAGCAGTTGTTCACTCTGGTATGCCCAGAAAACACTCTTAATTATATACACTGTCCCAGCAAAATTGCATATATTTTGTCCATCCTGAACAATATACACCTTAACTGAAATGCTCTGGTCAGTCCAGAAGTTTATTTCTAATATTTGAAACATTATGTTCTTTTAGTTTTGGTTAATGTTGAAGCTACATTATATACACACTCCTGACTATTGAAATTCAAAATAGCAGTATGTGTTAATATGATAGGTAAAGGTAAAGGTTGCCCTTGCTTGAAAGCCAGTCATATCTGACTCTAGGGTTCAGTGTTCATCTCTGCTTATAGCCAAAGAGCCAGCGCTGTCTGCATCTGCAGACGTTTCCATTGACATGTGGCAGGCATGACTAGACACTGGAGTGCACCGAATACTGTTTACCTTCCCACTGAATTGATACCTATTTATCTACTTGCAATCTCTTGCTTTTGAACTGCTAGGTTAGCAGGAGCTGGGACAGATAGGAGCTCATTCCATTGTGCAGTACTCAGGTCTCGACCTGCCGACCTTCCAGTCATCAAGTTCAGCGTCTTAACCACTAAGCTACCGCAGTCCCATGTTAATATAATACCCAACACAAATTTCTGCTACATAGATTGAAGTGAAGGTAGAAGCATGCTGTCCATGCCTGGTGAATCCTATTATCACATTTAATTCCAAGCATAATTTAAATTGAGTGAGAGCACTCAGGGGCTTAGAAACACAATCACCACCTTCTCTCAAATTTGGCTTGGAACTGAGTAACAGATTTTCTGAGCATGTCCAAAATACTTTTCGCTTATCTGTAGCCTTTTACAGATAGACGCCTCTGGGACTTAGTGAAAACGTTTCAAGGTTAGAAGGATGTGACTTCCCGGCAGATTTGAGATCTGGTATTTCTCAAATGGATTCAGCACTGGCGCTCTGTCATTCACATCATGGCAGCTGCAAACACCTGGACAGGAAGCATCAGAGGAAGGGGGCCTTGTCTAAGCCATCACAGACAGACCGGAGAAGGAAAATGGAAACTTACAGGGATTCTGAGGAAGAAGACCAGAAGTGTCCTGGCAACTGTTGGTTGTCAGCTTGGCCAAATCCTTTGAACTTCCATGGCAATTGAACCCCCAGGATGCAAAAGCAGAAGAGGGAGGATTATAGGGTAACAGGTAGCCACTCTCTTTCTGCCCTTCTCTCCTCTCTTGCCATTTGGCCTCCAGTCTAGACCTGAGGGCTGATAATGAATGCCAGAGCCATGATCCTTGTATGCCTTCTCTGCAGCGTCCGTCTTCTTCAGCCACGGGGGAGGAGAGGACAAGAGGACTCGTAAAACAACTGAACTGGAGAGAAGGGTGACTAAGCTGTCATTCCAGATTTGGTAGGAAAGGAAAATAATCTCCGCAAGCAGGAGCAGCTGTATGAGATTCTCCCACCTCCTCAGACCATCACAAATCTTCACAAAGTGTCCCACATTTTCCCAAGTTTTGGCAAGGGAGGGAGAAAGGAGGGGAGCGGAACAGAACGATTGGCCTGTTTCCAAAAATTGCATTGACGCAAAAAGAGAGGGAGGGAGAGGGGGGGTGGAGAAAAAGAAAGCGGTTGTAACCTCCAAAGGAAACAGAGTTAAGTGGAAAAGAGAGTCTGATTCTTTTATCTTCTGGGCCAGTTGGTTTGGATATTTTCTGGTTTCTAAACAAAGTCCAGCCATTTCTGTAAGCCTTCTGGGCAGCTGTGAGATCTGACCTTTGACTCTTTGTAGGTTGCACTTGTCTTGGAGGAAGGCCAGTACAAAATACGTTACCACCCTTAAGCAGCTGGGCCATGTGATTCCCGGGGAGTTTCCTGGCATCTGTGGCAAAATGCCACCGAAGATACTGGAATGCCACACTCTCTAGGATGGAGATTTTTCCCTTTTCCGAAATATTGGGAGGGATTCTTCTGGGATGTTCTTTTTGCACTCAGGTGGAACCTAATCTCTGTACCCCCATTGATGATTTTAAAGCCGTCCCTTCTGCTGGGTCATCAAATGAAATTGATTTGTGGGCAATGGAAGACTTAATGAGACTTTTTGCACAAAGGCGGTATGATACCCAGCAGCTTAGATGCCTTTAAACGGGGATGGATCGAGTATATTCATGGATAGTGACCAAAACAAACAAACCCTTTCTTTCTACACTTGAGTATTTTAAACTTCACATTCTTTACATCCAAAACATAAAGAAATGGCAGGTTTGGGTTATTTCTTCAAAGCAAAACAAATACTGTACTGTATCTCTCTCTCTCTCATTATATTCTCAAGATAATCTTCCTTGCTGTTTGCCATGAGAGTAGCCAATATTCAGAACTGAATACAGCATCAGGAGGGGAAGGAGAAGAAGAACTCCCATGTCTGATGAAGTGGACCTGATCCATGAAAGCTAACATTAAAATACAGCAGTTAGTCTTTCAAGTGCCGCAAGAATTAAAAAAAAATATCTGATATGCTTGAAACACAGAATAACACGGCCACGATTAAAAAAATATCAAGTATTATTAAGAAAAATATATAAGATGCTGGAAGAAAACAATAGGAGAGCTTTCTTCTACTCAGAGACCCTTTGCTTGTTCCTGTGTATTGATTGCTCCTGTTTCTTTGCCAGTAAATACATTTCCTTTGTTTAAGGAACTCTGCATCTTGCAGCTACAGAAGAAACCCAAAATTTCCAACTGGGTGCACTGCTTCTAGATGCGGGATCAGTGTCTCATCTGATGAGAGCCTTTAGTAGTGGATAACTTTTGCTGGGCCATGTCCCAGCAAGCCTATTTTTATCCTAGGATGGTTGCCAACGCAACAAGGCCAACAAAAATATGCACCACTTTCCTCCAAAGTGCATCCCATTACAGGCTGAAAACTGGCTAACCACTTTGTATAAACCATTGAGCTAATAAAAGATATCTCTACCTATTATATCTCTGTCTTCACTCGGAGCACCCTGAGAAATATGTGGTGGAGTTGGCAGGAAACATCGCTTGAGAATGAAACAAAGCTAATCAGTTCACTGTGAACTTTTGTGATTCTTTCCCACTGGCTTGGGTTGATGAAGAGGGTAGATTTGGCCCTGAACTTCTTCTGTTTAATGGAAACTTACATTCTTGGCAATTGAATTCCTTTCTTCCTTGTTCCCTCCATCCCCCACCGCCTGCCATCCATCCCAGAAAACTGTTAGGGTCTCCTAATTGAAAGTACGAGCACTTCAGTTGGTTTACTCAGCTATGTTTAGCTAGAGCTAGCAACATTCACATTTCTTCTCTTAGTGTCAAGCTAAAAGGTACAACACAATACTCTAAAGAGCAGGATTTGGAAACGCAGGGTGGTGTAGTGGTTCCATTGCTAGGACTGTTCACAATATGAAAGACAAGGACAAATAGTTGAATTTTTTGGGAATAGTAGTCATGTTAGTCTGTGTTTCAAGCATATCAGAGGATAAACAAGACAAAAACGCTGTAGCACTTTGAAGACTAACTGTTATATTTTAATGTTAGCTTTGGTGGATCGAGTCAACTTCATCAGACATGGGTGTGAAGCTTCATGGCATCAATTTATACACATCAGGTACAGGGGTACAGACATATCAGAGAATAAACAAAACAAAAATGCTGTAGCACTTTAGAGACTAACTGTTATAGTTCAATGTGAGTCCCTTCAGCCAGGCCAAGGATGCCATTGTCAGAAGCTGGATCAAATCTATCTGTGAGACAGCCTATGTTGCAAAAGAGAATTTTACAAGGGTACAGAGTGACTGGTTAGCATAACAGATAAGTATACAAATCAATATGGCTTTATACAAATGGTAATGGCAGATGATCTCTGGTTATTATTCAGATTAGTTGTAAATTTTCCCACTTTTAAAATTGCAAATAGTAGGCGGATACAAAACAAACACCTGGAAAAAATAGGTTTTTCTCACTCTTTCTTTGTAGCTGTTGCAGTAGATAAGTGGGCAATCACTCTCACAATAATAATAATTTCATGTCAGAAATTATTCGGGGTTGAAAGGATTTTTGCTGGAGAAACTCTGCTCAGGGGACGCCAGAATGAGGCTTGTTTAAGGCCCCCAGATCTTTTCCCACTGAAGTGGTCCCTATTTATCTACTTGCAATTTCTTGCTTTGAAACTGCTAGGTTGGCAGGAGCTGGGACAGAGCCGGGTACTTAAACCATCATGCATTACCTGGGTCTTGAACTGCTGACTTGTCAGCCTTCCAGCTAACAAGGTGAGCTTTTTAACCACTGAGTCACTGCTCAACCTCACAATGCACCCAGAAGAAAAGTTCCATGGATCCACTTCTTTAGACATAAGTCTCCGTCTCCTAGTTCCCGGGATTCCGTGCTGGTTGGCATTTGAAAAGGCAGCCCGGGAAGGCAGGACTTTGCCCCGCGACACCCGAGGACCATCTGGGGATGGGCCGGGAGGCCGCCTCGACAGCTGCGCTGGGAGCACCTCTATCTCCTAGCTCCCGGGACCCCTGGCCGGCATCTGAAATGGCAGCCCAGGAAGGCAGGACTTCACCCCTGCCACCCGAGGACCACCTGGGGAGGGAGGTAGGATTTCGTGGCAGCCACACCTGGACTTAATTGCGTTTGTGGTAGAGAGGATGTAGATTAACATTGGAATGGTATTCTGTATTGTATATTGTACATTGTTGAATTGATTATTTTTGTATTGGGTATTAGCTATTGATTATACTGTGATTTTATTGTTTATTCTGCACTGAGTATTGTTTATGGATTGTATTCTGATTATATTGTGTATATATATGCATGACTGTGAGCCGCCCTGAGTTGGATAACCTCTGATTGGGCGGGATATAAATATAAAAATTAAATTAAATTAAATTTAAGTTGTCCTCTCTTAGGAAGTGGACTTGATTCATGAAGGTAAAGGTAAAGGTTGCCCTTTCTCAACAGCCAGTCGTATCCAACTCTAGAAATCATTGCTCATCTCTGTTAATAGCCAAAGCTGTCTGTGTCTGCAGATGTTTCCATGGACATGTGGCAGGCATAACTAAACACTGGAGTGAACAGAATGCTGTTTACCTTCCCACTGAAGTGGTCCCTATTTATCGACTTGCAATTTCTTGCTTTCAAACTGCTAGGTTGGCAGGAGCTGGGACAGAGACAGGAGCTCACTCCAGCATGCAGCAGCAGGTCTCAAACTGCTGACCTGCCAACCTTCCAGTCATCAAGTTCAGTGTCTTACCCACTAAGCCACCATAGTCCCTTGATTCATGAAAACTCACATTAAAATATAGAACTTAGTTTTTAAAGTGCCACAATGTTTTTGTCTGTTTTATGGTGCTTTCCTTTTTTGTTTTACATTTGTTTTGTTTTCTTTGTGCCTTGATCCACAAGGCCAGAAGGACTTAATCTGGGAAAGTGAACAGAGAGGAAGAATTCCTAAGAAGTATCCCTTGACCGGCAAGACCTGCCACTGGGTGGGAATGAATGGCTTTATTGCAAGGATGAACAACTATAATTCTTCAGATGTCTTCAACCTGCAGCTACTCTGATCCTTTAGTCCCGTGAGGGCGAATCTTGGCACTTCATATGTTCTTTGACTTCAATTCCCAGAAGCCCAAGCCCCCATGAAGCCACACGAAGGGGTTTACTGAGATTCATTTGGCCCGCGCCGCCCTCGTTGCTTCTGGAAGCAGAAGTAAAATGCTCCCATTGGTTGCATAGATTAAGGCTCCTGGGAGATGTCATCAAAAACATCTGGAGGGGAGGAATATTCCCTTCCTTTCAGTCATGGCAATGCTAGCTTGTTGTTTGCCTCTTGGTTTACCCAAAATTCTATTTTACTGACTGGTGACATCTCAGTTCTTTTGCTCTTTGCAACATAGAGTGGGGGACATAGTAGTGGCTTAGACACTAGTTCAAGACCTGTATTTTGCGTGCTGGAGTGACCACTTGCCATCTGTCTCAGCTCCTGCCAATCTAGCATTTCGAAAGCAAGAAATTACAAATAAATAAATAAATAGGTACTGCTTTGGTGGGAAAGGTAGCTGTATTCCATGTGCTCCAGCACCTAGTCATGCCTGCCGCATGACCATGGATATGTCTGCAGAAGCAGACAGTGCTGGCTCTTTGACTGTAAACAGAGATAAGCACTTTCCCCTAGAGTTGGATACGACTGGCTTTTGAGGAAGGGACACTTTTGCCTTTACCTAGTGTGGCCCCATCTTCCCTCCAGAGGACTAAGGAGAGATGCTGCTCAGCCTCTTTTAGGATGACCCTCCGTTTGAATGGCTGCCAGACAACAATCCTCCCTTTGAAAGCCTCCTGGAGTTCATGTCTGATTTAAAGGTATCTAGCTGAAAAGATTGAGTGACCTATCATATAGCTGGCTGCACAACCTCTCTCAAAAGTAGTGTAAAGGGGAGATTGCTATTTGGGAGGCCTATTTACAACGTGATTGACCTTCCGGATCTATGGAATACAACAGGATTCTGGACAACGAACCAAAAGAAGGAGATCAGACCTTTGAATTTGCCCATTCACAGTGTGTCCCTGGAGAACATACCTAGGAAACTCACAGGTCTTCTGGTCATAGTCTTCCACACTCAGGAGAAATGCAGTGTAATTCTAAGAGTTCTGCATGTACACATGTACATTTGTACAGCCAATGAACATATCAGTTCTATGCCAATCAGTGTCTTTTTTCTTCCTTCCTTTTATTGGTAACAAGCAAGTATGAAGCCTACTAGTAGACTAGCCAGATTACTACTAGCTCCCAGCTCTGTCAAACTCCTGCCACCCTAGCAGTTTGAAATCAAGAAATTGCAAGTAGATCAATAGGTACTGCTTCAGTGTTAAAGGTAACAGCATTCCATGCACTCCAGCATCTAGTCATGCCTCCCACATGACCACTGAAATGTCTGCAAATGCAGACAGCACTGGCTCTTTGGCTGTAAAAAGTGATGGGCAGCATCCCGTACAGTTGGATACAACTGGCTTTTGAGCAAGGGAGAGCAAGACCTTTACCTAGTAGTCCTCTACCAAGGCTTAATGGGACAACACCCTTTTGCTAGCTATGATGCGTGTGAACAAAAACGTGTGTTGTGAACTACAGCCAACAGTTAGCCTAGCCCTAGCCCAATATCCTTTATACTCCTTGGATTGAACAATAATTCTCATGCTTGCTCTTGAGTCTGTAAGAGCCGATGTCCTCTTATCTCACAACAAATGACCATCTTAATTGACTCTGCTTTAGAGGATGACAAAGCGAGTGCTAAATCAAGGCAGAAAGGCACTTAGGATAATAAGAAAGCAAGCCTGGGAATTACTCATGACAACAGTTCTTGGACAGTTTGTGCAGAAATGATTTGTAGCTGCATTTTTAGATTTTGTTCTGCTTTCAGTGTTGATATTAAACTGGTCTTTTCCCAAAGGAAATACAGCAATGTTGCCATCAAAGGGGAGCTAGCTTATTCTGAACAAGACTTTTGTTCTTACTCATGGTTTTAAAAGCGATGGCTCTTGAGATAATAATATTGAAATTAAGGCCAAGCATTAAAAAAGTACATGCATGCCTGTGTGTGTGTGTGTGTGTGTGTGTGTGTGAGAGAGAGAGAGAGAGAGAGAGAGAGAGAGATCCCCCATATCCTCCAAGTACACTAAAACACTAGTGTGACATTAAAGTCCCTGCTTGTCTTATTTTTCTAAGTGAAGACAGAATAGTTATTTTCTTCTCGGTAAGGAATTTGCAGACACTCTTAGTGAGAATGATGATTTCTGCACGTTACTCAGGTTTTTGCACAAAACTGCACAATTTGAAGAAAACCAGAACTGCATCTTTAACTCTTAGCAATGTGAAGCATTGAATAGGTTGCTCGGGTATTTCTTAACATTCAGTCTGGAGAATAGGCTGAACTATGCTGGATGTACTTTTGTCATTGGAGGACAGAGTAAGCTGGCAACCCATTATGTCAAAGAAGACCTCTGTGGCTTGAATCCTATTGCTTAGTGTAGGCCCATTTGACAAACTGAAGGTATGGGGGAGCTGACTCACCAAATCCCCAATGGTTCAATGAGCCTACCCTAGTTGCAATTTACAACACTAAGCAATAGGATTTCAGCCTATGTTTCGACTGAGTTTTCTGAACAGACCCTGCACATAATACCTTTATGATATCTGTTCTGCCACGATGTGGTCAACATACAAAGGTCTCACCACAGGGCTAGAAAGCACAATGCTACTTACTATTCACATGTTGATTATATACAGTACATACATTTCTTATCTGAAAAAGATTACAGGTCATTGAGATCCCGAAAGTCTGGAACCAAGTGAAAGTGAAATAGGGCAGAAGTAATTGGTCATAATGATCACATCACTGTTTCAGGTGTGTGTGTTTTCAGAATAAAGCCTGGTAGAGTCAAACTGCATATTCAGTTCCTATTCCATTGCTGGTAACTGGAGTTTGCGACAATCATCTTTCACTGGATTGTGTCAGCCTCTTCATCTTTGCTCCTGTTTTATGTATATCCTTTACCACATGTAGGGGACTCTGGTGGCTTAGTGGTTAAGACGCTGAATTTGAAGACTGGAAGTCAGCAGTTCGAGACCTGAGTACCGCACGACGAAGTGAGTCTCTGTCCCAACTCCTGCCAGCCTAGCAGTTTGAAAGCAAGAAATTGCAAGTAGATAAATAGGGACCACTTTGATGAGAAGGTAAACAGCGTTCTGTGCACTCCAGTGTCTAGTCATGCCTGCCACATGTCCACAGAAATGTCTGCAGACACAGGCTCTTTGACTATAAACAGATGTGCACTGAACCCTAGAGTCAGCTATGACTGGCTTTTGAGCAAGGGCAATATTTCCTAATTGGTCATAATGATCGTGTCACTATTTCTGGGTTTTTGTTCAGAATAAAGACTCATAGAGTCAGACTACATATTCAGTTCCTATTCTATTTTGCTCAACTGGAGTTGCAACGATCATCTTCTGCTGGATTGTGTCAGCTTCTTTGCTCATGTTTTATGTATATCCTTTACCAAATGCAAATAATAATAATAATAATTCCACACAGGAGTTCTCCATTGAGTCCCATGGAGTAAATTCTTTTCCTCACCAAAGGATGAAGAAGTCCAGCACTAATGTGCTAAGGTAATGCCAACTTTGCTTGCAAGAAGACACCAAACTATAAAGGAAATGTAAGAGAAGACTGACTAGGGTTTTGTGAAGAATTTATCACTTTGAAGCATACATAATGCATTTCAGTTTTATAAAAGTTACAGATGCAAAAACCCTTTCAAAACCCTTGATGCTGCTACAGTATGTAGAAAATATATCCCCTCCCCACCCCGCTTTGCTGAAAAATCAGGTATTTAAAAGCCAATTGCATGCTACTCAGTGGCTTTTTTTCACATGTCGGCCCGAACAAAAGATGAAAAGATGCTCTCTTCTTGAGCCAGGAGACTTTCAGGGGTGTCATTTTCCAAAATGACCCCTCGTTTCATCACCATAACTACATCTGCTGTCAGGATGGTGTGGACCCGGTGCTGCAAGTTGAACAAACACAGCCTTTTGTTCATTCGTATAACACTACCAACCTACACTGTGGAAGGCATAGATCAAAACAATAAAAATAAAACTTAAAGTACACATGCACAATTATCTTCCAAGTGTCAAAAAGAAGGTCTCAATGAGAAGGAAAAAGACAAGCAAATATCTTGAAGAGGAGAGTTCCAAAGATACAGATTACAGCAGAAGAGGTCTTGCTATCCAGGGAAGCCAACTTGGAATTGACCAAGATTGGTAACTTCAGGTGGGTCTCATTAGCTACTCTAAGATTTCAAAATGTGGATGGGAGGAGAGGATTTGTGAGATAATCAGGACTAAAAACCATTTAGGGCTAAATTCCAGACACTAATTACAGAAATGTGTATGCATCATTTGTGTGTAAGACTGAAGCATGCTATTCCTTTTGGTACAGAATAAATTATGTTTTTCGTTTAACCCTTTGGGGCAATGGCGGTCTCAAGTCTCAAAATACCTGATATCCCTACCCCAAAATATGGAAAAACTTGTTCAGAGTTTGAACATAGAAGAGGTATAAGTAGAAATAAAAGAAAGAATACCAGAAAGTCAGAAATCTTGCAGGAATCGTGGCTTGAGAGTAGTTATTTATTTGTCTTCACCAAGGTGGTGAAAATGCCGTTCTCTTTGAGGAGCAAATTAGCAGCCGTGTCATACTCAACAAGCTCACCATCAGAAAAGACTAAAACAATATCTGCATCCAGAATATGTGAGACGCGGTGCTAGAAGGAAAAAAAGGAAGGAGGAAGGAAAGAAAGAAGGAAGGAAGGATGAAACGAAACAACAAATAACAGAAAGAGAATCCAATGTGTTTATACCAAGTTTGATATAAATACAGATAGACTTTTTTTTACTGAATGCTGAGAGGTGTACCCCAGAGAATAAGCATGCAAATATAAAAAATCAGCATGATGCTCCATATAAGAATCCAATAAAACAATATTATTTATTCAACTCCTGTAATTACTGTTGAGTATTCTAATGCAACCCCAGCATGTAGTAACCAGAGACTCAGGAAAGACTAGCCTGACCTAAAGGAAGTTGTTTTACATTGTTTGTCTGTAATTAAAATTAGAAAGGTTCTTTCCTGCCTCAGGGGTCACCTGACCCTATTTGTATATCTTAAGGCCTTTGTTTGCTCTAGCCTTCCCTCTCTTCATTTCTGCTTTGGAAGAGGAAAAATGTCCTTTTGACTCCTCCCATCTTCCAGGCCACATGGCTGGAAGAAAGACTTTACTTCTTTCTAAATAAACTTCACAAAGATTCCTGAACACATGTACTGTGTCTTCTGATTTCATTTTGTGATTAAATGCTATGTTCCTTTCTCTGAAGTATCTAGTACAAGTGTGTTTATTACCTGGGCTAAAAGGGGGTGAACTGGGAGACTTGCATTTGAATTTAAGATTGCCTAAAACCTGCTCCACTTTGCTGTTAGGCTGCTACAAATAACTTAACAATTACTATATGTGGACTATTAAACATAGTGCTGCTCTACACACAGGACTTACGTGGATCAGGAGAAAAAGCCCTCTTTGTCTGGGTTCTAAATGCACTCAACATTTACCCCATGATTAAAGATGATGTGGTTTTCATTGTACCTGATCCTGTATAAAAGGTTATGCATCACCTTGGAAAATGCAATAAAATAGTAGGTCCATTGAGGCCTTACATACTTACCGCTATCGTTACTACTGTGCGATCTGCAAAGGCAGTCATGACAACTTTCTGCAGAATGTTTTCCTGGGAGAAAAAAAAAGGACACAATATTTAATGAACTGACCAGAGGAGCTTCATCTATTAAAAGTCCTAGATCTGTAATGGCGAACCTTGGCATGCCAGGTATTCTTGGACTTCAATTACCAAAAATCCAAGTCAGCACTCCTGCTGATCAGGACTTCTGGGAACTGAAGTTCAGGAACACCTGGAGTGCCAAGGTTCGCCATCACTTTATGATTTGCTTTCTATATAGTACTATAGATGGATTTTGACCAGCAGAATCTTCTGTTTCCAGAGTTGGTACTGGTGTATTTAAAATTCACTCACCTTAGGCATGAGACTCAGTCTAACCCAAACCCATACAATTATGTCATAAGAAACGCTTACAAATCTGACTTTGAAAAGTGGATTAGAAAAGCCAGGAATCTATTAGTAATTTCATTGTTAGAAAATTGGTGAGGATGTTTCTCCTTCCTGGGAAGGTCATTGTCACATGTGAAAAATCAAGTGTGGGGGGGGGCCGAGATCACAGACTCTGATTGGTGGAACACAGACAGATCTGACTGTTGGTGGAATCAGAGTAGACAATGTTTGTAGCACTGTAGGATTGCATAGCACATCCTTTCTCCTCCATGCTTTCTCTGTCACTTGTGCATAGAGACACCCCCAAATGAGGTAATAAAACACTACCCAGTGGAACAGTTCAGACAATGGTGCATCAGACGGCTAAGAGAGCCCAACCTCAGCTGTAGAAAAATGGATTGGGGAGGCAAGTTTTCAAAACTATCATTGCAACAATGGCTCAATGATCTAATGAATCCAGCCTGCCTGATGTCCTTTCCCAAAGCGGGATGGCCAACACAGCATATTCAAAGGCTGAATTTTCCCTGGCCAAGCCCTTTGAGGGATTATCCATCTCCCCTGGTCATGCTATCAAAAGCCTTCTGATCTGGAGAACATTCAGCCATGGTGCAGTGCTAGCTAGCCTGCAATAACACTTCAACATTTGACTCATAAGTGAATTAGACTGAGTTTTTTCTGTCAATGTAATGTAATATAATGCTCCATGATTATCTACTGCTTGAACTTGGAGCTAAAATATGTTGGTTGCTTGTGCTTTGGAGCAGTGTATGCAGATTTTACTCACTGTGGCCATATCAATGGAAGCTGTAGCTTCATCCATGATGAGAATGCTGCTCTTGCGCACAAAAGCTCGGGCCAGACAGAAAAGCTGCCGCTGGCCTACACTAAAGTTCTCTCCTCCTTCAGTTACCACAGCATCTGGAGACCCAAAAGAAAAAGCAAGCATTACAGCAGTTGACCTTTGTTCACTGGACATGGTTGTGTAATCTGGACATTAATCGATAGTGGCACTAAAGGACAGAATAGGGTGGAATTATCCTAGCACTCACACAACAGGACAATTCTCTGAGTAAAAGCCTATTGAACACTAGTGGAGAATAACGTTCTCTCCACATATTTTCACTAGGTGTTTGTTTGTTTGTTTGTTTGTTTGTTTGGTTGGTTGCAGTGGTGGGATGTCAAAATTTTTACTACCCCACCATGACATCATCACAGTGTGGGCGGAGCTAACATTATGGGCGGAGCCAATGTCATGACATCATGTGGGTGGGGCCAAAGAAAACAATTAAAAATAATAATAAATAAAATAAAAATAAGCACACACACACACACCTCAACCCACCTACCCTCCCACCTACAACACAAACCTGTAAATAAATTAAATAAATAAATAAAAAATACATTAAAATACACCCAAACACCCACCCACCCACAACACAAATCAACCAGAGCTTTTAAACCAGAGCTTAAAGCTTATTCTGGCTAATCTTTCTCACACTAGGTCAGATGGAAGGAACTACAGAATGAACACACCACAAGATGGCTTCATTTTGGCACTTTTCAACTTTTCAACAGTTAAAGAATTTAGGTACTAAGTCTTTGCCTAACCCGTTCTCTAGGATATCTAGTGGAGGTGGCTATAGGGAGCTTCAGGTTAGCAGCTTCTCTTCCTCCTCCCCTCTTGGGAGGACAGCAAGGAGGCTGTGCATACGTGCCAAGCACTGTAGGCGTGCATGCACACCAAGTGCTTGGCGCGCATGTGCAGTGGAGGAACCAGTGAAAAGGTAAGCCCTGTAGGTGGTTCCCTCCAAAAGCTGCAACCGGTTCTCCAGGACACTGGGAAAAGTTACTACCGGTTCTGGAGAACTGGTGAGAACCTGTTACATCCCATCACTGGTTGGTTGGTTGGTTGGTTTCTTCAGTTTATATTCTGCCCAGCTAACATATAAAGTAAATCTGGACAGCTGACAGACCTAATATATCCCCATCCCATATAAAAAACAAAGGAACATGAAACAGCTCAGTCATTGTGAGTTTGTGGAAAGTTTGAAGAGAGGAGACTCACTTTATTGTAGAATGCAATAAAGCATTCTACAAAGTCAGGGTCACCACAAAAAAGGCCCTGTTTCTAATTGAGGACTTACAAATCTCCCTCAGAGTGGCCACTCTAAGCCCACCAGTCTGGGTAAATCATGTTGTCTGGGCATGATTTATGAAAGAGAGGAACACCAGCAGGTATCAAAGTCCTGAACCATTTAGAGGTTTATATGTTGATACCAAAGCCTTGAGTCGAGCACCGAAGCCTACAGGTTGTTGTGCAAGCCCACTTGAGGGGAGCACACATTCTACTTTCTTTCTTTATATGTGTCAGATGCACTTCCAGCATGTAATAATGTACAAAGCTAAAATTAACAGATCTAAAAACAAGATAGAATTTAAAAGGGCTAGATGATATCTGCCCAATATCTGGTCACATCAACAACATTTCCTCTTGCCTTTTTGTAACTTTTTTCTTTGTAAGATTGTGTAATGTTCCTATGGGTTCTGTAATATTTTTGTAACTTTATGACGTATATTGGGGTTTTATCTTACTGTACTGTATTTTGTGATATTCTATTTTTTGAATTATTGATGTATGATATTTCATTGTGTTGTGACATTTTATTGTTTTATTGAATTGTTGCATTGTATTTGATTGTGTTGTGAGCCGCCCTGAGTCGGTTTTCGCTGAGTAGGGCGGCATATAATAATAATAATAATAATAATAATAATAATAATAATAATAATAATAATAATAATAATAATAATAATAATAATAATAATAATAATAATAATAATAATAATAATAAGGTCCTCCTCAGTGCACGTTGAGGGACATTGTGTGCATTGTATCATATGGGAGATAGTTTGTACTTCTCCGCACTCACACAGGCTTTCATCTATAGAGAAACCGCACTTTCTCAGATTAGCCCTTGATCTTCCTACCCCTGCATGTAGTCTGTTTAAAGTTTTCCACACAGGCCATGGTTGTTCTTGGCCAGACAGTAGAGAGTCACATTTAACCAGTGGTGAGCATCAGCAGGGTTGCACCAGTTCGCCAGAACCGGTAGCAGAAATTCTAGCTGGCCCCACCCATCCAAGTTTTGAAATAAAGTAGTCGTAATTCAGGTGCAATGCAGGGCTTTCCCCCTGGCCATGCCCACCATACCACGCCCACAGAGTAAGTAGTAAAAAAAAATTGAGCATACTACTACATTTAACCCAACGGAGCTTCCACTCTGTGCAGTTATTTTCCTACTGTTGCAAGATCAACAAGTTAGATCCAGGAGTTAAACTGAGGTCATTGTGGTTATGCTACCCTATATTCTGTTTGGGAATTTTTATAGAGGGAGGTGAGGACAATCATCGCATTAACATTATGTTATATTCAGCAAAATCTATTTTAATGTGTTTTCTTTGCCCTATTAAAATGCCTTTTTATGCAAATATAGCTGGGCGGTCACAGATTACTTGGTTATTATAAAAAGGGGTTGCAACTTGAAAAGGGTTGGAAAACACTTGGTTAAGGTTCTGGGGGAAATGCCTACCTCTCTGGTTGGATTACCGAATGAAAAACACAAAACCATTTAGAGCTAGTTGCTATAACAGCACTGCATTCTAGGACAGCGCTATCTCTCAAAACACATACTTTGAATGACAAGAACAACTTTTCTAATGAGGTGCAGAGATTGCTAGAGAGTGTATGTGATCCTTTCTGACATCTGCCCCTCCCATTCCATCCACAACCTATCTATTCAAAGAAAATAAGGAAAGAAAAGGAGTGGGAAAGGCTACTAGAAGTCTGTATCCCAAAATGCAAAAATAGCCCAGTGGATAAGCCTGCTTGCCTGCCTTGATATCACTCTCCCATCTGGGCCAGGGTGGCTCAACTTGAAATTTAATGTAGAATAACACACAGATAGTAAGCAGTTCATTTACATCCTTCTGGAATGACTAGAATCTGGTGTAAGCTAGATTTGAAGGTAGAATTCATGCCCAGTTTGGTCAAATGTCAAGTTTTCATTTCTAATGCCAAACAGTTCTCCCACTCTATGCCCAATTTGGTGTCAGAGAGTTTGGGTTTGAAAAATCCTTTTAGAAACATTAAATCTTAAAATGCATTGTTAGTGATTTCTAAGGTTCTTATGAGTCAAGTACTGTACATTACAGTGGAACCTCGATTAACAAATGGGTCGGTTAACATCATAAGCGTAGCGTGCCTTGGCGGGGCCCCGTATACAAATTTGTTTGGGGGCCCTTAGGAAGGGTAAAGATTTCTCACAAAAGAAAAAAAAATGCATAAAATTAAAAGAAATATTTATTCATCATAATTATCTATCTGTCACTTTTTCCAAAAATTTTACAAACGCGTCAATAAACACTGCTCTCCGTCCGTGGTTTATCATCGTATCATCGTATCGTATGTACATCGATTATTGTGGGATTCCCCTGTTGAAGTAAATGACTTAAACGGGGAAATCCTGCAGCCCGCGATAACTGATGTAGGGTGTTGCCAACTTTTGAACGCACGCTTTATGCGGGGAAAAAAGAAATGTCTTTTTTTGACTTTTGTCATTTGTGAAATAAAAAAAATTGGGAAGTTTTTATTAATGTTTGCATACGCACGTTGGGGGCCCCCGTGGCCTGGGCCCCCCGTATAATTGATATGGCAGATATGGCGGTAGCTACGCCCCTGGTTAACATACAAATTGTATAACAAAAGGAAAGCCATAGAAAATGCTGGCTCATTTTTTGAGAATGGATTAATTGGTTTTAAATGAATTCCTATGGGAAACTGCGTTTCAGTTAAAGTATTTTAGTTTTCAATACATTCCTATCGGAAATTGCATTCAATGCATTCCTATTGGAAATTCAGTTAAAGTAATTTTTGCCGTAAGAAATGTCCCGGAGAACACATTAATTATGTTAACTGAGGTTCCACTGTATATACCAGCCCATCAAGTGTTACACTTCCTTTTAGGTACATTTCATGGAGGGCAAGGCTGAAAATGAAGAGAGCAGAAATCAATTTTTGTACACTAATTCAAGATAGGAGAATTTCTTTGATGTCCCACCCTGCCTGCTCTATATGTATCAATCCACAAATTATGACAACGTTTACATATGCACCCAAAAAGTATACACTGAAAACAGTAACTTCTGAATAAAAGACATAGGAGACTGTAAACTTAGGTAAGTGCATGAGCTTGTCTGGCTGCAATTCCTTAATGAGTACAAAATTAGTCACAAATCTGCATAACAACTTGCAAAAAAGGTGTTTTGTTGTATTAAGGAGCCAACAAATAGCCTAGCACTCCTTATCTTGTTTTTAATCGACTGTATTAATAAATCTAAGTTAATAACTTTTTATTCTGATATACACACCTAAACCTCCTGGTAATGACTTGACCATGTTCTTCAGCTGGGCAATCTCTAGAGCTTCCCAAAGAGTATCATCAGTACATTTGCACTCTGGATCCAGATTAAAGCTAAGGAAAAGAAGGCACAGAAATGCTTAACTTTGAGTATAGTAAAGGTAAAGATTGCCCTTGCTCAAAAGGCAGTCTTATCCGACTCTAGGATTCAGTGCTCATCTCTGTTTACAGCCAAAGAGCCAGTGCTGTCTGTGTCTGCAGATGTTTCCGTGGACATGTGGCAGGCATGACTAGCCACGGACCACTGTTTACCTTCCCACCAAAGTGGTCCCTATTTATCTTCTTGCAATTTCTTGCTTTTGAACTGCTAGGTTGGCAGGAGCTGGGACAAAGACATGAGTTCACTCCATTGTGCAGTACTCAGGTCTCAAACTGCTGGCCTTCCAGTCATCAAGTCCAGCGTCTTAGTTAAATCAACGTATTCTAACAACACATTGTCCCATAAATTTTACTAGGAAGAAGAATGGGGCGGTGAATGGAGTACACACATGTTGCATCCCTGCCCCTTTTACTACAGTAAGGTGAGATGATTGGAAACTACATTGCCTGTTGGAATTTACAATCTCCTGATTCATATGGCATAGTCTCCCCAAAGTATATCAAGGGAATAATGGAAAAAAACTGTTCTTTAAGGGGAAATCACAAAAGAAGAAGGCACCAATTTGTGCAGACTAAACAAATGTAAATTAATATGGGTTTTGGACAGAAAAAAACCTACAGTTGGAAATGTAGACAACAGACATGTTATGGAGACAGCAGTTCATCTCTGCAGTGGGAAAAGTTACTTTCAGACTACTTCCTGATTATCTCAACCAGGACTGGCCATGCTAGTTGAAGAGTTGGGGGGAACTGCATTTGGGGGGTGGGGGGAGTGAAGTTTTTCATCATGAGACCAGTTTAGCCATTCTCAGGCTCATTCTGAGAAGGAAGGCAGTGCGGAGGAAGGGGGACTAGAAATTATCAATCATCAATTAATACTCACCGAATGGAACCACTGAACAAGATGGGATCCTGGAGGATGATGGACAGCCTGGAACGCAACATATTGAGGGGCAGCCTTGAAATGTCTATCCCATCAATAATTATTCTCCCTATTGGAAGTGACATGGAACAAAATAAGTGAGGTGTACAACAATATAATCTAAGTATATAGGACAGCAGTCTGGAAACATGGCTGCAATTCAGGAAGAAACAACACAAATGGTCAGGAGGGCTTCAGATTGTATAGATTTAAGGCAACCATCCTTTGACCCATTGAATAAAATGAACAAGACCTAAAAGAGAGTGGAAGGATGCGGTCTTGTAGGCTTAGTATGAATTTAATGCTACATCAGGCATGAAAGACATTCTATTGTATGATTAATTGGGAACAAAACAGATGTGACCTGCAGAACATCATTCATACAGAAGAATCCAGTAAGAAGCTACTCATGTTGTCAGGGGTGCTACCAGAATAAAGTTTTGGGGCAAAAAGTCCTGTGCTTCATGGATGAAAATGAGTAAGGAAGGACTCAGAAGAGTGCAGGAGGAGGATTTTAAGCCAGGGGTTCCCAACCTTTTCAAGTTGGGGGCCGGGTCACACTCTTTCAGTCAGCTTCGAGGGCCAGGCGGCCATTTGCCCTGCCTGCACGAAGGGGGTGGCCATTTTGTCCTAACAGCTTAAAAGGGGTGGCCATTTTGTTTCTTGAATGCCCTTGGAGGGATGGAGGCCCACATGAAATGGCACCGCAGGCTGGATCTGGCCCACAGGCCTTAGTTGGGAACCCCTATTTTAAGCCACTACTCCATAATCAAACACAGCATCTCTACAATATGTGCTGTTATTATTGTATAATAATAATAATAATAATAATAATAATAATAATAATAATAATAATAATAATAATAATAATAATAATAATAATAATAATAATAATAATAATAATAATAATAATAATAATAATAATAATAATAATAATTGTATGCCATCAAGTCAGTTCTGACTTCTGGTGACCCTTTTGCAGGACTTTCTAGGTAGAGAGTACAGTACAGTACTTGGAAATTGGTTATTTCTTCTGGGGGCATCCTGAGACTGTGAAGCTAACCCATGTCCACATAGGCTGGCTCTTTTCCCTGGAGGCAGAGTGGAGAATCAAACCCCCAACCCCTGGCTTTGCAGCTAGTTATCTAAATGCTCTTTACCTTCCCACTGAAATGGTACCTATTTATCTACTTGCAATTTCTTGCTTTCAAACTGCTAGGTTGGCAGGAGCTGGGACAGAGACAGGAGCTCACTTGGGTCTCTAACTGCTGACCTGCCAACATTCCAGACCTCAAGTTTAGCATCTTAACCACTAAACAACCACAGTCCCCTAATGAGCACACTGGCCAATAATAATAATAATAAAGTTTAAACATTTAATGAGAAAAAGAAGCAGCAAAAGATATCTGATATGTACTGTCTCCACCAAAAGGGCAGGCACTCTATGCTGAGCCATCCCAGACCAAAACAGAAGTATTGATGGATGCCTCCCTTCTGTTTTGGTTTTCTCTGTCATCCTCAGTTTGGTCTTCCCATAAAGGAAATATTTTGATTCCTTAGTACATGATGAACAGTGCTACCGAAGGGATAATTTATTATGTGTTAGAGAGGAGAGCCAAAGAAAGAGCAGCAGCTAATGTAGCCGTCATTATCTGGGGCTGGTTTAATTCAGCCATGCAATAGAATTGAGGGCTTTTCTCATCTGTCTCAACTCTCGGTTGCAGACAACTGCCTGGGTAAGCATGTAGCTGTAAGAAGAGATGATGACAATGACGAGGACGACGGCGACGATGATTTCATGTCAGAAATTATTCTGGGTTGAAAGGATTTTTGCTGGAGAAACTCTGCTCAGGGAATGCCCAAATGAGGCTCCTTTCATGTCTCCAAGAGCTGGGACAGAGACGGGTGCTCAATCTGCCATGCAGTACCCAGGTCTCAAACTGTCAACTTGCCAGCCTTCCAGCTAACAAGGTGAGCTTCTTCACCACTGAGCTACTGCAGCCCCTTGTAAGAAGAGATAATCTGGGACAAAAGAAATGCTCAGTGGTAGTAAAAGTTAATAGTACAGTAATGGTGTGGTGTCAAGTCAATTCTCACCTATGATGACCCTTTCCAGGGTTTTCTAGGTAGAGAAAATGATTTACAGTTCCTTTCTTCTGGGGGCAACCTGGGACTGTGTGGCTTGCCAACGAAAACCACATAGGCTGGTTCTTCTCTGAGGAGGCCGAGTGGTGAATTGAACTCCCAACCTAACCACTGAGCTATTCAGTCAGCTATCCAAGTGACTAGTCTAGATTAGGTGCTAAAATAAGACAAAAAGAATTATCCTTCAAGGAAATCCATGCTGAAGATTTGTCAGGGACCAGGTGTGTCACCAACAATGCATGGGGAAATTGCTTTTTTCGATGCCAACCCCTGGAATCCTCTACATGGCATGTCCATGTTGACCTAAGGTATTCTGGGCCCTGCATTTAAAAAAGTAACTTCCCCCCATTTTTCATACAAAGTTGATGGGTTCATGTGCAGAGCTTAGTCAAGGTTCAAGCAAGTCCTTAACAGCGATTGCTTATAGACACTCACCATCAAATATGTCTACCATTCTGAAGAAAGCCAGCGACAACGATGATTTTCCACTGCCGGTGCGACCACAGATCCCAACCTATAAGATATTTATTTATTATTTATTTCATTTCTACACCACCTTTCTCTCCATGAAGCAGCTTGATCACATCTTGGGTGTGGAATCAGAGAAAGAGCAGCAACTCATGTCACTGTCTTGATCTCATAAAGTTTATTGCAACCTTCTCTACAGCAAGGTTGGGAAAACAGAGGAGGGACCACAATGCACAGATTCTCAAACTTCTGCTTTTTAACCAGAGGTAGAGAGGCATTTCATATATGTTGACATTTTTGCTGTCTTTTCATCAGAGTGGTTAGGAAAGTGTGATAGCTTTGGGCACTTGGTATTTGAGCATAGCCTGTGAACCCCTGAGAGTTTCCAAAAGGAATGTTTCTGAATTCTGTTTCTAGTTTGTGGTGGGCAACCGAGAACAATAAGTTTCCATTATCTTACATTTGCCACAAAAGAATGAATGCTACTGTCACCATGTGACAGGCAGACAATTAAAGAAAATGGTGGAAGCACAGTTGTCATTCAAGAAGCACAAGACCATTTTGAAGTGGTATTTGACATTTTACAACGTTGTGGAAGTACAACAACTTAAGTACAGTAATATCTCGGGTAACATTTGCATCAGATAACACTAAAACAGCATATCATTAAGTAATATGGGGGGAAATTGCATCGTATAACGTTGAAATCATATGGGATGCATTGGATAATGTTTGCTAAAGCCTGTGCAATGTACAATGTATCTCTATGGAGTTTTAATGTTATCCGATGCATCCCATAGGATTTTAATGTTATCCAATGCATGCATCGGATAACATTAAAAATCGGATAACACTAAGACTTGTGGAACCAAGTTTTAGTGTTATCCAAGGTTTTACTGTATGCTTGACTTAACACCCCTTGACTTCTACCTCAAAGGATGTGGCGTACCATAGAAAACCGACTACACTGGTGGTACTTCAGGAAGGAATTGAAATGTCATGCACACTGATACAAGTGGACACTTTGGTCAACATTGCTCAAGCAGTAGTAATCAGGTGTGTCTGGATGCTGATGGGAGCCACTTTGAGCCCCTCTTGTAATTGCAGAAGTCAAACATGACTTGTATTCTTCTTTTGTTCATTTGTTCGTTTTTGTGTCAGAGATTTCTCTAGGTCAGTGGTTCCCAATGTGGGGTACAGGCCCCACAAGGGAACTTCAGTTCCCAGAAGCCTAAGCCAGTATATTGACTGATCAATGCTTTGGGGAATTGACTTAAGCTTCTGGGAATTGAAGTCCAAACACCAGCATTTGGGAAACACTGCTCTAGGTTGAAAGGATATTTGCAGGGGATGCCTGAATGAGGCTCCTTTCATGTCCCCCACTGTGCAGCTCTCGGGAATCAAACCCATCTTTTTCTAGGCTGGGATTTTGTGGCAGCACCTACATGTCAGATGGACACATTGCCTTTCTCCTTTCCCTCGGACAGAAGGAAGGGGAGTAGTCTGTTGGTGGCCACCAGCTTAATGGGTAGGATCCAGGGTGAGTGGGGTGGGGATGCCTTTTTGTAACTTTTTTCTTTGTAAGATTGTGTAATGTTCCTATGGGTTCTGTAATATTTTTGTAACTTTATGACGTATATTGGGGTTTTATCTTACTGTACTATATTTTATGATGTTCTATTTTTTGAATTATTGATGTATGATATTTCATTGTGTTGTGACATTTTATTGTTTTATTGAATTGTAGCATTGTATTTGATTGTGTTGTGCGCCGCCCTGAGTCGGTTTTCGCTGAGTAGGGCGGCATATAATAATAATAATAATAATAATAATAATAATAATAATAATAATAATAATAATAATAATAATAATAATAATAATAATAATAATAATAATAATAATAATAATAATAATAATATTTCCAGTCACCAAGCCTAGTGCCTTAACCACTTTTGTTATCAGTATATATTGAGATTACAATTTTAATAGTTTCCTCCTCTTTTAAAATGTGTATACATTTTTGGCACCCTCTGTATATATGGGCATAATATATATTAATAAAGTGGGGCCCTGGGGGATATCAAAACATGAGAGGACTCCCCTCCATGGTCCATAGGAACAAGGGGAATTTTTCATTTCAATTTGGCACAATGGTTAAGCTGCTGTACTGTAACCAAAAGGTTGTGAGTTTGATCCTGGCCAGGATTCAAGGTTGACTCAGCCTTCCATCTTTCCAAGTTTGGTAAATGAGTACCCACAATGTTTTGGGGCAAATGTTAATTAACTTGTGAATCACCAAGAGAGTTCACTAAGTGCTATGAGGTGGTATATAAGTGTGATTGCTTTTCTTTTCTTGGTTTTTAAAATTTTGTAAGGGCCCTTGGGAATTTTGTGGGGTCCCAGGGGTCACAGAGGGTACTGGCCTACATGTTGCTAATCCCCACAGTACAGGAAAGTAGTAGAGGACTTAATATGCATCACCATAATCTAGCAAGTAGAAATGTGGGACAATTTAAAAACAGCCCTTGGCTTCTTTTTGATGCCGTTTTGTCTTACACAATTATTACTGTTCATTCACTTCATGGTAACAAAGCCTTAAAAGGAAGTAAGACTACTGAAGTGTGCAGAACCTTCTGGCCTGGTTTGATGTAAGCTTTCACATGCTTGAGAACCGGTTTCAGATTGTTTTCGTATCGGACGCACAGATTTTCAATCTTGATTTCTCCTTCCTTGGGCCAGTCTTTCGGGACTTGAGAAATATCTGTAATTGTCAACAAAGAGGACTGAAGGCCAAATGGGTTGCAAAGTTTTTGATTCACACAATTAGTGAGTATGGCATACAAATTTGTTCCTCCTTTGAGTACACATGCATAATAAAAACAGCCACCAGATTCTGGGAAAAGCAAAACACAAACCAAAAACGGGGATCCCAGTTAAATGGAGACCTATGACCAAGCTGCGATAAAATGGGAAAGCAAAACTCCACACATTACAAGGAATATGCATGACAGACTTTGGATCACATGAACAGATCTTGCATCATTATGCAGATTTAGCATAACACCCAACAAAGGCTTCTATTTGCTTAGAGCCTCTATTGAGCCACTGTGCAGATGGTGTTGGTTTCCCGTATTGGCTTTTTATACTTTTATCTAACAGTGTTTCACTCTTACTGTAGGCTGGGGATAACAAGAGAATTTCATTCTTGTTATCCTAGCTGCTAACTGCTTGACCCAGAAAGAACTGAAGAATTCATTGACCCAGATGGAGAATTGTTCGGGAAGGTAAAGTGTGGTTGCTACAGAGACATGCCAAAATTGCACCGGGGTCATGGCAACCAAACTTGATTGCCACTACGGTCCCTACAACCCTTCCACCATGTGATTCTTAAATGCAATTTGTCAGAATCACATCATAAACCAAAATCACAAAGGTAGATCACATAAAGTAGCTTTTTGTTAAAAAAAAAAGAAGTCCCAAAACATACTTCTGTGTTTAGGGCAGCGTATTGGGACCAGACCTTGCCAACAGTATTCTTTTGAACTATATTTTCCAGGATCCCCAGCCAGTATTTCTGGGAGCTAGAAGAAGCAACCTCTTTGTTATCCTTTAATCTTCTGGTGAGAGGCAGAGACTTTTAAAAGTATGGCCAGGTTATCCTGCTATGGTCCTGCTATGGTAATAGAGCAGATCATACTGCCAGTGACTCAATGCTGACCATCAAGTGGCAGTTAACCAACCTGACATGCCTGAAGACTAACAGCCTTGGGTGATGAAGTCCACAGGGAAGGGTGATGGTCCCCAAGTGTATTAAATCCCACTTGAATCGATCTTGATGGAGGGCAGCAGCTTCATCAATACTGGCCTGGGGCCGAGAAGGATTTTGTGTACCAAAAGGGCTCAGGACCAGAAAGTGACTCACAACACTGGATCAGTGGTATGGTACGGGTGTCATGGTGCGATACGGAAAGCCAATGGTAGGCTATTTCATTATATTATTCCCAGGACAATCTTCACAGCTGATTGTCATGATGATAGTCAATATTCGGAATCACGTACAGCACTTGAAGAAGAAGAGTGGCAGAGAGGGTTTACACACAAACAAAGACTGTGGTATTTTTTAACTGAGTGCTTCCACGGGGTGAGGTATCATCAATATGCAGATGATACCCGGTTATATATCTTGGTCCGTGGGGACCCTAGCGATGCAGTGGAAGTCCTTTCCAGATGCCTTGAGGCTGTCAGGGTCTGGATGGGGGACAATGGGCTACAACTGAATCCCGGCAAGATTGAGTGGCTGTGGATCAGGGGTCCTGTGTTATCTCGGGAGCTACCATCTTTGGTTCTGGATGGGGTGGTTTTGCCTAAACAGACCCGGTGCATAACTTGGGGGTCCTCTTGGACTTGCGACAACTGCTCGAAGAGCAGGTGGCAGTCATGGCCAGGAGGGCTTTTGCACAACTTTGTGTGATTCACCAGTTAAGCCTGCTCCTAGATCAGGACTCCTTGCTCATGCTCACACACGCTCTGGTCACCTCCAGACTTGATTATTGCAATGCACTCTACATGGGGCTGCCCTTGATGACCATTCGGAGGCTTCAACTGGTCCAGAAGGTGGCTGCCCGGGTGGTGATGGGGTGTGGGTGGTATGCACATGCCTCACCACTGCTCCGGGAGCTGCACTGGTTGCCAATATGTCTCTAGGTGCAATTCAAGGTGCAGGCAATTACCTTTAAAGCTCTACATGGTAGTGGGCCAGGATACTTAAGAGACCGCCTCACCCCAAGAACATCTGTCCATCCCACCAGAGCAGACTGGAGAGGCTCTCTAGTTGTTCCATTGGCCAGGGAGGCACATCTCTCTGGCACTAGAAGGAGGGCCTTCTCTGTGTGTGCTCCGGCCCTATGGAACCTCCTGCCAACGGAGCTACGTCTCCAGACGAAGCTGATGCCCTTTAGGAAGAATCTAAAAACATGGCTGGCAGGACAGGTATGGGGTATGGAAGGCATAATGTCCCCAGCTCGCTGGATGATTTAAGCCCCTCTCTCCCTCTACTTTTTAATCAGTAAGATTAGTAAAATGTAGCAATTTGGTGTGCTTTTAATCTTTTTAGATTTTAATTTTAATTTTAACAGTTTTATATTTGAGGTTTTTAGGTAGTGTTTGTGTTTTTATTGTAATGTCTTTTATTACTTGTAAATCACCCTGAGTCACTTCGGTGAGAAGGGCGGTGGATAAATATGAACAAATACATAAAATAAAATAAACTTTGTGTTGCCAGCAAATCTTCCTCACACTGGGTCAAGCCACTTGACTACACTGCACCAAAGTATAGCATGCATAGTACACTACACCCTAAAGTTCAGTCTTAGTGCACAATGTTTTTTATTACTGGAGTAGGAATAGAAGGACTGTAAGCTTTTGAAACAATACGTGCCTCTGTGAATGAAAAAAAAAGGAATAATTTTGGCAATGTACCCATAGTTCCTTCGTAATTCTCAGACTCCATGTTGAGAAAGCTGTTCACTTTTTTGACTGCGCCCATCTGCACTTCCAGGTCAGCCAGATTTCTCACCACCCAGTTCAAATAATTCGTGATCTGTAAAACCAAAAATAAGAATGTAGTTTTCATCATCCTCTCTAGCAATTATGGGAAATGGAAAGGAGTTGCTGGCACAACAGCAGTGACTGAGGTGATTCATTCACACAACCAACCAATAGTCACTCCTGAAAACATACACAGCGTTAGCAGGATTCTTGTAAACTATATCAAAGATTTTGAGTTAAGAGGCACCATTGTTCTCTCCTTCTAAATCCAGTTCCCAGAGTGATGCCCAAGGAGAGATGCAAAGCAAGAAGAGGCCGGAATTTCATTTCACTTTCCTCATTTCTTGCACGCTCAATGTACCACTTCAGCGGGAAAGATAACAGTATTCTGTGCTCTCCGGCGTGATCATGGAAATGTCTGCAGACACAGAGAGCACTGTCTCTTTAGCTGTGAGCAGACATGAGCACCGCACGCTAGAGTTGGATATGACTCATGTTCAAGCAGACACAGACAGCACTGTCTTGAAAGCCAGTCGTGTTCGACTCTAGGAGGTGGTGCTCATCTCCATTAACAGCCAAACAGCCATCACTGTCTGTGTCTACAGACATTTCCATGGTCATGTGGCAGGCATGAATAGATGTCAGAGCACACAGAATGCTGTTACCTTTCCTGCTGAAGCAGCATCTATTTATCTACTTGCATTTTTTTTTAAATGAACTGCTAGGTTGGTAGGAGTTGGAAGCGCCACCGGGAGCTCACTCCACCTCGCAGCTCTTGAGTTTCGAACTGTTGACCTGCTGACCTTGTGGTCATCAAGCTCAGTGTCTTAACCACTAAGCCCATGATGGCAAACCTTGGCACTCCAGATGTTCTTGGACTTCAATTCCATCACTGGCTGGATGAATCACAGTAAACCCATTTGTTCGGATTCATGACGGCTTGGGCTTCTGGGAATTGATGTCCAAGAACATCTGGAGTGCCAAGGTTCACCAACATGGCACTAAGCCACCAGACAATATTTGTCAATTAGTAGTAATTCACATTTAAATATCTAGCCTCTCCACCAATCCAAATTGTGACTTCAAGGTAGATCACAATAATGTAGCATCAGAGAGGGAAATGAAAAATGGACCTTCTGCTGAGGGCTGGACTCTGATTTTGGGAAGTTTATAGACCAGAGATGCAGCTTTACACAGCAAACCTAAAGTCCCTGCATGTACTTTTCTTCTTCTTTCCTTAGGAGCATTCAGAGTCTGGGAATCTTAGTGCCTGTATTATTATTATTATTATTTCAGTTGGCTCATAAAACATGAAGCTGGTCCAAATTGTTCGAATTCCCTCTGGCCTGGCTTGAAACCATCACTTGCGAGATGATTTCTTTCGCAATCGGAAAAGCCAGGAAGGCAATCGGACATTTGGGATTTCTAACAGTGGGTCCATAACCCTATGAGCGATTTTCAAAAAGGGATGGTCCTGGTACATTCAACTGTAGAAAGACAAATAAGGAGTATGCCAAAGGTAACTCTCCCACTCATTTTGTGCATGGGACTTTACAGATGGATCATGGCCAAAGGATGTTAGCTTTACTGATGTGCGTACCGTCAGTGCATACAGGAGTCCCAAGCCAACAAGACCATACATGGGCCCTTGTGAAATGGATGCTACGGCTGCGGTGAGAACAATGAAAGCACCCAGATAATCCTGAAAAGAAAAAAGAAAGAGAAGGAAAATGTTAATGCAATGAAGCAAAGAGAATGAAATATGATCAGTGATGGGATGTCCCCGGTTCCAGACGGATCCCTGGAACCGATAGGACCAATCCCGGAGAGTTCTCCGGGAGGGGAGTCCACTTTTGAGGTGTCTGGTTCCGGACACCTCACCGGAATTTTTTTTAAAAAAAAAATCGGAGCTAAAATGGCTCCAATTGACTGTGCATGTGCAGAAACTCAATCTGACGCATTGCGCATGCGTCAAATTGAGTTTCTGGACATGCGCACTAAATTGGAGCCAAATGGCTCCAATTAAAAAAAAAAATCTTCCGAAGCTGGAGCCGCCCCTTTTTAGAGTGGCTCCGGCAGCAGCGGCGGCAGCCCTAAGAGAAGGGCACCTCCCCTAGCCGGCCACCTGGCTCCCACGGGCACGTTGGTGCCTGGCCGCGCCGTCCGCCCGCGCCACGCCCTCCTAGGGACTTGGGCCCGACAAACCCCCATGCCCTGGGTAAGCCTGGCGAGGCCGAAAAGGCAACGGCCCGAGGAAGCAGCAGGCGCCCGGCAGAAGACGATGCGGTGGTGGCGAGCCCCGCCGGGCTTACCCAGGGCACGGGGGTTTGTCGGGCCCAAGTCCCTAGGAGGGCGCGGTGCGGGCGGACGGCGCGGCCAGGCACCAACGTGCCCGTGGGAGTTCGGTGGCCAGGCAGGGGCTGCAGGCGGCTGTGGCGGCCGTGGCCGGCGGATGCAGGGCCGGCCGCGGCCTTCGTAGGAGGAAACGGCCACAGTCGGGGGCAGCGTGCCTTGCCGGGTGGCCCTGGGCCACATGGAGGTTCGTTGGCGCCAAGGAAGGTAAGTGAGGCTTTTATATTTAGGGTGGGTGGGTGATTTATTTGTGTTTTGGGTGGGTGGTTGTACTTTTATTTAATTTTTATTTTATTTATTTATTTATTTTATTTCTTTAAGTTATTTACGGGTCTGTGTGCATGTTTATTTTTTTATTATTTTTTTTATTTTTGGCCTTGCCCACAACGTCATGACGTCATGACGTTGGCTCCACCCATGACGTCATGACGTCATGACATTGGCCACGCCCATGACGTCCATGACGTCATGGCGTGGTAGTAGAATTTTTGACATCCCATCACTGAAGATGATGATGATGATAATGATGATGATGATGATGATGTAGTTGTAGTTGTAGTTGTAGTTGTAGTTGTAGTTGTAGTTGTAGTTGTAGTAGTAGTTTTGTGTCAGAAGTTATTCTGGGTTGGAAGGGTTTTTTCCTGGATAAACTCTGCTCAGGGGACACCCGAATGAGGCTCCTTTCAGGTCCCTATTTATCTACTTGCAATTTCTTGCTTTTGAACTGCTAGGTTGGCAGGAGCTGGGACAGAGACAGGAACTCACTCAGTCATGCAGTACCTAGGTCTTGAACTGCTGACTTGCTGACCTTCCAGCTAACAAGGCAAGCTTGTTAACCACTGAGCCTCCACAGCCCAGTAGGCCCTATACAACAACCTCACATCTTTCCTTAGTATCGAAAGGCAAGAAACCTGTCCTGGACCCTGTTTTCCATGCAGATTACTGCCACAGCCGAGGCTGATGTACCAGTTTTTGAGACCAATAAGCAAAGTAGCAAGTAGGAAGCTCCTAGTATTATTACCCATTTGGGGTCCATTTCTGAGCAGAGCAATATTTCAATAGTACAGAGCTCAACTAGGATTCTAGGTAAAGGTTAAGGTCACCCATGCTTGCAAGCCAGTCGTATCCGACTCTAGGGTTCAGTGCTCATCTCTGTTTATAGCCAAAGAGCCAGCGCTGTCTGTATCTGCAGATGTTTCTGTAGACATGTGGCAGGCATGACTAGACACTGGAGTGCAAGGAACACTGTTTATCTTCCCACCGAGGTGGTACCTATTTATCTACTTGCGGTTTCTTGTTTTCAAACTGCTAGGTTGGCAGGAGCTGGGACAGAGACAGAAGCTCACTCTATTGTGCAGCACTTGAGTTTTGAATTGGCGACTTGCTGACCTTCCAGTAATCAAGTTCAGCATCTTAACCACTAAGTCACCACAGTCCCTCTTGTGCTCTAGTTTGCAAAGGCTTCATTTCCCTGGTTTCTCCTTTGTTATTTGGTTATTCTAAATTCTGCTCTTCCAGCACCACCCCATTGCCTTTTCTCACCCCAAACCAAACAAGACAACTTAGAAGAGCCCCCATGGTACAGTGGTTAAACAGCAGCATAGCAGCCAAAACTCTGATCACAAACCTGAGTTCGATCCTGATGGGCTCAAGGTTGACTCAGCCTTTCATCCTTCTGAAATTGGTAAAATGAGTACCAGCTTGTTGGGGACAAGATGCTAATATCTTGTGAACAACCCAGAGAGTGCTCCAAGCACTGTGGGGTGATTTATAAGTGTAACTGCTATTGCTAGTTCAACAGCCTCTGGAAGGGTGGAGCATAGTTCTCCACTTCTTACAATTTCTGTTTCCTGTTACAGTACTTGTTTTTTATCTAAATTACCGAGCAAAATTAATCTACGGTTCTATGTATACAGGCCATATTTAAAGTTTGTGGACCTAAGTGGGTTGATGATGACAGGGGCCAGTTCACAAGATTGGGGTGAGAAGAGAGACAAGTCTTTTCCGCTCCTTTCTGTGCCTGGCTGAACTGGGGAAATGTCCAATCCAGCCTGGCTATCTTTTCCGTACGATGGTAACCATGGCATGAATACGTGAAGAAAAATGGGAGGAAAAAACACCCTGAAGAGAAACAGTGCTGAGCTATTTTAAGTAATGCCATATATGACATGGTTATGTTTCCCTGCCAGATGTGCTCCAATACTAATTCTTTGCCCAGCGTCCTGCATCAGGCAAAGCAGATGTCAGGTTCTAAGGTTTCAAAACCGAGGCAGCGACTAAGCTGTACGTACCGTCCTGACCTCCAGCCATCTGTTGGCAGCGGAGAGAAACAAGTACGCAATGTTGTTTGTGTCCGTCAGTTCCAGCATGCGCTGCTTAAATCTGGGTTCGTGCCTGCAAAGGTGAAACAAGTCTTGCGTTAACAATGGGGTGATTCACAGAGCCAATGCTGCAATGGGCAAAGTAATGAGCAGAACTTCATCTGTTCTCTGCTGCTGCTCAACAAGTTTGTCCTGCTAAGCACATGTGGACCAACTTGTGGGGGGGAGGAGACAATGACGATTTTGCAGTGATGGTGAACCTTGGTACTCCAGATGTTCTTGAACTTCAATGTCCAGAATCCCTGATCAGTATGAGTGCTGACTTGGGCCTCTGGTAATTGAAACCCAAGAACACCTGGGCTAAGGATACTTGAAGCTTTTGTTTACATCCTTTAGCTGAAATCTTAGCCCTGGAATGTGGAATATTTAGTCCAGGGATTCTGGGAGGCATTACTAGACACCAGAGTACATGTGTGGAATGTTGTTTACTTCCCACCGAAGTGGTACCTATTTCTCTACTTGCTGTTTCTTGCTTTCAAACTGCTAGTGAGCAGGAGCTGGGACAGAGACAGAAGCTCAGTCCATCATGCAGCACCTGGGTCTTGAACTGCTGACCTGCCAACCTTCCAATCATCAAGTTCAACAACTTAACCACTAAGTCACCACAGTCCCTTGTGCTTTAGTTTGCAAAGGTTTAATCTCCCTAGTTTCTCCTATATTTATTATTTAGTTATTCTAAATTCCACTCTTCCAGCACTATTCCATTGCCTTTTCTCACCCCAAACCAAACAAAACAACTTTTATTCAATTTCAGTTAATCTTCCACTTATTACATGCCATCACATTGATTCCAGCTTATCACAACCCAATGAATGAGTGACCTCCTAAACATCCATCCTTAGTAACCTGCTCAGCACCTGAAAACTCAATGCCATGACTTCTTTTATGAAGTGAATCCATCTCATATTTGGCCTTCCTCTTTTCCTGATGCCTTCAACTTTCCCCAGCATTATTGTCTTTTCCAACACGTTTTGCTTCCTCATGATGTTCCCAAAGTAGGATAGCCTCAGTTTCCTCATTTTTGATTCCAAAGAAAGTTCAGGCTTCTCCAATATATGTGTTTATAATTCTAGCTGTGCAGCCTTATCATATCCATTTTGTTTATTTTTGGATTACATTTATATACAGTAAAACACTGGATAACGATTGGATCGGATAACACTAACATTGCATAACATTAAGTAATCTGGGGAGGAGAATTGGATCAAATAATGTTAAGGTCCTATGGGATGTATTGGATAACAACCGCTAAAGCCTGTGCGGTTACAATGTATCTCTATGGAGCTTTAACGTTATCTGATCCATCCCATAGGATTTTAGCATGCATCGGATAACACTAAAAATCTGATACTACCAAGACTTGTGAAACCGGTGTTTTACTGTACCACCTTTCCTTTCCTCTGTTCTAAGGATAACCAAGTTAACTGGTTTTTCTCTCCCCCCCCCCCTTACACTAATCTTGTGAGATTGGCTGGACTGAGAAAAGATAACTGTCCCCCAGTTCACCCAGTGGATTTCAGGGCTGAGCGAGGATTTGAACCTAGGCCTTCTGCATGCATGCCCATCATCTAACTGCTGCAATACACCGGTACCCACAGGTAAGATACAAAAGTGCTGAATCCTATTGCAGAGATGAGAAATGTATGCCTAGTAACCACATATCACTGAAACTGAAAATCTCAATAGTGTTCATGAGGGCAGACTTTTGCATTGGGGGTGGGGGGTGGGGGTGGAGACTTGCAAACAAGGAACATGCGTGTGTTCTTCTTCTTCCATGTCTAGTCCAGAGGTACAACTGCCAAAATAAAGGCATCTTTGGGTGAGTTCATTCTGCAGTTTCTTTCGCCTGAGTTAGTGTGAGAAAGATTAGCTGGAAACACAAGGTTGCCGTTACCAGGGTACGCCAAATTGTGTTTCAAAAATACAGTACCACAATCTTCAAGGAGCCTCTTTCTATGTACCTTCAGTCATAAAACAAAGCAAGGTAATTTGCAAACTGCAAGAGATGAGGGGAGTTCTTGCTGTGACAATCACATACAGCCGGCATTAGAGGAATAATGGGCCATCTGTAACACACTCCTTGCTCTGAGATAGATCAGTCCATTGAGGAATGAATTCACCAAAAGTTGACTTCATTTTGGTAGTTTAAAGCAGGAGTGGTCAACCTTTTTATGCCATGGGCCTGACCACACCCCTAGACATCTGAGTGTGCCAGACCACACCCCCAGAAGCTGTCAGAAATGTGCCCACTTCTGTATTTATGGCAGCCACAGGCACGTTTGCACATGTGCTGTACGGCTGATGTAAATGTGTCCACTTCCACTTCCAGAGGTGATGATGGGCCGGATGGTATGGCGTCATGGGCCAGGTCTGGCCGTAGGCTGGGAACCCCTGGTTTAAAGTCTGGCCTAGGCATGAAAGAAGAAATGCCATTTTGCCAAACAGACATAGGGCATTCCAGTTGTCTGGCCTTTAACCAGCTGTGATTGGACATTTGCATAATTCTCAAATCTCCTTTCTTCCCAATAGCTACCTCCGAGAAATGTCACCATGATGCACACCCACATTTTCCCATTAGAATAAGAGAGGAAAAATCCTTCTTGCTTCAACTTGGACTGCAGACCTTCAGCTAGAGTGCTGTTTAGAAAACTGTAAATACTTGCAGATGGATTGTATAAAGTGTGTCCTATAAATGTCAGCATTGAGCTTCCGGATTGGTAGAAAGAGAGAACAACTCTTTGTTCATTTATTATACTAGGAAAGAGTAGAGTGCTTGCAGTTTGCTCTGGTTCTGCTTTCTGCAAACCAAGAAATAGCCATTTTGCAATTGGGATGTTCTTGACCCAAGACAAAACCTGCCTTGAAACAAGACTTTTCCAGTTTGATTATGAACCTTACAATCAGAAAGGTCCGAAGTTGCCTGTTCGTGATCTAAATACAGGGAAAACCTGAAAGTGTGAGGTCTGATTTAAAAAATAAAGGGATCTTAGAGTGCCGAGACTGCGGTGGCTTAGTGGTTAAGACGTTGAACTTGATGACTGGAAGGTTGGCAGGTCAGCAGTTTGAGACCTGAGTACTGCACAATGGAGTGAGCTCCTGTCTCTGTTCCGGCTCCTGCCAACCTAGCAGTTTGAAAGCAAGAAATTGCAGGTAGATAAATAGGTACTACTTCAGTGGGAAGGTAAGCAGTGTTCCATGCACTCCAGTGCCTATGCATGCCTGTCACATGTCCACAGAAATGTCTGCAAACGTAGACAGCCTGGCTCTTTGGCTATAAACAGAGATGAGCACTGAACCCTAGAGTCAGATACGACTGGCTTTCAAGCAAGGGCAACCTTTAGCTTTACTATCTCAATGTGTCAACAACGTTACCAGGAGTGATTAAAATGTTTTAATATTGAGTTTGTTTATTTAAAACATTACATCACCCATCTGTGATATTTTCCCACTCTGGGTGATGTACAGCAATTAAAGCCAGAAATATACAATGAAATATATCAGTTGGCTGTGTCTCAACCTTTTACACCAGGGGTGCCCAAACTTTTTGGGCAGTGGGCCAATCATGTAGTTCAGGAAGCCGGTCACTAAGGCCCGGGGGCCGGATGCAGCCCCCGATGCCAATTCATCCGGCCCACAAAGCCCTTGTCGCTCTCCTGGAAGCGGAAGTAAAACGCGCCCATACGGGTGCATTTTACTTCCGCTTCCAGGAGCAACAAGGGCTTTGCGGGCCGGATGAATTGGCATCAGGGGCCGCACCCAGCCCCCGGGCCTTAGTTTGGACACCACTTTTACACTCTACTGTATGTTTCATCATCCAGGCTAAGAGAAAACCCAGAGTCCTTCCATGATAAAAGCAAAAGCTTGCTTTCCCCATGAGATACATTTATATGTTTACATGTGTTTTTATTATCTGTATATTTAATATTTAGACTAAGTTTTTAGGACATTAAAAACTGCAATACAGTACTATTGTCAAGAGTAAACATTAACCAAAATTGCAATTTAATTTGTGCTTGAAAAGTATAACAATATTGTGGAGATTATAGCTATGGTAACTATAAAACAGAAAGCTATAACATTAAAAATATTGTAGCTGTGTTGGAAATAAATGGTAATGTTATGTCCCAAACCAACACAAATAATAGTTCTATCATTGGTGTTTTGTAAATCCCATGTCCCTCCTAAACTATTTCTGTGCCCCATCACTGGGGCACATACTTGTCTGAGAACTATTGGTCTAAGACCATGATGGCGAACCTTGGCACTCCAGATGTTCTTAGATTTCAATTTCCAGAAGCCCAAGTACTCTGTGAATCCACACGAATGGGTTTACTGCAATTCATCTGACCCGCACTGCCCTCGTCGCTCCCGGAAGTGGAAGTAAAACGCTCCCGTATGGTTAAGACTCCTCCGGGTTAACCCTTCCTCCGTACGGGCGTGTTTTACTTCCGCTTCCGGAAGTGACAAGAGCTACGTAAGCCAGATGAATCGCAGTAAACCCATTCGTGTGGATTCATAGGGTACTTGGGCGTCTGGGAACTGAAGTCCAAGAACATCTGGAGTGCCAAGGTTCGCCATCACGGGTCTAAGATAACAATACCTTCCTTCTTGTATTTTATTCTTCATAATGCCATGGCCCGCCCTGATATACACACACAATAAATAGTGACTGGGGTATGTAATTCTAGTGTAGTTTGACTTGATTCCCACTGCATGTGTGATTGCAAAGGACGCCCTTTTATGCCAAGAGAGTTTCTGTTTGAATAAGGAGATGCCTAAATATCACTTCACCCAAGCACTGTAACTCTTGAACTGCTTGCCTTGAAGCAATGGAAAAAGGAAACCAGATTCTGCTCAATATTGGCTCATATCTTCTTATATGGAGACACTGGCAGAGCACAAACCAAGTAACTTTGGGGGATGGAATGTCCTCAGGTTAAGAAATCATCATAGACATTATCAGTTGCATACTGACTTTTATGATTCAGTGTGCAAATTACATCTGCAATGCCTACGGGGATTTTGTAATTTGGAGCCATTCACCTCCCAAAGTTATATTATTTGCATTGTTACACAAGAGGGGTTTAGCCAAACTATCCTATAAACATGCTTTTCTGCCTACTAGGCATGCAAAAAGATTGCTACCAGATTGCAGCTATGAGAAGATTCATATCAGAAGTGCCCCCACAATTCAAATCCCATCCTTCAACACTAAGCAAGAGAATGACCCTCAAGATCATCTCAATGGATATGTGCCTCAAGTCTGTCAGCTCAGATCCAGGAAGAGCTTTATGGCAACGAACACTCTTGAGGGTATGCAAGAGCAAAATCAAATTATAAGATGGAGGAAGGAGTTCACTAAACAAAGAATAACATAAAAGGAGGATATGGCTGAAGAACTTGACCTCCCCTACGTCACTTAGAAGACACTGAATAGGCTGAGGGTCAGAATCCCTACATGGAATACCAACAAGTTCCAGTGGAGTCTACTGGCAAACAGCAACACATTGTGTGAACGTGGAGAGATACAGAATCCGGCTCATTTGCTAGTTTGCCGATTGCTACCAGAAAGTTTGGCCAACAGCAAAACCAAGAAAGTGGCTTCATTTTGACAGTCCAGGGTTTGATCAGGACACAAAGGAAGAAGAAGAATTCATCACCGTGAGCACTGCGGGGCTGGGCTGATGGGACTGGCCGCCCAATAGCATGTGCAGGGCTCCATTTTTCCCATTCCAGCCTTGCGAATTAGGACTGTCTGCTCCAGCTCTGGATTGTTTCCCTTTGGCATCCACGGTGCCCCCCCCCCTTTCCCCTCACAGTCACTCCACAGTGGAAATTCTGACACACACAATCTGTATCTTTTCATCTGCATCCAGCACTTCTTCTCCAGCACATTCATAGACTCACTATCCTACTCAGATGGAGAACAAAACAGTCACCCAAATCCCTCTCTAACTGGTCTGTACTATCCTGAGGTTAATGAGTCAAGGGAATGCATTATAGCTTGACGGGGACATAATGAACTCAGACCAAAGGGAAACAACAACTACCAAGCTAAGTCCAGTAAACTTTAGGTTTTCTGTCGTAGCCCTGAGATGAAAGAATACTATATTGGCTGCTAAAGAGACAGAAAGAGGTGGATATAGCTTCATTGATGTTGAGGAAAATTAAAGTGAGGGAGGATAGAAAAATACCATTTTCAAAAATAAATATCATAGGTTTAGCTCAGGGGTGCCCAAACTACATCCCGGGGGCAGCCCCTGACCTCTGACACCAATTCATCCAGCCTGTGAAGCCCTTGTCACTCATGGAAGCGGAAGTAAAATGCGCCTGTACAGGCACATTTAATTAATTCTGCTTCCAGGAGTGACGAGGGCTTCGCAGGCTGGATGAATTGGTGTTGGGGGCTGGGGCCAGCCCCTGAGCTGTAGTTTCGGCTCCCTGAACCACATGACTGGCCCACAGCCCAAAAGGCTTAGATTGTACACATTGGGGTGGGTGTGGGGGGGATGAATTGCAACATCCAGGATTTTTAGCTAGTATGACCATTGGATATGCTGGTTAGAGTGAGTGGGATGGGAGGCAGATATTCTGTGGTCTTTTTTATGTGCGTTTCTGGTATGTTTCCTTCCCTCAACTTCACAGTAGCCTGAAGGGAAAACAACTCCCTTTACGATTGTGAATCAAACTAGAGGCTACGAAGAGTTCATATGATCCACGAATAGCCTTTCTTTTTCTACTACAACATGGCTTCCTCAGGAATACATGCCTCGGTGATTATACTTGCAAATGAAGCCCATGTTCACCTTCCATTGGTCAACAGCTGCAAGGGAGGCCTGCAAGTACTATGTCAAATGTCTTCCACCCAACTGAGGGAATATATCTTGTTGGAACTTGGTAAATGTGTCATCTAGCTGGGCTCTCAATTGAACAGGCTTGTCAGAGCACATGTGCCATGTCAATTCAAAGAGAGGTCCGCATTTACCCACCTGAATGCTCTGATAGTGGTGAGGCCCTCAGCTGTCTCTGAGAAGTGGCACAGGAGAGGCAGTTGGGTGCTGTCATCAAGCTCCTGGAGGTCCCTGCCACCCAGAGAAGACAGGTATGTAGGTAGGAGAAAGCAGGAAAGGGGAAAACAATTAGCAGGAAAATGGCAAACAAAGAACGCTTAGTTTCTTTAATTTAATAATTAATACATATACTCCCTCATAGTGTTTAGTGCACTCTCTGGATGGTTAACAAGATCATTAGCATTCTGACCCCAACATGCTGGGTACTCACTTTACTGACCTCAGAAGACTGATTCAGCCTTGAGCCCCATCACGACTGAACTCACAACATCAACAGTTTTGACTTTAGTACAGCAGTTTAACCACTGCTCATCAAGGGCTCCTTTATAATTTGATTTCCCTAATGTCTAAGGTTGGGTTGGAGAGGATGAATTGAATTCAGTGCTTGGAAATGGTCACTCTCTGGGTTAGAATGCCCCTAACTGCAGTTCCCATCTTCCCTCAACAACAAATGTTCTAAATCTCAAAAACATCTGGGGGGGGGGGGAGAACACACCTTCTTCATCCCTAGTTTAGGACTTCGATTAATATTATCAGTAGGAGGTAAATGCCATTATTATGACAGAACATGTTACCTGTTGGTATTAGGCTTATTTTTTTAAAAATAAGAAATATATTGGTAAAAAACTTACTTGGATGCAACTCGGAAGTATTTCTGGATAAAATAAAAGGCTATGCCAAGTGGCAACAGAGCGACCATGAAGAGTGGAGTGGCATACGAAATAATCCCAATGGCGGACAGGCAGAGCAACGTGGATCGTGAGAGGGACTCCAGAGTGGGTGGAATGTGCTACACCAAAGAGAAAGTTTACGCATTACATTATGCTAATGTTTGGCTCCTTGTAGTGAAATGCTTTTCTGTTCAGTGGATTTGTCAATTATTAATCAATTATCTCACCTGATCAATAATATTTGTATCAGCAGAGAAGCGATTGAGAATCAGCCCCAAAGGTGTCATATCGAAGAATCTGTTAGATGAGGAGAAAAGTGAAAGGTTTTAAGGAAAGGGATACTGCTATATTTCTCTGTGATCTGAGTTATCACACTATAGGGCCATGATGGTGAACCTTGGCACTCCAGCTGTTCTTGGACTTCAGTTCCCAGCAGCCCAAGTCCCTATGAATCCATATGTGCAGTAAGCCCATTTGTGTGGATTCACATGGACTTAGGCTTCTGGGAATTGAAGTACAACAACAACTGGAGTGCCAAGGTTTGCCAATCACTACTATAGGGTGCTGGGGCAGAAGGGGAGTTCATTGAAGGGGCTATAGAAAGCTGGCACCCAAAACTTGGGAATGCCAACATTGGCAATGAAGAAAAGGCTTGGACTCCACATAAATAAGTGTGTGTGCACTATATAGATGCATAAGCAGAATCAAGAAGGTAGACTACATTGTGTTTTGCTTGCAAACCACCTTCCTCTTTCCTTGTATATCCAATGGCCCTAGCTAAGCTTCTCTACAAGTTCCAAGTGTCTACTCACACCCCCTTGGCACCAAAAAGATCCAACCCCTCTCATAAGTCTCACTTTTGTGGTATTGTATTATCCCACTCTTTCTTTACCATCTCATATTTAACTCTCAATAGATCAGGCTATGGTTATAGACATTAAACAAGAGGTCAAACTGCTGATGGCATTTTTTAAAAAAGAGATCAAACTGTGGATGGTTATAGGATTTCTATTTTATTGAAGGGTTTGGCTTTGGTTAATGTCCAAACGATTGAAGTCAAAGGCCCAAAGGCCCTTTGGTGAATAAAATTGTCACTGAGTGAACAGGTCATCAAATAAAGTCCAAAAGCCCCATAATGGCACCTTAATAAAATGATTTGTCTAATTTTGATGTACCTGATTGGTCCAAGAATGATCTTGTTGAGAAGGACATGATGGAGGTTCTTAGCTGCTGTCAGGCCCATCCATTCTACTGTCAAAGACGTGACAAGGCAAAGCACAATTCCTGCACCACTTAGGATACTGAACACAGCCACGTTGCATGTCTGTGCAAAACATAAGTTAAAAGATGCATTTTTCATCCTGGGAAGGAATATCAAACACACACACACATCATGGATATGTTTGTGTCTACAGAGTAGACCACCAGGTGGTCATAGTTCCAGAAGACCTCAGCACTCTGTGTGATTCCTACTCAAATTAATGGAAGGTTAAGAAGCTTGCCTTTTTAGCTGGAAGGCTGGCAAGCTGGCAGTTTGAGACCCAGGTACTGCATGATAGTTTGCGCGCCCGTCTCTGTCCCAGCTCTTGGAGACATGAAAAGAGCCTCATTCAGGCGTCTCCTGAGTGGAGTTTCTCCAGCAAAAATCCTTTCAACCCATAATAATTTCTGACATGACATTGTTATTATAGCACTTTGGGATAAAATATGAAATTTTATGATCTCCTTTGTGTGTTCCTGTGGAAGTCCTGCTAAGACATAGGACTGATTTATAATTTCAATATTGACATGAAGCTGAAACAGGGTTAACTAAATATTGGAAAATTGGAACAATTAAAGCTCTAAAGGAGGGTTAACAAATAAATTCAGTAATGATTCTCTTCCCAGAATATATCTTTTGACTGAATGGTTGATGTTGGTGTTGGTGTAAAATGTGACATTTAAAGCATTTATTATTCCCATGGGACTTTCCATAAATGCACAGGATCCAATTTAAAAAACTGTCACTCAAATCACAAACACTGGAGAGTGATTTGGTATATAAACATGATTTCATTCCCCAACACCTCTTTCATGATTTAAAAACCACTTGTTTAGAAAATAGATGGAACTAGCCAGACACTTCTTGTTTCGAAGAAAAGCTTTCTGAGACAAAAAACAGGTACTCCATAAAGGCCAGGTTTGGTCTACATGCCAAATTTGTATTGGAAAGGAATAAGGCTTGGTTAATTCCCTTTTCTATGGTTAATGGATAACAATTGAATAGAGGAAGCATAAGAGAATAGCTTAAATCTCTTTAACCACCCTCTTTACAGTAACTAGCATTTTGTACAGTAAAAATAATCAGTTCTGGAGCATTGTTAAGTCTCTAGATACATTCAGAAGAATAAAGAAAAGTTTTGAGTAAATAGTCTGTCTTATATAGAAAATTGGCTCCATGCAACAAATAGTCAGAAGACCAAAAAGGGAGAGCAAACAAAAGAACCAAAATGAGTAAACAGGAAGAGAAAGGGGGAGACTTTCCTTCAAGTCCCAAAGGTGAGAAAACTTCACCAATTGGTAAGTGGCAAAAGACAGACAGCTCCTTTAGCCTGCAAAAGTCTCTCACACTTATATCCAGCATTAGTAGCATGCAAGATTGTTACTATCTCAACAATTTGTATATGGTCAAAAGCCCAATTTGCAATTTGTCCCCCTCCAAATGGGATGCGTATGTCTGGGTGCTTGCCTGGGTCCCAGAACTGGAAATTAACTCCCATATTGACATAAGGCCAGCAAAGTACATTCTGCTGCAATGACCATTTCTGACTAATGAGCTCAGCCAACAGTGCTCACAATGGCAGATGAGAACTAGGACAATTAATCTTCCCAAAGAAACTACATTAAGAGACATAGATATTCAAAGCCTTCTGAAAAGGGTAAAAAAATTTATTTTTCAGAAGTCCTTGAGATTTAAGTCAGTTCGAAGGTATTCTTTTGAACACTAATTTATTGCCTTGTAAATTAAATTAAAAGGACTGTAGTGGTGGCTTAGTGGTTAAGACGCTGAACTTGACCACTGGAAGGTCGCAGGTCGAGACCTGATTGCTGCACGATGGCCTGAACTGTCCGAGTTCCTGCCAACCTAGCAGTTTGAAAGCAAGAATTTGCAAGTAGATAGACAGGTACCACATCAGTGGGAAGGTAAACAGTGTTCTCTGCACTCTGGTGTCTAGACATGCCAGCTACATGTCCATGGAAATGTCAGCAGATACAGACAGCACTGGCTCTTCTTTCAAAGGTTTGAGCTGCCCATTTATTTTTTGCTAATTGTTCCAAGCATATTGGTTTACCTTTCTGGCAGGCTCTTCTGTGGAACACAAGGTCTGATTTTTGTTCATTGATGTCCACTGGGCCAACCAATAATCAATGGCAACAATGACTGAATGTTTCAGTAGCTTAGAGAAAATCATCAGGGAGAGCAGGAGAAACCCTCCTGATGTAAGGTAGAGCCAGCAGGTTTTCCACGGCATCTTTGTCCTTTGACGCATTGCTGTCAACATGTTGTCATCCTCCTCCTCTTCCTCTTCTTCCTCTGAGAGGTCAAAAAAGGGCAACTTATTTAGCCAATTTGTCCTATATACCTTAGTTACCCACTAACTGTTGTAACGTGCAAAAGAGTTTGCACTAGCAATAGCAATTGCACGTATGCACTGCTCCATAGCACATAGTACACTCTCTGCACATTTCACAAGATAATTAGAATTTTTCCTCCAACGTGCTGGGTAATCATATTTTACCAACCTAAAAAGGATTGAAGGCTGAGTCAACCTTGATCTTCTGTTGAACTGAACTCAGATAGTGAGCAGTTTTGGTTGGTTAACCACTGTGCCACAAGGACTCTTTACTCAAATATCTAAAAGCTTGGATTGATTGATTGATTGATTGATTGATTGATTGATTGATTGATTGATTGATTGATTGATTGATTGATTGATTGATTGATTGATTGATTTGCTTTATGGTCCATGCCTCCTTCCTATTTCCAACTTCTCTAACAATATTTTGGATTACTATGTTCAAATTTGGACAGAGATGAGTTTTCAAAGGCTGAGCAAGGCTGCTGGTGATCAGATATTTTTAGGTGACTAATTCATAGGGTCAACATAAGTTGGAATTGACTTTGCAACAGATAACAATATCATGTAGACATTTTAGCTTTTTATCTATTATGAAATACCTTTTATTAACAATTTTGACCATACCAGTGGGAGTGAGTGAGCATCAGTAGATTCCTATTTCTCGATGTTTATCATCTATTCCACTGATGGTGAACCTTAGTAGTCCAGCTGTACTTGAACTTCAGTTTCCAGAACCCCTGATCAGCAGGAGTGTTGACTTGGGGTTCTGGTAACTGAAGTTCAAGAACACCTGGCATGCCAAGATTAGCCATCACTAATCTATTCCTATTCTTTCCTTCTGTTTTAGTAACTATTGTTTAAAGTAAGGGGACAATGGAATGAAGGCAAGGCATTATTTATCAGTACCTTCATCTTCATCCTCAAATTGTGCTTTAGATTCTCTTGGATACATTGCTCTTCGGAGAGTCTTCCTTTCCAAAGCGGTTTGGTCAGCTTCCATATCCTACCATCAAAATCAAAAGTTTTAGTGTGAGGACTACTTAGAACAAGAGACAATTAGTTGACGAAATGAGAGGAGTTGTGTCAGACAAATTGTGTCTAACAGGATCCAGTTGTTTTTTCCATAATACATGATGGATCAGTTGGGTAATCAAACCCTGGCTTAATTGAGACTTATTAAGACAGGATATGAATAAACCTTGCTCTGCCCATTTGCAGAAGGAGGGGGCAAATCCAGGAAGCCTCAGTTTCCCATTATGTCATAGACAGAACTGGAAGTTTCCTAAAATACCAGAGTATGTATGGTACAAATTGTGTTCCCAATCATAGACTGCCTGTAATTCATTAGCCGCCATTCTCGATTCGTTGAGAAATAATAGTAAGCTGTGGCTGACTGTGAATTCCTGGTTTGTTGGCTTGTTCACAAGAAGCAAAGCAGAAATACAGAGGTTAAAAACATTTCTATTTCTTTAATTTCCCCTTTATTCAACAATCTTAACAAATATTTATCCCCAATCCAGTTGATATTCTTATCACTTTTATATATCTTTCCCCCCCGCGAGCAGTGGTGGGATGTCAAAAAAATTTCTACCCCACCCTGATGTCATTACAGTGTGGGCAGAGCTAACATCATGACATCATGACATTGTGGGCGGAGCCAAAGAAAAATAAAAATAAAAATAATAAAATAAAAATAAGCACACACATACACCACTCAACCGACCCACCCACAACACAAGGACAGCAAGGAGGACAGCAAGGAGGCCGTGCATACACGCCAAGCACTGTAGGCATGCATGCACACCAAGTGCTTGGCGTGCATGCGCAGTGGGGGAACCAGTGAAAAGGTAAGCCCTGAAGGTGGTCCCCCCAAAAAGCTGCTGCCGGTTCTCCGGGACACTGGGAAAAGTTACTACCAGTCCTGGCGAACTGGTGAGAACCTGTTACATCCCATCACTGCCCGTGACTGACTGGACCCTCTTTACTCCTTGGTTTATTTTTCTATATCCCTTTGTACAGAGGGCTGAATTTAGGGCTATGATGCTGCCTGTTTGCACTGGAAATCTATAGTGAGAACCGTCTGGCTGGAAATGCCCCATGTTCAATTAGCACGGAAGTCCAGTGCTTAACTGGGGAGAAGCAAATGTGGGAAAATAAATAAATAAAAAGAAGTCCAATGTGTAACGATATGGAGCCATTGCTCTCAAAATAGAGAAAGGTAGAGAAAACACAAGCAAGAAGGTGAAAATACTGTAGATAGTCATGGCTTACAGGATATGGGGAAATGAAAAGAAATAACAAGCACTCATGCAAAGCAGTTGTAAAAATGTCAGGCTGGCAAACAAGATTCAGGTCTGTAACCAGTTTGGGAGTGAGAACAATGTAGGGCATCTTAAATCCTTCCTGGACAATGAATTGCTCAAGCCAAGCCATGATAGTGACATTTTAACAGCCACGAGTAACCCTACTTTGCCTCCTTCAAACATCTGTCCTCTAATGAGATATCACTTTACAATAGGAGTAGGTGGTTTCCAATTTGCTGGCATTCTGACAAATGTACTTCCTAATTCATATATTTGATTAATTTTAATTAATATATAATATAATTAATTAATTAATGTCTGGCCAGACATCCTGCTACGGCAATGGAGTAGACCGTACATCCAGCGATTCAACGCGGTGGTTAACTAACCTGACTCCATAAAGGGGCCAACAGCTACAGGTGGATGACCCCTTTAGGTGGGGTGATGCCCCCCCTCAGTGGAGGAAATGCCACTGGAAACCATTATATTGGTCCTAATGGCAAAATGAACATAGGGAGAACTCTGATTCCCAACAGTCATGGAGGTGGAAGAGGCCATGCCAGATGTGTTCTCTGTGTTCGCCCCGGCCCTCTGGAACCTCCTTCCAACTGAGCTGCGCATGCAGACAGAGCTCCTGTCCTTCAGGAAGAACTTAAAGACCTGGCTGGCAGGACAAGTGTGGGGTTCCAGGGATGGGGGATCCCATGTGGGGTGGTTAGTCTAGGGATACTACCCTTGACGACACCCCCAGATACTGTTTTTAGTTTATGAATTTTAAATTTTTTATATTGATGTGTTTTATTCTGTGCTGTAAGCCGCCCAGAGTCGGGCTTGCCTGATTGGGGCGGGTTAGCAAGTGTGAGAAATAAATAAATAAATAAAATAAAGGCACTGTGAAGGCACACCTTGTCAATATCCTCAAGGCTGCAGCAGTCCATTGCAGTCCTGGTGTTAAATCCTGCATGTCTCATTCATGTGTGCCACAGGAGATGGCTCCGACATCATACTGTGTGGGTCATTTCACGGCAAGCTGGGATCTACCTTAAACAAATTCATGCCAATGACATTTTTCCTGCTTCAGGGAAAAATGCATTCTTGGATATGAGTTGTAGTCGACGAATTAATTTTAACAAAAACAAATTTGAACATAACAGTTGTGTTCCAAGGGCAAAAGGGAATTTATCTTAACTATGATGGAGGAGAGACAGACTCAGCTCTAAATACATACCGTAGTACAAAGTATGAGTCAAAAGCTTGCCCTTCCTCCACCTTACCTTTTCTAATTCCTGGTCTTGCCGATTCATCAGAGTTTTCCAATGCTCATACAGCTCCACATCTTGTGTTTGGATGTCCTTCAAAGTCCCTTCTCTAAGAACAGTTCCGTCTTTCATGGCAATGATCTAAGAAGGTAGAAAACTAAGGACATGTTTTTACAGCAACATAACATTGGAAAAGGAATAACATTAAAGGAGGGTATGGTTGAGGACCTCAACCTCCACTATGTCACTCAGAGGACTCTGAATAGGCTGAGCATTTGAGTCCTTAAATGCAAGACCAACATGCTTAAGTGGGAGCTGCTGGCCGAAAACAACATGCTCTGTAAATGTAGAGAGATACAGAATCCGGCTCATTTGCTGGTTTGCCGATCACTACTGGAAACATGCACCAATGTGGACTTAAGTTTGGTCAACAACAAAGCCAAGAAGGTAGCTTCATTTTGGCAGTTTAAAGTTTGAACTGGACATGAAAGAAGAAGTAACATAATATTCTTTTCTTTCTTTTTTTTGCCTCGAAAATCAGTGACACAAAAGTTATATTCAGTTCAGTTGGGGGGCACAGAAATCACATGTACTTGCCATGTTGTAGAGAGAAGCACCTAACTCCCATTGCTTCTGTTCCTGTTGTCAAGTAATGTGTCTGAAGAGGATGGTATCCTCATGAGTCAGGATGCTGAATTTCTGAGATTCCCACTCCACCAGAGACAACAGAAGCTCTATAACCCCCCTGCTTTCCATGTGTAGAAGAATGATGAGGGCTGGGCTAGTAAATAAACCCAATTTTGGAACAATTTAATAGGGTTATCTTAATAGGGTCAAAACTGTGAGTCTCAATAAGGAACTTTCCTATTTTCTGCTGGCTGTAAACTAAACTGCTCAGGAAAAAGCAGTTGGGATTCTGAGATGCCAATGTTGGCAGTTATATGATGCCAGGAAGACAGGTAAGATGCAAGAGATTTTGTCAACATAGTTTTTGACCTTTTTATCAGATTTCTTAGATGATTATGAGGTCTAAAACACCATCCTCATCAGTTTTGTCCATCACCTCATCAGTTTTCTCATGAAAAAGGTCCTCCCCACAAACAGGAAAGGTCCTCGAACCTAGCATGGGGTTCCTCTGACAAACCTTATGACCTTAGCCAGGTATATCGATGCAAGGCAATAGAAACAGTCAAGTTGCAATCATGGCACTCCACGGAGTATCTCACTGACAACATCTGCTGCATGGCCAGAGACATGGCCTCTTGCTGAAAGATGAGAGCCAAAACCTTATCTTCTGGCAGGCTATTTATGAGGGGCAATATCTTATCCCACAGAAATTGACGCAAGCCCTACTGCAAATTGAAAAACTGCACCAATGCACAATTTTCAAAACCACACTAGGGCTTCTATCATCATTCAGTTGGTGGTGGGAGGCTTCCTGCCTACCAACAGTGCTGGAATCAGGGCAACAGAGTCCTCAACTCCTTGATATGATGCAGAAATTCTGCCACCGTAACCTTAAAAGCTACTGTGGGTTATCTGAAGACATGTAGTTCCTGCCTGTGAGAAGTGCAGGAACTGGAACAACAACAAAAAGTTGCACTGTGTTTTCATCACATGCCCTTTCGCCATCTGGACTGCGCTCTCGCTCTTGCTGACTCTGCAGTTGTTTTATGATTGCAGACTTGATCCCAGATTAGCAAGGTCTGGGCCTGGGTTACATGTTGTCTCTAGTAGAAGGATGTATTAAACCAGCACACTAGAGTCCTAATATAACCTTAAGGCAACATGCCCTGAGAATATGGTCTCCTTCTCCAATTCCTTCCTTCCTTCCAACAGGGAACACATTAGCTGAAGGATGAATCTGGAACACCTTATATACTTTCTCTTCCCTTGATGGCTCCTGCATGTCACATTTCTCCAACTGAGTGGTAAGGTGGGGGATACCAACCTGATGCTTTTCTTCCACAACTCCCAAGACCCTCACCATTGGCCATTCAGGCTGGGACTGAGGGAATTATAGTCCAATTGCTTTTGGAGGGCCACACATTCGACACCCTGAACTATTAAAAGGGGGGTGCCATAACAGAGGCCAGATCTGTAAGGTGTATTCATTAATCCCTTTAAATGAAAGAGTCATAGGCTGAGGACAACACAAACTCATCTGTCATATGATTTATAGCAAACTTACAACAGAATATGGAATGACGGAGTGGTTTGGAATAGGAAAAGGAGTAAGACAAGGCTGCATTTTATCACCCTGCTTATTCAACTTATACACAGAGCACATAATGCGCAATGCAGGGATGGAGGAATCACAATTTGGGATCAAAATTGCTGGCAGAAACATAAACAATTTGAGATATGCAGATGACACTACCTTAATTGCAGAAAGTGAGGAAGACCTAAATAAGCTCCTGATTAGGTTGAAAGAAAAGAGTGCAAAAGCTGGCTTGAGATTCAATATAAAGAAAACCAAGATAATTGCAACCGGCCCTATCAGTCCCTGGAGAATAGATGGGGAAGAAATAGAAACAGTGACAGATTTTACTTTCCTAGGATCCAAGATCACTGCAGATGGTGATTGCAGCCATGAAATAAAAAGGCAACTGATTCTTGGGAGGCAAGCTATGAGAAACCTGGGGAACATAGTGAAAAGTAGAGACACCACATTGCAAACAAAAATTCGTATTGTCAAAGCAATGGTATTCCCGGTGGCAATGTATGGTTGTGAGAGCTGGACCATTAGGAAAGCTGAACACAGAAGAATAAATGCCTTTGAGATGTGGTGTTGGAGAAGAGTTTTGAGAGTCCCCTGGACAGCGAGGAGAACAAATAGGTTGGTCTTAGAAGAAATCAACACTGACTGCTCCCTAGAAGGTCAAATAGTAAAGATGAAGATGAAGTACTTTGGACATCAAATGAGAAGAGAGGGTTCACTTAAGAAGACCTTGATGCTGGGAAAGGTGGAGGGCAAAAGAAGAAGGGGGTAGCCAAAAATGAGATGGCTACATGGTATTGTGGATTCAGTGGGCACAGAGCTGGGTGGGCTGAGGAGGATGGTGAAGGACAGAGGTGCATAGAGGACAATGGTCCATAGGGTTCCAAAGGGTCAGAATTGACTGTGCGACTGAACAACAGGAACAATAAAACAAAACAAAATCCCAAAGAGAGGGGAAAGTTATTTTCTGAGTTACAATCCCCAGGATATCACAGAATGTCCACTAGCTGGAGTATTGATTTGGAGGGAATGTACTTGAAAAAAACAAGTTTCTACACAAGAAATTAAGTAACATTTCCGCAAAATCAATTAGACAACATGATAGCCATTACTGTTCATATTATTGAAACAGAAGCTGAAATTCAGAAATAATGAGTTTATCTTTAGCTAATGAATAGAAAAGATAAAACATTGGGCTTCTGTATGTTTGTTTAATTCATGCTATTTTATTTGGGTCAAGTCCTCAGGTTATTACAGAGCTGAAAATCCATAGGCACCTGCATGATTATGCAAAGTAAAACCTCTTTGATCTAACAATCTATAGGTTACATGAAAAGCTGACACTTAGAAATCAGAGTTACTCTAAGTAGAAACACTAGTCTCACTATGATTATTCTTTTAGCATGAATTACTAAGCTTAACTACTGTGCATGCGTCTCTTACCCAATCTGCATGTGGCAGGTATTGCAGTTTGTGAGTCACTAATACAAGAGTCCTTTTGTCATCTTTCAGAAATTTCAAAATGCCTTCTTGCATTAGGTGGTCACTTAGATGAATGTCCAAGGCTGAAAATGGGTCATCCTGGAATAACATATATGGCAACAAGACACGATTGGTGAGAAATTTGCTCCTGTGGATTTTGGTGGTGATTGGGTTCTCAACATGGACTTCGTGTACACCCTAGACCAGTGATGGCCAACCTTGGTACTCCTGGTGTTCTTGGACTTCAATTCCCAGAAGCCCAAGTTAGTGCACCTGCTGATCAGGGCTTCTGGGAATTGAAGTCCAGGAACAACTGGAGTGCCAAGGTTCACCACTGCTGTCCTACTCTGAGCTGTGGCTGGTTATGATGGAATTTGAAGAACAATGCATGAGCTACACTCAAAATCTAGCTTAATTCTTTTGCCTCAAGTTCCTATTTGTAGTTTACCTCACTCATACTGTACCTGCTTTTGTCCCAGTATGGGAAAAGGTAACCATGTAACTAATTTTCCTCACATAGGGGAGACCGGTTTTTGATAGATGAGATACCTCAACCAAAATCTAAGAAAGTGATGCTAGATGTGGACACTGTGTTGACATTCATACCGCTGCCAAAATCTGAACCCTGGGGTTTTCAACTCAACAGTTATGTGGTGTTAATTATTACATTACCATGGTTCAATCTATTTATTTATTGAAATTTATATTTTTATTAAAAGTTTCCCATTCTTTGTGCCAGTGTGAGGTTACTTCACATTACTAAAACAAGGCAAAATCATTCAAAATATGTTAAGAGCAGCATAAGATGTTTTGTTACAAAGTGAAAACAAAGAGTGAAGCACTGAACAAACTCAATGGCCTCATAGTACCCTTCCAACTCAATTATTCAATGAGTCTATGTTTTTCATCAGATGAATCTGGTTCCATAAATCCAAATGTCAAAGTCATCCAATCCCAGCTATTCAAAAGCTAACATCCAACATAAGCTTACCAGAAAAACAATGTTGGTGTTTTGGTAGAGCGCACGAGCGACGCTGATGCGTTGTCTTTGGCCTCCGCTTAGGTTAATTCCCTGGTGGGTATACAATGTCAGTCATTGGAATGAATATGATTACATTAAGATTTCCCCATGTTACAGTGGCTGAGTTGCAGTACTGCAGCCAAAACTCTGTGAACAATCTGAGCTTGATCCCGAAGGGCTCAAAGTTGACTTAGCCTTCCATCTTTCCAAAGTCAATAAAACGAGTACCCAGCTTGTTGGGGGCAAAATGCTAATTAGCATGTGAACCTCCTAGTGACTGCTGTTAGTGCTATGGAGCAGTATATAAGTGTAACTATTATTCTTTGTATTTACAGCACCTTGGAAAACGGCTTTTTAGAAGCCACATAAAAAGTGAACATCCTCACAGTTGGATAGCAGATGATGTTAGGGCGGTGAGTTGCCAAACCTAGAGAGTTTATGTACTGTCGTAAGAAAGAAAGTGTGTCTAAATCATTAAGGAGGAAATAAAACATCCCACATAATTCTCAAGCTATAAATGCCATGTTCTGGGGGATAAAAAGAAACATCCCTAGAAGATGATGTAATAAGCACATCCTAAAGCTATAAAAGGAGCCTTCTACATCTAGGAAATCTGATTGAAATATGGCAACAGAAAAGAAGGCACTGAACAATCCAGACCCTACGCTAGTGTTGGGTGAGAAATGTGGAATAGGATGATTATGGGAGTAGGGGATGAGGGGAACTGCAGTCATTTGGGATCAAGCTAAATAATAAGGGGGATGTGTTTCTTCTTGGACTAAACTCGTGTTCTCTTCTATAACAGTATTTCTTTAGAGCAGGTGTTCCCAACTTTTTCAAGCCGGGGGCCGGGTCACGCTCTCTCAGTCAGCTTTGAGGGCCTGGGGCCGGGTCATGCTCTCTCAGTCAGCTTTGAGGATCGGACAGCCATTTTGCCCTGCTTGCATGATGAGGCAGCTAGTTTGTCCCAATAGCTTCAAAGGGGCAGCTATTTTGTTTCTCAAATGCCCTTGGATTGGGTGGGGGCCACATGAAACGTTGACGCAGGCCGGATCTGACCCACAGGTCTTAGGTTGGGAATCCCTGCTTTAGAGATATTTACCACAGCAATTAGACTTGCAGATGAAAACCATTTCAACTTTCAATGACCAACAATGGCAAAACAGATTATGTTCAATGTAAGACACACAGCTGAGGTGACAGACCAATATATTTCCTCAGTAGAGGTAACATTCCTTGCAAAGGCACTATAAGTCCATTTTCTAGTTTTGACCATCAGTCTAACACGAAAGTTAGAAGTAAAATATTTGTAGGTACTGAGGGGACTTCTATGGAAGAGCTGGCATTGGCTGACCTTCTGAAAACAGTTGCACTGAGCGCACAAAGAGTAACGTTAATAATGATTTCTTACCCTTTCTCCAATTTCTGTCTGATCTCCAAAGGGCAGCAAATCAATATCAGGCTGTAGAGAACATGCATCTGTGACAGCTTTGTACCTAAGAACATAATGGATTAAAAATATCACTGGATCAGATCAAAGCCTGGCTATAAAAGCACCCAATTTTCACAGTGGCCAACAATGACACTTCTAGACTGTAATCTGTCTGATGAATAAGGAAATGCCTTAAATGCTTTCTTTTTTGAAGCTCTAATGTTGTGAGCTGCCCAGAGTTGCTCTGGCGAGACAGGCAGCAATATAAATTAAATAAATAAATAAATAAATGCTTCTTTCACCACAAAAAAGATTGTGCAGAAATATCAAGACATTCCATTGATAAAATAATCATCCGCTGCAAGATAATTTTGCTCCTACACAGAAACAAAAAAGGCACACTTTTCTAGTATCACTAACGGACCAAAAAGGGTGTGTCTGGTTTCCTTGAAAACTTATATTATGTGTCACAATTTACAAGATTGTCTGCACGGAATATCAATTTTCTGGGGAAAGCACAGGTTTTTTGTGCAACCCCCTCATTGCTAAGAGTTTTTTCACACACACAAAAGTACCAAAATGTGAAAAATGGACAAAAACTCTCCTAATCTCACCCAACGGTCAGAAAAATTTGGAAATGTTTTGTTCCAACTTGCAAGGACAATATAAACTGAGATATATTTCCTAGCCCAAACACAAGGAATGGTTTTCTTCTCTTGCTTGCAAGCATATCCCGCCGGCTATATTCCCTAGTAACCTGGGAGACAGAGAAATCCCCATCGTGCAGCAGTTAAACCACAGCCAAAACTATGCTCACGATCAGACTTCAGTCCTATTAGTTGCAAGGTTGATTCAGCCTTTCTTCCTTCCATGGTCCGTAAAATTAATACCCAGCATATTGGGGCAAAATGTTAATTACCTTGTGAACTGCCTAGAGAGAGTGCTCTAAGCATTATGGGGTGGTATATAAATGTAATTGCTACTGTTACTTCTATATAATGTCTGTGATACTGAAAACAATATAGAACCATCGTAATAGCTGGCTGTCAACACCTTTATCCTGAGTGAATGTCCCTAGTTTTCTCCAAACCATCTATAGCTGGTGCTCAGCAATGCAGGAAAGTTGGGTTAGTTCTTTGTCTAATGAGAAAAGCCAGATTAAGAAAGTGTTACTGACCAAAGACCACAAAGTGAGTTTCATGGCTCAGTACAAACTTCAGCTTAACTGGATGAGCTTTTAATACAGGGGTTCTCAACCTTTTAAAGCTGTGGGCCAGACCACGCCCTATCAGACACCTGAGTGGGCCATTGGTTTCCCCGTAATAAATGCTGTCATAAAATGCATCCACGGCTGTCGTAAACATGCTTACGACAGCCATGGGCGCATTTATGGCTGTCATAAATGCATCCTCTTCCAATGGTGGTGGGGTTTGCAACATGGGCCACATGAAATGGTGCCATGGGTTGGTTCTGGCCCGTGGGCTGTAGGTTGAGAACCCTTGTTTTAATATAACCAGAGCTGGGAGAAATAATATTACATTCAGTGGTGGGCAGCAAAAAATTCCACTACCACACAATGGGCGGAGCCTACATCATGGGCGGGGCCTATGGCATGGGGAGAGCCTACGTCATGGAGCTTACATCATGGGCAATCTGGTCATGCCTGCCATATGGCCATGTGTACATCTGCAAACACAGGCAGCACTGGCTCTTTGGCTGTAAATGGAGATGAGCACTGCACCCTAGAGTCGGATATGACTGGCTTTTGAGCAAGGGAGACCTTGAACCACTTGCAGGGACAAAACCTGACGTCAAATGTGAATACCAATTAGGGATCTTCTGTTATTAGGTAAAGGTTGCCCTTGCTTGAAAGCCAGTCATTACCAACTTTAGGGTTCACTGCTCATCTCTCTTTATAGCTAAAAGCCAGTGAACTTGATGCACAAAAGCTCACATTAAAATACAGGAGTTAGTCTTTAAGATGCCACAATGTTTTTGTCTTTTTGTTTTGTTTACTCTCTGATATGCTTGCACAGAATAAAAAATTTTAAATGGTAGCTGTGTTAGTCTGGGCAGGGCAGGGAGGTGGGTGCAGCCACCCAATTTCGCTATACCCCTGCCCCCGAAGGCCACCCAAGTTTGCTAACCCCCTGCTGGGGGTGTGCGAACCTGTTGCTGCCCATCACTGGTTACTTCCATCCACTTTCCCTACACTAGGTATTATTTTTATATAGTCTTACAATGCAACCCATTATCCTCTTGTATTGCATTGCGTTGCGTTGTGTTATTCATTATTATTCAGAGATGCAGCACTTTTGCTCACTTAGGTAAATAAATGGCAGTCCAGGATATAGATAGCTCTCTGATTGATTTGCAGTGAGTGATGTGGGAAACTTTACCCCTCTGGATGTTTTGGGCTTCACCTTCCTAAATCCCTAACAACTGACCATACTTTGGGGTTTACTTTTAAGGGGAATTAATAATCCAAATGACAAGGGGCCAAATATTCCCAATGGCTGCAGTAAAAGACATTTGACTCAAAATACTTTTAAAAGAGTGGAGGAAACCCTTGCCACTAAAGGCTAATTAAGTTGCTGAAGCTCAGAAAGTTGGGTAGAAACCCATCAATGGATTTATGTGCAAAAGGCTCAGATCTTAAAACAAATTCCTGAGCCAAGAATGCTCTCTGAGGTCCTCATCTGTTTCCTTCTACCTTTTACTGAGTCAAGTCATTAGTCCACATAGTAAAATCCACATAGTAAAATCTGTATGATATAATCTCTGCAGGGTTTCCAGGAGGTCCGCACCCCCACCCCCACCCCCACGGCTTGGAGATCTCTTGTGTTCTATTTTGGTCTCCCATTTGACTTTTTACCAAGTCCAACCCTGCTTAGCTTCTTAAAGCAGAGAAGACCAGGTGTATTCAAGGGGGTACTGCAAGCAAAAAGTCTGCCCTCTTCCTAAAACAGCATTTCCCAAACTGTGTTCCATGGAACATTGGTGGACTTCAATTCCCAGAAGCCTAAATCAGGACATTAACTGATCAATGCTTTGGGGAATTGACTTAGACTTCTGGGAACTGAAGTCCAAAAACGCTACCTTGGCCGGCCGGCCTTGAGGGAGCAACAGCTGCATGGCCCAGGCAGCAATAAAAGAACTCGCTGCCAACGTCCTCACCGGACGCTCCCTCGGCCAACCGGCCTAGAGAGAGCAACATATGACCTCGCTCCCACCACCTCCAACGCTGGACTTCCTCAGGCTGATTCTTGAGCCGAGGCAACGGGCCCCAGCTGTGTGAGGCTGCCAGGAGGCATAAGACATTGCTCCCGCCACCTCCAACACCGGACCTCCTCAGCTGACTCTCTGGCGGCATTAAGAAGAGCAGCTGCCATGCCACTGGACTCTGGTTCTGCTCTTGCCTGGCCTCAGACCAAGGATAGCGGGAACAGCTGTGTGGATCTTCCATCCTCCACCACCAATATGGACACTTGCCCAGCCAGTTTGGCTGAGGGGGGAAGAAATAGCAGGGAATTGGACTTAGTGAGTGGGGTAGAGTTGTGGTTTTTGTGAACTGTTCGGAGTGTTTTTGAAGTGTTTCTGAAATGTTTTTATGATGTCTTAATTTTGTAATTGTGATGGGGGATCTCTTGAAATGTATGTGATATGTGATACTTTGAGATGGCTAGATGGTATTATAGAGACAATGGGCACAGAACTGAGCAAGTTGAGGAGGATGGTGGAGGACAGAAGTACCTGGAGGACAGTGGTCCATGGGGTCGCAAAGGGTCAGAATCGACTGTGCGACTGAACAACAAACAAATGTGATACTTTGATATGTTTTGATATATGATATTTTGTGATCTATGTTGTTAGCCGCTCTGAGTCACTTCGGCGAATAGAGTGGCATACAAATCCAAATCCAAAATACAGAAAACGAAGTTTGGGAAATGCTGTTTAAGCTTTTGTTTTGTTCTTGGCTATAGCTGGTGGTTATTGAGGTTTGCAGAAATACAAAGTGGATCTCACAAGCTTGATGTCTGCCTATCTAAAGCAGACAACCATAATCCTGAGATGTCCTCAAAACTGCGCCTTCCATGTTCTATTTGAGTACACAGCAATCTCATGTTTCCTGTTCCTGCTCTTCTCCTCACTACTTAATTGCATCCTTATTTGGAGAACACTTTCAGAGATCAGAACAGTTTTCATTGGGTTCACCTAACCAGAGGCCAACTGCTTAGAGCATTAAATTATGTTCCCAAATGGTCCAGTCAGAAGTGCTTTCAATACATCTGTCTTTCAGCACTTTACGATTTATGGGATAACAGGGAATTCAAGAGCAGAAGGAAATGTACATGGGAAGACAAGGGCTGACTGAATAGACTTTTTTGGTTAGTTGTTTATGCCTGTATCAGTCATTTCCATGGTGGTAGCTTAAGAAGATTTCCTGACGCATTGCATGAAATTCTAGAGTCTTCTTCCCTGAGGACTTCCAGTTTAACTGCGATTAGAGCAAGATCATGGGAGATGTCTTGCTCTTAGAAATATCAAGATATTGTTCATTACCTCTGCTTATTAAATGGACTTCCAAAGGTAATGTTTTCCTCTACGGTCGCATTCAAGAGCCAGGGCTTCTGGGCTGCATAAGCCACTGAGTATCGGTTCCTAAGGCAAGAAGGAGGTGAAAATGGATTAGTAGCAGTAGATACACAGATCATACCTGGGAATTTTTTGAACTGTGCATTGAAAATGGTAAGGGAACAAGAAGCGCATAAAAGAAAAGCGGTTGTGACCATGATCAGAGAGAAGAAGGAAATTTTAAAGGAAAGGATCATGTTACAAAAGCACCCACTCTCTGCCATGTCCTTTTCCCCCTGGGATAATTTTCTGCTGTTTTGCATCCCTTCCCCCAACATGATTCCCCACTAGGTAGGCTGAGTGTCATCGGGTTTGGTGTAACACTGGAACTGTGCCTAAATAGAGTGGATAGAATCCTAATGGGATTTTATTCTGGTGTTAAGTGAAATGTGGCACTGCAGTGGCTTAGTGTTTAAGATGCTGGACTTGAGGACTGGATGGTCAGCAGGTCAGCAGTTTGAGTCCTGAGTACTGCACAATGGAGTGAGCTTGTGTCTCTGTCCCAGCTCCTGCCAACCTAGCAATTTGAAAGCATGAAATTGCAAGTAGATAAACAGGGACCTCTTTGGTGGGAAGGTAACAGTGTTCAGTGCACTCTGGTGTGTAGTCATGCCTGCCACATGTCCATGGAAACATCTGCAGATACAGACAACACTGGATCTTTGGCTATAAACGGATATGAGTGCCGAACCCTAGAATCAGATACAACCAGTTTTTGAGCAAGGGAGAGCTTTACCTTTAGGTAAGTGATTAAATGCTGCTAATTAACCAGGTAGGGATGTGGTAGCTTATTGGTTAACATTCTGAGCTTGACAACCAGAAGGCCAAGCAGGTCAGCAGTTTGAGACTCAAGAGCTGCATGACAGAATGAGCTCCCATCAGTTGTCCAAGATCCTGCCAGCCTAGCAGTTCAAAAGCAAGAAATTGCAAATAGATAAATAGGTACACAGCGGGAAAGGTAACAGCATTCCATTCACTCCAGCATCTAGTCATGCCTGCCACATGACCACAAAAATGTCTGCAGACACAGACAGAACTGAGACTTCTTAATATGGAACCTGTCATAACTGATATTTTGATCTAAAAAATGTCTAAAGCATTTGGTTAAGGTTAAAAATGTCATTTTTAAAACGCAGATTCGGTTCTTCTATTTGTGATGTGGACAAATGTATAGCATTTTAAAAATTACATCTATTCCAGATTAGATCTAACTGAGATTCATATTTTCTTCCAGATAGTACCAATTTATTTCATCCAAACAGCCTCTCTGCAAGATTCAGTGCTAGATGTATTGTCTGAATACGTTTAGCGCAACTGAATTGCTCTTAATCACATATGTGCTAGAAAGAGAGATGGGTGCTGGATAATTTTAAATGGTGGTTAGAAGCATCTAATGTAGTTCCACAAGTTTCTACATTTAAAGAGTTTAGAAAACACAAACATTTGTTCTATTATGTTAATTTATTTAAAGTTATCAAGTATATGCTTATACAATGGTTCCCAGTTGCTGCCATATTTCCTACTAATTAAAAGCTGAAATCTCTTTTCAGTTAAAAACTGTATTTTTGAACCACCTGAATCTGGTCTGAAATGTAAATAATTATAAATTTTGGCTACTCTTAGGTAAAGTAAAAGTAGTTTGGATTCTCAGTTCAATATATTTGCCCATTGATACATTCACATTTGCCATATGATTGATGTCCAGTCATCAGAAAGTTCATTTTCACATCAAACTGTGAAGGTTGGAACTTGACATGCATTCCAGTGCAGTAAAATAAACTCAGCATCAACATTTTCCCACTAGTACCTGAAGTCCAGACGAGAAATTCATTTCAACTCTTCCCCCCCCCCCTTCCTTTCCCCTTTTACCCTTCTATTCTTTTTTGGCAAGCACTTTTCCATTTCTTTCACCCACTTCATTGGGTTTTTTTTTAAATCAATGCATTCTAGGATAGATAGTTTGTGGAGAGAGAAGAGGTCAACTCCTCAAAATTTTAAATTGTAAACTCCTTGGGTCAGGAACTTGTATTACTGTACTGCTGCATGGTTATCGAACTATAATATATATTTGGAGTAAAAAAAACAATGAAGCCCATACTAATGTGGACACTTAGAAGCACAGTTTGCAAATGTTATCAGTACCATCACTTAAAAGTGATTGATAAAAATAATCAAGGAATTCTAAGTTAAGATTTCCCGATGCATAAACACATAATGCCCCTCAAAACTGGGAACCACTGCATTGAAAACTTCTGTTAGTCAATATATTCCTACAAATTATTGGAGATGGGGTTAAGGAGACGAGACACAGTTTGTATAGTACAAAAAGAAGGGATTCAGTTAAGGAAGAAGATTCAAGAAAAATACCTCCGGTTTGCTTCAGAAGAAGACTCAGTTTCATTTACACTGCAAGTTTTGGTAAACAATATTTTAGTAATATTTAGGAGCTTATGGTAGCAAGTACAGTGGAACCTGGGTTAACATAATTAATGCATTATCTGGGACATTTCTTACCGTGAAAATTACTGTAACCAAATTTCCCATAGGAATGCACTGAAAGCCAAAATACTTTAACCGAAATATGGTTTCCCATAGGAATGCACTGAAAACCAATTAATCTGTTCTGAAAAAAATCCATAAACTGAGCCACTATTTTCTATGAATTTCCTTTTGTTATGCGATTTTTATGTTAACCAAGCTGTTTGTTAACCGAGGTTCCACTGTAGTTGTGTACATTCTACACACGCGGGTGGAAAATCAAAAAATGAAAAGAACAGAAACCCCCAAATATGGTCCAGAGGAAGAAAGAAACTCTTTTTGCTAACAGATAACCTATCGCAACCACATTGCAGCTGTAGATGACCCTATAGGAAATTCTGACGAGCTTTGTACAACTGCTTTTATGTAGCGGGCCCACCAAGCCACACAGTTTAATCCATAGCACATACTAGAAGGGCCTTGTTTTTTATTTTGTTTTTTGTAATATGAGATTCAAGAGCTTTTAAATCTTCATGGAATGTTGTAAAAAAAATCCTGCTGGATTCTGTATCTTCAACCTCCTGTGTGAAGATCTCAGTATCTCGTGGAAAGCTTGGAAAAGTTAAATTTTGGGACTAAAACTGCCAGAACTCCCAGTTAGCACATGGTATTGAGTCATGCTTGCTTGGATCTTCGAAGACCTGTAGATCTTTTAAAAATAGCTTTTTTATGTTCTGGATGTCATTCACAGGATATTCATTGCTGTCCTTAACTCTACTGCTGTATCTTCCAGGAACATCAGGTTTAAAGCCAGTGAGGGCTCATTTTAAAGCTACAAGAGATTAAAATTTTATTCTTCTTCACTGCAATAGCTCTGTATTTTGAGTGGTGCTTGCATCAAAAGGGAGGGGTATAGATGTAAATAAATACGTAAATAAATATTCCTGTAATACCATAAAACAATTTCCACAATTCAAGTGGACCTTTAATTTTTTGTATGAACATGGATAATACCTGCAGCTCCAAGCATGATTTTAGCTTTTTGACCTGCTCCCTCGGTGATTTAGAATGAATCTATAATAATTATGTGCCATCAAGTCACTTCCAACTTATGACAACTCTTTCCAGAGTTTTCTGGGTATAGAATATGGAAAATTAGTTTCCCAATTGAACACCCAACTTCTGGATTCACCTAGTTAACTCAGCTCTCCAGCCAGTTGTAGAATGTGTCTATACTCCACAATTATAGCAGTTTGATACCACTTTAACCATCAATGCTCTACTCTAGGGGTCCTCAACCTGACATTCCAAACTCTTTCTGTGGAGACCTCCAACCTTATATAATTCTGGGTGTCAACTTTTGATTTAAATCTGTAGGTTAATAATTTTATTACATATTGATTTAAGATGTGGCTGTCTTCAGGCATTGGGCATGCTAATGTGGCTACCATGTCTCAGAAAATTGGAGACTACTGCTATACCTTATGGAATCCTGGGATTTGTAATTTGACAAACAGTTTCACTTTCTTTATCGTAGTTCAGTGGAGTGGACTAGAGCACAATGCCATAAGTAACTCCTCAAACTATGTATCTTGAGATTTTTCAGCACAGAGCCACAGCAGTTAAAGTGGTATCAGCCACTAGAATTGTGTAGCACAAATAAACTTCCTTATTTTCTGCCATACTTCCATTGATATTCACAGGCATGAAATAACATTGTTGTGTAAGTTCTATGGTCTTACATATTATCAGCCTCTCCAGTCCCCATATGATTCCAAGTTCCTTAAAGGAAAAAAGTGAAGAACATATACATGCAAACAGGTGGGGGATCCATGCAAACAGGAAAATAACTCTTGTGGTACAGTGGTTAAATTGTTGCAAAATTCTGTTCCCAATCTGAGTTTGATCTTGCGAGGAACAAGGTTGACTCAGCCTCCCACCCTTCTGAGGTCAATAAAATGAATAACCAAAGTGTTGGGGGCAAATGCTAATTACTTTGTGAGCCACCCAGAGAGTGGTCTAGGAGCTTTGGGGTAGTACAGTGGTGGCAAACCCATGGCACACATGTCAGAGGGGGCACTCGCGGCCCACTTTGTGGGCATGCATACCTTTGCCCTAGCACAGAGTTCACCCCACCACTCTGTACAGCAGCCCAACAGGAACACTTTCTCCCTCCCCCAACATAGAGTTCATCCCGCTCCTCTGCCTGCAGCCCAATGGGAGGGCTTCCTCCCACCCCCAGCACAGAGTTCACCCCACCCATCTGCCTAGCCGCCCAATGGGAGCACTTCCTCCCTTCCCCCAGCACAGAGTTTGCCGCATCCCTCTGTTTGGGCACTCAGTCTCTAAAAGGTTCACCATCACTGGAGTAGTATATAAACATAATCACTATTACTATAACTATAGCTAATACTATCTATGACTTGACAGCTGAATAGCAAATATAATAATTATTATTCTGGTACCACACCTGGTTGATGAAAAACACACAGGGAAAAATTAAGTGTTAATTAACTCATGGATATAAGCTTTTATTTTAAAAAAAGAAGGAAGGAATATCAGTTGAAGCAAAAACAAAAAGAAAAGCTCAGAATGTCAAATACGGCTCCAGAAAAAACCTCTGTTAAGCCCTCCAATACTTGATGGTCCATGTCTCTCTCTTTGCTCACCTCTGTGAGAACAGTGTGCAAACCCAAGCATGCAGAATTATGTAGCAAGGGGAAAATGTAAGGAATTAGAATCTTGATTATCATTTCATGGAACTGAAACCAACCGAGTTGAATTTAGCAATACCTGTAGGGTTCTTCTGAAAGCTCCTCTTTGTCAGGTAGCCTGAAATTATCAGCAAAACAAGCATGTTTGTTTCTGCACTTTTTACTACAGGGTTGGGCAACAGCTAGTCCATGATATATGATTGCAGAATTGATTTGAATAAAGTCTCTTCTTTTGCCTATTCTTTAAAAGGCCCAGTCTTCAGCTGTGGCTTACTTTCAGTCTAATTCCAATGGATCGCAGTAGAAGTGTCCTAAAATTATTGGATCTAAACAAAAATCTCTATCCCATCCCCCAAGAAATTCAGTAAATGTCTTCAAAACATACCGGTTCCAACGAACGTTGCCTTCCAGGGTTTGCATCTCACCAAGAATAGCCAAGAGGAGAGAAGATTTTCCACAGCCAACCTGGCCTACAATCATTGTCATTTGGCCTGAATAGAACACAGACTAACATTAGACCTGCTATTCCATTCCAAACAAGATGCTGATGATTAGTTTTGATGTTGCTCTCTTATGGATTTGTATTTTCCTAAGGAACTATAATTTTCTACATGTCTGGCTGGACATCCTGCTACAGTAATTGAGTGGACCATACAGCCAGTGACTCAACGCCGAGAGTTGGATGGTGGTAAATAACCTGACTCCCTAAAGGGGCCAATGGCTATGGGCAGATAAGCCCCTTTAGGTGGGGTGATGGTCCCCCTCAGTGGAGGAAACGCCACTAGAAACCATCATATTGGGCCAAACGGCAAAATGAGCAGAGGAGGAACTCTGATTCCCAACGGTCATGGAGGCAGAAGAGGCCATGCCAGATGGACTGGCTGTGAAGATGTACCTTGATAATATCCTCAAGGCTGTGGCAGTCCATTGCTGTGTTAAATCCTGCATGTCTCATTTCATATGAGCCGCAGGAGATGGCTCCAGGATCATAGTGTGTGGGTCACTTCATGGCAACCTGGGATCCACCTTAAACAAATTCACACCAATGGCATTTTTCCTGCTTCAGGGAAAAAATGCATTCTTGGATATGAGTTGCAGTCGACAACAACAATAATTTTCTAAATCTGCTGTATCATTTACTGGGCCCACAGTGGCTTAGTGGTTAAGAGTTTGATGACTGGGAGATTGTCAGGTCAACAGTTTGAGACCCAAATGCTGTGTGATACAGCTCCCATCATCTGCCCCAGCTCCTGCAAACTAGCAGTTCGAAAGCAAGCAATTATAAGTAGATAAATAGATACTGCTTCAGCAGGAAAGATAACAGCATTCTGTGTGCTTTGGCATCAAGTCATGCCTGAAACATGACCACGGAAATGTCTGCAGATGTAGACAGTGGTGGCTCTTTGGCTGTAAACGGAGATGAGCACCACACCCTAGAGTCGGATATGACTAGCTTTTGAGCAATTTATTATTGTTTCATTTCCTTTATTACACAATTTTGTATAATAATTTTGTAACCTGAGATGGTGCATACAAATTGTAGATTATAAACTCCTCATGCAAACAGGCAGATGAAAGATAAAAGCCAGATGAAAGAACACGCTGAGACAAAAATTCTGATAGCTTTTGCACACCAACGAATCTCCTGCTGTGTTGAGTGTTGACACAACCTACTGTAAACTCTTAAACTAGAATCCATTGCTCTCCACAGAAGTGATGTTACACAAGGAATCTGATTTATTTCTCAGGCTGTCCGTTGTATGTCCTATCTTCCTCATGGTACAATTAATCATGTTTCTGGTCACCATGTAATGTGGAGGCCAGGAAACAGAAGTACTGTAATCTGATATTTTTCAGTGTATGTGATTTACAATACAATTAAATGTATGTTTACAAGTAAATAAACTTGAATCAAGTCACAGTGAGTTTAATTGAAATTGATCCAAAATAAATGTATAGTGGTACCTCGTACAACAATTTTAATCCATTCCAGGGGCTCGTTGTTGTACAAAAAAAATTGCTATATAAATAAATAAATAAATAAACTTGGTGTACAATTTTTCCCATGGAGATGCTTTGCCCCGTATAAAATTTTTAGTTTTTCTATGGAGCACAATGTTTTTTCAAATCCTCGTTGTATGATTTAATTGCTGTAGGAGGCATTCGTTATATGGGGTTCTACTGTATACAGTATTGCAGCCTGTAGGAGGACAGGTAACCTCAGAAGATCTAGAGGTCATTTCTGCCTTAGCTGAAAAAGAATTGGTGTGGAAACAGATGGTGTAGGTTGCCGTTTATTTGGAGCATGGAGGCACCAAGTTTGGCTTTAAATAGCATTTTTAAAGAACTGGAAATGTTTGTAAGACCTCTGTCCATTTTTATGCTGTTTTGTTTTGCATGAAGGTATTTATGTTGGTTCAAGGTCCCGAAGAGAAACACTGAATACTCTGAGATAGTTAGATGTAGCTAGCAATTATTATAATATATGTTTTCTCCTTTTGACATTGGTGGGATGTAAAAGTGTGTTAAAATTTTATTACAGGAATGTTTCCATGGTCAACTAATGTATATTTCATCCTTCTTATGATGTAAACCATCCAAAGAGTAAAAGAGAACCTATGCTAAAGAAAAAATGTTAAATATCTGTTGTTGTTCAGTCACACAGTCAAGTCTAACCCTTTGCAACCTGTGGACTACTGCACGCCAGGCTATTCTATCAACCACCATCCTCTGTAAATATGTTAATATGTTAATTTGTAAATATACGACCCCATGGACCACCGTCTGCCAGGCACCTCTGTCCACCGCCATCCTCCATAAATATGTTAATATATTAATATGTTAAATATGCAAGGTTATTAATCCTACCTGTTGGGATTCTGATATTAATACCGGATAATGTAGCCAAACCACTTCCCCATGAGAAATATCCATTGGTTACCTGCAGCACATAATACTTTATATTAAAACAGCAAACAACTGTAACTATAATACAGTAAAACACCGGATAACGCTAAAACTTGGTTCCACAAGTCTTGGTGTTATCCGATTTTTAGTGTTATCCGATCCATGTTAAAATCCTATGGGATGGATCAGATAACGTTAAAGCTCCATATAGATACATTGTAACTGCACAGGCTTTAGCAGTTGTTATCCGATACATCCCATAGGACCTTAACGTTATTCGATCCAATTCTCCTCCCCAGATTACTTAACATTGTGCGATTTTAGTGTTATCTGAGCCAATCGTTATCTGGTGTTTTACTGTACTGTACTATAGTTTATACGCCCCCAGAAACTCCGGTGGCTTAGCAGTCAAGCTGGGCTTTATGACCAGAAAGTTGGCAGGTCAGTAGTTTGAAAACCTACTGAAATCTGGAAGGCATCTATTTTTCTGCGCTCAGCTTTCCTAGTGGTCAAGCTCTCACAACCATACATTACCACAGGGAATACCATTGCTTTGACTATGCAAATTTTTGTTTTGCAAGGTGATGTCTCTACTTTTCACTATGTTCCCTAGGTCTCTCTTAGCTTGTTTCCCAAGCATCAGTCACCTTTTTATTTCATGGCTTTGGCATGCATGGTAACAGAGTTCTGTGCACTCCAGCATCTAGTTGTCCCTGCCACATGACTATGAAACATCTACAGATGCAGACACACTGGCTCTTTGGCTGTAAACAGAGATGAGCACCGCCCCTAGAGTCAGATAGGACTGGCAAGGGAGACCTTTACGTATACATCTGCTCTTGTATCTTTCACAAATCTGGCTGATACTTAATTTTAACAACAGAAACCCCAACAAAAACATGAAATGGAGCAAAAGTCAAAACTGGATGAGAAAATTCAAAGACATATGTATACTTCATGTTAAATGATGTTTTATAACATTTTTCAATCTGAAGAGGCCTGTAAAGCACTCAATGGACTAAATTCAGTTCTAGTCCCATCTGCGCCAGACCCATTGAAACCCCGTTGATTTAAATGAATTGGAGTACTCCAACTAGGGCTAAAATTAGGTTTAGCTCAATAAACCTGGTTACATAATAACCTCTCCCACAAAGGATGCTAAACAACCACCAACTCACAAATCTTAGCTAGTGAGAGATGTTTTATGCCACAAAAGAGTGCTGAATGTCAAGGGCCAAGAAGTAGAACTAACAATACCTGCCTGCTGAGAAACTGCTCTTCAAGTGGAATCCCACATTGGCTACGAAAAAGCCCAGTTGCCTAAATGGAAAACCATTTAACAATGGCACATTCTTCCTATCTAGATTCAGCTTGCTATCAATTCATTACCCAATCATACAAAATAATCAATAGATATAAAACCATTTGATTCATTGATCTGCTAAAAATACAAAGTACCTTGATAGCATAGTAATCTACTTCTGAATGGTGACTCTCCATCCTTAGTGACTGTTCATAGCTGTCCAGCTGGTATCTCAAGGGCTGCTTTCGATTTATGGCTTTGGGGTGCTTAAAGGTATACATAATGGTGGAAGAAAGAAGAGAAACTTTATTGGTTACATGATTAACCAACAACTTCCAGATTTCAGGTATCATGTCTCAAAAGGATGGGTTATTTTGACCCTTACTCCAATTTCTAATCAATTTAGCCAATCAACGTTGTCCAGATTAATTAGCTCAAAATTGAGGGTACACAAGAGCAAAACCAAATTAGAAGCTGGAGGAAGGAACTCTCTGGGAAAGGAACATCATTAAAGGTGGATATAGCTGAATGTCTCAATCTCCCCTACATCACCTGGAGGACCCTGAATAGGCTGAGCATTGGTGTCCCTAAATGCAAGACCAACATGCTCAAGTGGGGACTGCTGGTGGACAACAACACAAGGAGTGAATGTGGAGAGTCACAGAGTCCAGTCCATTTGTTGGTCTGCTGATTGCTGCCAGAGACATGCACCAATGAGGACTTGCATTTGGGCAATGACAAAGTGAAGAAAGTGGTCTGATCAGGACATGAAAGAAGAAGAAGCTCAAAATAAGTTGAACTAAACACAGAACAGAGGTGACAGGAAGCCCGCTTCACTGTGAACAGATCTGGCCCAATGGTTAGAAGTGACTGGTGACAAAGAGCAAGTTACTTGTAACAAATTATTTTTTTCCATTCACCAAGTACAGTATAATTATATTGTACAAGTGTGACTGTATGGTTTTGGAATGTAGCTCTAATCTTTAAATTGCTTATGTAGTTTTGGAGGTTTAGCCTCAGTACCTAGTGGAGGAGAATACTTTTTGTTATTCAGTTGCACAGTCGACCCCATGGGCCATTATCCTCCAAGCACCTCTGTCCTCCACCATCCTCCTCAACCCACCCAGCTCTGTGGCCATTGTGTCTACAATACCATCTAGCCATTTTATCTTTGGCCTCCCCCTTCTTCTTTTGCCCTCCACCTTTCCCAGCATCAAGGCAGGTGTTGAGGCAACAACAAAGTAAACATGGGGCTGGGGGTGGGAATGTGTCTTTCATACCACAAATCATCAGCTTGTTAACATTCATGTTTGTTTGGGTTTAGTACATAAAAGTGTAACGGTTTTAATTCTCTTTGGTAGGGAGAGAAAGTAGTGAGTTAGTTCTTAAAACTCTAACCATAAAAATTAACTAAGTTTCATAAGTTGTGGAACTACAATTCTGATTTATTGTTTTATTCTTATTTTATTTTTAATGTGTGGGAATTAGCATTAGCATACAGTCCAGAGATGTCCACGGCACGAGAGAGGTGAATTTGGGGTTACAGTGTCTATAATTGTACAGTGTCCATAACTGTTTTTGATCTGTTGTGTGTTTTGTTGTCTTATTTGATATTTGTATGTATTTCCAGAGTGAGAAATTTCCCAAATGGGTGGTATTAAAAACGTAATAAATAAATAAATTAGTCAGTCAACAGAGCATCTGACAGAGGAGGGTAGCTACCAAAAAGTCTGCACAAAAAAACCTGAAATTAATCCAACCTCTCATGTTACATCTCTCCACCATAAATATAGGAAGAACAATTTTTTTTAAAAAAAAGAAGTATTCTTTCTTCTGTGATTTGGACTTCCCCAAATCCCTTTAGACTTGAATGTATTATCCCATCAATTCACACTTCTTTCAGCTGAGTTTTCAAAGTAGTGGCATAAACTGGTCATTAATATGGTTAGGACAAAAAAATTAAATTTAGCTTTTCTTTTTAGAGAGACAAGTCCTTACAACTTCAGGGTGCTTCTCACAAGGTTCAAACGATAAATGACTGTCCCCGTTTCTCCAGCTGTCATCTCCAATCTCATCGCTTACAAGAAACTCATTCAGTTTTTGGACACTGGAAGCAGAAACAGAGGGAGGCAGGTTTGAATGATATATAATAATCAGGGGCGCAGATTTGTAATTTTGGACTAAAGCTCCCAGAAGCCTGCTACAAGCAAGAAATACAGTTCCTAGGAAGCTGAGGTTTGTCTTGGCAAAAATAAATAAATGGATTTTGAATGTCCCAAGGTAAAGGTCGCCCTTGTTTGAAAGCCAGTCATATCCGATTCTAGGGTTCGGTGCTCATCTCAGTTTATAGCCAAAAAGCCAGTGCTGTCTGCATCTGCAGATGTTTCTGTGGACTAAACTCTGGAGTGGACAGAAAGCTGTTTACCTTCCAAGTGAAGTGATACCTATTTGTCTACTTGCAATTTCTTGCTTTTGACCTGCTAGGTTGGCAGGAGCTCAGACAGAGACCGAAGCTTTCTCCATCATGCAGCAATTTGGTCTCAAACTGCTGACCTGCCGATCTTCTAGTCATCAAGTTCAGCATCTTAACCACTAAGCTGCAAAAGTCCCTTATATCCCAATGTCCCAAAAAAGACACATAAATGCTGGTGCACATATGGAATAAATAAAAGAAATGCTTAGAGTCAAAGACTCCAAGAAGCTCCTCAAAGTAAACCGTCAACACCAAAGGCAAAGGCTTGTATTCCATGCTTTGCTAACTAGATACCCTTTATAATGAACACAAATGTCCTGAGAGATTGTGTGGCTTAAGCAACAAAGCGTAGTGGCAGTATTGTTCTTGTTTTTACAATTTTTGGGAATGACCTTTGTATTTTACCCACAATTCCCCAAATGCCAGACCACTTCTGTCATTCCATAATAATAAAATGGCAACCAACAGAAGCAATTGCTTAATGAACTTTGAGAGTCGGAGAGGTGGCTTCTGTGTCTCCAGTTTGATTCAGGCTCCGAGACGACAAAGTTGGATGAGAATTGCTGCAAAACCCTATAGCCATGAACATTGGAACTCCAGGTGTTCGTGGACTTCAATTCCCAGAAGCCCAAGTCTCTGTGAATTCATACGAATGGGTTTACTGTACATGCAGTAAACCCATTTGTGTGGATTCACAGAGACTTGGGCTTTTGGGAATTGAAGTCCTAGAACACCTGGAGTGTCAAGGTTTGCCATCACTGCCCTATAGAGTTGCTGTAACTTAGAGGAGGCAACACACACCTTATGATGGCCTTGACTGCAAATCTAACAACAGTGGAGAGCAGGAACAACGGCGTGACCAGGATGTGAAACAGTGAGAGTGATGCAAACGCCTGGGCTGTATTTAGTGGCTCTGCTTCTGCATATGTGTAGGTCACAAAGGTCTGTCAGATCAGAAAAAGGAGAGATTAATTGAAGTATAAATGGTACTTTGGGTAGAGCAAAACTATGAGCATGGTACAGTACTTTCATATAAATTACCATGTGTACTATCTCAACTGTATAAATATCAGTCTCGTCTGTGGTCTTGGTCTCTCTCCCACGTTGAGGTGTGTCTGATTTTTCACAGGCCCATGTATTGACTGTTCTTTCAACGGCCTGAGGGAGAAGACTCCATGGCCTGGCAGGCGGCTAAGGACCTTGCCCCCTCCTCTGGGCCCACAACAACAGCCAGAGGGGAGTTAGTCTGTGTTCTGCTTTGGTTGTTTTGTGAGGTTGTATTTTATTATTTTTACTGTACTGTTGCTGTTTCGACTGTAAGCCGCCCTGAGTTGCTTTGGCAAGTGAGCGGCAATATAAATCTGAACATATAAATAAATAAAGGAACTGTTCGAAATGACTGCACTTCTTCTAGATCTCCTTCCCGTAGCTCCTTGACTCTTTTTTAGTATAGTATAGTGAAAATAAAAACAAAACCACAGCAAAAAGGAATTCTTACCGCAAGGACTGCTGCGATTGGGATAGCGGCATTCATAAAAACTGGAAATGAGCACAATCAGAAGCATATTTTATATACCAAAATAACAATAAAAAATCACATTGACTATGCAATTATTAAGAGGAAGACTGTTTATGTTACAAAGTCTAATAAGAAGGTTTAGAGGATTATTTGGAGAGCTGTTTTCAGCTGGTTCCAGAGTATAGCAAAAGCAAAAGGAGGTCAGGAGATCAATTTTATTGGATCAGTTTTCTCTTTAGTTGATGTATAGACCTGCATGTTTCACAGAGTTTTTTCCCCAACCTAATAGGAAGAGTTTGAAGATTTATTTAAAAAAGACAACAGAGAGATGCTGATTTGAAAGAGCTAGACTTATTTGGTTATATGAGATCTCTTTCTCTCTCTACTACCCTTAATCCTGGGAATGAGCAGCTACATGGCCCTTGGGGATCTAAAATGGGGAAGCAGAAGATGTTGTTATGAACTGGTATGGTACCCAGTGTGGTGTAGTGGATAGAATGATGGACTGGGACTACGAGTACCAGAGTTCAAATCCCACTGAGCGAATAGAAATGGTAAACCACTCTTGAAATATCTCACTTACCCTGAAAGCCTATTGGAGTTATTATAAGTCAGTTTTAACTTAGTTAAAAGTACACAGCAAGGTGGTGTAATTCTTTAATTGTCTGCACTTAGAATACTAAGACAAATGAGTTCAAATGTCAATACTGTATCTGTCATTTGTCACTGTTGCTGTTCTTGTTCCTACTTAAAAGTGACCCTAAGCATTAGTGAAGGGAGGGAAGGAGGGTGGTTATCATTCAATAAATAATAAATAAATAAATAAATAAATAAATAAATAAATAAATAAATAAATAAATCATCCTGCCACATACAGAACACAATTACTTACTAGAGAGAGAAGTGTAAAGGGCAAACGTTTTCAGGCTGGTTAACTCCTTCAGTCTTGTATTCTCCACACTACTGCAGAATATATGCTCCCATGCATACAACTTTAACAGTTTGATGCCTTTCAATATTTCATTTGTTTTCTTGAGCCTTTCTGTAGAATAATCCTTGTTCCCATTAAAAGGAAAATGCACAAAGAAAAGGAGAAGGAAATGCATTTATTTGTGCTTGGGGTTTAAAGGCATTTGAAGCTAAAGGTGCCTGCAATAAACACCTACTTTTAATCCACTTGGAGATAGTGCAACTCCAGTGGTTTACAAATATTCTAAACAAACAGAAAAAGAACAATGGCCAAGAGATTGGAGAGTCTGATTTTCTGAAGGCAGTGAACCCATTCTGGATTTTAGTCTGGACTTTGCAGACACCCAAGGTCCTCCTATTTTGAGGAGAGGATTCAACACCTTGGATAGTTCCTTAAAGCTCAGGTTAAAATCTGGCACAACTTCAGTGATGCAAAAAATTAGGACTTAATCAGCTTCTACTGTTCCTATGATCTTATTCTAGTAGTCCAACCTGGGTCCATAACTTGTTATGATAGTTATAGCAGCTGCACAGCAAAGTTGGGTAGGTTTATGCCTTTCTGTTTGAATGCAAGTCTCCCCAGTTCTCCCCTTTTTAGCCCAGCTAGTAGACACACTTGGACCAGATACTTGAGAAAGAGAGAAAGTAGTATTTACTCACAAAATGAGGTGAGACATTACATGTGCTCAAAAGTCTTGGTAATGTAGCATTAGGTTAATAATAAAGGCAGAAAATTCAAGCTAGGTAGCTTTAAAAGAAGGTAAGTAAAGATGGCTTCTCTTCCAGTCATGTGCCTGAGAAGATGGAGATACTAAAACACACACATCCTCCTCTTCCAAAGACAGAAACAAGAGAAAAACAGCCAGAACAAGCAAAGGGCTTAAGACATGCAAACAAGATCCAGTGACTCCTGAGGTGGGAAAACAGGATCTTTTCTAACTGGCTACTTAGAGACAAACAATGCAAAGAACTTCCTTTAGATTAGTCTAGTATTTCCTGTCTAATTGGTTAGTGTGTTAGCATTTACTACATGCTAGAGTTGCCCTAGAATACACAAAAGTCATCACATGTTCTAACTAACTACAGGTGTCATGTATAAGGGAATCACTTACAAGGGTGCTCTTCTGAGCTTCAGCCAATTTTGTGGCTATGAAATACTGTATCGGTGCCAGCAGTACTATGACGGCAGCTCCAACCAAGGCACTCCTTCCAAGTAAGTTGTAGAGAAGAATAACACCCATGATAATCTATAAAAAGCAAGGAGGCGAATAGAAATGTTTACCAACACAAGCCTGTCAGTACCTACTGCTGCTTCCCTTTATGCCCAGTTTCAAAGCTAGCATTCATGTTCAACCCTTTATTTCAATAGCCTTGTACAGATAATTAAGAATAGTCATACCTTGGATAACGAATTTAATTTGTTCTGTGAGGCCGTTCGCTATGTGAGTTTTTCAATATGCAAAACAAACTCACATAGTGAAAATTCCTATGGAAAAACTTGCATAATGAGGTTTTTTAGGGGGAAAACCTCACATAGCGAATTTTTTTCATTATGTGAGTTATCCCCACATAAACGCTCGCTATGCGAGTGTTTCCATAGGGAAAGTCTGACTCGCATAGCAAAAAAAGTTATGTGAGTCAGACCAGTTAGTGAAAAACCCGCTCGTTAAGCAAGGTTTGACTAGTGTTCTTTCCCCTAGTACAAAATAACCAGAAAAAAAGAACATGGACAGAGAGACAAGATCTAGTAAAGGTAAAGGTCTCCCTTGCTCAAAAGCCAGTCATATCCAACTCTAGGGGGTGGTCCTCATCTCCATTAACAGCCAAAGACTATCTGTGTCTGCAGATTTCTCCATCGTAATGTGGCAGGCATGATTAGACGCCAAAGTGCATAGAACACTGTTCTCTTTTTACTTACAATTTCTTGACTTTGAACTGCTAGGTTGGCAGGAGCTGGGACAGATGATGGGCACTTACTCCATCACACAGTAGCTGGATCTCGAAGTGCTGACCCTATGACCTCCTAGTCATCAAATCTTACAGAAGTCTAAACTCCTCTGTGACCTTTTTACTGGACTTCAGAAAGAAACCAGTAAAAGATGTTTGAAAGCCAAGAAGAAAAATTATTTTCCCTTCTCTCCAGAAATAAGGGGTTGGAAGAAGATAAGGGATGACTGTTCCTCTGGATATAGTTACCAAGGAGCCTAGTTACTAAGGAGCCAAGGTACAGAGTTGTGAGGAGAGAACATTTGGCCCTTCAGATGTTATGGACTACCATCTCTGCAATCTTTCCTCTTGGTCATGATGCTGAGACTTCTGGTAGTTGATGTCCTGAACATCTGGAGGACCAAAAGCCATGGTAGTGACTGATGACTCCTGTTCCAGGGGTGCTGTGAATCCACTCCAGGCTTTAGTTCACACATTATAAAAGCTTTCTATCAAATAGGTTCAGAATCTTGGATAACTCCCATAAAGTGCAAAATAAAATGTAAAGTGGGTTCATAGCAATGCTGCAATGGGAACCACCCTAAAAAGTTTACATTACATAATGACTTATGGAATCAGTACTCCTCAGGTATGTTTAACATGTCTTAACTATAATTTGAATGGGCAGCAGAATGTGAGAGTTTCTTCACTGCCTTCTTATTTGCTTTGCCCATCTCTTTCATGTCAAAATTTGTTGATGGTGCAGGAGGAGAACTCTGCTTCATATCACATGACATAAAAGCATGTGCTAAGAAAAATGCATGCTTCCTGCCCCAGGAACACAATTTCCTTCAGAGAACAGTCAGACATGTAACCCTAATTTTGAAATTAACATTATTATTATATATACTTTTACTTTCGGTGAAATATCCTTCTCTCATTAGTTTACATGTCCACAGAAACCACACTGTACCATGACTGCTTGCAGGTGAGATAAATGCAAGGGTTGATTTTTAATAGACACAACAGACTAAACCCTTCCACTTTTGTTTCATCAGCAGTGATACCTAGGATGTCAAATAAATTAATAAAGAATGTACTTTAAACTGTTCAATTCAAACAAGAATGTCCTCATTTCCTTTTCATACCATAAAATGTCTCAGATTGTTCTGGAAGTGTTTACCTTGAGGGAAAGGTGTAAATTGCCTTAGGAGTCAGTGATAGATTAGCTATTTACAAAACTGGGAGGGGGAACTGAAATTCCTGACGTCCTGCAAATCATGAATGGGGCTCTTAAATTGCCCTTTATACATTGGTTAATAAAAAGGTCATTTTTAGTATTTCCCTTGCTCTGTAATATTTTGATCCATACATGGTTATTAACATGCTCTGTTCTATATTTTCAAAGTAGGACTATACTCAAAGGACCTCCAACAAAGGACATTAAGCACTCTCACCCAGAAACCAATTAGCATAATCCCCTGGCTGTCTTCCACCCTGCCAAGGTAGTTCCTGAAAGAGAACCACCCAGAGATTTCACAAGGGAGAGCCTTGATTGTTACAAAGTTCGTCCATCAGGCCTGTATCTTCTGTTTTGTATCTGAGTTCTGCCATTAACACGCATACAAAGGACAATTACTTATTGATTGGTCAAAAACTGTTCTCACTTCAGACGTGCCACATCCCTGATTGGTTCACAGCATCCAGCATGACATGCTCATTGGAGCAGCCCAAAAACCCAAGTCACTACCATTAACTGATGTATTGACATGTACCCCCACCCCTTTCCCCTTACCATTTTCCAGACTTAGTATTTGCATAAAAACTTGTCATTGTATCTTGAACTTAAGGTGCTAACAAAGCATTGTAGCTAAAGTTTGAGTTATTTACTTATGAAAACCCCCCACTGCTGGTCTTTTGTTTTATTGTATAAACTATATTGTAGTAATATCTGTTAAAGATTAGCAGAAAAGTATAACAGGTCCTGTATTTGGAGGGAAGTCAGCTCTCCCATCAAATTTCTTAGGGAAGCTCAGCAAATTTGGGTTAAATATGGCTTTTTATCTAGCAGTGGGGGGCCCTGTTGCATAGATGCTATTTTAGTCAATAAACTAGTCTTTTTGTCTGAAATTAAAATCTCTGTGGTTCTTGGGGGGCTCCGCCAGCGGATGATTTTTTAAATTTTAAAATGCATCTCCACATTAAAAAGGGATATAATTTTTTAGGTAATAGACATGCCAATGAGGCCAACTCATGCTGGAAAAACAAACATCTATTTACCTCTTAAGGGAGCTCAGCTTCTAATGACATGCTATCTTTTTGAAATCTAGCTTGGATTTGTAGTCAGAGTACTCCAAATACAGTACTGGCTGTGCTGATGGAAAGCTCATTCATGATAATGCTAGCTTTCATGGTACATATCACATGTAACTTCATTAACAGTGCCTTAATATCTTCCATTTTAATGCTATTATTTTTCTAAATACGGTATATTGAAAGCAGCACTCCATTTTAGTTCTGAGAGAAAGGTAGCATATTTATAAATTAAATAAATAGATAAATATGGATCTTTCAACTGGAAATACCAGGACTGAAATTGTTGTTCATGTTTTCAGAGAAGTTTGGGCCTTCGAATAAGTCTTCATTGTTTTTCAAAGCTTGGTAATCTGTTGGTTTTGTGGGGGGTGGGGGTGGGGTTGTTGTTAATTTTTTTGTTCTGGCATTAGATAAATTCCATGAATGCATTTGTGTCTTCCAAAAATTAGTCCTTTTACTTCAATGCTGTACCTGAACAGGCATAGCCCATAGATTAGGACACAGAAACAAGAACCACATGAGCTGATTTGTCTCGATGGCAACCAAATTATTGATCTGTCCCAACGTCATCTCCCCCATAGACATGTTGGATGTCGAAAGTCTCAGGATTTTATTATAGATCATTGCCTGGAAAAAGGAAGTAAACACAAGTCAACCCCTTGTGTCAGGTCAGCACTAGAGAAATTTTGGCACAAACGAACCCCATTTCTTGCATCTTCCCCACCACCACAAAAGGTATACATATATTTGTAGATTATCAATCCAAATCTAAATATTGGCGATCCTCATGGCAATCAGCCATGAAGACTGTCCTGAGAATATGATGCAGTGGCCTTTCATTTGCCTTCCGTATCGCAGCTTGACACTCATACCACTGATCCAGTTCTGTGTCTCTTTCTGGTCCTGAGCCCTTTTGGCATGCAAAATCCTCATCGGCCCCAGGCCAGTATTGATGAAGCTGCTGCCCTCCTCAAGATGGATTTGAGTGGGATTCAATCCACGTGGAGACCATCACCCTTCCCTGTGGACTTTGCCACCCAAGCCATTAGTCCTCAGAGTTGTCAGGTTAGTTAACCACTGTCTGACACTTGGAGTTGAGTCACTAGCAGTATAGTCTACTCTATTACCAGAACAGGATAACCTGGCCAGACATCCAAACCTAAACTGGTGGATTTACATCGCAATAAAACTTGGAATAATAATAATAATAATTTCATGTCAGAAATTATTTGGGGTTGAAAGGATTTTTGCTGGAGAAACTCCGCTCAGGGGACACCCGAATGAGGCTCCTTTCATGACCCCATGATCTTTTTCAATTGAAGTGGTCCCTATTTATCTACTTGCAATGCCTTTCTTTTGAACTGCTAGGTTGGCAGGAGCTGGGACAGAGATGGGCACTCAAACCATCACGCAGTACCCAGGTCTTGAACTGCCGATTTACTGGCATTCCAGCCAACAAGGTGAGCTTCTTAACCCCTGAGCCACCGCAGCCCCTCAGCTTGGAATAAAACAGCAGGAAGAATTTTATGACACCAAGGGCTATTTGAAAGTACTGTAGGGTTAATTACCACAAAGATGGTGCATTATTTTTCAACTCAGTTTAAAAAAAAGAAGGTTGGATGGCCACCTGTCAGGAATACATACTTCAATTGAGGATTTCCTCCATCAGTAGGGAGGTGGAATAAATTATCATTGGGATGCCTTCAAAATCTATAATTCCATGAATCAGTTGGAGAGCATATCCAATAGAATGTGAATATGCATAAATGTGGATTTATTTTTAAAAAACACCAACAAAGAGAAAATGAAATAAAAACAAAAAAAATATATAAGAGACAGAAATCTTGTGACATCTTAGAAACTAACATTAAAGAAATCTGAACTTTCCTTGACTAAGTCCATTTCTCCTCAGACTTGTGATAAAGGTGTCTGCCTCTTGTTTTTGCTTTGATCAGACACATTTGCACAAACTAACATAAATCTTCTTTGAAAACTACATATAGAGAACAGAGCTTTAAAAATGTATTGTCTGGAACTACAGTTCCCCGAATCCTCCTGCCAGCTGGGTCAGTGGCCATGCTGCCTAGCGAATTCTGGGAACTGTAGTCCAGCGTATAGCAGCTTTCCAAGTTCTGCTAGACGCCAGCCAGAAAATTAACAGTGATTGTTTCAATGAGTTTATTTTAGCTAAGGGTCTTATCAGATTGACGTCAATTTGTCCTTTATCCTCATCTAGCTTAGCCTCCATAAAACACCAATTACGCCAGAGAATGAATACTTTAAAGGCTCTAATCAGATACTTCATAGTGTCCAAGCCAATGAAGTCATGTCTATATTCACCAGTAAAGCTCCTCTTAAGTTGATGCCTGTTTCTATGGTAACATAGTAGGAGGCCTGGAGAAATGTCCTCTGCAAGATGAGGGTCAGGAAAAGGAGAACCGCCAGAACATAGTTGGTTTTGAGGAAATCAGTCGAGGTCAAGTAGGGAGCTGTAGCAAGCTTGGAAGCACAAAGGAAGAGATACCATCAAAGAGACTGTGAAGCTCTATTCCAAGATCAAAGGAAAGAAAACATAACAATTATGACTGTCATTCTATTTAGGAAACCCTTAAGTAACAGTCCAGTTAAAAAATGTAAGCCATTGAGTTTTGCAAGAGTTACTCTCAGGGGTGTAGGTGAAGTAATAGAGTTTAAAATCTACATAAATGTGAGTATGAAACATTATTCATCATCATAAGTAATAGTCATTAATAAGAAAAATGCATTGTCCTTTTATTTCAATATGGCAAAAGTTCCTTCTGAGATACAAAAATTGGGACTTTTGGGACTAAAATTTTGATTACGCCTTCCAAATTGACAATTAAAAATATGTCACTAAGTGCTTAATCTCTCAGAGATTCCTCACGCAGCTGTTACTGAATACTAAAATATACCGTTTGCGTACAGGTCACTCCGCCCTGCCTCCCAATATTTGTGAGTCTAAAAATATCCCATGAAAAATCCTGAAATGCATTATGTATTTCCATGGTGAATTACCAGAGCTGGCCATTAGAGGCCATTGAACTATAAGGTTCAATGTTTTATGAAGTTTCAAGTATCCACAGTAGATCTCAGAAAGAGAGAGGTGACCTGTATTATAATCAACAATAATACACATTTCAAACTTTTCATTGAAAAATTAGAGAAGGATTGGAAGAAAACAAAACAAGCATTGATCATGGTTCAAGTATCTATAATTGCTAACTCACTTTTGGTATCATAGTAGTGTTGGTTACAGTGGTGTTGAACATGATGGCATTGCTTTGGCTAGCAGTGTTTTCGGTCTCGTTGGAGAAGCTCTGGACAATACCAGAAATGCAGAGTGGCCCAGCAAACCCAAGAAGATCAGCTAAGTAACGGAAGGTGCTGCTGAGAAGTATAGGCCTCCCAAAAGCGTGGTACATGGCTAACCAGATGGAAGGGACACGATCCGGCTGGTCAGCCACTTTTTTCTGTAAAAAAAAGAAACACAACAGGTGAATACTGCAAAGCTTCTGATCTTGTCCGATTTTTGTAAGCTAAGCTGACTTTGGCCCAGTGAGTAGTTGGATGGAGGACTGTTCAGGATCTTCCGGTATGGCTTGCAAAGAATCCCAGCTAGAATTTTAGATCACGCCTGCTGCCTGCCAGAGTTGACAGCATTGAGTTATATGGATAAATGGTTTGACTCAGTGTAAGATTCCTTCCCATGTTGCCAAATGTTGGGATGACTTTCTGAAAAGAAGCCTTGACCAGAATCCTCTTGAGGACACAGGAAGTGGAAGGACATGTCCACCTCTTTGGTCAGGTTTGCCTTAGCCCACTATATTTTCATTTGTTGTTCTCTTTTACCATAATGTATTGTTGCTATGAATAGGACTGTGATGGTTAAGATGCTGAACTTGATGACCGGAATGTTGGCAGTTCAGCAGTTTGAGACCCAAGTGCTGCACAACAGAGTGCGCTCCCAGCATCTGTCCCAGCTCTTGTCAACCTAGCAGTTCGAAAGGAAGAAATTGCAAGTACTGTAAATAAATATCACTTCAGTGGGGTCCTATGATCTCCAGCAGCTAAAATACTGAAATAAACAAACGTGCATAGCAGAACCATTCATGTTTCTTTTACCTAACAACCTTTTGTCGAGCAGTGGCAAGTGGCTGCACTTGGTACATTCATCATGTTTGGTTTTTACTGAGCAATAATTTCTCCATCTAAAAGCCTCTAGTTCAATGATCTCAGGGAGGAAGCCCGTCCAACATCACTCACTGAGGTGGGAGAAAAAGTTTTGAGTACGGTAAGTAAATACCCTTGCATTTTACAGGGAATGCACTCAGTGCCATCTCTGTCCGATTTCAGACATTGACAGTTGGATTTAACCCAACCTCTTCAGCAAGCTTGTGACCTCACAGAGCATGAATAATAGCCAACACTAAAGCACAGGCATAAACAATGGCAGTTGTTAACCAGCTTCTGCAAATTCCAGCTCAGACGTGTCTCTTCTGAGCTTTCTTGCTTTATAACTCATGATGTTAAGAAATGGATTTTGGACCCATGTTAAGTAAAAAGAAACCATGTGCTTATTATAAGGCTTTAGGTAGGATCACTACCAAGCCAAAACTCAAAAGAGGTTGGGAACGCAGCATCTCTCCAAAAAATAGATATAGGTTTGTAAAATGTGAGTGCATGAGTTTATGTTTAAAATAATCACTCTGATTCGAACTGATGTACTGTCATTGACAGTTTGAAAAAGTTTTTTCCCCCAGATGTCCACTCCCAGAATCCCCAAACCAATACGGTGGCTATAATTTCAACAGAGTGGAGAAGACTATGACTATGTCATCTGTGCTCCTATTCACTCAGTTGTCCACGATGTAAGTTGCCAACTCTTAGATAAGACGGAATATGTTACACTTCTGTCTTGAAAAACATATGCAGATGACTTCAAGGCTCCCTCAGGCTCTCTCTTCTTATGATAATTATTAATCATGATTTGGATTACATAACTTTTCTAAATAATTTATTATTTTCTGTGAAATTGGTCGTATGACTTTAAACCACTGGACTTTAGGCTGCTGACCCACATGTTGGCAGGGACCCTAAATATTGCTATATCGGGGCATTGTGGGAAATTAAAATCGCAGCCCCATCCACTAGTGCATACTGTTCCACCACAGCCTGGGAAGAAGAAGCAGGAGGTACTCGACAGGGTAGAATTAGGCACATCATTTGAAGAGCCATTTCCACACTAGATCCAGATCTTGGCCATATATCAGAGTTTAGAAAAGTTACTTTTTTTTGGATTACAACTCCCAGAATCCCAGTAGCTAATATGTTACTATGTTTAACAGTAAGTATTTTTAGAACAAAGGAAACAGATTCTGAGGGAATATGGCCAAGCATCCCCTTAGTGTTTGAGTAAAGATTTTATAATTTGCTACAGCTAATTGTAGCTAATGGAGGAAGTGCTGGAGGTGTGTCTTGGTTGCTTAATCTGGCATGTGACCAGGAGCCTAACCAAGAACTACCCTAGTTCCTGTTAGACGCAATTATCTGCAGCAAGCTGCGCAAAATTTACACAAGTACTAGCAAGATTCTAACCATGATTGGGAAATCACTGCTTAACAATACAGAATGATGTGCCATTTCAAAACTACCTTTTGATCCTCATACGCTTCTTTCAAGCATACATAATTCGTGAGCGCTCGCATTGCGATCGGCAGCTTCCCAATTGCTTTCAGGTCAATTGGCTTCCTATGAGCTGATATGATGAGAGTATTCATCCACCAATAGGTTGCCTTTGAGATTAAGTTGACAAATGGCTGGAGAAACCTCACGCCCAGATCCTGCAGATCTTCAGGAGGTTTCACCTTTTGAGGTTTTGTGAAAAATACATATTTCTGTGGAAAAAACAACGTGGAAATACATTAATCCTCATCCACTCACCACCAGACATTTCAATCCACCAGAACCCACACAGAATGAGACCTGCAAGATAGGCATTTAACAAGACAATCACTTGGAAAACTGTAAACAACATCCCAAAAATTTCAGCCTGTTACCAGAGACCATCATAGGGGGTATTTTTGGTTTTAAAAAAGTCCCACCAATCTATTCCTTTCTCTCATCATCTTCCACTGAATACTTTTGCATTAAACTTGCTAATTCTCAGGGACTTTGAATGGGGAAGAGGAAGTGGGCAGGCCCTCAAAGATATGTCCCTATCTGTGTCCCCACCACCTGCTGAGTCCTCCATGAATTTAGAGTTCAGGTTCACTGACATTCTTCAATATTCAGACAGAGAATTTTTTTTGGTCAATCAATTTCATCCTTAATATTGTGACTGGAAAACCTGCAGGCCTCTAGAAACATATATATATGTTTCGCTATGGTGCATTTCCAGAGCTGGACACTAGAGTCCATTTTCTGCAATACAACATTTACAAGGTTAGAGGCAGACATTTTGGTAGCTCTCATGTAGAATGATGGCAGCATTTGAAACCCCTGTCCTGCTGCTATGACTCAGATATGTGTCTTAAATATAAGGTCCACTGTTATCCATGGTTTCAGGTATCAGTGGAAAGACTCAGAATGTATCCCCTGTGGGTATAGGGGGAGACCTGTATCTCAGAACAGCAAGACCTACCCTAACACGGATGACGTTGACCTCCACTGCCATAAGCAACCCATACAGCACGACCATAATTCCCGTAATGCAGAAACGCAGTTGAGTAAAATGGATTCCATCTTGGCAATATTTGACTAGCTTGATTGTTTTGGTGACAAAGGCCATGATCCAGTACAGAAAGAGAGCTATAGCATACAACGGAAAGAATAACACACATTTGCACAAGTTTTGCATACATGATCTATTTTGTAAATCAAAGGGCAATTTGTTGTCCTAAGAACGTGTGACCCTCTGCCTAATATTTTGGTTGTGACCCTGTCTTCAGATGGCATGTAGCTTCCTTGATAATAAAAAAATAAGATTGCCTGTATTTGCTCTCAGCAACCATTCAATCAAACCAGAATTTAAAGATACACATAGTTTAGAAATGTTGTATTGAACTGGCAGGAAGAAGAAAACAATAGGTAAAGAAACAGGTGAAGGAACATTAATCCATGGTCTGAAAATCCTTACTTTGGAGGATATATTGTTTCAACTCCAGGTCTGCCCTAAAGTGTGGGATGGTGGTTGTTGTGTTTTGTTTGCATTTCCATTTAGGGAATTTCTTTGCTTTTTAAAATGAAGCAACACAGAGACAACAGTGTTGGGGAAAGAAAGTCCGTCTTTATAGAACAACTTGGGTTTAGAAGGTTTTTTTTTTAAAAAAGTCCACCATATTAAAAAGTAAAGCCAACATTCAGCTGAGAACAGTCGGATCACTAGGGAAACAACATACTCTCAGAAAGGAGGTGGGAACACTCCACGCTCCTTTAAAGGACAGATCTTGATTATGACACTCATGGTTTGTGTAGCATTCAAAATGTTGCCCCCGGTAACACATTTTTTCACTAAAAGCTAGTCCTAAACTGACAGAGGGAAGATTAGATAAAGGTAAAAGTCTCCCTTGCTCCAGTGATCATCTCTGTTGAGCCAAACAGCCACATTTCCGTTGTCATGTTACCTTTCCCACCAAAGCAATACCTAGTTATCTACTTGCAATTTCTTGCTTTCGAACTGCTAGGTTGGCAGGAGCTGGAACACATGACAGGAGCTCACTCTGTTGTGCAGCACCTGAGTCTCAAACTCACCACCTTAACCGCTAAGCCACTTTTGGCCCAGATTAGCAAACTACAATTTACACCCCATAATTGCCTTTTCTAAATTGTCCTTCTGGTTACGAGTCAAAAGTAGGGAAGTTTTGGGGACTGAGAGGCAGAAGTGTTGTACCAAAGAACAATCACTTGATTAAGTTGCCAGAAAGATTTTAAAAAAATAAAAAAATAGCACAGTTCTCTATACTAATTTTTATTAGGGAAATAACATGGAATTTCCTTACCAATTGTGAACATATGATGTCTACAATCACTGTATAAAATACAGTATTTCAAAATTTAACTACTTACCCAGAAGTAGTTTGGGGAAGTTTGATGTCTCAATGTTGTGGTAATACACTATCGATGTTTTTGCAGCTACAAATCCCATTACAGCAGGAAGGAAGAGATGCAGATGACGAGTACACAACTGACTGTGAAGGAAAAATGGGGGTGTCAGACATTTGTTGAGAATGTGACGTTCAATGGCTTCCAACTTGGGTCTCCAGATGTTCTTGGACTACAGCTCCCAGAAATCTTGGCTAGCACAGCCAATGGTGAAGGCTTCTGGGAGTTTTAGTCCAAGAAAATCTGGAGACCCAAGGTTGGGAACCACTGACCAGTAGTGGCCAACCTTGGCACACCACGTGTTCTTGAACGTCAATCCCCAGAAACCCTGATCACCAGAGGTGCTGGCTTGGGCTTCTGGGAATTGAAGTCCAAGAACAGCTGAAGTGCCAAGGGGAAGTGTATTCAAATCTCACATCCTCTAGCAATCCTTAGATGGATTACTAATACTCAGCGCATGCTATGCCAGTCTATATACAAGATGGTGGAAATAATAATTATGTCAACACTGAAGAATACTTTATAGTCAGTTTTAGGCAGTTGTGAACCAATGTTTTTGGCAGTTAAAAATGTCACCTTTGCAACATATCTCTACACCAGGGTGAAGGGGTAAAATGGAAGGCCTTTGTAAATCAGAAGAGTTATTGTAGCATTCCCATTATTCCACTCCAGGCTCTGAAGGGGGGGGGGGGGATTGAGAAGTAGAATTTGCTTGCTTACCAATTAGTGCATTTAATTAGCTTGCTGACCAAGGTTCTACAATTAAGCTTATCAATGGGAAAGATTTATGGCAGAAGAAGACAAAGGAGATAGGATAACCCTGAGTTCATCCCTGTTTTTGACTGATACATGAAACTTACACTCGGGATGACTTGGCCAAGAATATAAAAGTAGAGAGGCTCAGCCTTTGGATTTTGGAGCTCTGAAGGATGGCCAAGGGGACCTTCTGCTATGTACACTGAGCTTTCAGGTGGGTGAAGGAGATCCTAGTTTGGGTATGCATGGCTTCATTAGGCTCTTCTTCCTGTTTCTTGTTCTTGCTTCTAAAGATGTGCTCAATAAAGCTTTGTTTTCTCAACCACTAAGAGGTTATTTGCTTCAGAATCCAAAAGAACCTGGATACAGCAGGATTCCCTAAAAAAAGCAGTGATATTTTCCTCCTACTGAGGATGCTGATGAAGCTGAAACAATTTACATCAATGTGTTTAACCAGTTTGTTTGGGTTAGAGTAATTTCTCAGCATTTGACTCCCTCTGTCTTGTGAGAACAAGAGAACTGACCAGACACACTACAGCATGTTTAAGACTAATTGGTTTTTGGTTTTCATTAGTATCTGTGTATCCAAGCATAATTCTTTGGACAAACAGAGCAGCTTTTTTTTATCCACTTGATGATTAATTCCAATCCTGCTTTCTTCCTTCACTGTCACTAAATTTGTTTCAAGCCATTACTGCTTTCTGCCAGTAAGAGGGGATCATTTGCATATCTAAAATTATTGACATTTCCCCCCATCGTTTTTCACTTCTCCTTCATCTGAACCTAGCCTGGCTTTTCACATGATATGTTCTGTGTGCAGATTGAACAGATAAGGGGATAAAACACAAACTTGTTTGACACCTTTGCCCTATAGCAGGGATCAGCAAACTTGGCTCTCCAGATATTCTTGGACTTCAATTCCCAGAAGTCCTGATCAGCAGGCATACTGACTTGGACTTCTGGTAATTGAAGTCCAAGAACACCTGGAGAGCCAAGTTTGCATATCCCTGCCCTATAGGAAACCATTCTGTCTTCCATATTATGCTCCTCTTCTTCTTCTGCCGTATCTGAATCCAAATATTGGCAATCCTCATTGATTCCAGTGGAAGTAGGGCTTTCTTCCACCAAATATTTCTGTTGCAGCCCTCAATGCTGCCAAAAACAAAACCAGAAACTACTGTTCCAGAGTTTTCTGGGTCTGCAGCACATTTTAGGATGAATTCCTATTTAAATACATGTTATTACATTTTGCCTTTCTCTCAATGCTAGGTTTCAAGGTGGCTCACCCATTCTCCTTCTTCTTCTTGTGCCATATCCAATTCCGAATATTGGCAATCATGAAAACTGTCCTGCGAATATAATGCTGTGGACTTTCATCCACCTTCTGCATTGCAGCATGACACCCGTGACCCATACCACTGATCCAGCTCTGCGAGTCACTTTCTGGTCCTAAGTCCTTTTGGTACGCAAAAATCCTCATCAGACCAAGGCCAATATTGATGAAGCTGCTGTTCTCTATCAAGATAGATTTAATCTACTTGGGGACCATTACCCTTCCCTGTGGACTTCAGCATCCAAGGCGGTTACTCCTAAGGGTTGTCAGGTTAACTAACTTGACACTTGGCATTGAGTCGCCATAGTGTTATCTTATCCACAATAAAGTTATGCTTCAGGACAAGCAAGTACTGAGGACCCCAGTCCCTCATTTTTTTCCCAGAGCAACTCATAGACCAGGGGTTCCCAACCTATGGCCCATGGATCACCCCCAGCCCATGACACCTTTTCATGTGGCCCATTGCTGCCACTGCTCCACCCAGAAGTGGAAGTGTTTACGTCAGCTGTAAAATGCACCCAAGCATGCGTAAACATGCCTACGGCTGTCATAAATGTGGAAGTGGGTGCATTTACAGCTATTGTAAACATGTCCACTTCTGGGGAGCATTGTGGGGATGATTAACTTCTGGCACAGATGCTGGCAAACCACGTCTTGCCTGGGTGTTTCCCCCTTATCTCTCTAGTGCACAAGCAGCTTGTTTATGTCTCACCTGGGAGTTCCCCCCTTATCTTTCTGGCCCACAACAAGCAGCCTGTTTACGTCTCACCTGGGAGTTTCCCCCCTTATCTCTATGACCCAGCTTGTTTTCCTTGTCACCGTGACACATCACATCTTAGAAGCAAAACAGCACGTGCCTCACCCTGGCCTTAGCCAATCATGTATTGCTGACTGATAAGAAAGCTAATAAAAGAGACATTCCCACAAAGCTGGGCACGCCTCACCCTGAAGAGTGGCTTGACTCCGTGTCTTCTTGATCCCTTCAGAGCATGGTCAGGCCCCTGGTGTAAAAAGGTTGGGAACTCCTGCCATAGACTATCACAATAGATGGGCAAACACTTACGCATCTGAAACGATGCCTTCTCCTATTTCACAAACATGTACAAACAAGAGAGCAAACGTCAGAATCCACCGTAGATTGTGTCCAGGGAAGTGCAGCCACGTGTTGTGATGGATCTGAACTTTTGAGCTCTGAGTTCCCCATCCTGAAAGAAAGAAGATATCAAAACGGTATTGCAAGGTAGGACATAAAGCTAAGGTTGTTCTTTCTGTGTCCCAACGACCTTTTTATTTTTGCTCCTCTCGAGATCCTATTTTAGGTATCCTGAAGTAGCTGGCCACTGGTGCAGAATATTGTAAATTGGTAATCTATGGCTGTGGGCAGTTTCTCTATCAGCATTAAACAAAAATAGGATTTCCCCCTCTCACTTAAGCAATTCAACTCCACAACCATTGTGTGTGTGTGGGGGGGGGGGGATTATTTCCCCATACCATCTGCAGATGATCAAGGACATTATCAAGTTATGATATTCCTCACTTGCTCTCATCTGGATGTTTATACCAGAAGCAGCAGAAAGGCTGCTTACAATGAGGAATTCTCTAGTTTAGCCCACCTCAAGTGAACATATTTGCTTAAAATTGGCTTCAACTAGAGCCCGCAAAACAAAGTAGAAGCCTTTAATGGTTTTTTAAAAAGTGGATTTGTGAAAATTGCCCCAGCCCAAGGGCTCCCACATGGAGATGCCATAATCTGAGTTGCTCCAAACCACTGCAAAAATGTTCAAAAGGCGGGATAGGTGCCAGTGTAGACATCCTTGATATGTAGTGTAGACATCCTTGATATGTAGACATCATTGATATGTTGTGACTGTAACTATACATGTGTGTAAACCGCCCTGAGTTGGCTCTGCCAAGTAGGGCGGTATAGAAATTCAAATATAATAATAATAATAATAATAATAATAATAATAATAATAATAATAATAATAATAATAATAATAATAATAATAATAATAATAATAATAATAATAATAATAATAATAATAATAATAATAATAATCCTCTCAGTTATACATTCTGTTGTTACGGAACATGCTCAGTTCTTATTCAACTATTGGAAATTTTTGGTGTGGTTTAAATAAAAGCAGAATTACTTCTACAAATGTCAGGGTTTCCCCTAAGCCCGTGATGGTAAACCTTGGCACCGATTGAAGTCCAAGAACACCTGGAGTGCCAAGGTTCGCCGTCGCAGCCCTAAGCCATGCTTTCTCCTTTGCTCTTCATTGTCTCCATTTTTTTTGTTGACACTCACTAGTAAATTCACTATCATAGGAGAAATCACAATCAAAATCTAAAATTCCATGACTGTGAACAATGGATTTTGCATGTACTATCAAGTCAATTCTTTCCAGGGTTTTCTAGATAGAAAATTATCAGAAATGGTTTACCTTTCTCTTCTTCTGGAAGTGTCCCAGGACTGTGCAATTTGCCTAAGGCTCTACACCTGAGGACACCATGAGGAACTGAACTCCCAACCTCTGATTCTACAGCCAGGTCCAAAACCACTGAGTTATCTAGCGAGCTAAACAATGGATTTACTCAGTGCAAAATCTGACTGATTGGTTTATCTCTTTGTTTTTAAGTAATGTCTGCAATCCTGAACATGGGTGGGTGGTAGAGTACACAAGTATGTAGGGAATATTCCAGATAAGTCATATGAGGAAATACCACCATCTTTTTAATATGTATACGGTAAGCAATATGCAAAAATTAACAGCAGCTTGACTACTCACCAATAAACAATATGGGAAAGGTGATAAATAAGAGGAAAACATGAGGTACCAAGTTGAGGGCGTCCAAAAAGCAAACATTGCTTAAGAAGCCACCGCTGATGTTGTAGGCAAAAGGGTTGTCATTGCCGCAAAATGCTAGTTTCATTGCTTCGCTTGAGATACTATCAGAATATAAAAGAAATAATATAGAGATACAGCTATATGGATATACAATAAAAGCAGGGAATGGTTCATCTGATTGTTTTTTCTCTCTAAGCTTGAAGATAAAAACCTTTGAGGCGTGGAAAACCTCTTAAACCATATGCCCATTTGCTTAATTATCCAGGTATAACTGTATCACACACACACATACCCCCCCCAAAAAAACAGCACACAGAATTTACTATGAATCTTCTCTACTTCAGTAAACACCATTTTCATTCAGTTAACACTATTTCTCCCATATAGGTAAATGTAAAGGTCTCCCTTGCTCAATGACCAATCGTGTCTGACTCTAGGGGAGGGGTTCCCAACCTATTCACACCATGGGCCTGATCACACCCCCTGAACAGCTGAGCGGGCCTGACCACGCCCCCGGAAGCAGACATATGTGTGTTTATGACATCCATAAATACGCCCACTTCTGCGTTTATGACAGCCATGGGCATGTTTGCGCATGTGAGGGCGCATTTTACAGCTGAGGTAAATGCAGCCACTTCCAGGTACGGGTGTTGGTGTGGAGGCAGTGGGCTGGATGAGAAGGTACCATGGACCATAGGTTGGGAACCCCTCCTGGAGGGGATGGTGCTCATGTTTATTTACAGCCAAAGATCTGTCTGCCTCTGGAGACGTTTCTGTGGTTAAGTGACAAGCATGACTAGATGATGGAGTGCAAATAATAGTGTTACCTTTCCTGACAAAGTGGTACCTATTTATATACTTGGAATTTCTTTTATAAGCATTTTCTTCAAAAATGTATAGCATTTTTCTTTTTCTTCTTCCCATCAAGTTGCTCTCAATGTATAAAAACCTTATGAATTAGTTATTTCCGACATATCCTTTCATTAATTGCCCTGCTCAAATACTGCCAACTAAAGGCTGCAGTTAGTTTGTTTCATATTCAGTCTTTCTTTTTTCCTGCTGCCTTCAGTTTTCCCCAGCATTACATCCTTTCCAATTAAACTTGGCTTTTCATTTTATGCCCAACGTATGATAACTTCAGTTTAGTTATTTGTCCTTCTCTAGAGAGATTAGGCTCAATTTGACCTATCACCCATGAATTAGTTTTCATAAAGTCCTCCTTAAACACCACATTTTGGGCAGCCCCTCCGATGGCTTAGTGGTTAAGATGCTGAGCTTGGAGACTAGAAGTTTGGGTTTTGATACCCAAGGGCTGCATTTGGAGACATGGAAGGAGTCTTATTTCTCCAGCAAAAATCCTTTCAACCCAGAGTAATCTCTGACACAAAATTATTATTACCGCATTTTGAATGAATCAATATTTTTCCTATCAGCTTTCTTCAGCATCCAGCATTCACATCTGTACAAAGTAAATATGAGTATCACAGCATGAATAATCTTGATCTCTGCCAATACGTCCTTATTCTTAACGAGTCTTCCTAATTCTTTTTTCGCTGCTCTTCTGGATATCAGTCTTTTTCTGACATTTAGCTTATCATCACTATTTCAACTGGTGACTGAACCCAGTTATGGGAAACTTCTAACATTTGAAATAGATCCTTTTAAACCTCTGCTAATTAAACGTTTTCCGGTATAAATAAGAAGAAATGGTTGAGGGGGAAGTGACCAGTTTTCTATATACGTACAGTATTTCAAGTTAAAGATAGTGAGTATCTTGAGGAATGGTTGAATAGTGAAGTGAATGGAATTGGGGGTGGGGGGAGAGAAATCCTTAAAATACCTTAGTATGCCCTTTGGAAGTAATGAAGTATTTTAGTGTTATATTCATTATGACATCAGAAATACAAATTTTATAGTAGTACATCATGTATTACTCCAAAAGTGACTAGTTACATGTAACTGTTAGGTCTAACTAGTTCTTTCTGAAGTCCTGTTTTATTCATCACACATATGCCCTATTCTTCTTCCAAGGAAATTCAAGGAAACAATCCAATTTTATCCTCCTAAGAATCTTGTGAGATAGGTTAGAGGTTACTTCCAACCTGGCAGCTCAAAACAATGACTCTGTAACCGATAAGATAAAGGTCACCCTTGCTTGAAAGCCTGTCGTATCTGACTCTAAGGTTCAGTGCTCATCTCCATTTACAGCCAAAGTGCAGACGTTTCTGTGGACATGTACTCACATGCCCCATTCTTCTCCACTAGGTAAAGGTTTCCCTTGCTCGAAAGCCAGCCATATCCGACTCTAGGGTTTGGTGCTCATCTCCGATTACAGCCAAAGAGTCAACGCTGTCTGCATCTGCAGATGTTTCTGTGGTCATGTGACAGGCATGACTAGACACCAGAGTGCATGGAATGATGTTACCTTTCCCACTGAAGTGGTACCTATTTATCTATTTGCAATTTATTGATTTTTGAACTGCTAGGTTGGCAGGAGCTGGGACAGAAATGGGAGCTCATTCCGTCATGCAGCACCTGGGTCTTGAACTGCTGACCTGGTGACCTTCCAGTAATCAAGTTTAGCATCTTAACCACACCGCAATTCCCTGCAACCATTATCTAGCACTTATTTAAATATTTCACATTAACTTTCTCTGATTTCTTCTTCATCAATACCATTCTTACCAGAAACTATGGATAATAGACTACTTTTATGTTATATGTAGTGGTATACCAACTCAGAGGAAACCTAATACAGTACGTACTAGGTTTGCAATCTTAAATGGACTTTCCAGGCAGTATGTTCCAAGCAAACACTTGCTTGCTTCCGAGTAAGCATTTCACTCTGCACGATTTGAATCGGTACATCTTTAGACATGGATTAGGTCACAGTTTGCATTGTCCTCTCTTTTCATTTGCTATTGCAACCCAACCCTCAACCCCCTGTTTTAATAATGTCTACCTTTTAACTTGGCCCATATCTTTTTGTGTGGAGCATCCTGATTAAATAATATTTCACTGCTTAACTATTTGCCCTTTTCCATATAAATAATTCCATATATGGTCTGGGTTATTTTTAAAACGGACAGTTCTAGGCGACATTTCAGGAACAACTATTATTCCTAATGATGATATACTTCATCCTTCATATCCACATGCAAAATCCCATGAAAAACACAGGGGGGGGGGGAGATTGAATAGGACATAATCATGTATAGAATAGATCCTTGAACACTGAAGGAACTAGTCTAAATGTGGATTCAACCCTTTGCTTTCTTTTAATTGATTTTGCCCCTGGAGTTATGTTTCTGCTTGGAGTGGCATTGGGAGACCTCACCCTCAAAATGTCCTTCATTCACATTTAATTAGCTAGAACACCATATTTCAGAATGAAGTTCTCATTTCTTCTACTGATTTAAAGAATACCGGCTTCCTGTTGTTGAAACTTTCCAATGTGGTATCAAGAGGGAAAAAACAGTTGCAAACATCATCCCATGTGGATCTACTAAGGAGTAAACCCTACCAAAGTAAGCAGACCTTACTTCCATGTAAACAGGATAATAGCAGTGCTGCATTGACTGGAATGTGCCCTACATACATTGATACAGACAGATGATGTATCTAGTGCAGTAATGGCGAAGCCTGGCACTCCAGGTATTCTTAGATTTCAATTCCCAGAAGCCCAAGGCAACACTCTTGCTGATCAGGGCTTCTGGGAATTGAAGTTCAAGAACACCTGGAGTGCCAAGGTTTGCCATCGCTGAGTGGAATGGCTAAGAACAGTACAAAATTGTGGTCACATTTGCATCTAGGTTTATTATAAAAACAGCAATGAAAAAACACACTTTGCAATGATATAAATAATCCCATTGCTTCTTTTTTCTCCCTTTAAAAAAAAGACATCTTAATACGACACTTGTTATCTCCGATTAGCATTATACTACGTTGCCTGCTTTTAGGGTGTACAACAGATTTTTCCCTAAAAAGGGTGAGGAGGAGGCTGATGAGAAAGAGAAGGAAAAGAAGGAGAAGGATGGCAAAGTTATCCAAAGTTTATGGTGAATAAAATGTTTCCACAGTTTTTACTGTCAAACTCTAGTAAAAGTACACAGAGACATAGTGGGATATTTTGTCTCAGAGGATACAAGGCAGAGAAGGAAAACATTCATGGGGCTAACTTTGTAAACCCAGATCGAACTCCATACCGTCCCTTACCTTCACAAACACACACCCTGGCACAAAAAGCGGAACAAAACTTCTCCGGGTTTGCCCAAGATCATTCAGACGACAGAGCTCGGTTCTGCTGGGGAAGAAGCCAACACACTACCAGATCCACAGTGGATTATTTTTAGGCTGATGATGATGATGATGAGAAGCTCAGCTGCTGCCTCCTATCGGGTTTCTGTAGTGTACAGATTCTTCTTGACTTTCTCACACACATGTACTCAAGAAGGCAGGAAGCTAAGGAGGGATGAGCAAGTTAAACTTGCTTTTAAAAAAAAGAGAAAGAGAGATGCATTGCTTACTGAAATGATTTTGGGGATATCCCTCTTTTCTAGTTTGGGTAGCAAGTTCTAGGAGCTGCAGTCCAAAATCCATCTTTGGATGATAACAGTTTGAGGACCCATTGTGTAAACTTTTGAATGCTGAAGAACACTTCATCAGACTAGATGGATATTAAAAAAATCTGCTTTGCCACCCCGGTTGTTTCTACCTGATCTAGTGAAGAGTATCAGAGAACTTGCAATCCACTCTCCAATTTGTTATGCTCTAACCTGAGATGCTGAGCTTGATGAATGGAGGGTCGGCAGCAGGGGTGTGTGTGTGTATGTGTGTGTGTGCGTGTGCGCGTGTGTGCGTGTGCGCGTGCGTGTGTGTGTGTGTATGAGAGAGAGAGAGAGAGAGAGAGAAGCAGCCAAGAATTTGAGGGTGGGCAAACTGCTAAATCAGGGTGGGCAACACCCAACCTGGCTACGGCCCTGGTCAGCAGGTCAGCAGTTTGAGACCGGAGTGCTGCATGATGGAGTGAGTGCCCATCATCTGTCCAAGGTCCTGCCAATTTAGCAGTTTAAAAGCAAGAAATGGCAAGTAGATAAATAGGGACCACTCTGACAGGAAAAGTAGCAACATTCCGTGTGCTCCGGTGTCCAGTCATGCCTACCACATGATCACGGAAATGTCTGTAGATGCAGACAGCACTGGCTTTTTGGCTGCAAACGGAGATGAGCACCACTCACTACAGTAGGACACAACTGGCTTTCGAGTGAAGGAGACTTTTACTTCTACCCAACCTAATATGAAGGGTTTCAGAGAATTTGGAAGAACATCTATTTTGTGAATTTAAAGCTGATCCTAATAAAGATATTGACCCACCTGTGGGTTCAAAGTTTGTTTTCTTCCTGAAGGTTTGTGTAGCCTCACTCTTTCTCTCTGTAATCCTAAAAGATAATTTTTCTGAAGCTCTGCTATCAAGAAACACCCTCCTTTACAACTTGATTTGTCTGAATTTGTGTTTCAATCTGTCTTCTGTTTCTTTACCTATTTATCTATTTGGAATTACTAATTATAATAGTTTCATGTCAGAAATTATTCTGGGTTAAAATGATTTTTGCTGGAGAAACTCCACTCAGGGGATGCCCAGATAAGGCTCCTTTCATGTCCCCAAGATCTTTTCCCACTGAAGTGGTCCCTATATATCTACTTGCAATTCCTTGCTTTCGAACCACTAGGTTGGCAGGAGCTGGGACAGGCAACAGGGGCTCATTCTGTTGCACAGCACTTGGGTCTTGAACTGCTGAACTGCAACCTCAGCATCTTAACCACTAAGCTAGTGCATTAATTATTTATTACCTTTATATGCCTTCTTTTCCCCTACAGAACTGAGAATCAAAACAGTTAAGCCTAGACTAAACTACAGTACAATTGCAAATAATGTACCGTACTAAAATAAAATTCAATGCAATACAAAACCAAATTAAAACTAAAACACTTTAAAATACCTGATTAAAATATGTTTGCCTGTATATGTGAGTATGCTTTGATGTTGAGTCAATTGTTGAGGGGATCTGAACCCAAGTGTCTGCTACACCAAATATATACACCATTTCGACCCTTAGTTTGTAATGGCAAAAATTACATAATTTCTGGTTTTATGTGCAAAAATGCAATTTCCACAAAGCAGCTCTTTAAGTCTGCCATTCCCATTGCAAGTGATAAACAATGCTGCTGTTTTAAATTTGAACTAATAAATAAATAATAAAAATAAATTTATTAATGTACTTTCCAATACTGTTCCATGCATATCTTTGAAAGCTTGCCTGACTCATTTATAGTCCCCCACTAAATCCAGATGGTATCATTTCTAGCCCTTCCTCAGAGCTCACGGAGCAGAGTATGAATGAATGAAAAGGACCCTTTGCCAGCATGGTTTAAACACGTGGAAAATCTGATGTGCATCTGAAAACCTATCAACCGTATAACAATCTCAAGCTCTTCTTAGGGGCAGGCAACGTGATTTTAGTCATATTACATAACACTCACACTCAATAAGAAACTGTCTCAATACGGCTCCCCCCACTCTCCTTCTTCCGCTTGCTTCTGTTTTTCTAATGAAAAGGACTTACCAGAATCGATTCTGGCACAACAAGGAAGCAGGTTGGACACATCGATGGTTCTCTGGGGCCATATTAAAGGAAAGCACTCTGCCGTTCATCTAGCAAGATGCTCTCACTGAACTCTCTCTCAGTAAAGAGGGTGGCTGAAAACATCTCAATCCCTTAATGTACGTGCCAGCAAAAAACCAAATTGCAATGCACATTAGCGCACAAGCTTTATGCCTTAACCTGCTGATGTCCACCCAGGGTGGTGCGAGGACAAACTCTCTCCAATGGAGCATAACTGTCTTCCACAGAACTGAATTAGGTTGGGATACATATCCAGATATATGATTTTATGGGTATATGAACACTGCACGCATTGTGGGTTATCTGGTGTAGCCCTCTTTCTCATACAAATAGTTTGTATGTAATTATTTGTCATTGCCAAGTTGCTCTTCAATTTGAATGTTCCTCAAAGAGAAAAAAAGCTCTTGGATTTTAAAAAAAAGGTATAATTGCACCTTTATCTTAAAAAGCAAGGGAATTTAGGCCAGTCCACTGCCCAACTAATCAATTAAAACATGAACACATTGACCAACCTTTCTTTTACCTTATTATGGCAATTTGTTTTTGGCTATTATCTATGTGGGGACTGTGGTGGCTTAGTGGTTAAGATGCTAAACTTAATGGCTGAAAGGTTGGCAGGCCAACAGTTCAAGACCCATGTGCTGCATGATGGAGTGAGCATCTATCATCTGTCCCAGCTCCTGCCAACCTAGCAGTTCAAAAGCAATAAATTGCAAGTAGATAAATAGGTACCACTTTTGTGGGAAGATAAACAGTGTTCTGTGCACTCTGGTGTCTAGTCCTGCCATATGTCCATGAAAACATCTGCAGAAGCAGACAGCGCTCAGTCTGGCTCTTTGGCTATAAACCAAGATGAGCACCAAACCCTAGAGTCAGATATAACTGGCTTTTGAGCAAAGGAGACCTTTACCTATTAGCTATGCAGTGCCTAGAGCAGGGGTGTCTAAACTTTTCCAGCCACGGGCCTGACCACGTCCCCTGGACAGCTGATCAGATGGGTAACTTGGTTCTCCCCACTGGAAGCGGAAGTAAAAAACACATGCATATTCTAGTTCCGCTTCCAGGAGCGGCAAGGGCATTGGGGACCAGATGAAATGGCTTTGGGGCCAGATCCGGCCCATAGTTTGGGCATGCTGGGTCTAGAGACACTGTGTAAGATTCTGTTTCATCTACTGAGACTTTCCCAGGACAATAATGAGGACTGGAACATCTCTCCCCACTGATTATATTTTGGGAAACAGACGTGATTCTATCAGGGCATGGGCGGCTGGCAGGTAACGCGAACACCAGGACTCAGGACAACCAAGTAACAGGCTAAACAGGAACCATATTTCAGTCCACTGTCGAAATCCAAATCAAGGGAAACAAGATTAGTCCAGATAATGAAAGTGTAGTCCAAATGATCCAGATGTCAGATGACCAGGAGAACAGGCAAAACAGAGTACTGTATGTTCAGGGGCTGGGGCAAGGCAAGGACAGACTTCCAGGAGCCAGGCAAGGTGTAGCAACAGTTTACATGAATTAAGCGGGTGTCTTCAGAATCAGGAACAAGGCAGGAGAATCAAAAACAAGACAGGAGCTCCAAAAGCCAAACAATTGCAGGTCTGATGACCTTCATTGCTGAGGCACAACAACACTCCACAGAAACAAGGAATTGGGCAGAGATCTTAAAATGTAGGAATCTGGAACAATGCAGTAGATCTTCTAGAAACCAAGAGCAAGGCAGGAGGTCTGCCAGAATCAAAGAACAAGGCAGGTGCCAAGCAACTGTAAGATTGTTGAGGCAGCTTCTGGAAGGAAGAGATAGTTCTTATATAGCAGTGATGACGAACCTTTTAGAGACTGAGTGCCCAAAATGCAACCCAAACCCCACTTATTTATCTCAAAGTGCCAACACAGCAAAAGGGGAGGAAGGAAATGCTGGGCAGAGGGGCGGGGCAAACTCTGTGCTGGGGAGGGAGGAAACACTCTCATTGGGCTGCTGGGCAGAGGGGCGGGGCAAACTTGGTGCTGGAGTGACTGCACAGGTGCTCACAGAGAGAGTTCCGAGTGCCACCTATGGCACGTGTGCCATAAGTTTGCCACCACTGTTATATAGCTAAGCCACCTAGGGTCTACAGTGGCGCTTAGGAAGGTCTGGCACCTTGCCCTGGGCTCTCAGGTGATGCTTATCTGCTTCTAGGCTGGAGCTTCCAGTCCCGCAGAAATTAAGAGGAGCAGCTGCAAAATTTTGACACATTCCAAAACCTCCTTCCTTCCAACCTCAAACTATCTTCCCAATCTTGATAATATATATGACATGGCTTTTCATACTCAGTGCTTTTGGCCTTTTAACAATAGCTGGATGTTGGTTCCGGTCTGCTCTGAACAGAACTTGGATCCTGTAACGAGGAAGATTATCAAAGAAATGTGCCTTACTGATTGGCCTGCAGCTGTGTTTTAAAGGCTGGAAAACAAATGTTCAGTTTCATAGACGTTAGAAAGAACCGGAAAGCCTTCCACCTTTCCAAAATAGCCAAATAGGCCTGTTATAAAAACAAAATTACAACTGCCACCATGTTCTGATATTTACCCAAACTTGACAGCTCTAAAGATAATTTGCAGATGCTATTTTAAAACTTTAATGAATAATGCACTCCCCTATATTTCTTGGCATGAAAACTAAATAGTAGGGCATTAATGCAGCTATGTAGATTTATATTTTTGAACTACAGATACTCTATAAGATGTACAGTACAGTATAAGAATTGGTGCGGCTGATAGTAACAATGACAACGATTACAACACCACCACCAACAACAACACAATACAGGTAACAACTATTACTACTACTAGAAATACAGTGTAATAGCCAACCAGTAAATTCACCAAGACATTATATGATCATGTTGACCAGCTGGAAAAGGGATAAATTCAGGAGCTGCTAGAATGTGGATTGAATTCCAAGAACAGAAAAGGCTGCCAATGGATTCTAGTGGCCATCCACTGTGATCTTATATGAATAGGGGATATTTAGGGTAGCTGAGTGCATCAAGCTAGTGGCTCTTGAAAAGGAATAACTACTCCAAAAACTCATAATTAGGTAAAAATAGAAACTGTACAGTTATTGTTTCAGAAGAGAGCGCACAAGGAAAGAACCCTAAACTTGGTGACAGAATCCCCTAATGCTGTACGTTCCATGTATGTCCATGTTAGTAGCAGTTAAGGAAGGAACCCCCATAAATATTTTAACAAATGAAAGCAAAATTTATCTCAATTCAAAGAAGGAGAAAAAGTCTGAGAACAGCAATTTTCATGTTAGTCAATGATTAATGAAAAACAGAAGATCCCTGGGCTCACTCCTGGATCTACTGGGGATTCACGGATGCATGTCTTGGTGCTTTAACTTCTACCACTCTGAAGATGAGGTTGTTGCCGAAAATGGGCAAATCACAGGTAAGGGTGGCTGTGGGCATCAAAAGGAACACATGTACCAAAGGAAGGAGATTGAGAAAGGCTTTATTTTTATGTATGCATACGCGCTCTCCACTTTGCAGCAAAGAACAAACAACAAGTGACAAAATGGTTTTTATAAACAAGGCTGAGCCAGCCAACAAATATATGAATTACAATATATCAAAATTAGTTTGACCAGGTCCCCTTTATATTGCACAAGTTCTTTTACCTCCTTCCTGGCATGTACACAGAGGGATGGGGAAGGGAGCTTTTTACCCTTTTGTTCACTTAAAGTTCAAGGTGGCTATTCAGCTACAAGGTGATCCCCTCAAGCAGAAGATTATGGAATCCAGTAGCGTAGCATGGGATTCAGCCGCCCGGGGCGTAAGCCAAATTTGCTGCCCCTTGGCAGGGGCCTAGGATGCTGGTGCCTGCTCCCGCTAGAGCTTCTGGGAATTGTAGTCCAAGAACACCCATACATGCAAAAAGTGCTGCCCGGGGCAGGCCTCCTCCTGCCCCCCCCCCAACTATGCTACTGATGGAATGCAGTGTGGCACCGAGACATGGCAAGACAGAGTTGTGTGGGCAACAAAGCCTTTTTGGTGCCCTTAAGCTAGCCTGCTATCCTCAGGTGTGATTGGGGTGGTGGAAGATGTTCAAAAGCCAAATCCAGTTGGCATCCCTATAGGAAACTGGAAGGACCAGCACCCCTTCCTTCATCTCAAGTAGGGAAAATGCTGGGAGACTGGCCCCAATTCCCCACCCACACGCCATGTCATAATCTTTTGAGGGCACTTCCATAATGACATGGCACTCTCAAGATGTGGTGGCTTGTTAATTGTGGAAGAGTTGCAACTTGCATCCCACCAGGAAGGCACCAGGTTGAGGAAAGGGCCAGTTTTAGGAGAATGTCTCTGTTGAGCATCAACAAAGACCATTGCTTCCTCCAAACCATTACCATCCGTTCAACAACATCTCTCAGCATTTCCCATCCAGACTGTAGCTGGGAATGTTCAGAGTGATTTGTGTGGAAGGTTGCAAAGTGAGTTTATAGGGCAATGCTGGGTGAGACACAAAGGACCAGCAGTCTTGCATCTTTACACCAATAGCTTTTCCAAGAACCGGGTCTTTCTAAGAGTTACAGTAAACTTCCCTTGATATTGAGAATCCGTGACTAAAAAAAAGGGAGAGAATAACATGGCTGCACTCTGCTGGAATGAATTACTACTGCAAGAGAAGCAATCCAGAGGCAGGAGGGGGTCTGCTTCTTGCATTCCTGGCTGCAGAGGTGTTATTTCCAAAACTAGAGTGATGGCTGGCCAGTACATAGCTTTTAATTGAATGGTTTTATAGTCTCCTTCTTCTTCTTTTGTGGACTGCCAAAATGAAGCCACTTTCTTGGCTTTGTCGTTGGCCAAACTTAAGTCCTCATCAGTGCATGTTTCTGGCAGTAATCAGCAGACCAGTAAATGAGCCAGATTCTGTATCTCGATCGAACGATCGATAGATAGCCCGCCCTGTTTGGAGCTCCCAGAAAAGGCTTTTATTTTGCAGCCATCTTTCTTTCTTATTCTTTCTTTCTTTCTTTGGAGTTTTGCAAGGGGTACAAACAAAGTTTTCTTGTTTGTATTTTTTTAATTATAGAAAATCTGTTAAGGATGGGAATGTAGGATAGGTGTGTGTTGTCATTTTTATTGTTAACATTAACACCTATCTGGCTGACAGCACCTCAAATTATATATGTCACATTTCTTTAAAAGTGGTATACCTGATACCCTTATGTAAATTTTCTGTATTAGCATCCTTGGAGTTTTGAACAAAAGAGTGTTCTGTGCACTCAGGTGTCTAGGCATGCTTGCCACATGTCCACGGAAACGTCTGCGGAAGCAGACAGCACTGGCTCTTTGACTATAAACAGAGATGAGCAATGAACCCTAGAGTTGAATACGACTGGCTTTCAATTAATTTACGACTGGCTTTCAATCAATTTACGCTGTAAGCCGCCCAGAGTCGGGTCTACCCGATTGGGGCGGGATACCAAATGTGAACAATAAATAAAAAATAAATAAAACAAAAATCAAGGAAGACCTTTCCCTTTACCTACAGAACCAGAGTGTTACACTCACATGTTTGTATAATATTTTTGTTGTCACTGATAAGGGCATTGCTCCAATGTTCACTTTTCTTTCTACTACAATAGACTAATATAGTTAACCTTTTAAATCAGCAAATACTCCGGAGAGATAAAAGCCACACTACATCTTACATTTTCTTTTCCTTCTTCAATCTATTTTTTAAAATTATAGCTCATTTCTCATTCCTGCACTTCCTATTATTATTATTATTATTATTATTATTATTATTATTATTATTATTATTATTATTATTATTATTATTATTATTATTATTATTATTATTATTATTATTACAGTTGTACCTCGCTTAAAGAGCATAATGTGTTCCACATGATTGCTCTTTAAGCGAGTTTACTCTTTAAGCGAAACACCATTGTAAGTGACCAATTGTGGGGGGGGGGGGGATTGCGAACCCCGATTTATTTGTTAAGCGAGTTTTTGATTGGTTTTATTTGTTAAGTGAAGCAAACATTCAGATAAAATTCTGCTCTTTAAGCGAGTTACTCTTTAAGCGAAGCACTCTTTATGCGAGGTTTGACTGTATTATTATTATTATTATTATTATTATTATTATTATTATTATTATTATTATTATTATTATATAATCTCACAGGAAAATCTTTTCCCTGCCCTTTCCTCAAAAAACAACAACACCAAATCTAAACTAAACTACCCATCAATTCCCTAGCTTAGGTCAAAGGTAAAGGTCTCCTTTGCTCGAAAGCCAGTCGTATCCGACTCTAGGGTTCAGTGCTCATCTCTGTTTTCAAAGCCCGAAGAGCCAGCGCTGTTTCCTTTTCTGGAGACGTTTCCGTGGTCATGTGGCAGGCATGATGACTAGACGCCGGAGCGCACGGAACGCTGTTACCTTCCCACCGAAGTGGTCCCTATTTATCTACTTGCAATTTTTTTCGCCTTCAAACTGCTAGGGTTGGCAGATTTGTTTTATTTTATTTTATTATTTTACAGACTTATATATGCCGCCCTCCTCAAAGAGACTCCGGGGCTTCTAACAAAAGCTTAAAAAGGTACATAAAAACACAATTATAAAATCCAATTTAAACATTATTAAAATAGATGCTGGGACAAAAGACGGGAGCTCATTCCGTCCAGCAGTACTGGGGGAACCTGATTCCTTCCCTACGCAGCCTAGATAAGATTAAAAAACGCAAACCGGCCTCCGTCCGCCAAGAAACTACGGTTCCCAGGATGCCTTGGCTTGGGGAGAGGCCGACTTAATATCGGCAGTGAAAACCACATCTCCCAGCATGCCCTGCGAACGCGTCATCCTGCCGCTGCGTGCGTAAGGGCTTAAGACGTGGCGGGGGGGCGGGAACGTTGCCCTCTTTGCCACGGCGACCATGGCTGCTGCGCCCGCAGTTTCCTCTCCGACTGACTCTTCTTGCCGCCCCTCGGGAGACGCCGAGCGGCTGCCTCCCCACATGGCGGCGGTGATTTTGGCCCGAGGGGGCAGCAAAGGGATCCCTCTGAAGAACATTAAGCTCCTGGCGGGGGTGCCGCTGATTGGCTGGGTGCTGAGGGCAGCCGTGGACTCTGGCGTCTTTCAGAGGTGTGCGCAAGCGCGGAGTCTCATAGAGCGCGCGCGGGGGGTGGGGGTGGGGGTGTCCCGTTCTCCAAAGGGGCAGCAGTTCTTTTGTTTGCAAACCAAACTTCCGGTGCTTGTGCGAAGGGGTGGGGGTTTGCCAAGCTCTTGTCTCTCTGGACTCTTTCTTGCAATGGTTAGCTAAGCCCTGTCAATGCTGCTCCTGAACTGACTCTGCAGCCCCCCCCCCAATTTTGCAGCTTTATTATTATTATTATTATTATTATTATTATTATTATTATTATTATTATTATTATTATTATTATTATTATTATTACTACTACTACTACTACTACTACTACTACTACTACTACTATTACTACTACTATTATTATTATTATTATTATTATTATTATTATTATTATTATTATTATTATTATTATTATTATTATTAGACTTGTATGCCGCCCCACTCGCCAAGCGACTCTGGGCGGCTAACAAAGTTACAAAGTATTTTTGTTGTTCAGTCGCACAGTCGATTCCATCCCTTTGCGACCCCATGGACCACTGTCCGCCAGGCACTTCTGTCCTCCACCATCCCCCTCAACTTGCCCAGCTCTTTGCCCATTGTCTCCACAATACCATCTAGCCATCTCATTTTTGGCCGCCCCTTCTTCTTTTGCCCTGCACCTTTCCCAGCATCAAGGCTTTCTCAAGTGAATCCTCTCTTCTCATTTGATGTCCAAAGTACTTTAGCTTCATCTTTATTATTTGACCTTCCAAGGAACAGTCAGGATTGATTTCTTCTAAGATTGACCTATTTGTTCTCCTTGCTGTCCAGGGGACTCTCAAAACTCTCCTCCAACACCACATCTCAAAGGCGTCTATTCTTCTGCGGTCAGCTTTCCTAATGGTCCAGCTCTCACAACCATACATTGCCACCGGGAATACCATTGCTTTGACTATGCGAATATTTGTTCGCAATTTGGTGTCTCTGCTTTTCACTATGTTCCCCAGGTTTCTCATTGCTTGCCTCCCAAGAATCAGTCTCCTTTTTATTTCATGGCTGCAATCACCATCTGCAGTGAGCTTTGATCCTGGGAAAGTAAAATCTGTCACTGCTTCTACTTCTTCCCCATCTATTTTCCAGGGACTGATAGGGCCTGTTGCCATTATCTTGGTTTTCTTTCTATTGAGTCTCAAGCCAGCTTTTTCACTTTCTTCTTTCAACCTAATCAGGAGCTTTTTTATGTCCTCCTCACTTTCTGCCATGAGGGTGGTATCATCTGCATATCTCAAACTGTTGATGTTTCTTCCAGCAATTTTGATCCCAAATTGTGATTCCTCCATCCCTGCATTACGCATTATGTGTTCTGTATAAGTTGAATAAGCATAAGTATAAGCATAAGTATAAGTTGAATAAGTATAAGTTGAATAAGTTGAATAACCTTCCAGTCCTCAAGTTCAGTGTCCTAAGCACTAAGCCACGGCATTTGTATTTGAATGCTGAATTATCAGAATGGGCCACTAGTGGCCACTGTCTACATAGGTTTTGCTGTTTTCCACAGTTTCAGGAGTCCGCAGTTGGTCTCACAATGTATCTCCTGCAGATGGGGGGGGGGGGGATCTGTAATTCTCTGGACATTCTTTAGTTAGCATGGTTAAGAATAACTATAATGTTTCCCATCTCTGGCATAGTCTGATTGAAGTGCCAACTGTAGTCCCATGCCTCCAAATTGAATAGTAGATTTTTAATGATGAACACAGAATTGGGCTGCTTGTCTTTTCAAGGGAAAATCTTCACCTTACAAGTATTCCCTTTCTGGCCTGTTGGTGATGCTTTTCATTCATAGCTGGAAACCAGATACTTGGCTGCTCAGTCAAGTTGTTTCTGTGAGTAGACCCCAGTATTCCCATTTTACAGAATAGTGACTCATGAATGAATCCTTGCCTGAGCAGAACAATCACAGCTAGCTTTGCTAAATGTAGAAAGTAAGATGAGTCCATTAAAACATTACCTGCCTGCTTTAAATGTGTATCGCACAAGTTGTCCTTCAATATCAGCTGTTGCTGAGTGACCATCAAGTCTTTGTAAACTGTGAGCATTGCATAAACTATCTGATGTAATGCCATGTTTTTCTTTGGTCTTGTCTACCAACAGCATCTGGGTTTCCACAGACCATGATGAGATTGAGAAAGTAGCCAAACAGTTCGGGGCTCAAGTACACCGAAGAAGCTCAGAAGTATCTAAAGACTCCTCCACCTCTCTTGATGCCATTATGGAGTTTCTGCGGTATCATCACGGTGCTGTGACAGGCGTTACTCATTACAGATTTGTTAAAGTGTTTAAAAACCTACCTTTCTGTTGCTCAGATGACACTTTAAGCTCTTTGGCCACAAATAAGAATAGCAGTGCTTAGAACATGGGGAAGACGCAGGCAAAAGCAATTCCCCCAATGCCTCCCAAGAGATTAGTATTGTTACTTATAGTTTATATTAGTTTCCTTCACACCACACTGAACCATGGATTTTGGTATTAGTAAAGGTAAAGGTCGCCCTTGCTTGAAAGCCAGTCATATCCAACTCTAGGGTTCAGTGCTCATCACTGTTTATAGCCAAAGAGCCAGCACTGTCTGTGTCTGCAGACATTTCCGTGGACAGGTGGCAGGCATGACTAAACACTGGAGTGCACAGAATGCTGTTACCTTCCTACCAAAGTTATCCCTATTTACTTGCAATTTCTTGCTTTTGAACTGTTAGGTTGGCAGGAGCTGAAACAGAGACAGGAGCTCACTCTCAGGTCTCAAACTGCTGACCTGCAGACCTTCTAGTCATCAAGTTCAGCGTCTTAACCATTAAGCCATTGTAGTCCCAGTTATTTTGGGTATTACCAGCAGTATAAAATTGACTGAGATATTCTGAGTTCTGTCCTTAAAAATCTTAACTTTTCCATGCTCTTGTGTATGTGGTAAGAAGTTGGTTTAGAAAGTAAGTGGAGGGAACAATAGCTTGTAAAGAAAAGGTTTTGCTAATGCCAAAGAGTTGTAAGCCCAAGATTCAGAAACTTGGAGGCTGAGACTGCAGCTCAAGGCATGATTAATTGGAACTTAAAGTTCATTGTACATAGTAGAGTTTAACTTCTCAATATACATGTGCTATGTCAGTCAGTTTCCATTTGATTTCAGGTTGGAGCACTGAACCTGAATGAACGGATCCTTATCTTGCTCTATGATTTTGGGTTGGGGTGTGCTAACTAGTATATGAAAGTTACTAGCTTGAAAATTGAAATAAAATAAAACAAAGCAAAGCGATCACACTTATATACCGCCCCATGGTGGTATTAGTGCACTCTCTGGACGTTTCACAAATTAATTAGCATTTTACCCCCAACATTTTGGGTCCTCATTTTACCAACCTCAGAAGGATGGAAGGCTTCGTCAACCGTGAGCCCTGGTCAGGATCGAACTCACAAACTTTTAGTCGCAGTACAGCAGTTTAACCACTGTGCCACCAGGACTCCTTTAAGAATAAGAATATTAATTTGGATTTTCATGTCAGCTTCAGCTGGTAGAATCTGCTGCATAAATCTAAGGCAGGGGTGCCCAAACTTTTCAGGCCATGGGCTGGTCACATGGTTCCTCCCACCGGAAACAGAAGTAAATGCCTGCACTGACATGTTTTACTTCTGGGAGCGACAAGGGCAGTGCAGGCCGGATGATTTGGCACCATGGGCTAGATCTGGCCCGTGGGCTGTAGTTTAGGCACCCCTGATCTAAGGCTATTTTACTTGTTCCTAACGGCGGTCCTGTCCAGATGGTGGTGCTTTGTACATATTTTCTAATGTCCCTTCAGCTTTTGAAAATTTAATCTTTTAGTTATGAGTGGTAAATAATGTTGCTGAATATTTTAGTAATATTACACTGAAATAGCCAGTATTTATATGATGTTTCGCTTCTCTGTGTTGCTGCCCCTTCCTCAGAGGTTGATATTGTCGGAAACATTCAAGCAACATCCCCTTGCTTGCATCCCACTGATCTGACCAGAGTAGCCAAAATGATCCACGAGGATGGCTTTGATTCGGTCTTCTCAGTTGTGAGGAGGCATCAGTTTAGATGGAGTGAAATCAAAAAAGGAGGTAAGGGGATACGGGGGCTGTTTAGCTGATATAGCAGCTTACCGAGGCTATTAAAATGTGCAATCCAGAATATCAGTCTAATTTAGTGTTCGCAGTAATAGTGGCTTGACAGCAAATCAGACTGAATATTTGGGTTTCCTTCCTTAGAGGTATTTAAGGTGGTTGAATGGCTGTCTGTAAGAGATGGTGTACCTGAATTGTATGCAGAACCTGCAATAGTTATATTTTTAAAATCGGAAGCTCACAATGGGTGATGATCATGCTGGCTGTGGTTCTGGGAGTTTAGTCCAAATAAATATAGAAACAAGGCAAAATGTATAGCCTACAAATTATGGCTTTGAGATCCATCCACACTAGATTTCTCTCTCTTTTATGCAAAATATTGTGTAGGTCATCCCCTAGTATCCACAGCTTCAGTTATCCACGGGTCTAAAAATATTCTATAAAAAGATCCTGAAATACATATGTACAGTATTTCTATTGCATGTTTCCAAAGCTGCCAGTAGAGGACACTGTGCCATGTAAAATATATTTTTTGTATGTTACATTTATAACCCGTTCACCTGGGATATTCTCTCACTCTGGGCGGTGAAAAAATATAGAGTTTGCCCTGATCCAGTGTTTCATATCCCAGGCTGGGCAGAGGATTGGACTCAATGACACCAAACATCCTTGCTACTCAGTGATCTAAGTTCATACCAGGACTGGCAAAGAGTTCCTAGAAACCCCTGACAGCAGAGGGGAATTAAACCCCCAACATCTCGTTCTGCAGCTGAGTTGCTGTAATTCACAGAACTATTCACACTTAAACTGTGGGTCATGTGCATCCAACTTACAGCAACCTGCCTAAAATCTATCTCATGTGACCGACCCGCTGAACCACATGACTGGCCTGCGGCCCAAAAAATGTGGGCACCCCGTCTAAAGAGTGATTTTATTAGTGTCCCTCCAGACCCCTGTGAGTTTCCAATCTGAACAGGGATGCATGCCCAGACCTCACGATTAGTAGTTTGTCCCTCTGTTCACTACAACACTCTTCAACTACAAAGACTTGCTAAACCAGGAGTGCCCAAACTATGGCCCGGGGGCCAGATGCTGCCCTCAATGCCAATTCATCCGGCCCCCGAGCCATAGTGACCAGCTCCCTGAACCACGTGACTGGCCCACAGCCTGAAAAGTTTGGGCACCCCTATTGCTAAACTGTCTTAACTGTTTTTGTGTCTGTTTCTCATCTCTTTCTGTCTCTCTTGCCAGTGTGTGACGTGACTGTCCCTCAAAACCTGGATCCTGCCAAACGCCCTCGACGACAAGACTGGGATGGGGAATTGTATGAAAATGGATCATTTTACTTTGCTAAAAGGGCTTTGATTGAAAAGGGTTTTTTCCAGGTAGGTATGGCTGTTGTGCTGGGCTTTTAAGATCAATCTCATTTTCTCTGTTTCCGGCACAGAGTTCTTGAGATTCCTCGTCTAGGGCAGTGATGGTGAAACTTTTAGAGACCGAGTGACCAAATTGCAGCCCAAAACCCAATCTTTGGGGAAGGGAGGAAGGAAGCACTCCATTCAGGATGTTGAACAGAGGGGTGGGGCGAACTCTGTGTTGGGGGAGGGAGGAAGCGCTGCTATTGGGCTGCTGTGCAGAGGGGTGGGGCGAACTCTGTGCTGGGGGGAGGGAGGAAGTGCTCCCATTGGGCTGCTGGGCAGAGGGGCGGGGCTAATTGTGTTGTGGCTATGGCACACGTACCCACAGAGAGGGCTCTGAGTGCCCCTTCTGGTACGCGTGCCATAGATTTGCCATCACTGCTCTAGGAGAATAATTATCTTGGGACAAGTCAATTAATCCTGGGTACTTTTGTGGCCACCTGCAGCCCAGAAAAGGATTGGCAGAGGGTGATGTTTGGGACTTCTCCCGATGCCTTTTCCTAATTGGAACCCATCTCTAAAATTAAATGTGCCATTTATTGAATTTACTGCTTTGGAGTGAGTTAGGAGCCCTGGTCGTGCAGTGATTAAACTGTGGCTGTACTGCAGCCAAAATGTTGTGAGTTCAGTCCCAACAGGGGATCAAGGTTGACTCAGCCTCTATCCTTCCAAGGTTGATAAAATGAAGACCTGGCATGTTGGGGACAAAATGTTAATTACTTTGTGAACTGCCCAGAGAGTGCACTAAGCACTATGGAGTGGCATATATGTGTAATTGCTAATCAAATGGCAATTTGTGCAATTTTAAGCAGAAAAAAACATGCAGGGGGAAGATTCAACTACATCTTGACCCACCCACTGCAGACCCTGTATTTATGTCCTATATAGTCTTTCTTAAAAATTGAGTTCACAATAACATGGCTAGCGTAACTTTATTTCAGGTCTCAGCCCATTCTGTGTGGAAAGCACAGAAACTTGGGAATGCTCCTTATTGGACTACAAATCCCAGAATCCTCTAGGCCAGGGGTTCTCAATCTTTTCAAGCCACAAGCCAGACCATGCCTCCTCAGACAGCTGAGTGGGCGAGACTGGTAGTTCCCCTTGACATAAATACTGCTGTAAAACATGTCCACGGCTGTCGTAAACACATTTAGAACAGCTGCGGATGCATTTACAGCTGTCATAAACGCATCCGCTTCCAGTAGCGGTGGGAGCGGCACAGGCCACATGAAATGTTGCCAGAGGCCGGGTTCGGTCCTTGGGCCATAGGTTGAGAACCCCTGCTCTAGACAGTACAGTGTTTTCTGAGAGATGCAGTCCTGAAAACAGAACTAAGACAAGCTCTAGCATGCAAAAAATCTGTAGTATCTTCTTTGTTGTATTCAGATTCAGACTCCCATTTTGGCTGCTTTGCTCGGCCCTCATAGTGCTGGTTGTATTTACTTGGGGATCTTGGTATCTGTGGTTAAAAAAAGGGAACTTTCCCAAGCTCTGAGGGGAGAACCAAGGTCAGATTTCCCACTCCTCTGTAAAACTTGCTGAATGATATATTATGTTGCATATTCGGTCTTCCTCTTTTCTTATTGTCATCCACTACTCGTAACATTATTGTACACAGAGCCACTTCAGTGGTCTGCAGGTGTACCCCAGTCCTCTCTTTGGTTTGAATAAATTGTCTAACGGTGGTTCTTAACTTTCCACAGGGCGGAAAGATGGCATATTATGAAATGCGGGCTGAGCACAGTGTGGACATAGATGTTGACATTGACTGGCCGATCGCTGAGCAAAGAGTCCTGAGGTAAGAACCAAACTTGAACCTCTGTCTTAGCTAGCAGTTTGAAACTAAGAAATTGCAAGTACAGTAATACCCCGGGTAACGCGAGTACCGTATAGCGTGAAAACCGCATAACATGACAAGATTTTCGGAAAAATCTTGCATCGAATAACGCGATTTTCACGTTATTTGGAACAAGCGTATGCGTGGGGGGGGGAGTTGGATTGGGTAGAACATCTACCCAATCCAAACACACACACCCCAGCGCCTGCCCCCACGACGTTTGGAAAGGGTACGGGGATCCTTACCCTTTCGAAACTTCGGGCGAGCGTCGCGCGTCGGTGGGGGTTAGCGCAGGATACGGGGGAGACCTCCATATCCTGCCCTAACCCCCACCGATGCGCGCACGCCTGCAAGCCACCTGATGTTCCGAAAGGGTAAGGATCCTTACCCTTTCGAAACTTCGGGAGAGGAGAGGCGCCTTTCCGCGGGGTTTCCCCGGCTTGGGAAAGAGGCGGCTTGGCCGAAATTCCCTCCACCTGCGCGGGGGTGAGGATTTCAACCAAGCCGCCTCTTTCCCGGGCACGCTATAGCAATGTGGATCGCACGTCAAGGCAATTGCCTTGATGTGGGATCCCTGTTTCGCTCGCCTAAACAAAGGTCGGCTTTTCCGAATTCCCCCCTCCCCCGGGGGAGGGGGGAATTCGGAAATGCCGACCCTTGTTTAGGCGCTTTGCAATGGGAGTTTGGGCACCGAAACTCCCATCGCAAAGCGCCTAAATGGGCATCGCACGTCAAGGCAAGGTATCAAAGCGGGGGGTGCCACTCCCCACTTTGATCCCTTACCTTAACATGGGATCCCTGTTTCGTGTTCCTGGGCAAGGGTTGGCTTTTCTGAATTCCCCCCTCCCCCGGGATCCTTGCCCAGGCGCGCGAAACGGGGATCCCACGTTAAGGTAAGGGATCAAAGTGGGGGGTGGCACCCCCTGCTTTGATACCTTGCCTTGACGTTTGATGCCCGTTGCTATACCCGTTTGGTAAAAGAGGCTCCCGCTGGTGCGCCTTTTCACGCGCGTGTGAGCGCCTCTTCTCAGGTTTTTTTTAGCGTTGTTCGATCAATGTATCGAACAACGTTAAAAACCGGACAACGTCATGACTTGTGGAACCATGTCATAACGTTGTCCGGGGTTCTAGTGTAAATAAATAGGTATTGCTTCGGCAGGAAAGGTAACAGCATTCCTTTCACTTCAGCATTTAGTCATGCCTGCTACATCACCACAGAAAATACAGACAGCACTGGCTTTTTGGCTATAAACAGGGAGGAGCACCAACCCCTATTGTTGAACACATCTGGCTTCCAAGCCTTTTATCTATGACTTTCCTCAATATAGCTCACATGATTTTCCCAAAAGCTTTATGCTGTAGATCAGGGATTCCTAACCTAAGGCCCGTTGACCGGATCCGAGCCCCAGCTCTATTTTATGTGGCCCCCACCCCTCCAAGGGCATTTGAGAAATAAAATGGCCACCCCTTTGAAACTGTTGGGACAAAATGGCCACTGCCATTGTGCAGGCAGGGCAAAATGGCCATCCAGCCCTTGAAGCTGGCTGAGAGAGCGTGACCTGGTACCCTGCTTGAAATGGATGGGAACCCCTGCTTTACGCTGTAGATAAAACCAATGTATCACAAGCAGTAGAGCCACTCAGCAGAGCAGAAAGATCTATAGGCATCTCTGTGTTTTCTTTGTTGCCATCAAGATTCCATAAAACAATTAACCCAGGCATGCGCTCCTTTGTAGACCCACGAAGGACACCTCTGGCTGAGGGAATATCAGATAAACACTTCCTGTTTTGGGATTGTAAAAGGATGTAATTGGCTGTTTATTTCCCTATGGAACATCCAGCATGCCGACCTGGCTGAAACAGCATGCCATGAATTCCCCTGCCTAATGAAGTGGTTTTTGAATCAAGAAAGCTTGCAGTGGTTTTTTTTTAAGTGATCCTAGAAAAGGTATATCCCCTTCCTCCTACATATATTTGGACTAACTGTCATGTTGGTGTAGAGAGGCCAGATACAAAAGGACTGTTTACGCTTGGATATAAACTGTAAGACTTGCCTACTTGAAAGAAAACAGTTTTTAACATAAAGATTTATAAGACTTTGTATGGCTTTCTATAAAAGTTGTTTCCTATGCAGCTTGGAATTCAGAATTCTCCAATGACATCCTTGGGCGTATATGTGCTTGAAATGTCCCTTCTTAACATAACAAGGGGACACGGTGGCTTAGTGGTTAAGACACTGAGCTTGACGACTAGACGGTTGGCAGGTCGGCAGTTCAAGACCCGAGTGCTGTGTGACAGAGTGAGCTCCTGTCATCTGTCCCAGCTCCTGCCAACCTAGCAGTTCGAAAGCAAGTAATTGCAAGTAGATAAAGAGGGACTGCTTCGGCATGTGCTCCAGCATCTAGCCATGCCTGCTGCACAAGCACAAAAACATCTGAAGACACAGATAGCGCTGGCTGGCTCTTTGGCTGTACATGGAGATAAGCAGCACCCCGTATAGTTGGACACAACAGACTTTTGAGCAAGGGAGGCCTTGGCCTTTATCTACCGTAAGAAACCCCTTCCTGACACCTGAAATGCCTCCTTGGCCGAGTTCCCAAAGCAAAGGGTCTCAAAAATGCCATCTGCTCATTATTGCCAATAAATTGAAAGGGGTTTTTTTCTCCACATGTGGGAAAGTGTTCAGGGACACAGAAAGTACTGGAGGTCTTTCCCGGTGAAACCTCCATGCATATCATTTGCGATTCTCCTCCCTATCCTGCTTCCCCCCCCCCCCCCGGTTACTTCCCTCATGTTTTCAGGTATGGCTACTTTGGTAAAGAGATCCTGAAGGAAGTCAAACTGCTGGTTTGTACCATTGATGGTGGCCTCACCACTGGGCACGTCTACGTCTCGGAAGATGCAAAAGAAATTGTTTCATATGATGTCAGGGATGCCGTTGGGATTTCTTTGCTTCAAAAGAGAGGTGTCGAGGTACCTTCTTTGAGAAAATGGCCAGTTTGGATGCATTTGCAAAGATCAAGTTGTCATGAGAACTTCACTTGAGAAATGCCAGTTTCTAGATCTGAAGGTGGTAGAGAGACATACAGTATGCTTGATGTGCGATGACTTCAGGACTAAACATGGTGGGAGGGGGGTTTGAAGAAAAGTGGATTATAAAGGGGTCCCCAGAATTATAAAAATCCACTGATCTATCATCAATTGCGTTATTTTTTTTTTTTACCAAGGAGCTGATTTCCCTGTCAATTGTCAAGCCAAAAGGTACCTGGCCAGCCTCTTGGCTAATTGAGTTTCGATATTTAATTTAGTTTGGGAAGTCCACTTTGACCAACTGGGATCAGTCTTTTCCTATGTAAGTTTGCTTAGTGTTGCCAGGATACTTAAGAGACTGCATCGCCCTAAATCTGTCCATCCCACGAGAGTGGACTGGAGAGGCTCTCTGGTTGTACCATCGGCTCGAGAGGTGCACCTCTCTAGCACTAGAAGGAGGGCCTTCTCTGTATCTGCTCCGGCCCTATGGAACCTCCTATCAAGTGAGTTGCGTTTCCAGACGGAGCGTTGCCCTTTAGGAAGGGGGTTAAGACCTGGCTGGCAGGGCATGTGTGGGGTATGGGCCAGACGGTTGCCCCAGTCTGTTGGCTCATCTGACCCCCTCCCTGTGTGTGTCTTGTTTAATTTCTTTTTAATCTTTTAATCCTGATTTTTATACCGTGTTTTAAGTGTTTTTTAAAGTTTGTTAGCCGCCCTGGGTCTTTTTGAAGAGGGTGGCATAAAAGTTTGATTAAATAAATAAATTTGTTGTGGTGGTTATTTTGGGACCGATGCGCCACCAAGTATATTGCCCATGCTTTCCTAGAGGGTATTCTTCTCTAGGGCGAGAAAGATAACACCAACAACTGACCATCTTTCCCAGCTTAACTCTAAGACAGGTTCTCTAAACTCGGGGTCCCCAACCTTTTTTGCATCACAGACCAGTTTCATGCTAAACAATTTTTCTACAGACTAGTATCACACTGGACACAGGTGGGAGGTGGAGCCCCAACATAGTTAAGCAACATGGAGGAGGGGTCCAGCCACCTGCCTATCTGCTGTGTCTGAAGCCTGTGCTCTCACTCTGTTTGCCAGGCAGACCCGGCGGAGCACATTGAGGGCAGAAGGATGCCATCTGGGCTCCCAGCACCAACCACCCCTGCAGCCTGGTTTGGGACAGCCTGTGGCCCGGAACTGGTCTGCGGCCCGGTGGTTGGGGACCCCTGCTCTAGAGCATTTCTTTGATGCAGAGTCTTCGTCTTTCTTGCTTCCTGTTTTAATCCCAATGGCTTTTGGTTTGCCCAGGTCCGACTGATCTCCGAACGGGACTGTTCGTTGAAGACCCTCTCTGCCATGAAACTGGGCTGCACCGTGGAAGTTGGCACGACAGACAAGCTGCAAGTTGTCGAGAACTGGAAGACGGAAATGGGGTTGTGTTGGAAGGAAGTGGCATACTTAGGTTAGGCTGCCCCCTTTCCCTGCCCAGATAATGCCTGAGCTGTAATTGTTACCTATAACCAATGTTGCTGGACTTGTGGACAAGGTAAGCTGGATCTAGAGCAGTGTTTCCCAAATGCTGGTTTTTGGACTTCAATTCCCAGAAGCCTAAGTCATTTCCCCAAAGCACTGATCAGCCAATGTACTGACTGAGGCTTCTAGGAATTGAAGTCCACTAGTGGGCTGTGTACCCCTTGTTGGGAACCACTGATCTAGAGGCTAATTTTCCAGCCTCAGGACCCAACAGGAACGGTAGCAATAGCAATGACACTTGCAGTATATACTGCCCCATAGCACTTAGCGCACTCTCTGGTCGGTTCCCAAGTTAATTAGCATTTTGCCCTATACATGCTGAGTTTTCATTTTACCAACCTCAGTTGAGTCAAACTTGATCTTCATCAGGATCAAACCCACAACGTTCTGGTTGCAGTACAGCATCTTACTCACTATGCCCCCAGGGTTCTTCCTTGCATTTAGCAGATCAACTGCTCTAAATGTCATTGTAAGTTCCATTTTTAAACCCTTCTGGTTGATTCAACTAAATATATTATTCAAACAAGAGATGGGGGCAGATCTTATTGTAGAGAAGAATCATAACTCCACAGACCAGGAGTCCACTTCCTCTAGGGGTCTGGCATTTGCAACCCCACCAGCCCTAAACCTTTTTCTTATAAAATTAGGCTTTAATTTAAGTGGTGAAAACAGAGGGACCATAACTTATGTAAGCAGTCACACTTAGTGCGCTTTCTGGGCGCTTCACAAGTTAATTAGCATTTTGTCCCCAACATGCTGGTTACTCATTTTACTGACCTGGGAAGGATGAGTCAACCTTGAGCCCTTGTCAAGATCGAACTCACTACCTTTTGGTTGCAAGACAGTTTAGCCACTATGCCACCAGGGCGCAGTCTTGTGGTTGAACTTCTGCTCGCTTGTGAATGCTCTTCGGGGCTCTGTTCTAACATAGAGCGATGTCTGCCTCCTTGCAGGAAACGAAGAATCGGACGTGGAGTGCTTAAAGAAGGCCGGCATGAGTGCAGTCCCTGCTGATGGCTGCCCAACTGCCCAGAAAGCGACAAGCTACATCTGCAAATGTAATGGTGGACGCGGTGCAGTCCGGGAATTTGCTGAGCACATTTTCCTCCTAATGGAAAAGGTGAACTCAGCTGGAAAGAAGCTCCGATGTTAAAGCCCTGAAGCTTGTGAAGAAATCTTCTGATTCATTCTGCTGCTGCTGTCATTTAGTCACCTCTCTGATTTTGGCATTTGGGGAACTATTGTCAAGGGGATTTGTTAAATTATAAAAGCATGCAGTTTTAGGCACTTAAGCCACATGGTTCCTTTCCTGTTTTAAATCTGTGGCAGTATAAAAGCCCACCCGCTCAAACTAATGGCAGTCACAATTTGGTGGACCTGCCTAGTAATTCTGTGGCATGAATGAATGGTAGTCTTTTTTGTCAATTGGGGCCAACTGTAGAATTCAGTAATGCCGAACCTTGGCAGTCCAGGTGTTCTTGGACTTCAGTTCCCAGAAGCCCAAGTCTCAGTAAATCCACATGAATGGGTTTAAACTGATGTGGCTGAGAGATAGAAAAGCCGAGAGAGGAAGAAGGCAAGAGGCTGGATTTGGTGGTTTTGAATCCTTGGTACATAAAACCCAAGTACTTGTGTTGCCAACTGAGAGTCTGTTAGTAGAAATGTGGACAGTAAATTGGTTCAAATTATGAGTAGAACAGAATGGCTTTTGAGGCTTTTGTGCAGAATTACCAGATGCCTTTCCTTTCAGCTGGCTGGGCTAGAGGATCCTTTATTGTTTTGTGTATTTTTTCAGGCAAAAAGTGAAGATCCTTCCTTCTGAAATGCTCTCTTGGGACTGTACTGCTCTCAAAATATTTTTATATTGATTTGTCCTCATGATTATTTATAAGTGCAGATAAGTGATCAATGGTTAAAATGAATCTGTCGATGGGTTACAACATCTTTAATTATTTTTATTATTCATGAATAAAAGAAAGTAAAATCTTAGTGCATGTTGTCATTTTTTAAAAAATTGGAATACGGTTAACATAGGTTGGGTATGTTTGGATTTTTAACCAAGTAAATCACCTAGAGAGGAAATATTTCTCTTCCACCAGATGGATGGAATAAAAATATATTAAACAAACAAACATTCCTGAAACCAGCTACTGGCTAGGTTTGTAATGCACACACTATTTCTATATGCTTTTGTGAGAATGAATCCAGTGATGCTTTTCTGTAACTTGGCTGTATTTCTGAGAGAAGATTATGCATGGATAATGTGGTATAATTGAACAGGAATAGATATCTGTGGCTCTCCAGATGTTTTGGCTTCCTATTCATAGCAGTTCTAGCAAGCGTAGCCGGACCCTCCAGCAGTGTGTCCCACCCTTTGGTTTTTGGACTTCAGTTCCCACAAGCCTAAGTGAATTCCCCAAAGCACTGATCAGCCAATGTACTGAGTTAGGATTTTGGAAATTGAAACCCACCTGTGGGGCCTGGGACCCCCTTTGGAAAACAGTGTGCTGTATCTTGAATTGTTTCTGGTTTTTTAATGCCTTAATTAATTTAAATCTGTTTCTGCGTCTCAAGTCCATGGTACCTCTTAAGTCACTGGAGTGTACATGTTTTTAGTTCACAGTTTGAAGACAAAGGTTGGGGAGTGCCACGGTTTGCCATCACTGGCTTAAATCAAGTACAGTATATGTGAGTATGATTTATTTGAAATATGGTGCTGGATGAGTGTCTTTTGCATACCTTGGACTGCCAGAAAGTCAAACAAATGGCTCCTAGAGCAAATCAAGCCTGAACTCTCTCTTGAGGCAAACCTGATAAAGTTGAGGTTGTCTTTTGTTGTTGTTCAGTCGCACAGTCGATTCCGACCCTCTGCGACCCCATGGACCACTGCCCGCCAGGCACTCCTGTCCTCCACCATCCCCCTCAACTCGCTCAGCTCTGTGCCCATTGTCTCTACAATACCATCTAGCCATCTCATCTTGGGCTGTCCCCTTCTTTTGCCCTCGACCCTTCCAAGCATCAAGGCTTTCTCAAGTGAATCCTCTCTTCTCATTTGATGTCCAAAGTACTTTAGCTTCATCTTTATTATTTGACCTTCTAAGGAGCAGTCAGGATTGATTTCTTCTAAGATTGACCTATTTGTTCTCCTCACTGTCCAGGGGACTCTCAAAACTCTCCTCCAACACCACATCTCAAAGGCGTCTATTCTTCTGCGCTCAGCTTTCCTAATGGTCCAGCTCTCACAACCATACATTGCCACAGGGAATACCATTGCTTTGACTATGCGAATTTTTGTTTGCAATGTGATGTCTCTACTTTTCACTATGCTCCCCAGGTTTCTCATTGCTTGCCTCCCAAGAATCAATCCCCATCTGCAGTGAGCTTTGATCCTAGGAAAGTAAAATCTGTCACTGCTTCTACTTCTTCCCCATCTATTTTCCAGGGACTGATAGGGCCTGTTGCCATGATCTTGGTTTTCTTGATATTAAGTCTCAATCCAGCTTTTTCACTTTCTTCTTTCAACCTAATCAGGAGCTTCTTTAGGTCCTCCTCACTTTCTGCCATTAAGGTGGTATCATCTGCATATCTCAAATTGTTGATGTCTTATGTTGATTGTCTTATGTTGGCCAAATCATGAGAAGGCAAGATTCTCTCGAAAAGCCAATACTACTGGGGAAAGTTGAAGGTAGTAAAAATAGAAGAGGACCAAATATGAGAAAGACTCACTTTCTAAAGGAAGAAAGATCTGAACAGGGTTGTTGAGGACAGGTCATTTTGGAGGTTTCATTCATAAAGTTGCTGGAGATGGTAGCACATAAGAAAGCCAGCTCTTCGTCCAACACAGAGTAGACTCGTTGAATGAAAGGGATGTCCCTTTAAGTCACGAGTCAATTGATTTAAATTATGGGAAGGGAGATTTTCACTTAGCATTAGGAAGAATTTAGAGGAAGAGCCATTTGATAGTGGACTGCTTCATAGGGTGGTGGATTCTCTAACACTGGTTGATTGGTCATGGGTCAATCTATGCACTGGCAGCCGAAACTCACCTTCTCTACAGACACAACAGGCTGCCATCTGCACCACACCCTCATGCTGCATGTGAGCTGCCTGCCTTACCCCAGACAGGGAAGGGAGGAAGCTAGCTCATTGGGCAGAGGGGCAGGGCGAACTCTGTGCTGGGGGGGAGGGAGGAAGTGCTTCCATTGGGCTGCTGGGCAGAGGGGCAGGGTGAACTCTGTGCTGGGGTGACAGCATGTGTGCCCACAGAGAGGGGTCTGAGTACCCCCTCTGGCACACGTGCCATAGGTTCCCCACCACCGAACTATGTGGTCCCTGCCAGCCCTAGTCTTCTAATCTAGGATGATTCTACACGTCTCTGGAAACTAACAGATGTAAGCTCTTGTTTTTTCTCAAGCTGTGTTATTATCTAACCTTTAAATATTCCTCCCGAGGTTTGTCTTCTGTAAAAACAATACAGTGTGCAAAGCATTTCACCTCTGACTGTGAACTGTTCAACATAGTTCCCCTTTTAAATTTCTAATCAGTTGGTTTGATATTGGACAGACATGCAGTGAATGGATTGTGTCTGCTAGCGGATCAAGTCCCCATGTTTGTTGTTCAATAATATAGATTGCTATTCCAGTTCGTGCTCCTCAAACATCAAAATATTCCAGGCTCTTATTGTCATTTATGCATTTTTTTTATTTTTTAAAGCAATTATACATAATTCCACTGCCATACTTAAAAACAACAATAAGCCTGTTTATTTATTGCCATACAAGTCGTCTGTGTCTTGCACGATAGCAAGAATCCAGGTTAGTTTGCTGGTCCCACTTGTACGTGTTCTATATTCCTCTTTAGGAAAGAGAAAAAACTCATAAATCTGGAACATGTAAGCCTTTTAAAGATACTGTATACTGGCCCATGGCAAACACACATGGATATTCTCACCTGCTGTTTGCCATCAAATCTTCACTCATAAACAAGATGCTTTGCCACTTCACTGAAAGTCATTTTCTTGTCAAATATCTCTTCAAACATCTGGTTCTGCTTGGGGGTGAAATGGTTCTTCCAATCACCAATGGCACCTAGATACAATTAGCCAGGGGGTGGGGAGTGGGGAAGGAGAAATGAAGAGCCTAGAGGGTTACTACAAACATAGACACTACAACAAAATATAAACTAAGGTTGGTCACCATATAAATGAAGTCTTGAGGAAGGCTCCTGGAGTGACTGGAAGGGATAAAATCAGAAATGAGATTATAAAAGAAAGGTTGCTAGAACTGTTATGTATGTCTCTCAGTATAAAATTTCAAGAAACATTTGATAACTTTGGATGCCAGGAGTGAAACGGACTGAAATGGTGAGCAAATGGTTGTGAATGCAACTGTGTTCTTGGTTGGGTTTATACAGATCCCCTTCCTACAGTATGGAGCCTGATTTGGTGGTTTGGATTTGGCTCTTAAATCAATTTGGACTGATCTGCATGGGGTTCAATACAAGCTGGACCCTAGTTGAGGTCAATTTAGAAGACCCAAACTGTTAACCTCCTCTTCAACCAAACTGAGAAACAAAAACAGTCTTACTATGACTACAGGTTTGAAGATATGGGAGGAACCTAGCTAAATCTCTAACAGATAATGCCCAGGAAATTTAGTGGTAACCACCTTTGAAAATTGGTTCTAATACAAAAGTTGTAGAGAAGTATGCTTTTTTCTGAACTCTGGAATAGGACAATTTAAAACAATGGCAGATTAAAGCACAATAAAATGATAAAGATTATGTGGAATATCACATTTTGGGGGAAGGAGGAGCAATCTCTTCACCAGAATATTATCATGACAACAAGGTCAGATCTTAAACAATCTTGTCTAGTGTCATCCAGAAAAACGTTTGCCAGGCCCCAAATCCTGTTGTTTAGCTTAGCATCACTAGAGTAATAACATGTCTGGCTGGACATCCGAATGGCACTTCCCCTTCAACTGTGAAAATGATTTCCAGAAAAAATGTATACTCGGATACGAGTAGTAACCGACAACAACTAGAGTAAGCCCACTGAACTAATGGGAATTAGTTAAGTCAACTTTCCCTCAAGTTCTGTTAACACAAATGGTAATTCTATAACTACCACTGACTGGTAAAGTAAGTACGGTAGGCCCATTTGGTTCAATAGAATGTTCAGTGGAGTTTACTTACTAAATCTGCATTGATACAGTGGGCTTACTTACATGGCAAGGGACTCGACTACAGCATTGTACAACACCAAAATACTTCGTGTGACACTTGACAGGGCACACTCTTTTAAGCAGCACTACCTGAATACCAAAGCTAAAGTTAGTACAGTATAAGGAACAATATCATCAGGAAACTCACAAACTATAAATGAGGAACTCAACCATCCATGCTGCATACATCAGCTTTGACTCAGAGTATCTCTGCAGCAGAATATGCTGCTCCAGTATGGAGCACATCTGGAGCACAAAAGAAGTGGACATTGGTGTTAATGAAGCCATGTGTATAGTGACAGGATGCCTCAAACCTACCTAAGAATTGAAGAGAAATAGCCACTGACACAGTGAGAACTAAGCAAGAGAATGACCCTCAACATCCTCTGAACAGAGATGAGCCTCAAGTCTGCCAACTCAGATCCAGGAAGAGCTTTATTGCAAGAATAAACACTCTTGAGGGTACGCAAGAGCAAAACCAAATTAGAAAATGGAGGAAGGAAGTCACTGAGCAAGGAATAACATTAAAGAAGGATATAGCTGAGGAACTCAACCTCGCCGTATGTCACTTGGTGGACCTTGAATAGGCTGAGGGTTGAAGTGTCTAAATTTAAAACCAACATGTTCAAGAGAGGGCTGCTGGCAGACAACAATATGCTGTGTGAATGTAGAGAGACACAGAATTTAGCTCATCTGCCAGTCTGCCAGAAACATGTACCAGTGAGGATTTGATGTTGGCCAGTGACAAAGCCAAGAAAATGGCTTCATTTTGACAGTTTAAAGTTTGATCTGGACATGAAAGAAGAAGAAATGGGCTTACTCTGGTGCAATTTACTCTGTGGAGTCACTGCATTTAGGCCAGTGATGCTGTTCTGGCTAATTACTACACCTCAGCTCAGCTGCCTGAGCATGTGTTATTTGTGATACCGGGAACCAAACTTGGGACCTTGTACATCAAAATCATCACCTCCACCCCAGAGCAGAGGTTTCCCTGATCTTCTCAGCTTGCCATCCAATTAACCTTTTCACTGGTTTCCGAGGTACCAGCTGCCATTCAGTTAACCTTTTTGCTGGTTTCTGAGGAACCAGCCTATTGACCCCTTTTCCTTCAGGTGAGAATACCAGATAAAACAAGCTGTGATTGCAAGTTCTTGTAGGTGGGGAAAAAATGTCTGGTCCCTATTTAGTTTCAGATAATCCCAGGAACTTTGCTCTCTAGTGCTGGGTGTACTGTGAGGTTGATGAGAGAATCTCAGAAAGAAAGATAAGAAGATCCCAGTAATGGAACGACTTTAATCCCACCTCAGTGGGAACTGAAAGCCTTGCCCAGAAACCAGTATCCCAATTAAGCACTATGAGGTTTTACAGAATGTAATTGTGCACTGACAAGCCATTTTTCAAAAGACAAGATTTTCAATACAGAGAGTACTCGGAAGGGATTCCTTTCTTTGGGGGGGGGGGAGCATCCTGGGAGTGTGTAGCATTCCTCATAGCAATAGCAACTACTGTATATACTGCCCCAAAGCACTTAGTGCACTCTCTATTTACAAGGTTATTAGCATTTTACCCCCAACATGTTCAATACTTATTTTACTTATCTTGGAAAGATGAAAGACTGAACCAACCATGAACCCCATTAGGAGTGTGAGCAGAGTTTTAGCTGAAGTACAGCATTATTTCTGCACTTTGCTGTTCTTTTTACTTTCCTTTTGCAAATATGAGTTTCTTAGTAAGGGTCAGTAGTTATACAGGTGAGCAAATGTTAACACACTGAATGCATCAAAGAGAATTATATAATAATTTTGTGTCAAAGATTATTCTGGGTTGAAAGGATTTTTCCTGGAGAAACTCCTCTCAGAGGACACCTGAATGAGACTCTTTTCATGTCCCCAAGTGCAGCTCTCAAGTATCGAAACCTGACCTTCCAGCAAAAATCCTTTCAACCCAGAGTAATCTCTGACACAAAATCAAAGAGAATTAAGCTGGTGGCAGTTCATATTTTCAATTGAGCCCTCGTGGTGCAGTGGTTAAGTTGCTGTACTACAGCCAAAAACTGCTGACATTGTGAGTTTTATCCTGACGGGGATCAATGTTGATTCAGTCTTCCATCCTTTCCAGGTCGGTAAAATGAATACCCAGCATGTTGGGGGGGAGGGATGCTAATTACCTTGTGAACCACACAGAGAATGCACTAAACAGCAGTATGTAAGTGTTACTATGTTTCTAATGAGTTATTTCTAATCTGCATCACTCATTTGAAGAGGACCAGCAGACAGCAGTAGATATTTACCTTTTCGGAATATCAGCTTCTGGTTGGATGTGAGTACACAGACCGTATGACTTGGGTCATGGTTTTCTTTCTCCGTGTTGATTTTCATCCTGGTGAATGATGACTTTTCACAAATTTCATTAATCTTGCTCTCCGTGATGTTCACCCCCAGAAAGGCACTCACTTTCTTCACCACTGTAGGAAGATCCTGGGGAAAGGTAAAAAAAATCACAGCAGTTTTTAGTGATTCGAACCGGATACTCAGCAGACCTGTACAATCAATAAATATGTTTTTAAACTTGACGCATAGCTGGAAATACAGAAATAATTTCTAGATGTTAAATCTCCCATTTCTCATGGGAAGACTGGAAACTGGAAACCTGTGTCTTTCTCCAACTGCTGTCCTGGTTCTAATTCTTGCTGGGTTCCTATCTCCTTCCTTATGGTGTGTGCATGTCAGTACATGCATGAGTCCATTTGCACACACACAATTGTGCTAGACTGGTCCACCTTTTGGGTAGTTCTGGGGTGGGCAAAGTGCAGCCTTCCATTGTTGTTGTTCAGGAACTCCCATCATTCCTCATTATTGGTTGTGATTAATTTTTATATACTTTTGAAGTGACGCAGTGCTACACCGATACAAGCCACCCTAGATATACTTACAGTTTCATTGTTTATGGGTTATTGTTAATGTCTTTTTATATTGTATTATGTTTGGTTTGTATTGTATTGGGTGTTTTGGTTGTATGCCAGCCAGAGAGTAGGAGAAATATAAATATAAATATAAATATAAATATAAATATAAATATAAATATAAATATAAATATAAATATAAATATAAATTTGTTGTTGTTCAGTCGCACAGTCGATTCCGACCCTCTGCGACCCCATGGACCACTGTCCTCCAGGCACTCCTGTCCTCCACCATCCCCCTCAACTCGCTCAGCTCTGTACCCATTATCTCCACAATCCCATCTAGCCATCTCATCTTGGGCCGTCCCCTTCTTCTTTTGCCCTCTACCCTTCCAAGCATCAAGCTTTCTCAAGTGAATCCTCTCTTCTCATTTGATGTCCAAAGTACTTTAGCTTCATCTTTATTATTTGACCTTCTAAGGAGCAGTCAGGCTTGATTTCTTCTAAGATTGACCCATTTGTTCTCCTCGCTGTCCAGGGGACTCTCAAAACTCTCCTCCAACACCACATCTCAAAATAATATAAATACTTCTGATGTAACCACACATCTTGTAAATCTTGTTAATTTGCATCATATAATTAATTATTTCCCACTGAAATCAATTGAGGGTAGATGTTTACATATCTTTGTCTTGCCTACTCAGAGGGAAGGTTAATATGTAATTCTTAACTAATATTAATCACAACAGATCATTAGGTTAATGTTTAACATGACTGGGTTGTAGATTTTGTTACGGAGAGGGCAAAGGTTCAATTCCCATTACAGGAAGGACTGATAGCAGAGTTTTAGCCACCACCAATAAAGGGATCAGGGGATTTCAGTCCCAGGTTGAAAAGCTGGCTGCCATTTTGTGATGCAACATTGAGACCTTCAGCACAGGAGAACTGAGGTGATGATTCTAACTCAGCCACAAAAGCTCACTGGTTCACCTTCAGTCTACCCTGTCTCATAAGGGGGTTGTGAGAGTCACTATGGGTTACTCGGTCGTACTGGGTGTCCCTGAGTGTAGCCCCAATCTTTGTGGAAAGGTGGGAATCAAAGTTTTTAACCTTTCAATATTTCAGGTCCAAGTGGTGCATCCCTAGAAGTTTCTGTGGGTATCGCTCCATCTAAGAAAGGGTTAGCCAACCTTGGTACTCCAGGTGTTCTTAGACTTCAATTACCAGAAGCCTAAGTCAGCACACCAGCTGCTCAGGGCTTCTGGGAATTGAAGTTCAAGAACACCTGGAGCACGATGGTTAGCAGTGGATGCTGAGAGAACTAATCAAGAGAAAGACCTTCGGCATCCCATGGTTGGATATGTATATGCCTCAAGTCTGCCAGTTCAGATCCAGGAAGAGCTTTATGGCAAGAACAAACATTCTTGAGGATACGCAAGAGCAAAACCAAATTAGAAAATGGAGGAAGGAGCTCATTGGTCAAGGGATAACATTAAAGGAGGATATAGCTAAGGAACTCAACTTCCCCTATGTCACCTGGAAGACCCTGAATAGGCTGAGTCCCTAAATGCAAAACTAACAGGTTATGCTGTGTGAATGTGGAGAACCCAGCTCATTTCTGGTCTGCCAATTACTGCCAGAAACATTCCATTGAGGACCTAAGTTTGACCAACGACAAAGCCAAGAAAGTGGCTTAATTTTGGCAGTCCAAAGCTTGATCTGGACACGAAAGAAGAAGAAGGTTCTTAGGTTTCTATTGGTCTTTTCCTTATTTCTCTCTCTGGGAAAAAGTATTTTAAAAATGCATATACAGGTACCGTACTTACTTTTTTCATGTCTTCGTAGTACAGGAATAGAGTGTTTTTCCCATTTCTGTGTTTCTCCCAGCTTAAAACATGATCAAACCATGATCCACAAACAACTATAAAAAGAGAGGGGAGAAAATGAGATTTCTGTGAATCCTAAAAAATGATATACAGTATGGATCAGAATTCTCCTGGATGGAGCATTTTATCCTCCTCTTCTTTTTGCCACTTGGTACCTGGATTCATATCTACTACTCTTTATCTCTCTTTTTAAACATTTCTCTTTGAGACATCTTTCAGAAATGTTTAAAGAAAAAAAGTAAAGCACTCCCTTTCCTTGCAAGATCAGTTTAACTTGAACCTTTTTTTTTAAGAGTGTTAATTGAAAGCTTATGACTGGAAAACTGTGTCTGCAGACTTGAACTTCAGTGACAAATGCTGTAGTATTGCATTTTGTCCCCTTGGAATGAAGTGAGGCTTCAAATAATACATTTTTCTGGAGGAACAAAAAATCATGGGAAAAGTCACTGAATTGAGACAAGATGAACTTGTAGAGAAGGTCTGGCCAGGTTATCCTGCTACAGCAGTAGAGTAGACCACACTGCCAGCAACTCAACGCCAAATGTCAGGTGCCAGTCAACTAACCTGACAACCCTGAAGACTAATGGCCTTGGTCGGGAAAGTCAACAGGGAAGGGTGATGGTCCCCAAGTGGATTAAATCCCTCATAAATCATCTTGATGGAGGGCAGCAGCTTCATCAATGCTGGACTGGGACTGATGAGGACTTTGTGTGCCAAAAGGGCTCAGGACAAGAAAGTGACTCACAGAGCTGGATCAGTGGTATGGGTGTCATGCTGTGATGTGGAAGGCAGATGAAAGACCACAGCATTATATTCTCAGGACAGTCTTCATGGCTGATCGCCATGATGATCACCTATATTCGGATTTGGATATGACAGAAGAAGAAGAACTTGCAGAATGTGATAAATTTCTTAAAGTGTTGAATTGGAAACAGTGGGATAAAAAGAAGAAGCATAATTCCATATGGTTGTGTATTACAGCATCTTTAGGTTTGACACACTGGCTTGTAATTTCTTTTTACTACCCAGATTTAACTCATGGTCAAGGGAAACAGATTCAATGTGAAACAGATTCAATAGCTTGGACCAGATAGACAGAGTGCCAGCAGAATTATGAACAGAGATGCGGGGCATCATGCAGGAGGCAGCAAGGAAAACCATACCAAAAGAAAAGAAGCGTAAGAAAGCAATCTGTGTATCAAATTTGATAATGTCCCAGAAACCCTTCGCTAATATTTAGTCCCCTGCGATGGGTATCTAATAGATGGATGTATTTGATTTCTGGTGTCTCCCTTTCAATCCTAGTTTTGTAATTTCTCTGTTCCAGAATTGTAACTTTCAGGTCTTGGATAGAGTGGCCAGTTAGATTGAAGTAGTTTGAGACAGGTTTCTCTGTGTTGCCATTCCAGATGTCTGATTTATGTCCATTATAACAACTCTGTCTATCTACCTTTCTCCAAAATTCTAAAACACCTTCATAACTTTGGTCACCCTTTTCTAGATCTATGATGTTCATCATGCATATATAAAACAAGGCATAATAATTCTTCTGTCTTATTTGTCTCCTGCTTTTTAATAAACACTGGCATAGAGCTGGTCACATGTAGTTACCACACAGTGGCTGATATCCTGTTTATTATCACTGCCAGCATAACCCAATTGGTGTAAATCTTTTGGGCAAATTGCTGCATGGTTCGGAAGTAAGTGTGGGCTTTGTGCTCTGCAAACTGAGCAGCATGTCTTGGCATTCAACAGCAAATGCCTACACAAACTTCTTAAGTTATGGCACTTCCTCAATAAGGTTTATGGCAGCATAAAAACTGAATAGGATTTTGGTCAGGCAGTAGCTATTTTTACTGAACTGTCTCTCTCAAGACTGTAAAATTGTTTCCTTAGTTAGTGTCCAGACCTCATCTATATACAGTCAAACCTCGCATAAAGAGCGACTCGCTTAAAGAGTAACTCGCTTAAAGAGCAGAATTTTCTCTGAATGTTCGCTTCGCTTAACAGATAAAACCAACCAAAAACTCGCTTAACAAATAAATCGAGGTTCGCAATCCCCCCACACACACACACACACAATTGGTCACTTTCAATGGTGCTTCGCTTAAAGAGCAAATTCGCTTAAAGAGCAATCCTGTGGAACGCATTATGCTCTTTAAGCGAGGTACAACTGTACGTGTACATTCAGAGTTTGTTTGGGCTGTAATATACATAGCATTACATTCACTAAGACTGAGCCACATTTGCAACTTGGCTATTCATTCATCCTGTTTTGGAAATATGATTTTGTAGTTCCTTTGCAGCTTCTTTAGGATTTTAGCACACAGAATGACAGAGGATCATTTCTATATCAGTCAATCCAATGCAGAATATTTCTGACTAATAGCAGCCGTTCTAAGAAAGATCCTCGAAGAAATCTACTTTATATTTTCCTACAGTGTCAGATTAAAGGGCCTATGGTGGCTGAGTGGTTACGATGCTGAACTTGATGACTGGAAAGTTGGCAGGTCAGCAGTTTGAGACCCGAGTGCTGCATGACAGAGTGAGCTTCTGTCTCTCTGCCAACTCCTGCCAACCTAGCAGTTCAAAAGCAAGAAATTGCAAGAATAAATAAATACCGGTAGGTACCACTTTGGTGGGAAGGTAAACAGTATTCTGTACACTCCGGTGTTTAGTCATACCTGCCATGTGTCCATGGAAATGTATGCTGACACAGACAGCACTGGGTCCTTGGCTGTAAACAGAGATGAGCACTGAATCTTAGAGCTGAACATGACTGACTTTCGAGCAAGGGCGACCTTACATTGTCAGATTATCCATTTTATCTTACATTTTATCTTACAGTGTTTTTCTCCTATCTAACAATTAAATGGTTTCATGAGAGGGCTTGTCCTCTAATCCCATGTTGGCATGTTTACACATTGCATCCAAGCCAAATCAGGTTCACAGAGGGAGAAAGAGAAACAAACAAACAAACTCAGGGTTTTTTTTAAAAAAAAAATCTTTTATACAATGAAGTTTTAGTTAAAGTGGATGTTAGTCGCCATTCTACAGTGGAATATTTATCAGTCACATCACCATCTGAATCAAAAGCAGTAGAAGACAGAATGAATAATTGCTTTGTATTTTATATACAGTACTGAAGATTTAGGAAACCATTCACCATGCCACGTGAAGAGAGAAGAACAACAGGTCCTGCACGGAGCTGGAAAGTTGTTGTCTTTATCATGATACTAAAAAAGGGAACTTTTATTATCTTGTGCATATGGAAGAATGCTTGGTAAATACATTGTTGAAAAGTTCAGTATGTTGAGAAATTAAATGCAGCTTGTCTGACTTTATTAGAGTATAGCTAAGCAGCTTGCACTCACATAGAAACCAATGGGAATGAATCAAGTTGAATGAAAGAATCTTACCTTAACATGAGCTTGGAAAAACCTTTTGTATTGTTTGCTAAAAAATTGAATCTTTTAATCTTGGACAACTGTCAGTGAGCAAGCCCTCAGTATTTTAAAGAACAAACCATTCTATTCTGATAATACAAAAAGTAGAAATAGGTCATCTTATGCTTATTACCTTGTGAACCGTCCAGTGAGTGCACTAAACACTATGGTGCAATGTATACGTGTAATTGCTACTGCCAGGTCATATGATAAATTATCATTGCTTCTTTATCCTACATTACATGTGAACATTTCATTTAGTTTTCTACCCTTAATGACACAGATTCTCTTTGTTGCTTTGTTGATCTTTGGATCATCAGTTTCACTGGAACAAATTTTACAGCCATGTGAATAAATTGGTGTAAACAGTATTTAAATAGGCTGCAGCAATAAAAGTGGATTATGGGGGCATAGATATGGAAGTCCAAAATCATCACGAGGGATACAAAGGGTGTTGAGAAATACCTTATGTCTTTATGAGTTTAGAACCAGAATGAGCTCACTTAGACCTCCAGATTCTTTTGGTTTCAAGATACCTTTCCAGATACCCAGCAGACCTAAGTAGCTGAGATTGTGGAAGTCATCAGCCAAAAGATCAAGAGAACCAACAGTTTTTATTCCTTAGAGGAGGTCTTGGAAACATTATTTTGGCGACATTGACACCCAAACTAAGGAACTTGTTGGATGTCTCTGTGGTTTGGAGAAATTGGCTGCAGAAGTAGAGGCTGGGATTTTAAATCCCAGGTGCACTTTCTTGGAGAACAGCCAGTGTATAGCTGATACAGCGCTGGACTAGGATTCAAGAAACCTGAGTTCAAATCCCTGCTCAGCCATGGGAATTCACTGGAACAGATTGCACCCATAAACCTTCTTTGAATATCTCACATACCTTGAAGGCCCTATTGAGGTTGCCATAAGTCAGAACTACCACAACAGCACAACACAACAACAACAACCCTCAAAATCCTCCACCCAGCATGTAACTAGAACTTTCCCAAGCTCTAGTTTGCAGGCCTTGTTCTTCTGAGGGAGTCCAGAAGAAATAAAAATGAAACTACACAGTAAAGAGGTGATTAATTTAATTTAATTTAATAGATTTATATAGCGCCCTATCCAATGGACTCTGGGCGGTGTACACAAGTTAAAACCAATATAAAACAATTAAAAACCCTTTAAAACATAGCAATATTAACCCCCACTGTGCCATTTGTTATCTAAAAACAAATATAAAATCTACAAAACCTTAAAATTAAAAAATTAATTACAGGAGAGGGGAGCCTTAGAGAAGCCAGAAAGGGAAGCTTATTGACAATCCTGGCCCCGAGACCCATTCTGCTAACCACGTCTTCAATTCTTTCCTAAATGGTAGCAACTGTGCCTGAAGGCGTAGTTCTACCGAGAGGAGGTTCCATAGTATGGGGGCTACAACCGAGAAGGCCCTTTTCCTTGTGCTGGAGAGGTGAGCCTCCCCAACAGATGGTACCTGAAGGGTGCCCTCTTGGTTTGCTCTAGTGAGATGGGTCAGGGACAATGCAGTCCCTCAGGTATCCTGGTCCACTAACATGAAGGGCTTTAAAGGCAATGACCAGCACCTTGAATTTCACCCAGAGACATATAGACAGCCAGTTCAGCTCCTTCAGCAGTGGCAACGCATGGGCAAAATGACTACACCCCACCACTGCATGGGCCACCACATTCTGGACCAACTGAAGTCTCCGGATGGTCATCAAGGGCAGCCCCATGTAGAGTGCATTACAATAGTCCAAACAGGAGATGACCAGGGCATGGGTAACTGTGAGCAGAGCCTCCCGGCCCAGGAGTAGGCACAATTGGTTAATAACACGCACTTGTCCGGAGGCCCTCCTGGCCACCGCCATAACCTGCTCCTGGAACGGAATCCAGGAGGACCCCCAGATTGCGCTGGGTTGGATTGGGGAAACGATGCCCCATCCCAAACCAGCAATGATAACTCCTTATGATGACCGGGTCCCCTCACCCACAGCCACTCAGTCTTGCTGGAATTCAGCTGTAGTCCATTGTCCCCCATCCAGACTCTAGTCGCTTCCAGGCAACCGGTCAAGACCTTGACTGCTTCACTGAGATCACTACAGGCAGGGATATACAACTGAGTATCATCAGCATACTGATGATATCTCACCCTGTGGGATGTTGCTCCTTCAAAAAATGCTGGAAATAGGATTGACACACAAGGCCAGCATTACTGAGTATCTACCAAACCCTAATCTACTGCACAGGGGAGGGGGGATGTGAAAACTCTCCACAGCACTGACCCCACTCCTAGTTTCAATTTTCACAGGAAGTAACAAGAAAAACATGGAATAGAGGTAACAACAACAGCAGCAGCTGATGGACTTGGTATCTTCTAGTGAACAAAAAAAATTGAAAGTCAACCCCAAAAAACCCCTCTCCATTTTAAACATGAAGGGATGATTTATGAGCATGAATTAGATGGTTTTGAGATAGTGCACAGAAATTGAGAATTCTATCTTGTTACCTCCAGTGACACCAAGGAATTTGTTGTTCTTGTTATGCCGTCACATCATTTCAAACCTATGAGAAATCTTTAGAATGTCCTGGCCTCAATAGCACTGCTCAGTTCATGCTCAAACTCAAGCCTGTGGTTCATCTAAGGTGTTGATGGTGAACCTTTTAGAGACCAAGTGCCCAAACTCACCTTCGCCACAGACTCAACAGGCTGCCATCTGCGCCGCACCCTCATGCTGCATGTGAGCCACCCGCCTTACCCCCAAAATAAGACTAAGAGAAGGAGTTTGGTAGAGAAGGAGTTTGGTACTCATTGACATATGAGTAAGAGGACATTTTATTAGATGATTAGACAGCTTATATAGTGACTGCAGAAGTGTAGTTAAAACAGCTCAAGGAATATGTGAATGCACAATGGAACAATAAGCAATAAAACATTTGAATTGAGAAAGGGAGAGGGAATAGTACACAATTGCTCTTACCATCTCCTTTTAAAAACATCTCCAGGAAATGAGGCCAGGAATCAACGGTGGGGAGATTGGGGTTCTCTCTATAGTAATGATACATGGAAACAGCAATGTCTTTTGGATTTCTGACAAGGTAGATAATCTACAAAGCAAGACAACACATTAGGAAACTAGGAAAGTAAGAAGCAAGGGAGACCTTTAATGTATCAGCAACACTTTGAAAGGACTTGTTTAAAGTCCTTTCATAGCATAGTTTCTTCTTCCATGTGTAGGCCAGATGTGAAACTGTCAAAATGAAGCCACCTTTTGGTGAAGTTATTCCATAGTTCTTTTTGCCTGACCTAGTGTCATTTAAATATCATTTCTAGTTCTTTCATAGCTGTCCTTCCAAGTTCTTGCTTTCCAGTGTCTTTGAAGGGGCCCTTAACCTGACCTGAAAGCATTGCTGACGTGTGTTAGTTAGCAACAATTAAAAGAAATGAACAACTTCCTTTCCCTTCCTATCCCATCCAATCCAAAGATGAGTGGATCATTAAGATCATTAAGCAGCTTCATCAAAAGGGACAGCCAGCCAGCCATTTGATGACCCCAAGAATTGGGAAGGTAATTGGTCTTGAGTGTGCTAAGCAAGGTTGCTTAGATGTGGCATGGTCTATCTTAACATGCAAGGAGCATCCCACATGACTCACCACATCTCTAAGCGACCATGCTTAGCAGGATCTAAACCAGAGGTTCCCAACCTTTTTTCCATCGTGGGCCTGACCATACCTCCCAGACAGCTGAGTGGGCTGGACCATGCTACCCAGAAGTGGAAGCAGGCACATTTATGGCTGATGTAAATGCAGCCACTTCCATGTGCACAGGCACATTTTATGGTTGACGTAAAATTGGAGTAATGGAAGGATATCTTACTTTGCATTTCTTAAGCCTGAAAGTAGCTGGCAACATGTTGCCATCCAAATGGGTTGGAATGATTCTCTTACAAGAAAGGTGGTTCAGCTGGTCTAGTTTGGAAACATCTCCAAATTCAATTGGTGAAGTCAATGTCACTTTGGATGCATAGAGGTGCATGATAATTTCAGCAAACCAATGAGTGCCTGCAGCGGAGGAGAAAAAAGAATTAAAAATGACTGAAGTCCTGACTAGATGTGTCTGATGGAAAGCAGAGGCTGTGTATGTAGAAGGATCGTAAAATGACCTGCCATTTGGCTGCAGGCGGTAAGAAGACAGTAAATCCAAATGACCAGATAGGCAGATCTGAGCAGCAGTCACTTTTAACAGGCTTGTTTTCAAAATGGCTATAAATACACTTTTCTGAAAGGAAATAAGGCTAATGCAGGGAGCTTCCCTATGGTGACCGTAGGGAAAGTGTATAATTGCAATCACTTTCCATAGACAAGTCAAAAGAATGATGCGATTGACTGGAGTGGAGTAGAAAGCAGCCTTGGGAGTTGTCAGTTTCATCTCTGACAAACAAAAGAAGAATGGCCTAGTTATGTGGTTGTCAAGCCTCTTCCAACTAGTGAACTCCATACAACCCTGCTTCCAAATGTGTTAGAACTTTATTGGACCAATCCATCCCAAGTTCACTCTCCCTTTTTGCCTACTTCCTTCCACTTTTTGTAGCATAATTGCATTTTTAGTGACCACTGCCTTCTCATGATACAACCAAAACACAAGAGCTTCAAATGTGTTGTTTTAGCTTCCCATTCATGCTTGATTTGTTCTAGTGAAAGTCACCCTTGCTCAAAAGCAAGTCGTATCCAATTCTAGGGTTCGGTGCTCATCTCCATTTATAGCCACAGAGCCAGCACTGTCTGCATTTGCAGGCGTTTCCATGGTCATGTGGCAGGCATGACTATACACCGGGGTGCATGGGACACTGTTTACCTTCCCACCAAAGTGGTCCCTATTTATCTACTTGCAATTTCTTGCTTTCGAACTGCTAGGTTGGCAATGATTATATTATATTATATTATATTATATTATATTATATTATATTATATTATATTATATTATATTATATACAGATACTGAGGTGAGTAGATAGGTGTGCAGGCTGCTGTTTTTGTAGATGCATCTCTGCTTTCAGCTTCTCATGGATCAGTCCCTGAGCATAGCTCAGGAAAGTCACCTTATAGAGCTGTAGTTCAAAAAGTAATTTTTCCAAACTCTGCCCTGCACATCATTTGACCACAACACTGATGTCAAGACATAAGAACTTAAGAAGAACGTTTCTGGTACAGACCAGGGACTACAGAGTCCAGCATCCTGTTTCCCACAATGGCCACAAGATGTCACCACCAAGGCAAGACAGAAGAGGCTCCTGCTCCATGAATTTGTCTATTGTCCCTTTAATAACACATCTACCTCCAGCTTTTGTGATTTCCCGAGTTTAACAACAGGCTGCTTTGTAGGGAGGCATTTCCTTCAGCTCTCTTAATTCTCCACCTGTTCACCTCCTAGGATGTAACAGGATTTTTGGTGTTACATAAATGGAGGGAAAACTTCATACACAATTTTAGGCACATCTTCCATGTCTCCATGTCACTGTTTTTCCACCTCAACATGAAAAAGCCACAAACCAGACCCGAATACTGTAACTGATATCTTTTTTCACCTTGATATATCCTTTTCAATGGTAGATCTGTATAAAAGCTGTCTCAAAATTCTTACTGGAATTTTCCTCTTGAACATCAAATAGCCCTTCCAAAAGACCACTTGGAACAAGATCTTTTTTTAAAAAAAACCCTGCAGTTCCCAGAGTAGCTGGAGATTCTGGGATTGGTGGTTGTTTTTCCACACTCTTTCCCAATAGCATCATAAAATAAAGCATTTGCACAGCTTTTAGAATACTTGGAGGGGGGCTGTGATGGCTTAGTGGTTAAGACGCTGAGCTTGATGACTGGAAGGTGGGCAGGTCACCAGTTTGAAAACCGAGTACTGCATGACAAAGTGAGTTCCCATTTCTGTCCCAGTTCCTGTCAACCTAGCAGTTTGAAAGCAAGAAACTGCAAGTAGGTAGATAAATAGGTACCACTTCAGTGGGAAGGGAAACAGCATTCTGTGTGCTTTGGTGTCTCGGCATGCCTGTCACGTGACCACAGAAATGTCTGCAGACACAAATAGCACTGGCTCTTTGGCTATAAATGGAGATGAGCACTGAGCCCTAGTAGAGTCAAATACAACTGGCTTTCAAGCAAGGGTGAAATTTACCTTTACCTAGAATAGTAGATGGATCCCTCCCACATCTAAAATTTAAACAGTAAAATTTCAGTCCATCTATCCATCCAACCCAACTTTTCTTTTTCTAGCATGCAGCATTGTTCTACTAAGTTAATTTAGCCAAGAATAACATATTCATCAGTTACAGGGAAGACTTTACCAGACTTTGGGTAGGAAACCAAAAGAACGTCATCTTCTCTAGCATCAAATGAAGCCAGTGATTTTAAAAGCTCCGGAGATGATCTGGTGGTGAAAGTAATCCCATTGAACTGATATATGAGATCTTCTTCTTCTGACATTTGAAATAGTGTCTGGTGGGTTCTGATATATCAGATCCAGCTGGAGAGGACAACAAATAGCATGCAACCAGACAGGGGCAAATGAGAAAGTGCAAAGGTGTAACTTTAAGGGGGGGGGAGCATTTATGCACCTTGGAACGTCTTGCAAAGGCATTTCAAGACTTATCTTTATGAGTTACAATAAATGGAAAATGCTGTAAAGCAATATAAAGGTTGTCAAGATAAGCAGCTATATATAGATATTTGCCTCCGACATGTTGTTAAAGAACTTAGCTTTTGCAATTAAACAAGGGAAAGAAACAAAGAGTTTGAAAATAATCATGTTTGGAATTAAACACATTTGCAGAGTAGTCATTAACAAATAGCCAGCTGAAATCCAGTTGCTTAAGTAAGTTACACAAAAGGAGACCCATTTAATCACTTGAGACCCATTTAATCACGTATACACATACACCCTCCCCCCAAATATATACCAAATATAAATATACTTAACAAATTATTATTGTGTCCCCCCTCTGACTTTTAGAAATATCTATTCTTTTTCTTTTCATTCATCTCTTTTAGTTACCAAATCCACTTCTCTCCAATAATACATCATTTCATACATTGGTGTCTGACTTTCCCCTTTACTTCCTCTTTGATGTCCTCATCAAACCCTGGACTGCCAAAATGAAGCCACTTTCTTCGTTTTGTCGTAGAACAAACCCAAGTCCTCATCAGTGCATGTTTCTGGCAGCAATTGCCAGACCAATAAATGAGCCGGATTCTGTATCTTTCCACATTCACACCGTGTGTTCTTGCCTGCCAGCAGCCCCCACTTAAGCATGTTGGTCTTACATTTAGGCACCCTAACTCTCAGCCTATTCAGGGTCCTCCAAGTGATGTAGGAGAGGTTGAGTTCCTCAGCCATATCCTCCTTTGATGTTCCTTGTCCAGTGAGTTCCTTCCTCTTCTAATACATCATTTCATGCATTGGCACCTGACTTTCCCCTTTACATAATACAAATTCTATGGGCTTTTGCACAACTCTGTGTAATACACCAGTTACGCCCACTCCTAGACCGGGACTCCTTGCTCATGATCACACATGCTTTGGTCACCTACATGGGGCTGCCCTTGGTGACCATTCAGAGGCTGCAGCTGGTCCAGAATGCGGCTGCTCGGGTAGTGATGGGGTGTGGCCGTTATGCTCGTGCCTCACCGCTGCTTCAGGAGCTGCACTGGTTGCCAGTATGTCTCCGGGTGCAATTCAAGGTGCTGGTTATTACCTTTAAAGCCCTACATGATAGTGGGCCAGGATACTTAAGAGACCGCATCACCCCAAGAACATCTGTCCGTCCCACCAGAGTGGACCAGAGAGGCTCTCTAGTTATTCCATCAGCTAGAGAGGCGCATCTCTCTAGCACCAGAAGGAGGGCCTTCTCCGTGTCCGCTCTGGCCCTATGGAACCTCCTGCCAACTGAGTTATGCCTACAGACAGAGCTCCTGCCCTTTCGGAAGGGCCTAAAAACCTGGCTGGCAGGGCAGGTGTGGGGCTCAAGTAATACGGGGTCCCATGTTGGGTGGCTGATCTGATGGGACAGCCACCCCTCCCTCCCTCTTTTAAACTTTTTAAACCTTTTAAAACCTTTTAACTTTTTAATTTTTTTAGATTTTTGTAAATTCATGGTTTAATTGATTTTAATTGATTTTTAAGTAATTTTGAACCTCAAGGTTTTAATTTATGAATTTGTAGGGGGATTGTTTAATTGTTTTACATTGTGTATCGTCTCTCCCCCTTTTCTGTAAGCCGCCTAGAGTCAGGTTCGCCTGATTGGGGTGGGATAATAAATAAATAAATAAATAAATAAATAAATAATAAAATAAATAAAATCATTAACAGCTAAAAATAATAAAATAAAATCACCCCAAATATCTTTAAAACAATTCACTTTTCACAATCCTTTTTTTATCTTAATCTCATATGTCAATTTATCATTAATCACTACTGTATATCCCAAATACTTTTATACCATTCGATTAGCCGAAACTCATATACTACTTTTCTTTTATCCTTATAATTAGTCTCACAGCAATTACCACCATTGTAATTAGTTTCTCTCTCTTTTTTTGCCATTCCAACTGAACATCTACATGCCTGGATAACAATGCTACTGGACATAAATCAAGCTTTATAGATAATCTCATTTATTTTATTTTCCCTGAGTCATTTCATAGTCCCACCATAAATTGAAAAGGTACCCATCTGCAGATTATACCTCCAAAATATTGCAGAATATTTTGAATTATAACAATTAGTTTTTACTGGCGTTAAGTACCATTTTCATATTGTTTCATAACAATTCATTTTGATTCTTGCAGACATATTCTTTAAAATCATTTTCTTCTATAAACTTCTTCATTCCTCACCAATTATCCCCCTGTTTCCCAAATTATTCTCCAAACTCCCTTTGCCCCTACAAATATTCCATAGTTTGTATTTATTATTTAATTCTTTCAAATGAAGAATGTCAAAATATTGGCATTGGGTTTGAAGGGAGTGGGAATTGTGTTTTCCTTTGGGTGAATGGCGGGGGAAGGGAAACCATACATTAGCCACACTTAGTTGCAAAAAGAAATTTTGTTGGTCTGAAGGGGGGAAAACATGTCAAAACTCTTCATTTTCTATTGGGAGAAACAAGACAATTCTTGGCATGTGATGGCTCCATTTGCAAAAACTTTACTAATAATGGATTTTAATTAAATAGTTTTCTACAGCTGCTTGGTGTGATTATTATGGTCTAGGACCGTGATGGCAAACCTTGGCACTCCAGATGTTCTTGGACTTCCATGAGCAACAAGGGTGGCATGGGCCACCCATTCGTGTGCATTCACGGAGACTTCTGGGAATTGAAATCCAAGAACATCTGGAGTGCCAAGGTTTGTCATCACAGGTCTAGGATAAAGACACTTGAAATCTGGAGATCATCTGACAGTCAGTATGTACAAGATGGATGGCTGAGTTGATTCAGGGTAAGACAGCATCTGATGGAGCATGTGCAGAGGCGTAGCTACCGCCGTATCTGCCGTATCAATTATACGGGGCCCCTGGGCCACGGGGGCCCCCAACGTGCGTAAGCAAAACAAATCTTTACCCTTCCTAAGGGCCCCCAAACAAATTTTTATACGGGGCCCCGCCAAGGCATGCTACTCTTCTGAGCATGTGCCTGCCCGATTTCCAAAGTGCTCTTTTTAATTTGCCACCTAATTAGCTTCAATATGTATGAAATGTAATTATCCCCAGCTGTGAACAAGAATGCTTCTCTCATCTCTTCAAGGTCAAGAGTGTTTGCTCTGCCATAAACTGGTACTTTGAATTATGACTTCTGGTTTTTGGGTTGAATATCATTCCCATCATCAAACCTCCATAACAGGGATGTCTGCCACCTAGTGGCCAATCACTATTCCTTTTTCAAAAGTTTTAATTTGAAAATTAAATTGCTAGTCATTTAGCCAAGCTGGATGGATATCTCTGTGGTTTGGGTACTTGGTTGCAGAGCCAGAAATTGGGAGTCGGCCTTGGGTAAGCTTCACAATCCCGGAAGTGCCTTCCAAAGAAGGGAAGTGTAAAACACTCCTGAATACTCGCTACCTAGAAACCCCTGGAAAAGAGTAGCCATAAGCCAAAACTGACTTGATGGCATGCATTTGTTATTGTAATTCACCTAGATTTTTCAATTCCCCATCATTAAACTAGGATGCTGCCAGGGGCCAAGAGATCAATTCCTGTTTTGTTTTCCAGTGCAGAGGCTGGTCGAAATCACCTGGACCATGTATGGCCAATGGGACTATATATTAAACCAGGCGCGCCAACCCTGGTGCTCCAGGTGTTCTTGGACTTCAGTTACCAGAAATCAAAGTCTGCACTCCTGCTGATTAGGGCTTCTAGGAACTGAAGTTCAAGAACACCAGGAGCATTAAGGTTGGCTACTCCTGCACTATGCTGCCTATACAACATCCAGAGTGCCACCAAAAGGAGAAACTGGGGAGCCACTTTTGAATACTTTATACCTATAAAATCCTGTTTGCCATCACGTAAGCACACAGAATCATAGAATCACTGAGTTGCTCATGATCACACACCTCCAGACTTGATTATTGTAATGCACTCTACATGGGGCTGCCCTTGGTGACCATTCAGAGGGTTCAACTGGTCCAGAATGCAGCCGCTCAGGTTATGATGGGGTGCGGGAATTAAGCTCATGCCTCACCACTTCTCTGAGAGCTGCACTGGCTCCCAGTATGCCTCCGAGTGCAATTCAAGGTGCTGGTTGTCACCTTTAAAGCCCTACATGGTAATGGGCCAGGATACAAAGCCTTGGATGACTGAAATATCCAATAAACTAGGGGGAGGGACTGCTTCCCCCCCCCACACACACATTTTTAAAAAAAGTATTCCTGGAGTCAAGAATGCTTATAGGCAAACAATTGAGTAATGATTTTAATGGCTTGTACTGATGCGTAGTATTATGCTCCATTTTTTTGTGGCTTAATGCTCGGCTGGGGAGAAGGCTTTTTCTTCTGTAAAGCCACAAAATTAAGAACCGTTGAAAGGTTGCACGCTCTCAGTATTAAAGTTTAATTTTCTGGTTTTCTTTTTCTTTTAAAAGTCTGATCAGTGTTAGACCCTGTGCCATGCCACTTAGCTGGGATTGTGTGCTGCTTGGGCTACTGAACGAATGGTTTCACAAAGGAGTGCTACGTGCGTGGCACAATTTAAAAATAAGTCATTTCGTCAATAGTTTCTCTAAATCCTGAACAGCAGGTAGCACAAAAGGTTGCTTATGCTATCTACCCACCTAAGTTCCTCCTGTAGGGTAAAAGCCGACCTTTTCTTCTTGGCTAAAAGAGTTTTTTTTACTGCTAAGGTTGGAATAGAACAAGAATTTCCTGGAGGTACACTTTCTCAAAGGACTGCAGTGGCTTAGTGGTTAAGACACTGAACTTGATGACCAGAAGGTTGGCAGGTCAGCAGTTTGAGACCCGAGTGCTGCGTGATGGAGTGAGCTCCCATCATCCATCCCTGTGTCTGCCAACCTAGCAGTTCAAAAGCAAGAAATTGCAAGTAGATAAATAGGTACTGCATCTAGTCATGCCTGACACATGACCATGGAAACATCTGCGGACATAGACAGCACTGTCTCTTTGGCTGTAAACAGAGATGAGCACTGCTCCCTAGAGTCAGATATAACTGGCTTTCAAGCAAGGAAGATCTTTACCTTTACACCTTCCCAAATACAGTACCCTGTTTCCCCAAAAATAGGACCTCCTCCTATAGTAAGGCACACACACACACCCATTTTCCCCACCTCGGAAATATAAGCTGCCGCCGCCCCCAAAAATAAGGCACTTACCTAAATCTTGTCCTGGCGATCCGCTGTATCAGCAATAAATGTGCACTGTATTCTTCTTTGTCATGGAAAAATAAGACATCCCCTGAAAATAAGACCTCGTGCATATTTTGTAGTTTTTAAAAATATAAGACAGTGCCTTATTTTCGGGGAAACACAGTATTGGGGGCTGCTTAAAGTGGTGGGCTCAAAAAAAAATTACTACCACACTGTGGGTGTGGTATGGTGGGCGTGGCCAGGGGAAGCCCTGCCTTGCACCCCAATTAGGACTATTTTATTTCAAAACTTGGATGGGCGCGGCCAGTCAGAATTTCTGCTACCAGTTCTGGTGAACTGGTGGAAACCTGCTGATGCCCGCCACTAGCTACTTACCAACATCTACTGACACATTTTCCTTCAGGAAATAATTGACTGCAGCTTCAAAATAACATGCAGTCTTCAAGTGTAATGGATCAAATCCTTTCTCCCACAATACACCATAATACAGATTCTGCTTGGAATCAAGCCATTCTCCTCTCGGTTTCCCAGACAACAGACCACCTGGTGAACCCATTGAGGTCACTGTCATGTCTGCAGCCTGCCAGTATGTATTGGATTAAACTATCCTTTGAAGAAGGAAACGCTGCTGGCTTAAATATCAACATGAACATGATCTTAGTTTTGATAAGGTCATTCAACAAGCGTTTAAACTCATACAAGAAAAGGGAGGAAAATAACAAATCCCTGTTCATTTTCTTACCTGTTCTTTTTCTTCCCATCAATTTTTATTTTATTTTTGCTTTTGCTAATAAATATTATGGCATTGACAGCTTGGAACATGGTGAACACCAAATAACACTGGTGGAGGCTGCTAGAAGTGCCAGAAGAATAGCCATGCATCTCCCTCAACACCTGATGGGGTGGTAGAAGAAGAAGACCATCTTATTTTTAATGTAACTTCCATGTTATTTTAAAGATGAAAAAGAGTAAACACTCAAACCTCCCAAAAATTTCCTCTCTTTCTTCTAACACTCAGGGCCAGCTTTTATGTTACATTTGAGTTAATCAGCTTGGAAGGCAAGCTAATTGGAAACCACACGGTGAAAAGGTTCAAAGGGACAAGTATTTTCAGGGTCTGAGGCTGATTTGTCAGAAAGCAACAGTCAAATGTCTTGTTTCTATAGCGACTTGGCAGAAGTTTGCTTCACTTGGCTTTCTCCCTCTTAGCTTCCTTTAGGACAGTGATGGCCAACCTTGGCACTCCAGGTGTTCTTGGACTTCAGTTCCCAGAAGCCCAAGTCTCTCTGAACCCACACGAATGGGGTTTACAGTTAACCTATTCATGTGGATTCACAGAGACTTGGGCTTGTGGGAATTGAAGCCTAAAAGCATCTGGAGTGCTAAGGTTGGCCATTACAGCTTTAGGAGATGGACAATTTCCCTCCCATGACCTCTAGATACCCAGAGCCCCCAATTTGACCTGACAGTTTCCAGTTCATAATTACTGGAGGCGGGCTACCATACCATTCTCCAACAATGAAAGGAAAGTGGGTGTGAGTGGCGGAAATGTCAGTTAAGATCCACAAACCTCCCATCACAGAGACAGCAAAACCATGTTTTGCCGTTCATTTTGATGGATCATTTCTCAGCATTTGGGGAAATAGTGTTGTTGGTTTTTTAAAGCAAATAATTTGTTTTGGAAGGATGAATGTTACAGAAGAAAGAAAGTCTTGGATTCATTTGGATAACTTTCCAAGGTTTTCTTTAACAGAAGGGGAAGGCATGGGATCAAACTATACAATACGTTTAGCATTTATTTAGAAAATGTGCTTTCTCAAGTAAGAAAATACCTCTGTTTATCATACAGAATGCTTTATTCCAGCCTTGCGACTTGATTGGTCATTGGAAGGTAAAAACAGGTTTAATTTGTTTGTCTGATTGCTAAGGCAGGCATTTTACAGGAACTTCCATTGTAGTGTGGATAGTGTGGATGGGGAGACATTGTGAGGAATGCATTATATATATGTATGATAAACAGAGAGAGAGAATGGTTTAATTATTTTATTTTTGCTTAATTATGTTTTGGGGTATTGTGGGAGTGAAAGTTCTGTATTAAACCATCAGGGTGATACTGCATGCCAAAACATCTCTAAATGTCTCATCCCACACATTCCCCACTGTTGCAAGGCTCAAAATATTCCAAGGTACACTTGGGTGGATTTTAATTAGCTTTATTGTGGGGAACTATTAAATTGTTGTAATTGAACTTACCTTTCAATGCATAAAGCATTTTAAATTTAAAATGTCAACAATCCTGAGGATGTGGGAAGGAAATTGAGAAAGAGAGATAAGGAATGTTTGTTTTTCCTGTTCAATATATTCAGCTTTAATTATGAAGGTGAAGCAATCAAATTAAAGGCACTGTAATTCTTCTCACTTCTAGGAGGTCCTTATTCCATCAATGCCTGCAGGAATGTTTAAAGAGGCTGGAAAATTGGATTGCATTATGTTAGCACAACTCACAAACACATTGCACATAAGTAGAACATGGTGGCTGAAATCCTGTAGTAACTTGCAACTAGAGTAGGCCCATTGGATCTGTGGGGATTTAGTGAATTAACTCATCTATAAACTACATTAATTCAGTGGGACTACTCTAGTCATGACTTACTACTGGATTTCAGCCAGTGAGTCAGGCTGTGTATATGAAAATAGTTATGTGCCATCAAGTCAGAACTGACTTAAAGTGATCCTAATGTGGCTTTCAAAGTAAGTTAGATATTTAAGGAGTGGTTTTACCAGTTCAACACACCCAGTGACCTTCCACAGTGAGGAGATATGAATTACATTATGAACTGCCCAGAGAGTGCTCTAAGCAGTGGTAGACTCAAAAAAAACCACAAAATAAATTACTACCACACTGTGGGCATGGCCTGCTTTGTGGGCATGGCCTACTTTGTGGGCGTTGCCTACTTTATGGGCATAGCTACTCTGTGGGCCTGGTATGGTGGGTGTGGCCAGGGGCTTTGGGGTGAAATGTAAATGTAATGAAGTTACATACTGCCTCAGCTCCTGCTAACCTAGAAGTTCGAAAGTAAGAAATTGCAAGTAAATAAATAGGTACCATTTTGGCAAGAAAGTTAACAGAGTTTCATGTGCTCTGGCATCTAGCCATTCCTGCCAAATGACCATGGAAACGTCTTCAGACTCAAGACAGCACTGGCTCTTTGGCTATAAATGGAGATAAGCACCTCCCCCTAGAATGACTGGCTTTTGAGCAAGGGAGATTGTCAGGTATGATATATCGATGTACAGTATATTGTATAGGTTGAATGTACGCATCTATCACTTTAAAAGACTGTAACTGTTGAGCACAGCTGTAAGCACTGATGTCTGTGATTAAGCAAAAATGAAGTGCTACCTGAGTACTTAGTTGGAAGAGTTATGAAGGAGTACTGAAAGAGCACAAGGGTTTATACTGGAATAACCGAAGGAGTTCATGCTGGAACTCATGCAGAAGAGACTGGAGCAAGGGGAAAGACTGAACCTGCACCCCTTGCTGGGGAAGAGTTCAAGCTCTATCTACAACTGAATTCAGGAAACATTCCGTAAGCACCAACTATCTTCTTTAACCAGAGTGTGTGCCTGTTTTGTGCTTGAAAGGACTGGACTGTTTTGTGCCAGTTAATATGAAGCCAGAATGAGCATTGGTTTTCATTCCATCTTGAACCTGCTTTAATGAACTGAACTACCAAAGACTTAAGCAAAACAACCAGCCTCTTATCAGTCTCTGAAAGACCTTGGAAGACTGCTGCCGAGGCAGAGAGACTGTGAATTTGTCTAAGAAGCTATCTTTGTTTATGTTTTGCACTGAAAAGTAAAGGGAGTTAATTTTCTGTTGAACTGTGTTGCTGTTCTATGTGTGTGCACGCCGCTTCCACCTGCGTAAAGCTTGAATGCTACTTTGCTACTGCTGAACATGTACACACGAAATAAAACTTAACAGAGATGATTTGATATTCTTCCTTATAAACTAACATGCTCTATTTTGTATTTCCAAAGCAGAAAACTCCAAAAATATTTTCTTTAAACTCCAGTCTGCCTCTCCAAAAGGTGTGTTGCTCTCCAAAAGGGAAACAATTAATCCCCAGATGCCTGGAGTTCTCACACCCTAACCAAAGAATTTCCTGAAAGATAACAGCCAGAGGTTTCACATGCTCCAAAGGAAATAGTCACCTACAGTCTTGATTGCTTTAAGGATTATTCTGTTGCCTTTATCTCTTGTCTTTGTTTGTGTGATCTGCAATGAACACATGTACACAATGACAATTAGTTTTGCCTGGAAGTCAGGATGGAGAGTAATGCAAAGTACAAGTCAGTTCCTTGGAGTTCCATCAATGATGATTGGCTCCAGTCTTCGAGCCAAGCCTGATCATTGGAGCACACCCAAGTATTCCAGCCTGCCATTGGCTACTATACACCTAATTCCCCCCATCTCCTCCCTTCAATCTTCCTGGATGTTTGCAATCTTTTTTTCTAATGTCATTATTTACCTTAAAAACTTATCATTGTATCTTGAATTGAAGGTGCTAACAAACCATTATAACTAAAAGTTGGATTATTTACTTATGAATGAAAACCCCACTGCTGATATTTTGTTTTATTGTATAAACTATATTGTAGCAATGGGTAATTGGATAGCTGTTTAAAGATTAGCAGAAAAGTATAACAGGTCCTGCATTGGGGGGGGGGGGGCAATGCAGCTCTCCCATCAAATTTTCTTAGGGAAGCTCATCACGTATATTTTTCTAGCAGACAAAAATGGGTTAGATATAGCTCTTTATCCAGCAGTGGGGCCATCTGTTGCTCAGATGCTATTGTTGTCAATAAACCAGTCTTGTTTTTGTCTGAAATTAAAATCTCTGTGGTTCTTGAGGGGCTCTGCCAGCAGACAAACTTTTTAATTTTAAAATGCATCCCCACATTAAAAAGGGATAGTGATGCATGTGGACTGAAGTGACTACTAGTGATATTTGGTTGCTTTCTTTTCTTATTGAGCAAAGGATGAAAGTGAGATGACCTGATGCTCCAGGGGCCTTTATTATGTGGGGTTTAAAAATGGTTGCTGATTTATTTATTTATTTGCTTCCTGGGAGGGGGTGAAGAAAGTCTTCAAATGTGGCCTTCAAGCCAGGTACAGATTCATGTCCTACTGGATTTCAAAATAAACTGGGCTTGTGAGAATGGAAGTAGGGATGGTGAACACTGGATGTTAAGTGTTGTTGAGGGACAAAGAAGAAAAGGAAGGACAAAGGATGAAAGATGGGTTTGGTTATCTTAGAATTGTAGAGAAGAAATGCCATTATGGTTAAGCATGTTCAAAGCAGGAGGAGAGAGAGAAGTCTTTCTATGCTCGCTTGTGAGTAGAACAGTAGAAAATGTAGTTCTGATTGTGTTAGCTTGCTATGCCAGGAAAGATAGATATGCTTTCTTGTTTTGAATATGGGAAAGAGGGGGAAAGTAAAAATGGTCCTTTTTATTTTTACAACTTTTTGTGATTCTGAGCTTTGATCTATTTTTCCTTCATATAATAAAGCTGACTTTTTACAGAAAATATTTGTACTTTTTATATTGAGAATAAGCTGGTGGGAGAATTCCAGTTCCTTTATTGTTAATGCTACATATTGCTACCTAATCTACATTATGTACCTAATCTCCTATGTCTGATGAAGTGGACTTGATCCACAAAAGTACACTTAGAAATATAACATTTAGTCTTTAAAATGATACAGTGGTTTGGATTGGTTCATTCTCTGATATGCCAAATCTATATTGCTAATTCCTACCTGATATTGCTCGATTGTAAGCATAAACAGCCAGTGACTGAAACCTATCATAGATTTCTCTAGCCTGGAGTAGGACCACATATAGCAAAAGGTTTTATGCTGGCTTCCTGAATGGGTGCAGGTCTCTGTCAGGTGTAACAAGTCCTATGGTAGTGGAATAAGTAAGGGACTTTGTTATCCTAATATGCATACTTCTTTTTATCATTATTCTGCAAATGTGTTTATAATTGTCTATGGGAATCCAATTAGTGATCATATAAGGAATTAACGGTTTAACATTTTCATGGAGTTCAACCATTTGTCAACATCAAGATCACAGACATTCTTGTTCAACAGAACTACCATGAATGCTACTAATTGGTCACTCCCTATAATGGGGCTGCGGTGGCTCAGTGGATAAAGAAGATCACCTTGTTAGCTGGAAGGCCAGCAAGTTGGCAGTTCGTGACCCAGGTACTGCATGACGGATTGAGCACCCATCTCTATCCCAGCTCTTGAGGACATGAAAGGAGCCTCATTCGGGCATCCCCTGAGTGGAGTTTCTCCAGCAAAAATCCTTTCAACCCAGAACAATGTCTGACACAAAATTATTATACTCCCTGTAATGAGTTTTGCCAAACTTGGTAATCTGTATGTTAACTAATTTCTGAGGAACATTGTCCATAACAGTAATTAAATTAAATTAAATTAAATTACATACAGGAAGTTATTAAAAGCAAACTTTTCAAAGGATATTGTTTACTTGCGATTTTCTTAGTAGAACTATGAGTTCAGCCACTGATCGAGGAGAAAAAAAACAGCTGAAGGCTTGTATAATTTGTCTGAACTTTTCATTTCCTATCAGACAATTCAATTACCTCAGAAAATTGCCTCTCCTTCTACATAATTTCATTTATGTGACATTTTAAATAAACAGATTGTCTTATATATTGGCAGTGATAGAGAAACACCATTTAAAGGGATAGTTTTGAAAAATGATGTAAAGAAACAAGTTTCCCTCACCTCCAAAGCTTGAAGAAGTTACTTAATTGGACTACAGCCCCAAGAATTCCTGACAGTCAAGTGTTAAGAGTGGTGGGCACTTAGGTGCTTCATGACCCCAGGAACATCACAGAACTCTCCCTGCCTGTTGGAGAGGGGGAATGAGGGCCAACTGTGTGGACCAGCTTGCTCAGCCATAAAGACCTTGCTGCTGTTGCTGTTGCTGCCTTCATGACCACCCCAGGAACATCACAGAACTCTCCTTCCCTGTTGGAGAGGGGGAATGAGGGCCAGCTGTGTGGACCAGCTAGCCCAGCCATAAAGACCTTGCTGCTACTGCTGTTGCTGCCTTCATGACCACCCCAGGAACATCACAGAACTCTCCCTGCCTGTTGGAGAGGGGGAATGAGGGCCAACTGTGTGGACCAGCTTGCCCAGCCATAAAGACCTTGCTGCTACTGCTGTTGCTACCTTCATGACCACCCCAGGAACATCACAGAACTCTCCTTGCCTGTTGGAGAGGGGGAATGAGGGCCAACTGTGTGGACCAGCTTGCCCAGCCATAAAGACCTTGCTGCTACTGCTGTTGCTGCCTTCATGATCACCCCAGGAACATCACAGAACTCTCCCTGCCTGTTGGAGAGGGGGAAGGAGGGCCAACTGTGTGGACCAGCTAGCTCACCCATAAAGACCTTGCTGCTACTGCTGTTGCTGCCTTCATGACCACCCCAGGAACATCACAGAACTCTCCCTGCCTGTTGGAGAAGGGGAATGAGGGCCAGCTGTGTGATCAGCTAGCCCAGCCATAAAGACCTTGCTGTCTCTCTTGACTGTATTGTATTTTTACACTGTATTTAATTGTGCTTTTTCTTTTTATGTAAAATTTATTGATTGTATTATCTGTGCTGCATCTGTTGTTATATTTTTATATTATGCTGTATTTATATTGGAGATTGTGATACTGTATATGTTTATGTTATGTGAGCCCCTCTGAGTTGCCTCAGTGAGGTGAGTAGAGGGGCATATAAATCTAATTTAATAATAATAATAATGACTCCAATATGTGTGTCCTTATTTGCTTGGGAAACTATAAATCATGCCCCTCTAATGACGAAACAGAATCTCTCAGTAGTGCCACTGGCTGTGGGAACTGTCATCCAAAATTTCCTTTTTTCTCTCAAGTCATCAAACAAGAGAATCCAACCAACAGCTGCTGCACATGGAATTTTAAACCTATAGTTCTGACTTGTGCTTGCAGCCAATATTTTGCAGACATTTTAAAGAAACAGATCTGATACAGACATCTACCATGACTTTGGGAACTTTCTTTCTTTCTTTTTTTTACCGCCTGCATTATCCATTATTGCTATCTGGCCATGTTATCCTGCTATGGCCATAGAGTGGACTGTACTGCCAGCGACCCAATGCTGCCAGGTGGCAGTTAATTAATCTGATTAACCTGAGGACTGATGGATTTGGGTGCCAAAGCCCACAGGGAAGGATGATGGTCCCCAAGTGGATTAAAACCCACTTGAATCCACCTTGCTCTTTAAGCGAGTTTTCTCTTTAAGCGAAACACCATTGTAAATGACCAATTGTGTGTGTGGGGGGGGGGGGGGATTGCGAACCGCGGTTTTGTTTTGTTTTTTTTGTTAAGTGAGTTTTTGGTTGGTTTTATTTGTTAAGCGAAGCGAACATTCAGAGAAAATTCTGCTCTTTAAGTGAGTTACTCTGTAAGCGAGACTCTCTTTATGCGGGGTTTGACTGTATTAATCTTGTCATGGTGCTTAAGTCCCATCACTACTTCTAGACCACTTTGCCTTCAGGGAATATGCTTCCGACTGCCCCCCCCCCCCCCACACACACACACCATTTAGATCTCTTCTAAATGTATACATCAGCATTTATCTGATGGAATATAACTAAGCTTGCACGATCACACCCAATTATGTACAGAAATACACAAACAGGGACAATCATTTCTTATGCTTCAGTTGTAAGCACTGGGGCACACAGAAAGAGCCTCCTTGAAGATTGTGGTATTTTGAGCCACAATCCGGTGTACCCTGGGCAAAGGCCATCTTGTCCTGGCTAATCTTTCTCACACTAGGTCAGGTGAAAGGAACTAAAGAATGAACTCATCAAAAGGTAGCATCATTTTGGCAGTTTCACATCTGGCCTAGCCACGGAAGAAGAAGTTGCAAATACTCCTGAACTTTGGTGAAATTTAGGAATTGCTAGAAGTGTTCTCAGGAGACGAAGGCTAAAGACTTCAAACTCAGCCTAAAATGACTGAATGGCTTGCTAGTTTGGCTTTTTCTAAGTTTCAGATCAGATTGCTGCAGGTCAAGCAAGTACCTTTTTACCCACTTTCTCCCACGGCTTCTACAGCAGAACTACACACCTTTAAAGCTGCTGCTGCTTCCATGTCTAGGCCAGACGTGAAAGTGCCAAAACAAAAGAACTTTTGGGTGAGTTCATTCTGCACTTCCTTTCGCCTGACCTAGTGTGAGAAAGATTAGCAGGCAACACAAGATTGCCATTATCAGGGTACACCCAATTGTGTTTCAAAATACAGCGGTACCTCATACAATGATTTTAATCAATTCCGTGGGGCTCATTATTTTATAAAACAATTCCTATAGGATTATGGGATGCATCGTACAATTTATTTATTTTTGCTAAGTGGTTTTTCCCATTGAAAAATTGTTGTACATTTTTTCCCATGGGGAAAATTGTTATGCGGGATGCCATTTCCTCCCAAAACCTAATTGTTATGTGATTTTGTTGCTATATGGGGTGATTGTTGTATGAGGTTCCACTGTACCACAATCTTCAAGGTGGCTCCTTCTGTGTGAGGTGAAGGAAAAAGTTGCCTTTGCTCAAAAGCCAGTCATATCCGACTCTAGGGTTCAGTGCTTGTCTCTGTTTATAGCCAAAGAGCCACTGCTGTCTGCGTCTGCAGACGTTTCTGTGGAGATGTGGTAGGCATGACTAGACACCGGAGTGCATGGAATGCAGTTTACCTTCCCACCGAAGTGGTCCCTACTTATCTACTTGCAATTTCTTGTTTTCCAACTACAGTACTAGATTGGCAGGAGCTGGGACAGAGATGGGAGCAACCTACATTGTGCAGCACTCGGGTCTTGAACCGCTGACCTGCTGACCTTCCAGTAATCAAGTTCAGCATCTTAACCACTCAGTCACCGCAGACCCTTTTTCTGTGTACCCCAACTTTAAAGCTGATGATGAGGAAGTTGAAATAGTGAAGATTTTGCATAGCTTGATTCAGTGGGGAACTGCAGCCAAGAAATCAGAAGATGGCTGAGACTTGGAAGGATAACAAAGAAGCAATTAGAAAAGATGATCAAGTGTAAGGATGTGTCTCTGGAGACTAAGAGCAAGATTGTTCACACGATTATATTCCCATTTATGGGTGTGAAAGCTGGACAGTAGAGGAAACTGCCAGGAATGAATTGTTTCCCTTGAAATGCAGGACTGGAGGAGAGCTTTGTGTATACTGTGGGCCAGGGGTGCCCAAACTTTTGGGCCATGGGCCGGTGATGTGGCACAGTGAACCAGTCACATGGTTCAGCAGGCAGGGCAGATGGTTCCTCCCACCAGAAGTGAAAGTAAAACATGTCCACGCACGTGCAGAAAGCTGCCATAAACGCATTCTGCACATATGTAGGAATGTTTTACTTCCATTTCTGAGAGTGGTGTGGGCCAGATGAATTGGTATCAGGGGCTGGATCTGGGCTACCCTGCTCTGGGCTGTCAGGAAGACAATCAAATGGGTCAAATTGCAATTCAAGCCTGAACTATCTCTGGAGGCAAAGGGCACATCAGGAGAAAGAAAGATTCTCTGGAAAAGACAAGAATCCTGGGAAAGGTGGAAAGAGGAAAACCAAATACAAGATGGATTGATTCCCTAATGGAAGCCAAATGCTTGTGTTTGCAAGAGCTGAGAAGGGTTGTTGAGGACAGAACATTTTGGAGATCTATCATTTTTGGGAAAACAACAAAAGCTGAAGAGAAACATCCCTTATCAATACTATCAGTAATTTAGTGTGATGCATATTTTAATTCTTACTTAGCTAATGTCAAAAGGGATTTCCCTTCAATCGACTGTACAGAGCAAACATTCTCCACATGGGAGAATAAATTGAATATTGCATTACAGAGAATCTGTAAATGCTCTTGGAGGATTGGAGGGTACATACATTAAATTTTTAGCACTGGGGTTCCCAACCTTTTCAAGCCGGAGTTCAGATCACGCCCTCTTAGTCAGCTTTGAGAGCCAGATGGCCATTTTGCCCTCCCTGTACAATAAGGATGGCCATTTTGTCCCAACAGCTTCAAAGGGGTGCTCATTTTGTTTCTTGACTATCCTTGGAGGGGTGGGGAGCCACATGAAATGTCACCATGGGCCAGATCCAGCCCATGGCCCTTAGGTTGAAAATCCCTGGTTTACCATATGCTACAGTGAAGTTAGGCTTGACTGCAAGAGCCCAAATAGCTGCAAAGATCATAGCAACTGCACACATAAACAGCACTGTTGAATAAAGAAGGAGGATGATTTTTAGAATAAAATTATGTAATCTTCCAGATATGGTTGGGCTGCAACTTCTTTATCACTGGCTAATCTGGCTAGAGTTGATAGGAATTCTTAGTCCGGCAAATCTGGAAGGCCATGTGTCTCCCTCCCTTTAGAGATTTTCATACAAAACAGAATCCATTATGTTCATTTGTACAATATATTTGCTCGACGCACCTACAGTACAAAGTACTGTACAATACATCTGCAAAACAATAACATCAAGAGAGTTGTCAAGGAATGAAGAACAAAGGAAGTTAGACAGAGGAAATTTAATGGATTGAAGTCAATTACATCAGTGGAACAATAATAAAACTCAGAAGTGTTCTGGCTTTAATTGTGAATTATTATTATTATTATTATTATTATATTTGAATTTCTATACCGCCCTACTTGGCAGAGCCAACTCATTTCTATAGAATCATTTCTATAGAATTTTGAAAAGAGAAACCTTTTGTGTTTTATAGTTAAACTGCTTATTAAGTATGGCATGCAGAGATTCTGAATCCTAACTTTGCTGCCTCATGCTGTTGAGGCTATGGATGTACAGTAATAACTCAGATAACGTTTACCTCGGATAATGCTAAAATCGCATAATGTTAAGTAATCTGGGGAGGAGAATTGGATCAAATAACGTTAAGGTCCTATGGGATGGATCGGATAACAACCGCTAAAGCCTGTGCGGTTACAATGTATCTCTATGGAGCTTTAACGTTATCCGATCCATCCCATATGATTTTATTATGGATCAGATAACACTAAAAATCAGATAACACCAAGACTTGTGGAACCAAGACTTAGCGTTATCCGAGGTATAACTGTATTTCAGTGGTGTTCTGCCCAGGCAACGAGGATTGCACAATTCATTGCTCAGCCTCTGTTGTGACCAACCGTTCAATGCAATCTGTGAATAGCACTTCCACCTTGGTACACATCAAGTTATAAAGTACATTTCAGCCAATGGCTTGCTGCATTCTGGTTCAGTAAAATGAGATGCTGGCTAGAAGTGAATTGAACTCAGCACATGTGTGTGTGTGGCTGGATAGCTCAGTGGGTTAGATCAGGAGTTCTTAACCTTTTTAAGCCAAGGGCCAAGACATGCTCCCTCAGACAGCTTCAGGGGCCGGATGGCCATTTTGTCCTTCCTCCATCACATGGCACTTCCTGGTGTGCTGGAGGCAAGGGGGGCACACATAAAATGATGATGCAGGCCGTATCCAGCCCATGGGTCACAGGTTGAGAATCCCTCAGTTAGATATTTAGTTGGAAGTTTGATTCCCCACTGTGCCTCCTGGGAGATGATTCTGTGTGGCCTTTGGCAAGCTGCATATTTCCAGACTTCCCCTCCAGAGGAAGGAAATAATAAATCACTTCTGTGTAATCTGTACTAAGAAAACCCTGGAAAGGGTTGCCGTAAGATAGAATTAAATTGATGACAGGCAATTATCATTATTAAAATAAAAAACATAAACATTTTGGATCCATCCTGAGTACACATTCATTTTCTTTTTACAAGAAGAACCTGAAAGCAAACCCCTTTCTAATAGCAAAAGAACAACAGAAAATTCATCCATCTGTTTCATTTAAAAAAAACCTGAGTTAGAATGAAATGCCACTGTTGATTTCCTGTGGGTTTCTTCTGAACTGTGCATGAACCCAAGCTTCTATTTTCGGTGGTGCTAGGACGTGTGTGCATGTGCGTGCTCATGCGTGCACACGCTAGAAATATGTGCAAAATCTGAACATTCACAAATGGACAGCACCTTGGCTAGGATCAACTGTAAATTAACAAACAATGCGACCATCCTGAATATTCCAGAACTCTTTCTCGGGCTAGAGTGGTTTGTAAAAATGGGGGAGGGAAAAATGTTTGAAGTCCTTTTTGACATTCAGCAAGAAAATCTGCTACGAAACTCAGTCCTAAAACGAAAAGTCAAACTGAACAAGCCAGAGGGTCATGTAGGCACAGAGTTACCCAATCGGCAGCAGTCCACTTGCTGAGATTCTAGGGCCAGCATCAAAAGGCAGGGAGCTTATCTTTCTTCTGCCATGTCCAAATCTGAATATTGGCAATCATCATGGTGATCAGCCATGAAGACTATCCTGAGAATATAAGACACCTAGTGAGGTTGCTAGTCTAATCTAAATAAAGGTCAAACAAGCTTCTTTTTAAAATGCACACATTCACTAAACCAACATAAACGATTTTTACACCAAAAAGTCAAAAGAGATGTGTTCAAGCTGAAGGACAGTCCTGATTAACATCTTGTCTAAAAAGACAAATTAATCAACAGTCGTACTGGGTTACTCCAATATGCTGACAAGTCCAATTTCTTTCCTTTCTAAAAAAAAACACCACACACACACACAAAACACACCTCCTAATCTCTTGTCCAGAGGGTCATTGGGGTGAACCCACACTATTGTATTTGACAATTCTACTTCCAGTGTTGTATTACTTATATTGTACTATAAATGCTTCATGATGGGTTTTGGGTATGTTATGGACCTGGGGGAGGGGGGCTTACTGAAGTTTTTAAAGCATTGATCCAAAGGTGAGCAATTTTATTTCTTTGATTAACAATCCATAAAGTTGACCTCACTCTTCATGTTAAATAAGGACAGGTTGCACTTACCTGTAATTGTCGTTCTTCGAGTATGTTGTTTGTGAATTCACACTGATGGGTTCTGCATTTGCGCGGGAGCCATGTCGGAGCTGGAAAGCTGATTGGATAAATTTGAATGGTTAGTACCACCCACCATCTCCACCCGCCCTTTGCGCCATTTCGCGCTTTCCGCCTCAGTTACTATTAAAGCTGTACAGAGGATAAAGCATCTCATCCCTGCAGCAGTAAGAGGGGAAGGACGGGTGGGTTGTGTGAATTCACAAACAACATACTCGAAGAACGACAGTTACAGGTAAGTGCAACCTGTCCTTCTCCTTCGTGTTGTTTGTGAATGCACACTGATGGGTGACTAGCAAGCTCTCTTACCTGGATGGTGGGTAGATGGTGCTGTGGTGAGATGTGCCGCCTGGTGGAGATGTGGTCTGGTCTCAGGATACACTCGAGGGTCAGGAGGTCATCATGGCATTGAAGCGCGAAGACCTGCTGTCAAGACCGAGCGTCCCAGCCTGGAGTCGGGGATGGCTCTGGTGTCCAGCCTGTAGTGGTTGACAAAGGTGAGTGGCCTGGACCACGTTGCGGCCTTGCAGATGTCTTCCATGGGGATTCCCTCCAAGAAGGCCGTGGAGGTGGCCATGGATCTAGTGGAGTGAGCCCTGACGTGGAGTGGTGGTTCCCTCGATGTCAGGTGGTAGGCCAGGTAGATTGTCTCGCAGATCCATTTGGAAAGGCGTTGGGCAGAGAGGGCGTGGCCTTTGGATCTTCCGCCGTAGGCGATGAACAGTCTATTAGATTGTCTAAAATCTCTGGTACGTTGTGTGTAAAAGAGCAGCGCTCTTCGCACATCTGAGTCCTCCGTCTTTCTTGCTGACTATGAAATATCTGGAATAGAATCCGTCGCAGAGAGATGTTGGTGCGACCGGTTCTATTGCCCCCTTGAGTAGAAGTGCTGAGAGTTCTTCTTGCAGCTGGGGGGACGGGTTGGTGGTGCGAATGTGACCTAAGGTTGGCCATCTCTCGAATTCGATGGCGTAGCCAACGTCTAAGATTCGAAGTACCCACCGATCGGTAGTTATTGAGTTCCAAGTGGCCAGGAAGTTCCGGAGCGGTATGTACGGCATCGGATGGGGCGAGGGAGGATCTTCGGTTCGGAGGGAGTCAAGGCTGTTGTTTTTGCCTCCGGTCAGAGCGCTTGGTGTTCTGGCCTTGGTTCTGGAAGCGCGAGCGGTTGTATTGTCTGCGCGGCTTGAAGAAATGTTGCTTGGCTTGGTCTTGGGATCGAAAGGACTGGCGGTTGCGGTAGTCCTGGTTGTATCTCGAGGAGGGCTTGCGTTGGTATCCGCTGGTCGAGCCAAGCCGAAGTCTGTTGGACGTTGTGATGTCCTTGTGAACCTCGTTAAGGGCATTGTCCGTGTCTTCGGCGAACAATCCCTTGCCGTCGAAAGGGAGCTCCTCGATGAGCCTCTTCGTGTCATCATGTAAGTCGGCCGATCTGAGCCATGCATGGCGACGCAGCTGTATCGCGGCCGCTACGGTCTTAGCCCCTGAGTCGCAGATGTGGCGTGCGGTTTGGAGCTGTTGTTGGCTGAGTTGGATCCCTTCCTCGGACAGGGTCTCAAACTCGGCGCGGAGATCGGGGGGCAGTCTGTTCAGGGAGGCTTCCACCTTGCCCCACAACTTGATGTTGTAGGCTTCCATGGCTGCCTCGTAGTTCGCCGCGCGGGTAGAGAGGGAGGCGGCGGTGTAGACCCTCCTTCCGATGGCGTCTAGTTTCTTTCCCTCTTTTGTGGATGGGACAGGTACGCTATGCACGGCGGTGCGGTGTTGGGTGGCCTTAACTACTCTCGAATTCGGCGTGGGGTGCGAATGGAGGAACTCATCCTCTTCCCCAAGGAGCTTGTAGATCCCATCCAGCCGATTGGAGACGACGTGGGATGAGACCGGCCTGCTCCAAACCGTCTTGGCCGAATGGGCGACGGCCGGAAGGAAAGGCAGATGGACTGGAAGGATCTTCTTGGTGTCCGCCAATCCGCACACCTCGTCCACGAACGGAGCCGGCGGGTGTTCTGCCCTGATGTTTAATATCGGGCCCATGCGGGTCAGGAGGGCAGTGAAGGATTTCTGATCCTCCGGCTGCAGGCGCTCCTTGGCACTGATCTGTTCCACCGGGGACTTTTCGGCATCGACCGGAGGAAGATCGTCCATGTCTTCCTCCTCGCCTTCTCCCTCGGACGAATCGTCCGAGCCTCCAGACACCCCGGCAAGGGATGGGGGTGGCAGTGAGGCCTCGGGGTCCGAGTCAGACCAGTAAGGCCTGGCTGAACTCGGTTCCTCCCCGGACACAGATGGCGGTGGTGGCGGCAGCGGTTGGGAAGCCACGGATTGGGCTCGGTGCTGTTTGGAGGCCACGGATGTGTGATCGGCCTTCCGTTTGGAGGTAGCCCGCGATGTAGGATCGGGCGGGGGTCCAATGGTGGCGAGTACCTTGTCGGTGATTTTCTCCGTCATGGCCTCCAAGAGCGGGGACAGCATCTCCAGGGTGAGGAAGGGCTGTGCGGCGGTCTCCGATCCCCGTTCATCACTTCTCCCGTCGGGAAGTAGAGATGCCCCCCGTGGAGTTGGTGCCGGGGGGGTCTCTTGGTGCGGCGGAATGCCCTCTGACTCCGGCTGCGACGCACGTGGAGGTGATGGTGGCGGCGACGTAATGGCGGCCATGAAGACGGCGGAGGCCGGGGAAGCAGAAGGAGACGGCCAGCGTGCTCGAGGTGTGGGAGGTAGAGAGGAAGAGTGTTTCTTATGTTTTTTTCTTTTCCTCCTTCTTCCGTTCCTCCTTGTTCTTCTTCTTTCTGAAGAGCTCGACGGTGGTGAGCTTCTTGGTGGCTGGCGGTGCCGAAGAGGACGTCTCTTGGCGGGCTCCGTTGGGCGGCTTGGGCCTTGTGGTGCTAGGGCGGACTCCATGAGGTGGGCCTGCAGTCGGTTCCTTCGGTTCTTTAGGGCAACCTTGGAGAACTTCTTACAGGCTGAGCACGACTGCACAGGATGGTCTTCGCCCAGGCAGATCAGGCACTTAGAGTGGTTGTCGGTGCTCGGGATCTTGGCCGAACACGAAAGGCACTTTTGAAGGCCGCCGCCGATGCCATCCACAGTGGGGTGGCGAAGGGCTAGAAGGGGGGATCCCCTTCGCGGCTCTTCTACTTTCTGTCTTCTTCTTCTTCTTCTACTTCTTCTTCTTCTTCTTCTTCTTCTTCTTCTTCTTCTTCTTCTTCTTCTTCTTCTTCTTCTTCTTTTAAAACAAAAAAAGGGTACTGGATAAACCAGAAGTGTAGGTGCCGAAAGCTATCCCGGATTAAACAACCGAGCAATTCGGTAGTGAGGGGAAAAAACGGGAGAGCTCTCGATCAGGCTCCTGCTGTAGCAGCGGAAAAACAAGAACTGAGGCGGAAAGCGCGAAATGGCGCAAAGGGCGGGTGGAGATGGTGGGTGGTACTAACCATTCAAATTTATCCAATCAGCTTTCCAGCTCCTACATGGCTCCCGCGCAAGCGCAGAACCCATCAGTGTGCATTCACAAACAACACGAAGGAGAACTGTGTTTTCTGGGTTGGTAAGCTCTATAAAAAGGGAAAGCCAACTTTGAGATGGGTCAACTCGATAAGGAAGTCACAGCCTTGGGTTTTCAAGGCTTGAGCTGGGCTTTTAGTGACAGGATTTCTGTCTTTCAGTTCCTTCCAGAGAATTACATAAAAAGCTAAAAAAGAAGAAGAAAGCAAGCAAATGTTTGCAAAGCATGAAAGACGAAACCAATCCAAGCAAAACACCACCAACCAAGAATTTGAGATCTGAGGCAAAATTTGAAGGCACCATTTCACCCATCCACATTGAAAGAAATTAGTCCTTGCCCACATTTTGGTCAATAAATGAAATCATATCAATGATTGACATTTAGGAGAAAAAACCAAGCTAGAGGAACATTATCTTTGCCTGAGGAATAGACCCATGTGTAGAGTGAGGCAACTGGGTTTTTACCTCAGGAGGCCAAATTTTATAGGGCACCAGAATCTAGACGTTGATCTACTGGTGAGTGTTACGGAAACAGATGGCAAAGTTTCCCATTCCAACCCACTTTCCTTTGAAATGAGTTATTTTCTTTTTCTCTTGGGAAGTATCATCTCCTGCTCCTCCTTCTTAGTGAGGCTTTGCACCCGTGTCTCAGGGAACACTGGGTGGGATTCAGTGCCATGTGCCCTGAGTGCCAAAATGTGCAATTACAGCTCTGCTGAAGAAGAAATGTCAGCTTAATTTTACAGTCATTCTCTGTCTTCTGAGGGAAGTATGGTTATTTCTGCAGAAATAGCCTCCTCAAAGACTGTGGCATTTTTGAACCACAATTGGGAGTATCCTGGTAATGGCAACCTTGTGTTGCTGGCTAATCTTTCTCACACTTTCTCTTTGCCCTCCCAAGAACACCTGTGGCCAGGCAGAGAGGCTGCCTCAGCGTCCAGCCCCGGGACTCTTCCCACCTGTCACCAGGGGTTCCGCTTGGGCTGGGGGCTTAAAAGTTGCAACGGAGGCAGGAGTCTTTGCCCTCCCAAGAACACCTGCGGCCAGGCAGAGAAGCTGCCTCAGTGTCCAGCCCTGGGACTCTTCCCACCTGTCACCGGGGGCTCCGCCTGGGCTGCCCTCGCTGCTGCTGCCACCAACAGAGGCTCTTGGAGCCGGCCGGCTTGCTGATGAGGAGCAGGAACACCTGGATGGCAGGGCGGGAGCTTTAAAACTCGGACAGTTTTGCTTGCTGATGAGGAGCAGGAACACCTGGACGGCAGGGCGGGAGCTTTAAAACTCGGACAGTTTTGCTTGCTGATGAGGAGCAGGAACACCTGGGCGGCAGGGCGGGAGCTTTAAAACTCGGACAGTTTTGCTTGCTGATGAGGAGCAGGAACACCTGGGTGGCAGGGCGGAAGCTTTAAAACTCGGACAGTTTTGTTGTCCTCACCGCCGCCGCCAACAAAGGCTGCTGGAGCCGGCCCAAACAGATAGATATTGTTAAATTGATTGCTATGCAATTTTTGTATTGGTTAGTGATTGTATTGTTATTATATTGTTTATTGTCTATTCTATACTGGGTATTGTTTATGGATGGTATTCTGATTATATTGTGTTTATATTTATTTTATTGTACTATATTTTATACTGTGATATTGTATTATTGAACTGTTACATTGTACAGTATTTTATTGTATGTTGTGAGCCGCCCTGAGTTGGTTTTCACCAAGTAGGGCGGCATATAAATCGAAATGAATGAATGAATGAATGAATGAACTAGGTCAGGCAAAAGGAACTGCAGAATGAACTCATCAGAGGTGAAGGTCGCTCTTGCTTAAAAGCCAGTCGTATCCAACTCTAGGGTTCAGTGCTTATCTCTGTTTATAGCCAAAGAGCCAGCGCTGTCTGCATATGTTTCTGTGGACATTTGGCAGGCATGCCTCAACACTGGAGGGAACACTGAAGGGAATGCTGTTTACCTTCCCACCAAAGTGGTTCCTATTTAGGGACCATTCAAATACTACCTGGCCTAAAATAGGCCACTTTTTGACCACCACCCCATGACTTTCCGTGACTTTTGGTCCACCCCCTCCCCCCAAATCACAAGGTTTCTCTGTTTTCCCTGGTTTGAAGAGAAACGCCAGAAGCCCAAGAAAGGCCTTGCAAAGCCTTTTCATGCAAGGAAGAGGAAAAAGATTTGCAATCTAGATTTCAATAGGAAAGTCCCCCCCCCTCCTCTGATGTCTCATTTTGGGCTTATTTTTGCTTTGGGGAAAATCTCCCCACCTCCCCCAAATATAAGGGCTCCTCCATCACCCCCTCGTCACCCCCTCCTCCTCCCAGGTGTCCTGAATGGCAGCGGGGAGAAAACTCTCAAGACCCTCTTTCCCCCTCCCTCCCTCTGCCAAAGAAGCACCTCTCCCCCCTCACAGACTGACTGAGAGAAAGTGAATGATTGGGCAGAGGGGAGGGGATGTGGCCTGGTCTGTGTTGAAGCTGGCAGTGGATTCTGGGATTTGTAGTAGTGGCAGGGGAAACACAAAAGGAACCCTTTCCCAAGTGCTGTTTTCCCACCCACCCACTTTCTTCCTTCCAAAGCGGCCTCTGGTTGGGTTTTTTTCCTTTCTTCCTGCTCAGGGCAAAAGGAAGGGCCGTGACTTCTTCATCCCTGGAAGGAAGAGGGAGACTACTATTTCTTCCTCCTCCTCTCCTGGCAGAAGAACAGTGTTACTTTCTCCCCCCCCCCCCACACCACATTACTCTTCCCTGAGAAGATCCAGTAAGCAGCCTTTGAAGTCCCCTCCCCCAATTTATTTATTTACTTATGTTTTTCTCTTTATAAATCCTGCCTCTGTCTTGGGTATTTCTTGCATCGGGAACTTTTTGATAATTTTGGAGTCATGTGACTTCATGCCAAACCCCCCTCCCCCGTGACTTTCCATCAACCCCCTCCTCCCTAAAATTCTATTCTATTCTATATTCGATTTATAAAATGGCCACGTGGTATTTGAATGAGCCCTTAACTACTTGCAGTTTCTTGCTTTTGAACTGCTAGCTTGGCAGGAGCTGGGACAGAGACAGGAACTCACTTCATCATGCAGTATACGGGAACTGAACTCCAACCTTCCAATCAGCAAGTTCAGCATCTTAACCACTTGAGCCACCACGGTCACCAAAAGGTGCCTTCATTTTGGCAGTTTCATGTCTAGCCTAGACACAGAAGAAGACTGCATGAAGAACAATGTGAAAATCCAAAATGAGAAACTGCAAAGCAAGATGCCTCTCCTGAAAAAAAAAACCTCAGGTCTTGATCAGAAAAGTGCCAAAGTAGATTAAATCAATTATAAATATAGCTTGATTACAAGGTTGTGGTAGTGCAGGGAGGTGGCCTTCACAGTAGCATTGTGTTGTTATACTCAACTGGCTAGTGGGGAAAAGGAAGGAGATACATTACAAACAGCAAAACTGCAATATAATCCAATGTTTTTATCCAGGACAATAGTAAAATAAGGATTATTCCTACATCCTATAAGCAAGAGGCACTCTGAAGCACCAGCCCAAAGAGTTCCAGCTCGCAGAGCCACTGGAAAAGGGGAAAAAAGACAGAGGCTGCCCACCCCAGACGGAGATTCCATGGGGTCTTAGAGGCACAGCCTCCTCAACAGCCCTATCTGACACATGCAGTTTGAAGAATGCAATGACATCACGTGGCTGTCCCAGTTTGGTGGGAAAGAATTATGGCAACCCTAAATTAGGCAGCCACATGGAAGTGATCACAGTTGCAGTAGCACCCTTGGGGAATGGAGGGTGTGAGGAAAAGAGGAAGAATCAAGGAGTTTGGCTGCAAGTAGGGTTTGTGGTGGCTTCGTGGTTAAGACGCTGAGCTTGATGATCGGCAGCAGTGATGGGATGTAACAGGTTCTCACCAGTTCTCCAGAACCGGTAGTAACTTTTCCCAGTGTCCCGGAAAACTGGTAGCAGCTTTTGGGGGGAACCACCTTTGGGGCTTATCTTTTCACTGGTTCCCCCACTGCGCACGTGCGCCAAGCACTTGGTGTGCATGCACGCCTAGTGCTTGGCGCATATGGACGGCCTCCTTGCTGTCCTCCCAAGCAGGGAGGAGGAAGAGAAGCTGCTAGCCTGAAGCTCCCCAAGGTAAGTGACTCACCTTTGGATGTGGTGTGTCTGTGTGTATTTTAATGTGTGTTTAATACCTTTACCTATATTGACGTACTACCACAGTTCCTAAAAAGGCCTGGGGCCAGTTTGGGTGTGTGTGTGTATTTTAATGTAATTTTTATTTTATTTATTTAATTATTTAATTTAATTACGGATTTGTATTGTGGGTGGGTGGGCTGAGGTGTGTTTGTGTGCTTATTTTTATTTTATTTTATTATTTTATTTTTAATTTTTTTCTTTGGCCCCACCCATGACATCATGATGTTAGCTCCGCCCACACTATGATGACATCACGGTGGGGTAGTAAAATTTTTGACATCCCACCACTGATCGGCAGGTCAAGACCCGAGTGCTGTATGGTGGAGTGAGCTCCCTAAGCCACCTGCCTCAGCTCCCTAATCTCCATATATCTGATGGAAGCTCAGAATGTGGAATTTATTCTTTACATTGAAAAACCTTGGTTCCTAGAGGTATCAGAGCAGGTGTTTCTGTTGTCCTGTAGCAGGCATGACTAGACGCTGGTGCACATAGAACACTGTTACTGTTCCCGCCAAAGTGGTACCTATTTGTGTACAGTACTTGCAATTTCTTGCATTTAAACTGCTAGGTTAGCAGGAGCTGGGACAGAAGACAGGTGCTCATTCAGTAACACAGCTTAAAATGTAGTTAAAATATAATTAAAAGAAATAGTATAATAGTATAGATACTCACTCCATCATTCAGCACTCAGTCTCAAACTGCTGACCTGCCAGCCCTCCGGTGGTCAAGCTGAGCATGTCAAACACTAAGCCACCGGGGCTTAGGATCCTGTTGCATTGGGGGGGGGGGGATGCAACAGGATCAGAGCCACTTACTCAACTTCCAAACATTCCAGCACTCAAACTATCAGACTCAGAGAACAAGTATCATTGGACATCATGCACAAATAAACATTTGAATTCCAATATTTAATTAACAGATTAGACTAAAGTAATTTTTAATTGACTAAGGCAGCATCCCTGAATGACTGGTCAACATTTCATAAAAACACACAGAATGTTCATTATTTATAATAACAGTACTTATAAAAACTGAATACAGGTCCCATCAGAGAAAACACATTCTCCTTTAACTTTCATACTGTAGGCAACATTACTTCCATGATGCCATGAACAGACATCAACTTTTTTGAACAACAGTTATTTGTTTGCAAACTTACAAAATTTAATCAATTAAACAATTAAAGCTAAATAAATCTGAGCTAATTAGTCAAATTAGGTTTAGTTAAATCTGCACACCATTTAAAAATGTTTATTTTTTATGAAAAGAATACTCCAAAATGTAATTTTCCTCATTTATGAGAGTTACTAATGTAAAAATCCACAGAATTTTCAACAAATATGCAAATATCTAGAGACTGTGTGGGGGCCACTTAATGTCCAAGGATAAAACTGAAGATCAATTTTCAACTGAATTTTTTCTTTTTCTTCACAACACATGTGTGGTTGTGGAAATAAAACCCACGCAACTGTCTAGCTCTTGGCTATCTTAACTTTTTCCTGCACAACCTGTTGAGAGTTTTTCGACCAGTATTGCACATTGACAGCTTGTGTCCCAACTGATGTGGGTGTGAACTGTTCCGTCTTGTAAATTACCAGTAACCCGTGGTCTTGTGGGGTAGAGGGAAGAGTTGGGATATGATAATTAAGGATGCAATGGGTTAACACATAATCCTTGGGAGGAGGAAACTTCTGTTACCATGACTTGTAACAGAATGAGGTATACCCTTTGCTTTAGCTAAATCCAAGATGGAGAATTTCTTGTGTAAGAGTCCCTTCACAACAGGTCTGGAATGTAAACTATATGAGCTTCATGGAGTAGAAGAAATGAAACTTATTGTGTGATTGACATGTCTTGCTGTAAGATCATTGGTTGGAATCCTTAAGGGGGAGGGCCAAAGGTGGACCCTATGGGAGGAGATATAGCTCAGAGATACACCCACACATACTTGGACATTCTCTGGAATGCTGTGCTTTTAAACTTCCAAAATGTAGAGGCTTGAGAGACAAAATGTAGAGGCTTGAGAGATTTGGGGGGGGGGGGGCACGCCACCGGCGGTGGCTATGGGCTATCCCTTGAACATGCAGCTTCCTTTATTTCTGTTTGAAATGCTTTCTAAGCTTTTGCTGGACTGTATCCTGAATCTTGCCATGCTTTCAATGTATTTCTAAAATACCTGAAGAGACTTGGAGTGGTTACTTTGGCACGCTACCTGAATCTACTCTAGTTTCACATGCACCCATTGCTTACTACCTAGATTTTCAGTCAGGAGTGACTGGGCACACTGATAGGAAAAGCTCTGAACTGCTGGGTCTGATCTGGACCAGGAAAGCAGGCTCAGGCGCAATCCCATCGCCAGGAGGCCAGAGGACTACTGGTTCCTACCTGGGAGTAAGCGGATTGTTACATGACTAATTGGCTTGCATGTTTTACTTGCTAACCAATAAGAAAAAGGCCCTGCCTTCCTGCCAGCATTGGCTTGCCTAACCCGAAACCTTTGTTTCCTGATCTGATGGGAACAGTTGGCTTTTTGTTCTTGGGGCAGGGTGGGGATGCAGCCATTTTTGAATGCTGTAGTTTTTTCCAGCCACACAGCTATAAATGGAGGGATCTTCATCCTCTTCTAACAAACCAGAAACCAACCTGTTAAAATATCTGATCATATAGTGAGTAAATTTCTCTTTTGCCTCAAACTTTTTGTCTGAGTACAGTAAAACCTCTACATATGATTTCCCCCCGTTCCATAAGGTTATTTGTATGTTGAAAAATTTGTACAGTATGTCTAAAACACAAGAGGAGACTTTACACATGGACATCACCAGATAGCCAACATCAAAACCAGATTGATTACATACTCTGCAGCCAAAGATGGAGAACCTCCATACAATTAGCAAAAACAAGACCATGAGCAGATTGTGGCTCAGATTACAACCTACCGATCGCAAAATTCAGGTTTAGACTAAAGAAAATAGGGAAAACAATTAGGCCAGACAGATATGACATAGACAACATCCCTAAGGAATACACGGTGGAGGTGTGGAACAGATTCAATGGCTTGGACCTGATAGACAGAGTGCCAGAAGAATTATGGACAGAGATGTGGGACATCATGCAGGAGGCAGCAAGGAAAACCATACCAAAATAAAAGAAGCATAAGAAAGCAAACTGGCTGTCTGATGAGGCTCTTAAAATAGCAGAGGAAAGAAAGGGCACAAAAGGCAAAGAAGAAAGGAAAGAATACAATCACTTGAATACAGAATTTCAAATTAAAGCAAGGAGATATGGAAACCTACCTAAATGAACAGTGCAAAGAAAAAGAGGGAAACAATATAAAAGGCAGGACTAGAGATCTTTTTTAAAAAAATTGGGGAAATCAAGGGAATGTTTAAAGCAAAAATGACCATAATAAGGGACAAGGAAGGCAAGGAGTTAGCTGAAGCAGAAGAGATTTAAAAAAGATGGAAAGAGTACACAGAGGAACTCTACAAAAAGGACCTCAACACTCCTGGTAATCACAATGATGAGAACATTGAACAAGAGCCAGACATCCTAGAGAGTGAAGTCAGAAAAGCCCTAAAAAGCACTGCAAACAACAAAGCCAGAGGAAATGATGGTATTCCAGTTGAATTTTTCAAAGCCCTAAAAGATAAAGGAATCAAATTATTGCATTCTATATGCCAGCAGATTTGGAAAACACAACAATGGCCACAGGACTGGAAAAGATCAGTATACATTCCAATGCTAAAAAAAGGTTAATGCCAAATAATGTTCGAATTATCGAACAATTGCGCTCATCCCACATGCTTGCAAGGTGATGCTCAAGATAATACAGGATAGACTGCAACAGCATGTGGAGAGAGAATTACCAGAAGTGCAGGCGGGGTTCAGAAGAGGCAGGGGGACTAGAGACCACATAGCCAACATATGTTGGATCATGGAGAAAACAAAGGAATATCAGAAACAAATCTACTTCTGTTTCATTGATTACACTAACGCCTTTGACTGTGTGGACCACAACAAAATGTGGCAAGTAATTAAAGAGATAGAAATACCAGAACACCTTATATGCCTCATGAGAAATCTGTAAAAGAGTCAAGAAGCAACAGTTAGGACAGAATACAGAATGACGGACTGGTTTGGAATAGGAAAAGGAGTAAGATAAGGCTGCATTTTATCACCCTGCTTATTCAACTTATACACAGAGCAGATAATGCGCAATGCAGGGATGGAAGAATCAGAATTTTGGATCAAAATTGCTGAGAGAAACATCAACAATTTGAGATATGCAGATGACACTACCTTAATGGCAGAAAGTGAGGAAGACCTAAAGAAGCTTCTGCTTAGGTTGAAAGAAGACAGTGCAAAAGGTGGTTTGAGACTCAATATCAAGAAAACTAAGATAATGGCAACAGGCCCTATCAGTTCCTGAAAAATAGATGGGGAAGAAGTAGAAGCAGTGACAGATTTTACTTTCCTAAGATCCAAGATGACTGCAGATGGTGGTTGCAGCCATGAAATAAAAAGGCAACTGATTCTTGGGAGGCAAGCAATGAGAAACCTGGGGAACATAGTGAAAAGTAGAGACATCACATTGTAAACAAAAATTCATATAGTCAAAGCAATGGTATCCCGGTGGCAATGTATGGCTGTGAGAGCTGGACCATTAGGAAAGCTGAGCGCAGAAGAATAGATGCCTTTGAGATGTGGTGTTGGAGGAGAGTTTTGAGAGTCCCTTGGACAGCGAGGAGAACAAATAAGTCAGTCTTAGCAGAAATCAACCCTGACTGCTCCCTAGAAGGTCAAATAGTAAAGATGAAGCTGAAGTACTTTGGACATCAAATGAGAAGAGAGGATTCACCTGAAAAGGCCTTGATGCTGGGAAGGGTGGAGGGCAAAATAAGGGGGTGGCCAAAAATGAGATGGCTAGATGGAATAGTAGACACAATTGGCATAGTGCTGGGTGGACTGAGGAGGATGGTGGAGGACATAGGTGCCTGGAGGACAATGGTCCATAGGGTCACAAAGGGTCAGAATTGACTGTGTGACTGAACAACAAAAAATTTCTCAGTGGATTTATTTATTTGATATGTTAACACCCCACCTATCTAGTTCCTGTACATGAATTCCTACTCTTGTGTATTTTATTTATAACATCCATTGCTCTAGTTCAAAATGAATGTATAATTTCTGTGTTATAGGCAGGGAGAGAGATTGATAATATTAGGTTTAAGCAGAAAATCAGACAAGTGTCCTAGATAAAGGAGAATTACAATGGTAAACAAGTTTCGGCAGATAAAGCTGTTTTATATGGAGCCAACTGACTGATCTATCTAGTCCAGTGCTGCTTTGACAGATACTTTCAAGGACTGAAACAAAGAGGTCTTTCCCAGCCACCACTTAAAACCCTTTTAGCAAGTGATCCCAGGGCTGAACACAGTCATATACATGCAAAACATGCACCGTACCACTGACCTATAGCTCAACATGCACTCTACCATTGACCTATGGCTCCTTGACCAAAATACAAATATCTGCTTTGATCAGTTTGAAATGAACTCATTTCAATATAAATAACATGTTACTTATATTTATTTTATTTTTTTTGAATAACAAAGAAAACCTAAGTTATAATTATAGGGTAAAGGCCAGAATCCTATTAGTTAGTTACACCAATGTAAGTGCAACAGGGTAAATTCCAGCAGTGTGTTGCCACTAGCTCATAAGTAACCACTAGTACATCTCCTTGCATGCCAACAGATGTAACTGCCATGAATTGAGGAATTCAAGGGATGATTTGTTAACTAGCAGTTATTTCATGTTTCAATTTACACCATACATTTAGGGCAGCATAACTAAGTCACAAGATTCTAGCCAATTAAAAAAAAACATCATTACTTTTGTGATGTAACTGTAATAGTTTTAGTTAGTTCTATATGTACAGGGAATATGGTCTCACTACTTACACATTTCTTCTATCATAAGTAAGCAACTTATACCATTCTGATGTTTAAAGATACTAAACATTATGTATGTCAGTAACTATTGAATAGCAAGAAAGATCATTATTATAATGTCAATTACATTTTTGGCCCCTGGAGTGGTAACAATAATTTTTAGAAGCAAATTTTCAAGCTCAGGCTTCAACGCTAATACAATGCATGGTATTTGTAGTGAATCATGGAATGTTAAAGAATGTAAGATGAAACACAAAGAAACATAGCTTGTAGCATTCTGGCTTTACAAAACTAGCTCAGGTTAGTTCTACAAAACACAGGACTGACAGACAGCCTATTTTGTTTCAGGATCAAGCACGTACAGGACATCTTGAGATCAGGAGACCAGCTCAGAACTGTGGTTAGTTCAATACACCACGATAGGGTGGGGCTGGGTTTATGACCAGAAGCAAGCTCAACGAGCCCAATTGTAAATGTGCTTTAACTCACTAAGCCTATCTGGAAACAAAACAGGCAACATATTTTTGTAAAAAATAAATATTTTGCTAAAAAAAATTCACACCTCTTTAAAAACACCACATTCCCCAGTTTGTGACTACAAGAAACAATCATGAAATAAGTTACTAAGTTTTGCTGTTTTTAATTCCTTGGGGGGGAAATTGGCACGGTTCCACTCTTCCCCCCTCCCCCAATGATTCTTGGGTGGTGGGAAAAAGATGGGTGACTTGAGGCACCTTACAAGATCCAGCCCTGGAACCAAACAAATGAACAAACAGTCCAAAGAAACAAACTCCCAGTCATATGGGTGTCAGTCTCAAAATCTGAGCAACATGAAATATTCAGTACTATCACTGAAAGCCCTTTAGAATCCTACCCCAACCCTGTAATGCCCCTGAATTACACTCATGGCAATGCCCAGCTGAGTTTCGGTGTTTTGCTGAACAGCCTAAATTGAGGACCACTTTGAACTCTGCCCGTGAGGATGTCCATTCTTCAATTCACCTTCAAGTCATCAGCAGTGCAGCAATTATTGGGTCAGTCCATGCAAATCCACTGCAGATTGGATTTGGACTTTCTTTCTTTCCCTTTCCGAGTTTGTTTTTTCTGCAGTATGTGAAATGGGCTGACTGCCCTAGATGTTGCCAAAGGTGCCTCAAACAACAGAGTCAAATCCCAAGTTCTCGCAATGTTCCAGTTGCATCCGCAACACGCCACTTTTGTGAAGGAACCACAGCTGCAGGAATTCCTCTGGCATGGCGTGGAAGCCTGAATCTGGCAAGACGTTGTCATAATAATGATGACTGATGAACTTTCCATGCAGGTCCATAGAAAAAGGCCAGAAGCCATAAATTGTGACTTCATCACACAAACCTAGGGCAGCGCTAACCAAGAAGAGCCCCGTGGACAACCGCTTCCCGTGAATTCCTTTGCTTTTCCAGAACTTTCCAACGTCACGCAAGAAGTCTGGGTTGGCAAAAATCACCGTTTGCTTAGCACCGACATCTGCTAGGGTGTAATAGACCCGGAGAGAGGACTCGGTCCCTGCTTTCATGGAGAACGCTGGCATATAAATGGAGCTCTGGTTGTACACTTTAACACTATCCACAAAGGCTTTTCGAGACCACAGAAGGTTCTGAAACCTGTGGAAAGACAGGACAAGAGATGAAAACAAGTTGTTAATGACTTGCCAGCAACTCTACATGGGGCTGCCCTTGTGTCTGATATAGAGATTATAACGGGACCAGAACACAGCAGCCAGGCTGCTGACAGGCAAAAGAAATTGAATTATATTTTCCCAGCCTTGGCAGGCCTGCACTGGTTACGTGTTCTCTACCATGTCAGATACAAGGTGTTAGTGTTATCATATAAGGCCCTATATGGTTTGAGACCTTGTTATCTGCCAGAGCATCTCACCGACAGAACAACACCCAACATCACCAGTTTATCACAGTCTATGCAGCTCCAGGTGCCGCCTCCGAAGATGGCTGGAAAGCCTCTACAGTGGTACCTCGCTTTACGAATGCTTTATTTAATGAAATTTTTGCTTTGCAAATGAAAATCCATTGAAAATAATGCATCACGTTACAAATTTTTTTGGGAACAGATTAATTGGTTTTCAATGCATTCCTATGCAAAACCTTATTTTGATTTGTTGTAATACGAAACATCCCGTGGAATGCATTAAATTCATAAAGCGAGGTACCAATGTACAGTTGTACCTCGCTTAAAGAGCATAATGCGTTCCACAGGATTGCTCTTTAAGTGAGTTTACTCTTTAAGCGAAACACCATTGTAAGTGACCAATTGTGACTTCTGGTGGGGGGATTGCGAACCCCGATTTATTTGTTAAGCGAGTTTTTGGTTGGTTTTATTTGTTAAGCAAAGCGAATATTAAGAGAAAATTCTGCTCTTTAAGTGAGTTACTCTTTAAGCTAGGCGCTCTTTATGCGAGGTTTGACTGTATCTAGAAAAAGAGCCTTCTTGGTGGCGACACCAACACTTTGAAAAACCCTACCAGTGGAGCTGCACCAGGCCCCACCCCTGAATATTTTCAAAAAACAACTTAAAACTTTCCAGTTCAAGGAAGCCTTTCAGAGTATTGCCCTCTTTAACAAATAAATTAGCTAGTCAGTTGACACTCTGTGCCCAGTTATTTTATTTTAGGATGTACTTATTCGGGTTTGTTGAATTTTGTTGTTTTTATTATGTTATTTTGTTATTTGTATGTGAACCACCCAGAGTGGGAAATATCCCAAATGAGTGGTATAATATTGCAATAAATAAATAAATACATGAATAAGTTGAGAAAACTGTGGGAATCCAAGCAACCAAGTAATTTCAAGATCAAAGAACTTAGACCTGTTCAAACCCAGAAGAAAAACAATAAGTAAATGTATTGTTTTAAATCTGACAACCTTCGTTTTTTAAAAAAAGAGCTTCCACATACTGATACAATTGTTATTTATTTAACTTATATCCCACTCTTCTAGGAAAAACTTTCCTACCCAATTGTATCCTTCCTATTCTCCCCCCCCCCTGAACTCCCCCCCCCCACTTTGATTTCCCTTTCTTTTTGGCACTTGGAGTTTCCCTTTTGGCTCCTAAATTAGTTTACCTTCCTCTTCCCCTTTCTGTGACTTTGTCTGACCTATTTACACAAGAAAGACAGAAAGGAAGGAGTATCGGGTTTTCACATGCCTTTTGGTATTTTTCTATTAATAATCAATAATCAATAATAATCATCTTTGCACTGAAAATATTTCTTGTCTTCTGCAAACTGTGTAGAAAGCTGATCTTTATCTTTAAGCTAGTGCTGTTAGGCTAGGCTTTGCTTTAACAAGTGCTCAATGGATGGCCATGGATTCTTGCCCCTAACCCTTCAATCTGTCTGTCACCCTGATAACTGGATCTCAATCTAAATACATAGGAAGATACTGTATAGTATAAAACATCAGGGTCATATAGCTCGCCTTCATTGTTTCGAGCGTCACAGGTCATTAAGCACAGTCCGTAATTCAATTTCACTACAGCTGAAGAAATGAGATCTTCCCAAAATCACAACAGTTGATATCTGCCAATAGGTGCAACCCTGTTATGTGACTCCTTCTCCAGCTAAGAGTATAATAATTTTGTGTCAGAAATTATTCTGGGTTGAATGAATTTTTGCTGGAGAGACTCCACTCAGGGGATGCCTGAATGAGGCTTTCATGCCTTCATGCCCCCAATATCTTTTCCCACCAAAGTGGTCCCTCTTTATCTACTTGCAATTTCTTGCTTTCAGTCTGCTAGGTTGGCAGGAGCTGGGACAGAGATGGGTGCTCAAACTGTCATGCAGTACCCAGGTCTCGAACTGCCAACTTGCTAACCTTCCAGCTAAAAGGCGTGCTTCTTAACCTCTAATCCACCACAGCTCCTTCCAGCTAAGAATAAAGGAGCGAGAAGTGCTATGTCAGTAAAAACACAGAGGGAGAATTCCATGGTGATGCAGTGGGCATTCTTGGGGGCAAAATGCAAGAAATCTGCATTAGCCTCAGTCTAATGGATGGTCACAAAATAGGAAAGTAAGCTGCAAAATGCCACACCTGCACCTACTCAATGTTTCCCAATCTTTGTTTTTTGGACTTCAATTCCCAGAAGCCTAAGTCAATTCCCCAAAGCACTGATCAGCCAATGTACTGACTTAGGCTTCTGGGAATTGAAGTCCACTAGTGTTCTGCAGAACATAGTTTGGGAAACACTGAATAGTTATAGACTAAAAAATATTCAAGGAAAATAAACATGACCCCTCCCTCCAACTACAGGAAAGATCACAGGGAGAATGATTTGAAGCACTATTTGACAACCTTAATTATTACATTAAGCAGAATGTGTGAACATAAATGGAAATTTCCAAGGATCCAGTAATTAAAAATAGAATGAGATCATCCACACTATTGTATTCTGGGTCACCATGTATGGGTGTGAAATCTGGGCAGTAAAGAAAGCTGATGGGGAGGGGGATTGAGTTGTTTGAAATGTGGTGCTGGGGAAATACTTTGTGGATACCTTACTTTGGACTCGTTGTGAGAAGGCAGGACTCTCTGGAAAAGACATGTACATGCAGTAAACCCATTCACATGGATGCACAGAAACTTGGGCTTCTGGGAATTGAAGTCCAAGAACACCTGGAGTGCCAAGGTTCACCATCACTGACTTATTTAGTGCACTGTGAACGGCACACTGTGAACTTCAGGTGGTCATCTTGACAGCCCCACCACCAAACCTTCAAATTTGTTCCCAAACTCTGGCAGCTGTGATGTTCCAAGCTGCCATCATCCCAGCAGCTTTCATCTCTGCCAACTTGCCCCTATGTTTGCGAGGCAAATGGCTCTTAAATGGCTATTCAAGATAAACTACTCTGCATTATCATAGCAGTAACTCTGGACAACATTTCCTTGCAGGGTGTGTGTGTGGATTGATTTCCCTCCCAGCTACTGTAAGGAGCACAGCTAAGCTCCACAAGAACAGGGAAGCTTGAGAGACGTGGTGGGCTGATGTCACTCCAGTATCTTGCCTCTCCAAGCAATGCCTGGAGCCAGCCAAATTGTTGGTTCAGATCAGGTCAGAATAGAAATCCCAGGCCATTGTTGGATGTGCACTTCCTTATAAACAGACACATTAATTTTTACAGGCTGGTTTGAAGGACACCGCAGAAGGAGAAATTATAATTTTTCCACATTCCTTTTCTATTATGTTCCATCTTCTTGCATTTATTTTATTTTGCATTTCCTTTAAGCTGCCCCAAATCTCTCTGAGCACATTTTTGAAGCTATCTATCTCCTTTTTCTGGACACATCTCTAGGGTGGCCAAGAAAAGTTCCACCAGATACCCATAAAGGAAGAGGCATTACAATATCCACTTGTACCTTTAGTCTGAGAAATAGGTAAAGATTATTCTCCCTTCCCCCTATTTCTATTTTTTTACAATGAAAATAATACAACAAATCAATATAATTCTACCTGCACCCCCAACCACCTATGAGATCTTGAAATAAGAGAAAGTGGCTTCATTTTGGCAGTCCAGAGTCTGCTCAGGACATGAAAGAAGAAAAACCACCTTAATCTCACATGTCAATTTTTAATTAATAGCTACTGTATATCCCAAATATTTTTATACCATTCAATTAGAGAAAACTCATATACTACTTTCCTTTTATCCTTATAATTAGTCTCGCAGCAATTACCAACATTGTAATTAGTTCCTTTTTTTGCCATTCCAAGTGAATACCTACCTACCTGGATAACAATGCTATAATTGGACATAAATCAAGCTTTATAGATAATCTCATTCATTTCATTTTCCCTGAGGTGCCTCACATTCCCACCTTAAATTGAAAAGGTACCCACCTTCGGATTACAGGTTTAAACTATGACCTGGACACAAAAGAAGATGGGCTTTGGGCGCCACACTGCCTGGTGAAGATGCTAGCAATTTTTCCAGCCTCTGATAAAAAACCAACCCACTCAAAATGCCCATTCTTTCCAGGAATTGCAGGAAAGAAGAGTTCCTTATGCACAGAAACCAGCTAGCTCTTATCTCTCTGCCTTCCCCTCTATACAAATAAAATGAATGAATGAATGAATTTGTGTCTTTGAAAATTTCAGGCTCTCATCAGTCAAGTTGGGTGACTTCCATTGTCTTCATTTCCAAAGCTTTAAAGGAAATGACTGCCCACCCAAGAGAAACATTTAAAAATGATAACTTTAGAGAAAATAAGTGATCAAAATCAACTGAGGACTGGGATCTTCAGCTTTTCTAAGCCTGTGAAAGCAGGGATGTGTGGGCATTATGAAAGTGTGGAGTGTGTGGATGCTGTCACAGTGTGGCTGTTGTGGGAGACTGCTGACTGAACCTGTGAGGGCTGTGACCACTTGCCTTGGTCTGCAAAACGAGTCACTTCCCCCCAAGAGTGAACCTCTGGTCAAAGTTAAGTTTATGTCCACAATAGCAAGCCATGAACTTTCCTTCAGGTAGCACAAATGTTCATGCCCATTTAACAGAAGAAATGAGGATGTGGCTGAGAAACTCGCCCTCCCCTATGTCACTTGGAACTTTATCAATGCTGGCCTGAGGCTGATGAGGAGTTTGTGTGCCAAACGGGCTCATGATCAGAAAGTGACTCATTGAACTGGAACAGTGGTACAGGTGTCATGCTGCAATGCAGAAGCAAACGGAAGACTATTGCATTATATTGTCCACAGGATAATCTTCATGGCTGATTGCTGTAATGATAGCCAATATTTGGAATTGGATACGGCACTTGAAAGAGGTGGATGAAGAGAAACTATTAAAGCACTACATGTAGGTGCAAGATTATCTACCACAGTGTAATTTTGACTATTATTAATCTTCTTTCCTATTATTTCCCCATAATACGCACCTTTCTCTGAACATAGTACTGTATGTGTATGCATTGCAGAGGCCAAACCAACTGGAGAGTTACCACAAAATAATCTATTTTGGAGTGGTCAGCAGTTTGTTTTTTTCTTTTTAAAAAGGTGACCTCAAACTGTTTGGTCAGGAGAAAAAAAGAACTTCCTTAACAAAGAGCTATTATGCAGCAACAATCAGCTGTTCACTCAACAAAGTTGCCAGAAAAGCAACGGGGTTTTAACACAATCCTGATTTCATTCTGTTTTCTTCATAGGGCCGCCCTCTTTTCATATAATTTTCACATAGATGAGCAGATTCACTGGAGTCGCTCTCAACAAAGGAAACAATTTGATTGTTCTAGTATATGAGGTTTTATGAGGCCATTCTGATGTTAGCATTATATGAACATCAAGGAAATAGTTTGGTGAAAGGAAAATGCTTGCATGTAGAACATGGTACTGCGGTAGCTTAGTGGTTAAGATGCTGAGCATGATGGTCAGCAGTTTGAGACCAGAGTACTGCACAACAGAGTGAGCTCCTGTCTCTGTCCCAGCTCCTGCCAACCCAGCAGTTCAAAAGCAAGAAATTGCAAGTAGATAAATAGGTACCACTTCAGTGGGAAGGCAAACAGTATTCTGTGCACTCTGGTGTTTACTCATGCCTGCCACATGTCCACAGAAACATCTGCACACAGACAGTTATAAACAGAGATGAGCACCAAACTCTAGAGTTGGATTAAGACTGGCTTGTCAAGCAAAGGTGACCTTTACTTTTACCTATAACATGGTAGCTCCCTGATATGTTTCCAGGTAGAACTTCAGAAAGGTCCTGCCATAAGGCCTAGAAAATCACAGTTAATCTAAATCATACTGAGCTGAATGGATAGTTTCACTTTGGGTCAGGCAACTTCATATGATGTTGCTATAAGGATGTGTGATTTATCTTCCATAAAACAGGCTTTCTTCTAAGGTTCTATTTGTATATGGTTTGTTTCACAATAGTTGGCTTCCTTCTAGTTTACATAACTATGAAAGGGAACTTTATTGATCTAATTCTTCTTCTTTCTTATCCAGATCAAACTTTGGACTGCCAAAATGAAGCCATCTTCTTGGTTTTGTTGTTGGCCATAATTAAATCTTTCTTAATACATGTTTCTGGTAGTAATCAGCAGACTAGTAAATGAGCCAGATTCTGTACCTCTCCACATTCACACAGTGTGTTGTTATCTGCCATAGCCCACATTTGAACATGTTGCTCTTGCATTTAGGGACTCTAACCCTTAGCCAATTCAGGGTCCTCCATGTGACATAGGGGAGGTTGAGTTCCTCAGTCATATTCTCTTTTACATTTAACTAGCGAAGCGGTGGGCTCATATATGTTTGCCCCTTGAGACATTTCTGGTCAAAGATGCCTCATGGATGACACAGGTAGATGTATTTTAAGTTTCTGTGAGCACCTTGTCCTCTGCTTTAGATGAGGTCAGTGTGCTCCCCTAGGTCAATAGGTTTGTTTATTTATTTTGGCTTTGGAGAAAACCAAGAAAAAACCCCAGCTTGCTTGATTTTCTCCAGCAAAATTAGAGAATGTCTATGACAGGGGTTCTCAACCTTTTAAAGCCATGGCCCAGCTTTGTTATTTAGACACGTTGTTATCTGCTGTCCTCCAATGAACTAAAGGTAGTACAGTATATGTGGCTTGTCTCCCCCATATAACACAACTGGTGGGATAGGCCAACTGAATAGTCCAAGGCATCTCAGGAAACTCTGTTGCCCAGCCACAAAACACAACAATTTCACCAGAAGCAAGAACTTCCCAGCATGATACCAACAGCCATGCTTAGCTGAGTGATTTTGGAAACTAATTCATAAAAGTTAAAAAAAAATAATAAAGCTATGCATGAAAAGTATATAACAGTCTGGCCAGATTATCCTGCTATGGTAATAAAGTAGACTATACCGGCAGCGACTCAACGCCGAGTGTCAGACGGCAGTTAACTAACCTGACAAACCTGAGGACTAGCAGCCTTAGTGAGGTCCACAGGGAAGGGGGATGGTCCCTAAGTGGATTAAATCCCACTTGAATCCATCTTGAGGCCAGTGAGAACTTTGTGTGCCAAGAGGGCTCAGGACCAGAAAGTGACTTTCAGAACTGGATTAGTGGTACAGGCGTCATGCTGTGATGCAGAAGGCAGATGAAAGGCCCCTGCATTATATTCTTAGGACAGTCTTCATGGCTGATCGCCATGATGATCGCCTATATTCAGATTCAGATATGATAGAAGAATGAAAAGTATAATTTTAAATTTTCATTTAATAGAATAATAAATTTTAAACGTCTAAGGAAGCAAGAAAGCTCCAGAGTTGGAAAGTAACTAATAAAAAGGTATGTAATTACCTGTAATTAGTTACTTATGATATAGATCAGGGGTTCCCAACGTTTTCCCACCATGGGCCAGACCCGCCCATGACACTCAGTTGTGGGGGCCGGAGGTGTGGTTGCTCCCACTGCTTGCGTTTTTGGCAGCAGCTGTGGCGGTGATTGGGCCACTTTTGCGGCTTCTTGCACAGCCTCTGCCACTTCCCAGGGTGGCAGGAGACTTTTTGGAGCATTTTCGCTCCATTTTTGGATTCCCCCTCCCGCTGCCACTTCTCCGCTGCATTTTAGCAGCCAGAACACAGCAGTTGGAGATTTTCTGGTTCCATGCTGGAAATCCAGGTACTGCTGGAAGATCCTCCTGGCACCGGAAATCCCCAACTGCCTCAGTTTAGCTGCTGAAACAGTGGAGAAGCGGCAAATTAATCCCAAAACTGAGCTAAAATGCTCCAAAAAGCCTCCCACCGCCCTGGGAAGCGGCAGAGGCTGTGCAAGAAGCTGTAAAAATGGCATGATCACTGCTATTGCCACAGTAAGCGCCATATTGGGACTTCCAGTGCTGGGGGAGCTCCTGGAGGTGCTGGGGTGGCCACTGCCAGCCGTATTAGTGAGCTCCACTGGCCAGATTAGGCCTGCAGACTGTAGGTTGGGAACCCCTGATATAAATTATCATACAGTAATATCTCGGATAACGCTAAGACTTGGTTCCACAAGTCTTGGTGTTATCTGATTTTTAGTGTTATCCGATCCATGTTAAAATCCTATGGGATGGATCGGATAACGTTAAAGCTCCATAGAGATACATTGTAACCGCACAGGCTTTAGCGGTTGTTATCCGATCCATCCCATAGGACCTCAACGTTATTCGATCCAATTCTCCTCCCCAGATTACTTAACGTTATGCGATTTTAGCGTTATCCGAGGTAAACGTTATCTGAGGTATTACTGTACATTCATAGTGACTTTCAGATGTTACTTTTCTATAGTATCTCATCAGGTATTTTGTTATTTTGACAGGGATAATTCAGGACTTATGCCTTTTCCTTACTACCCCATAGTGGCAAGGGAAATATTTTTTGGTTTTGCCTTTTTATAGATCCTTCTAATGGACAACATCATTATTGGTCAGTGTATAAATATTTCCCTGCATTTGTTCCAGCTTGTTGGTAACCAAGTGGTAATAATGGTTAACATAATACAGAATAAAAAAATAACTGTGAAGTAATGTTTGAACTGGTAGCCATGTTAGTCTGTGCAAGAATATCTGAGAGTAAATAAAACAGAACAGCAAAACAAAAAACAAAAAAATGTTGCGGCACTTTAAAGACTACTTCCTGTATTGAACTGTTCAATATTTTTGTCTTCATTATTTTTGTCTTCTTTCTTTTCTTTTCTTTTGTTGTTGTTGTGGTTCTGTTTTATTTACTCTCAGATGTGAAGTAATGAATATCTCAAAAATGTTGCTATCAAAATGGGACACTCAGAATTTTCAGAAATTCCTTTTATCAAAAAACTCCAGCTTATTTTTCTTTGTTGTAAACTAAAGCACGCAAGTAAACAAACTGCATTTAATCTGTTTAAATCCACCCACTTCTCCACTTTCCCAGCTGCTCTGCTTAAGGCTGTTATCATATACAGCATTTGTTTACTACAAAAATGGTTAGCACTGTAGTATGTGGGTTTGATTTCTGCTTATTTTGTCTAACAGGAGGAAACACCTCTTCACACTTCTAATTCACTTCTATTTTGGCATGCAAACACTCTAGGAATACTGTTTCTACCCATCTGCCTCTCTTTTAAATTGGAGGAATCAAAATCACTGCTGCAGTCACTCATGAAATGGATCCACCGCAATATAATTTTCTGATTGTCTTTTGGGTTTCCATCTCTGCTGAAGTTGCATTCTTGCCGTGTTTCTCATTTTCTTTAAAAGTTTTTTTAAAATGCATTTTATTGCTATCTTGGGGGCAGAAATGTTAATTCATTGCAGGAAATTCTGCAGTCTTATGGTACCTTAAAAATATAACCAGGTTCATTTGGTAGAAGCTTTCATGGACTTCAGTGGTGAGATGGCAAATTTTTTACTACCCCACCCTGACATCACGGATGTCGTGGGTGGGGCCAACGTCATGACATCATGATGTAGTGGGCGGAGTCAATGTCATGACGTTGTGGTGGAGTCAATGTCATGACGTTGTGGGCAGGGCCAAAGAAATTTTTTTTAAAAAAATTTAAAATTCAACCCATCCCCACCCAAAACATAAATCAACCCACCCACCCCAAACACAAATCAACCCGCCCACTCACCCCAAACACAAATCAACCTGCCTGCCCGACCCAAACACAAATCAACCCACCCACCCCAAACACAAATCAACCCACCCCAAACACAAATCAACTCACCCCAAACACAAATCAACTCACCCCAAACACAAATCAACCCGCCCACCCCAAACACAAACCCATCACTTACCTGGCCTGGGGTCGGGGAGCAGGCACTAGGCAGTCAGCATGCGGCTTGCCTCCTAACACTCCCACCATCTCCCTCACCGATGCTTCGGTGAGGCGAACAGGGGCTTTGGGACCAAGCCATGCATGCACGTGGCTTGATCCCGAAGCCCCCGTTTGCCTCACCAAAGCATCAGTGAGACGAATGGGGTTTTTTGGAATCAAACCGCGCATGAGTGCGGCTTGATTCCCAAACCCCCGTTCGCCTCACCAAAGCTTACTGTGCATGCACATAAATTCATTCTGACGCATGCGTGCTTCACAATTGTAGCACACATGGGCACTCAAAAAAAAAAAAAAAAAGAACTACCCTCCCGGAGAACCCTCCGGGATTGCTCTTACTGGTTCTGGGGATCCGGGTCAGAACCGGCATCATCCCATCACTGCTATAGCCTCAATAGAGCCATTTGGGGAGAGCAAAAAGCAGAGGCCTAGTTTCCTGTGTTTGAAAAATGGGGACCGAGCATCAAATCAACTGCTGCTTATAAGAACAGAGCCTGACAGACCATCATGCCATGAACATTTGAATACATACTTGAAGAAGTGATCATGAGTCACGAAAACTTGCAATGATTTTTTAAATTTAGTGATCCAAAAAAGGTATCACCTTCTACTTCTGCAAGCGCATATTTTCAGGGTGCATTTCCAGAGATGGCCACTAGAGACTACTGTCTGCTATGTAAAACATAGAGTTTCTTGTTATCTGTGATTGCAGGTATCCTTGGTAGGTCACTGAATGTATCCCCACTCTCCAGCCCAGTGGATACCGGGGGGGGGGGGGAGGCAACTAGTATACAGTCAAACCTTGCATAAAGAACGCCTCGCTTAAAGAGTAACTCGCTTAAAAAGCAGAATTTTCTGAATGCTTACTTCGCTTAACAAATAAAACCAGCCAAATAAATTGGGGTTTGCAATCCCCCCCCACCAGAAGTCACAATTGGTCACTTACAATGATGTTTCGATTAAAGAGCAAACTCGAAAAAGAGCAATCCTGTGGAACACATTATGCTCTTTAAGCGAGGTACAACTGTATATAAATTATGGAGAAATACAGAAACCACACATGTAATTATTGAGATCTTCAGCTTGTAACTTTTAAATAAAACTTCACTGACTGGTACCCTCCAGATGTAGGTTGATTGGAGCAGTTGGAGTTGGGGTCCAAAATAATTGAATGGGGCACAGCTGCCCATCTCTAGATAGAGACAGCAAATGTCCCATCACCACGTGTTGACTCCTCTGCAATGCAACAGGGAGGGGTGCATTCTGTGCACTCCAGTGTATAGTCATGCCTGCCACATGTCCATGGAAAGATCTGCAGATGCAGACAGCACTGGATTTTAGGCTATAAATGGAGATGAGCACCAAACCCTAAAGTTAGATAGGATTGGCTTTTAAGCAATGGTGACCTTTACCTTACTGTTAACTCTGTATATGAACATGTAGGAGATCTCTAAAAGAGATCTCAACATTAATTATTTCATGTTTCTTTTGCAGTAGATGATGCTGTAAAAGTCACAGCCAATCTAAGAAACTTTTTTGCCTAAGGCAGATCAAGAACTGGTGCCTTCATCTTCCAAGGAGTGGCCTTTCCATGCCCAGAATTGGAATCTCATTGTGTAAGCCAGGGACACAATTTCATGTGGCCCTCCACCGCCTCCACCACACCAGGAAGCGCCATGTGGTGGAAGAAGAGTAAAATGGCTATATGGCCCCCATAACTGTCTGAGGGAGCGTGACCTGGTCCCCATCTTAAAAAGGTTGAGAACTCATGATGTAAGCAATAAAAGACAGAAAATTGAGCCCTGTGGTGCAGTGGTTAAGCTGCAGCCAAAACTCTGCTCACAATCGGAGTTCAATACTGACAGGATCAACACTGACTCAGCCTTTCAATCTTCTGAAGTCAGCAAAATGAGTACCCTAGAGCAGTGATTCCCAACCTATGGCCCGTGGGCCTAACCAGGCCCATGGAACTCATTAATACGGCCTGTGGTGGCAACCCCAGCATCTCCGGAAGCTTCTACCACCACTAGAAGGCCCAATACATTATTTATCACGGTGGCAGCAATCACACCATTTTTGCAGCTTCTTGCACAGCCTCTACCACATCCTAGGGCAGCGGGAGGCTTTTCGGAGCATTTACACTCAATTTTGGGGTATTTTTGTCACTTCTCTGCTGTGCTTTGGCAGCTAAACTGTGGCGGTTGGGGACTTCTGGTGCCGGACAGTGTTTACGTCAGTGCCTGGGTTCAAACCACGGAACCAGGAAGTGCCCAAATGCCACAGTTTAGCTGACAAAATGCAGCAGAGAAGCTGTGAACAAATATCCCAAAACAGAGCGGAAATGCTCCAAAAAAGCCTCCCACCACCCGGGATGCAGTGGAGGCTGTACAAGAAGCTGCATAAACGGCACAATTGCTGTCACTGCCAAAAATGTAAACGGTGGGAGCAACCATGCCTCCAGCCCCCAGAACTGAGCATCAAGGGTGGGTGTGGGGGGGAAACGGTGGGAACCTAGAGCTTGTTGGGGGCAAAATGCCAATTATCTTGCGAACTTCCCAGATAATATTCTAAGTGCTATGGAGCAGTACATGAATGTAATTGCTATTGCGATTGCTAAAAGCTAGAACCAGCCATAGATCATGCTGTGGGTGGCTCTTTTTGTGATGTTTTCCCAGTACAGTAAAACCTCGGATAATGCTAAAACTTGGTTCCACAAGTCTTAGTGTTATCCAATTTTGATGCATGCATCGGATAACCTTAAAATCCTGTGGTATGCATCGGATAATATTAAAACTCCATAAGGATACCTTGTAACTGGCACAGGCTTTAGCGAACGTAATCCGATGCATCCCATAGGATTTAACGTTATGCAATGCAATTCCCCCTCCCCCCAGATAGCTTAACGTTATGCGGTTTTAGCATTATCTGATGCAAACGTTATCCAAGGTATTACTGTTTGTCAGAAAGTAGATGAGAAATGAAACGGGGTTCATATAAAGCCAAAGGTGGATAACAGAATAAGTATCGAGTACTTCTGGGAAATTCAGCTTTCTTACAGTTTACCTGGAATCTTTAATAATACATTTTGAAAAATATGTTAGCATGACAAAAGGGCAATTTAGTCTTCAGAAGCCAAAAAAAGCTAGTGGCATGGTTATTTTCTTGCTGAGAAATCTTTTTCACTAAATGAGCTTCAGTGACAATTGTCACTGATAGACTCTCCTTGGAGTTTATCTGAACAAAATGGAGATGGCAGATAATGGTAAGTGAACCTAAAGAGAAACAGACATGCAGACAATTTCAGTAAAAGCCTCTCTCACATCGCTAAATTAGTTTTGTGCAATGTTCAGTGGCAAAGAGCTTGCCAGTGTAAAGTATCTAAGTACAGAGAAAAGACTACATATTGGACAACACAACTTTCCTGCTCAGATTCCCAAATATGAAAAATTCATTTAAAATGTATTAAATACATTTTCTTTAATATTATTTTACCAATGAAGAATGCATCCAATTTATCAAGTTTCAAACTTGAGTACATTTATTAACACCATGAGATTTACATAAGTTCTGGCTTTCCATTTAGCAATTCATTCCATGGGTCTACTCTCTAGTACTGCTGTAGCCATTACGTTTTGCACCCAGGGCAAATGGTATTTTCTCCAGCCATCCCAACCTGAGGATTGGACACAAACCCTTGAAAGAAGAAAAAGTAAAGTCCTCCCTTGCTTGAAAGCAGTCGTGTCTGACTCATCTCAATTTACAACACCAGTGCTGTCTGCATCTGCAGACATTTCTGTGGCCATGTGGCAGGCATGACTAGGTGCCAGAGTAACAGAAAACTGTTACTTTTCCCACTGAAGCAATACCTATTTATCTACTTGCAATTTCTTGGTTTGATCTGCTAGGTTGACAGGAGCTGGGGCAACAACAAAGTTGTTGTCAATTATTTTCCTAACACTCATCAGTTGATTCACTTCTAGATTCTGGCTAGTCTAGTCAGTGTATATAAATCTTCTTCTTTCATGTCCCAACCAAACCCTGGACTACCAAAATGAAACCACTTTCTTGTCTTTGTCGTTAGACAAACTTAAGTCCCCATCCGTGAATGTTTCTGGCAGTAATTGGCAGACCAGTAAATCAGCTGGATTCTGTATCTCTCCACATTCACACAGCATGTTGAGAACGCATGAGGAAGGTGGTTCCCTTTATTGGATCATTTAAAAACGCAGCCTGTTGTTGTCCACCAGCAGCCCCCACTTCAGCATTATATACACTAGTACCTCGGATAACGATGAGACTTGGTTCCACAAGTCTCGTCGTTATCCGGATTTTAATGTTGTGCGATGCATTGATTGCACAACGTTAAAAAAAGCCCTGTTTCCCTGGAGGCTGCAGCAAGCCAGAGCGTCTGCATTTGAATTTAAATGATGAACCATTAAACAGAATATTGTGGGATGCCCAGAAGGAGACAGATAAATTGAACTGTGAGATGTATCAGAGAATTTAGAAAGTTACAGATAAGTCAAGGAAAATATTTTGGCAAGATTAAAGGCATCATTAAAAGAATTAAAGATATGCTATAAGAAGATGACATAAGACCACAAAGAGCTGATCCAGAAGTGGAATGATCAAGTTAACCAAGGAATAAGCTCAAAATTTAATCTAATTAGCTTCTTTTGTAACCATTTAATTGTTATATTTAAAGTGGTTTGCCGGGAGAAGGTAGATATTCCGCCAGCCTAGGACGATGATTTATGTGGAACCAAGTTTCTAAGAAAAAGTGACCTGGTACCAGGTCAAATTTTTGAACAAGCTGACCTTCCATTTAGTTTGTTTCCTAATTAAAAGCAAACACACAACCCAGCATCTGGCTACTAGCAAAATAAGTAAAATTGTCTGGTTCATGAAAATAAAAATTTGCTTCTGGTGTTTTATAGACAGAGGTAAAAGAATTGTAGGGTTTAGATGGTGAGAATTTCAATGTTGTTTTGTTTCTGTCAGTTTTTGTTTGTTGTTCAGTCGCACAGTCGATTCCGACCCTCTGTGACCCCATGGACCACTGTCCGCCAGGCACTCCTGTCCTCCACCATCCTCCTCAACTCACTCAGCTCTGTGCCCATTGTCTCCACGATACCATCTAGCCATCTCATCTTGGGCCGTCCCCTTCTTCTTTTGCCCTCGACCCTTCCAAGCATCAAAGCTTTCTGAAGTGAATCCTCTCTTCTCATTTGATGTCCAAAGTACTTTAGCCTCATCTTTATTATTTGACCTTCTAAGGAACAGTCAGGGATGATATCTTCTAAGATTGACCTATTTGTTCTCCTCGCTGTCCATGGGACTCTCAAAACTCTCCTCCAACACCACATCTCAAAGGCGTCTATTCTTCTGCGTTCAGCTTTCCTAATGGTCCAACTCTCGCAACCATACATTGCCACAGGGAATACCATTGCCTTGACTATGCGAATTTTTGTTTTCAATGTGATGTCTCTACTTTTCACTATGCTCCCCAGGTTTCTCATCGCTTGCCTCCCAAGAATCAGTTGCCTTTTTATTTCATGGCTGCAATCACCATCTGCAGTGAGCTTTGATCCTAGGAAAGTAAAATCTGTCACTGCTTCTACTTCTTCCCCATCTATTTTCCATGGACTGATTTGTATTTTGCTGAGATACTTAACAGTTCTAGCCTGTGGTTCAGAGGGGTGGCTCTGTTTCTAATATATCATTAATGTTTGCTGAATAGGCATCAAATTGATCTATCCTGTAGATTTACTTTTGGTCAGCAAACACTGTTTTCTCTCCCCGGTAATCATGATCTATGGAAGAAACTACACTACACAGTTTTGAAAGGACCAAAATGTTGACTCAGCATCCGTGGTTGTGCTGACTTCTAAATTCACTTATCTAACAGATTACAGTACAATACACTGCATTTATAAAGAAGAGCCAGCATGTTTTCACATAGAACAATCCACATGGTACATATTTCATCACTCCTGTTAATCTGAAATGAGGCTCCTACCAAAATGGATAATTTTTTCCATACTGAATACCTGTCACCCCTAGCAGAAACAGTAATTATCATGCATGGAAAATAACAATCTATTGCAGCACTGCAATGGAAACACTGAATTTAACATTGTGAAACATGTACATTTTTTCCCAGGTAACTTTACAGGAAACTGTTCTTTAACCAAATGGGAGAGGCAAGACCTTTAGTGGTGGAGCAGATGCCTTTGACTTACCTGAACTCTGGTTCATTCACCTGCAGAATCAGTGCAAAAAGTGCAGGGAAGACTTGTGTGTTTTATCTATCATCAAGTTACATATGACTTATGGTGACTCTAATAGGATTTTCAAGGTTAGTGGAATATATTTCAGGAGTGGTTTCACCGGTGCCACTTCACCCAGTGGCTAAAAAGGGATTTGAACTAGGGTCTCTTAAGTCCTAATTCTGCATGGTGTGCATTACACCACATTAGAAGGCCTTTTGTTGTTCAGTCGCACCGTCAATTCCGACCCTCTGCGACCCCATGGACCACTGTCCGCCAGGCATTCCTGTCCTCCACCATCCCCCTCAACTCGCTCAGCTCTGTGCCCATTGTCTCCACGATACCATCTTGCCATCTCATTTTTGGCCGCCTCCTTCTTCTTTTGCCCTCCACCCTTCCCAGCATCAAGGCTTCCACAAGTGAATCCTCTCTTCTCATTTGATGTCCAAAGTACTTTAGCTTCATCTTTACTATTTGACCTTCTAAGGAGCAGTCAGGGTTGATTTCTTCTAAGATTGACCTATTTGTTCTCCTCGCTGTCCAGGGGACTCTCAAAACTCTCCTCCAACACCACATCTCAAAGGCATCTATTCTTCTGCGCTCAGCTTTCCTAATGGTCCAGCTCTCACAGCCATACATTGCCACCGGGAATACCATTGCTTTGACTAGACGAATCTTTGTTTGCAATTTGATGTCTCTACTTTTCACTATGCTCCCCAGGTTTCTCATCGCTTGCCTCCCAAGAATCAGTCGCCTTTTTATTTCATGGCTGCAATCACCATCTGCAGTGAGCTTTGATCCTAGGAAAGTAAAGTCTGTCACTGCTTCTACTTCTTCCCCATCTATTTTCCAGGGACTGATAGGGCCTGTTGCCATGATCTTGGTTTTCTTGATATTGAGTCTCAAGCCAGCTCTTGCATTTTCTTCTTTTAACCTACTCAGGAGCTTCTTTAGGTCCTCCTCACTTTCTGCCATTAGGGTGGTATCATCTGCATATCTCAAATTGTTGATGTTTCTCCCAGCAATTTTGATCCCAAATTGTGATTCCTCCATCCCTGCATTGCGCATTATGTGTTCTGTGTATAAGTTGAATAAGCAGGGTGACAAAATGCAGCCTTGTCTTACTCCTTTTCCTATTCCAAACCACTCAGTCATTCCATTTTCTGTCCTAACTGTTGCTTCTTGATTCATGTACAGATTTCTCATGAGGCATATAAGGTGTTCCGGTATTCCCATCTCTTTAATTACTTGCCACATTTTGTTGTGGTCAACACAGTCAAAAGCCTCAGTGTAATCAATGAAACAGAAGTAGACTTGTTTCTGATATTCCTTTGTTTTTTCCATGATCCATCTTATGTTGGCGATGTGGTCTCTAGTCCCCCTGCCTCTTCTGAAACCCACCTGCACTTCTGGTAATTTTCTCTCCACATACTGTTGCAGTCTATCCTGTATTATCTTGAGCATCACCTTGCTAGCGTGACGGATGAGCGCAATTGTTCGATAATTTGAACATTCTTTGGCATTACCCTTTTTGGGGAGTGGAACGTATACTGATCTTTTCTAATCCTGTGGCCATTGTTGTGTTTTTCAAATCTGCTGGCATATAGAATGTAGTAATTTGATTCCATCATCTTGTAGGGCTTTGAAAAGTTCAACTTGGATACCATCATCTCCGCTGGCTTTGTTGTTTGCAGTGCTTTTTAGGGCCTTTCTGACTTCACTCTCTAGGATGTCTGGCTCATGTTCAATGTTCTCGTCATTGTGATTATCAGGGGTGTTGAGGTCTAGTGTGAAAAAAACTTGCTTTTTGAGCCTGAATTTCCCCAAAATTTCCCGAAAATTTCCCAGTTAACAGGATCTATATACGTATTCTCTCTCTCACTCACTCACAGCAGGAACAGAGGTACCACCTTTGACCAACTCAGGCAACAAAATGTCTTGGGCTATCGATTAAGTCAAGATACTTCTCTCTAACCAGTTTTATGTGAAAACTGCTGTTCCTGGACACATTTTTCATTTCAGTTTTGCTTTCGAAAAGGAAGAAGAAAAGAGAATTATTGGGATGGTGAAGATTTGTGAGGGCTTGGGGTGGGCTGCCCTTTGACTACCCCCACTGGGAACAGCCTTTCTCCCTTGACGATGCATTGGCTTTCCCAGTTTGGAACAAGATTTTTAAACAGATTTATGAAGAGCTGCATTGGCTGCTTGCCTTGCAGAGTACAGAACAAAGCTCTCCCCAGAACAGTTGTAAAGGTTAGCAAAAAACAAACAAACATTATGTTTACCAGTCAGGGAGAGAACACAGTTCTATTGTTTTAGATATAATTTGATTTCAAATATGTATGTACCTTCTACATTTCTTCCCAAGGATAAGTTTCCAAAGAAGCTAATAACACCATTGAAACACTCTTAGAAGACAAGGGCGAAGAGACAAACTGTCCTAAAGAGACAAGCTGTTTTTAGCAGAGAAAGATAATGAGAACATGAAGCAGCCAAGAACCAGCATAAATGGGTGAAGGGATTGTTTAAGTGGATACAGTGGAACCTCATTCAACACGTTGCCCGTATAGCAACGAAATCGTATAACAATTAGGTTTTGGGGGGAGATGGTATCCCACATAACAATTTTCTCTATGGAAAAAATCATACAACAATTTTTCAATGGGAAAAAACAATAACCGTAGTGAAAAAAAACTGTTGCACAATGCATCCAATAGGGAAAATTGCTATACGATGCATGCCTTGTATAGCAATTGTTTCGTATAACAATGAGCCCCATGGAACGAATTAAAATTGTTGTATGAGGTACCACTGTATTTAAAACACACACACACACTTTAAGACAGGGGTGCCCAAACTTTTCGAGTCACAGGCGGGTCAAGTGCTTCCTCCCACCAGAAGCAGAAGTAAAACGCGCCTTGATATGTTTTGCAACAGGATGAGAGCGTTTTTAGCAGTGGTGGGCTGCAACAGGTTCGCACCCCCCTGGCAGGGTTTTCTTTTTAGCAAAACTGGGTGGCCTTTGGGCAGGAGGAGTAGCAAATTTGGGTGGCCACACCCACTTCCCTGCCCTCCCAGACTAACACAGCTACCATTTTAAAAGTTTTATTCTTTGCAAGCATATCAGAGAGTAAACGAAACAAAAAGACAAAGACATTGTGGCACCTTAAAGATTAACTGCTGTATTTTAATGTGAGCTTTTGTGGATCAAGTCCACTGGCTCTTTGGCTATAAGCAGAGCTGAGCACTGAACCCAAAGTTGGTAACAACTGGCTTTTGACCAAGGGCAACCTTTACCTAATTACAGAAGAACCCTGATTGGTATTGAAATTTGACATCAGGTTTTGTCCCTGCAAGGGGTTCAAGGTCTCCCTTGCTCAAAAGACAGTCATATCTGACTCTAGGGTGCAGTGCCCATCTCCATTTACAGCCAAAGAGCCAGTGCTGCCTGTGTTTGTAGAAGTATACATGGCCATATGGCAGGCATGACTAGATCGGCCACAACATAGGCTCAACCCATGACACAGGCTCCACCCACAACATAGGCTCTGCCCATGGTGTGGTAGCAAAAAAATTTTTTTTGCTGCTCACCACTGGATTTTAGCCTGGAATTTTCTCTGCTTAAAGCAGGGGTGCCCAAACTATGGACCGTCGGGCAGATCTGGCCACCAACGCCAATTCATCCGGCCTGCACTTCCTTCGTCGCTCCCAGAAGTGGTAGTAAAAGGCCATATGGGCACATTTTACTTCTGCTTCTGGGAACAACGAGGGCAGCATGAGCCAGGTGAGTTGGCATCAGGGGCCGGATCCAGCCCATGGGCCCTAGTTTAGGCACTAAGAAGTCCAGGGCCTGATAAATGCAGATGGAGAGAGAGGATTCCAAAATTTAAGGTTTAGAAAACAGGAGTGAGAGATTTCTTTTGAGCCTGGAGCCAAAAACAAATTTGACAGTAATTTTGGAAACTATATTCCAACTGTGGACGAGACCATGGGTATGAAAAAACTAAGGACCAAAGCAAGATGTAATTTATAACTATTCACACTTTTCCCAGTTAAGTATATAAACCACAGTTTGATTCAAAGGAAGCCCAAGCTCAACTTGTGTCTGGGGTGCAAAACCCAATCCAATTACATACATCAGACTTTGATACAACAGGTTCTCAGTATTCAAAGCACATGTCAATTCTATTTTTAAAGAGTGAATTAGTATGTTTCAGCAAGGATAACAAACAACATAACCAACAGATAAATATGTACCCTGTATAATGTCTTGTGGCATTCAATTTACTTCAGTATGACCTTCCATGTGTCCACTTTCCAGCCTTAAAGCATAGCTCAGTTCCACACAGAATATTCAAATCTGGGGTATATAACATTTACATGCATTTTAAACATGTTCGTAGGGTACACAGAATGATCCTCCTCAAAGAGTGTGGTATTTTTGAACCACAATTGGGCATAACCTAGTAATGGCCACTTGTGTTGCTGGCTAATCTTTCTCACATTAGGTTGGGTGAAAGGAACTGCAGAATGAAGTTGTCAAAAGTGCCTTCATTTTGGCAGTTTCACATCTGGCCTAGGCATGGAAGAAGGACACCCTCTTATCTCTGACTGATGATTGGAGATAATATGTGGAAAAAGCATGTAGCCTAGATGGGGAGTCTTGTCAAGCCACATTCAGGGAATGGGTTGAATGTCCTTCACTGAGGTTATATATGGGAAAGACCGTGGTGACACCGACAGCCACCACTGACCTCTGAAGGCAAGATAAGACAACTCTACATGGAAGTTCTTAAGACAGTCAAACCTCGCATAAAGAGTGCCTCCCTTAAAGAGTAACTCGCTTAAAGAGCAGAATTTTCTCTGAATGTTCGCTTCGCTTAACAAACAAAACCAACCAAAAACTCGCTTAACAAATAAATTGGGGTTCACAATCCCCCCCCCAATTGGTCATTTACTATGGTGTTTCGCTTAAAGAGCAAACTCGCTTAAAAGGCAATCCTGTGGAAAACATTATGCTCTTTAAGCGAGGTACAACTCTATATTGACAAGTTCAAATGGGAGCAATCCCAGAAAGATATTTTGTTCCCTATTTGGGTCTTTAAGGTCAAAATCAGCATTATGGATTGTCTCCTGAACTAAACTGGTATCTTGTGTACTTTAATAGTAATAGGGATTGTGACTTTGATGGTAATGGTGTACCTTCAAGTTTGCTCTGGCTTTTGGGAACTCTTTTCTGGGTTTTTTAAGTACAGTAAAACCTCGGATAACGCTAAAACTTGGTTCTACAAGTCTTGGTGTTATCTGATTATTAGTGGTATCCGATGCATGTTAAAATCCTATGGGATGCATCGGATAACGTTAAAGCTCCATAGAGATACATTGTAACCACACAGGCTTTAGCGGTTGTTATCCGATGCATCCCATAGGATCGTAACGTTATTCGATGCAATTCTCCCCCCCAGATTACTTAACATTATGCAATTTTAGCGTTATCAGAGTATTCATAACTGGTTTACTATTCTTCGGGGACTGTGGTACTCCACAACCTACTCAAGGCTACACAAGCTGACTTTTGTTCTGGGAGACACAGTTGGGAATTGAACTCTTGACACCCAACTCCATAGCCAGATGTTCCAACATCCCAAGCTAGTAGGGTAATCATGCCAATTCCCTGATGAGATCTGTCTGTCTGTCTCTCTGCCTGTCTATCAATGAATCAATGAATGAAGCAAGCAAGCAAGCAAGCAAGCAAGCAAGCAAGCAAGCAAGCAAGCAAGCAAGCAAGCAAGCAAGCAAGCAAGCAAACATTTCTTAGTGGAAGTGGAAGTGCAGAAGAAGGAAGACAAGGATGTTTTACACACACACAGTCTCTTTTGGTTCACCTGACTGCCATAATTTGTATTTCTGTGGTGACAGGGTTGAGTTGGGGGTGGAGGGTGAGAGTAAACCTCTGATACTCTGTAACTCCCAGATGACTCATTGTCAGCAGTCTGGACATAAATACAAGGCAACATCAAAAGAGTGTATTTTCAGGGCTAATCTCTCCTGTCTCCTGCTCAATGCATCTCTCAAGGGGCTCATTAAATGAGTCAGATATCCACAAAAAATGATAGGGTGAGTGCTTTGAAAACCTTAGGTCTCTTTCTCCAGTGAGAGAATTTGCACACAATGGGGACAGGAAGCCTACATTATTTCTATCTGGACTGAAGCTAGAGCTGGAGCCAGTTTTACACCATCTCAGCCCACTTCTTCATCTACCTCATTTTTCTGTACTCTGACCATCAACTAGTATGAGGTGCTTTTCATCAGTCAACACCTAATTTTTGTCATCGTAGATGTACTGGTCTAAGGTCTGGAGTGAAGGGTTGGCACAACCTTACCGGGGACCCACTGGAAAGCAGACCATGAATCTACTCCTTTCTCCGTAATGTTACAATCTGCTTGATCACTCACATCTCTTTGTGTTCTGGTGCGTGAGAGCTCACAAACAAATAGCAGTGGTGAGAGTTAGAACAAAGCACCAATCCATAGGGCAGGAGTTCTCAACCTCTTAAAGCCGGGGGCCGGGTCACGCTCCCTCAGACAGCTTTGGGGGCAGGATGGCCATTTTGCCCTTCCTCCACCATATGGCACTTCCTAGTATGGTAGAGGCAGTGGGGGGGGCACATGAAATGGCACCGCAGGCCCCATCTGGCCCACAGGCCACAGGTTGAGAATCCCTGCCATAGTTCAGGTGATCTAAAGAAGGACACACCAGGAGGGGGAGGGGCAATATTCTATCTCTCCCTCTCCCCCCCCCCCACTATTTACATAGTAAAGGTCTCCCTTCTTCAAAAGTCAGTCGTGTCTCACTCGGGGTGATGCTCATTTCCGTTTATAGCCAAAGAGTCTGCGCTGTCTACGTTTGCAATGTTTCTGTGGTCATGTGTAGGCATTACTAGACACTACAGTGGACAGAACGCTGTTATCTTTCCTGCCAAAGCAGTATCTATTTATCTTCATGCAATTTCTTGCTTTCAAACTGCTAGGTTGGAAGGAGCTGGGACAGTCAACAGAAGCTCACTCTGCTGTGTAGCACTCAGGTCTCAAATTGCTAACCTGTCAACCTTCCAATATTCAAATTCAGCATCTCAACCACTAAGCCACCGCAGTCCCTTATTTATGTATATACAGTACAGTAAAACCTCATATAACACTAAAACCTGGTTCCACAAGTCTTCGTGTTATATGATTTTTAGTGTTATCTGATCCTCTATGGGATCCATAGAGATACATTGTAACCACACAGGCTTTCGCGGTTGTTATCTGAAGCATCCCATAGGATCTTAATGTTATCTGATGCAATTCTTCCCCCCAGATTCCTTGATGTTATGCGATTTTAGTGTTATTCGATACTAATGTTATATGAGGTATTACTGTACTTTATTTCTATCCCACTCTAGAAATAGAAAATACTGTATTACTCTTTTGGACTACATTGACCAAAGTCCCCCAGTCAGTTATAAGGACAGGCTAAAAAGCTTAAAGTCTACAAAAGCTCTTTTGGGGACTTTTTGCAGTCCAGAAAGAGGAACATTTCTAAGCTCTGTACCTTCCCCCCCCCAAAAAAAAAAAAGGGGGGGGAGAAAACGTGAGAGGGAAACTATAAGGACACAAAAAGCAAGAGAGGAAAGCCACTCTAGTGCTTTCTGGGAGTCATAATACTGGAGCAGCTGCCCTTTTGAACAGGAAGCTAGGCTATGCCAGGCAATGGAGCCTTCAACCTAGGTCTTTTTCCAGTTGAGTGGGGTGTGGGTGACTATAGGTGCAGTTCTGTCAGGTAGAACTCCCAGAATGGATAATTCTGGATTTTGTAGCCCAGAAAAATGTCTCAGATACTGCTAACGACTCCAAGTTATTGATGACCATCTTGTTGTTGTTCTGCCATATCCAAATCTGAATATAGGTGATCATAATGGTAATCAGCCATGAAGACTGTCCTGAGAATATAGTACAGTGACCTTGCCTCTGCCATCTACATCGCAGCATGACCCCTACCACTTATCCAGTTCTATGAATCACTTTCTGGTCCTGAGCCCTTTTGACACACAAAGTCTTCATCAGAACCAGGCCAGGATTGATGAAGCTGCTGCCCTACATCAAGATAGATTCAAGTGGGATTTAATCCACTTGGGGACCATCACCCTTCCCTGTCCACTTTGGCACCTGTTAGTCCTCAGGGTTGTCAGCTTAGTTAACCGCTGCCTGACACTCAGAGTTGAGTCGCTGGCAGTATGGTCTACTCTATTACGATATCAGGATAACCTGGTGACCTTAATCACCATTAATGTATCCTTTTTAAGGATGTCCATGTTGGTGTCAATTGCTCAACTTTGTGGCAGTGAATTCCACAGCTTCACTATGTGCTGTGCAAATAAGTACTTCCTTTTATCTACTCTGAAATGAATTTTCTAATACCCAGCTTATTGGAAAGAGATGTGGTTGACTCTTTCCTTACAGCTTTTCTCCAAACTTATGTGCTGCGGTAAAATCAGGCATCCCTTTTGCAGAGGGGTCGATCACATGCTCCCAGTTACACAAGCAAAGGCGTGTTTCACATGAACACTATATTTAGCAGTTTAAAAGCAGCAAAAGAGAAATCCTGGAGGCTCTTCCGCTGCATTAAAATACCTTGGGTCAAGGACAAGCATCAAAGCCAAGAGACAATAGAATGGAGTATTTGTTCCTCGATGGAGAAAGCCCACCAAATAGCTTAATAGGAAAGCACCATAGCTAGATAAATTACCTCTTCACTGTGAGTCCAAGAGAGAAATCTAATATTGTGTTTGAGATTTATTGAAACCAAGCTATCTTTGGTCAAATTAAATAACTGATTGGGTGCATATGTCTGCATGTGTTGTGTGTCCAAAACCAAATTCAGCCAAGATGGTTTTTCTACAGATGTTAAAAGACTTGGCTTAAATGAAAGGAAAACCAAATTCACCCACAATTGGTTCAAAGAAGCTTGATTTACGTAGCTTTCTAGATTTCTAGCATATATACTGATTAAATGCTCCCTATCTGCCCCTTCTTCATGCTTCAAACTGAGACTCTTACTTAAGAATTTTCATCCTGTCAAGGCTTTGTGGAATAAGGAGAAAATACCATTTGGGTTTAAATGTCTCCATCTAATTTTGAGACAGAGAGTGCATGCATTTCCTACTATTTCTTCCTCTAATTTTTAATTCTGTGTCAACCATTTCCAGGGTTTTCTAGGAAGAGAACACACAGAAGTGATCTGGGGACCGCGGTGGCTCACATGGTTAAGATGCTGAAGTTGATGACTGGAAGCTAGGAAAGTCAGCAGTTCGAGACCTGAGTACTACTCGACGGAGTGGGCTCTCATCTCTGTCACAGCTCCTGTCAACCTAGCAGTTTGAAAGCAAGAAGCTACAAGTAGATAAATAGACACCACCTTGGTTGGAAGGTAAACAGCCTTCTGTGCACTCCAGTATTGAGACATGCCTGCCACATGTCCTCAGAAATGTCTGCAGATGCAGACAGCACTGGCTCTTTGGCTATTAACAGAGATGAGCACTGAACCCTAGCGTCGGATAAGACTGTAGTCCTAATTTGAGTGCTTTCCCCCTTGCCACACCCATGATACCATGCCTACAGAGTAGTTAGTAAAAAAAAACTGGAGCTCACCACTGCATATACGAGTCACCCCTCCCCTTATCCTCAGGAGATATGTTTCAAGGCCTACCACAGATACCTGAAACCACAGATAACTATGAACCCTATAATACTGTATTTACATTGCAGACAGTTGCCTCTAGTGGATAGTTCTGGTAATGCACCATAGACCATCAAGGTTTTTAAATTGAATTTTTGGACCTGCAGATAACTGAATCTGTGGATATTGGGAGCGGGGGGTATTGATCTATACATTTTGCTCTTGAGAGCAATATTTTTCTTTCACAAATAAGAACTTGAGCATAGTGGAAGGAGGGGACATGTACCCTTAGATTGTGATTCATATGGAAGCTGTTATTTACACAGGAAGAAAGCTCGTTCCATGAAAATATCAGAAGCATATGGGAAAGTAAAATCACAAGGAGGCGTGATCTTCTCTTTCCAATGAATCTCCCATGACCTTTTCCCCCTGCCCCAAATTGTTCCACACTGTTTCATTCCCCCATCCTGAAATCTTAATATGTCCATACGCCACCTCCATGAGCTGAGCATACGAAGCTGAGAACATACTTTTTAAAAAACCTAAAGGAGCATAGTTAAAATGGAAAAAACAGCTTTTATTGGCCGTTTTGCTGGCTAAAGAAAACTCTAATCCTACAGACAAATACCCACATCCTGGGTGGGCTTTTTCATACATTTATCTGAGGGGTTTCCAACCTAAGGCCTGCATGCCCCCCCCTTCTAAGGACATTCGAGAAACAAAATGGCCACCCCTTTGAAGCTGTTGGGACAAAAAGGCTGCCCCTATGATGCAGGCAAGGCAAAATGGCCATCCAGTCCTTGAAGCTGACTGAGTGAGTATGACCCGGCCCTTGGCTTAAAAACGTTGGGAACCCAGGAGTTATCTGGTCATTTTTCATTGGTGTTTATGCTTAGATTTATTTATTGTTACCATTGTCATTATCCGCATAGTCAAAGCAATGGTATTTCAAGTAGTGATGTATGGTTGTGAGAGCTGGACCATAAGGAAAACTGAGCGCAGAAGAATAGACGCCTTCGAGATGTGGTGCTGGAGGAGAATTTTGAGAGTTCCCTGGACAGCAAGAACAAATAAGTCGATCTTAGAAGAAATCAACCCTGATTGCTCTTTGGAAGGTCAAATAGTGAAGATGAAGCTAAAGTGCTTTGGACATCAAATGAGAAGAGAAGATTCACTTGAGAAAGCCTTGATGCTGGGAAAGGTTGAGGGCAGAAGAAGATGGGGGCGGCAGAGAATGAGATAGCTAGATGGTATTGTTGATGCAATGGGCACAAAGCTGAGCAAGCTGAGGAGGATGGTGGAGGATAGGGGGTGCCTGAAGTGTGGTGGTCCATGGGGTTGTGAAGGGTTGGAATCGACTGTGCGACTAAACAACAACAACAAACCATTGTCATGCTGTTTTAACTCTTTGGAATTAAAAAAATATTCCAATGGGTTCTTCTCTTTCTTAAAAAAAAGTATTTATGCACATGAAAATGAAGGAAATTGGATTCTGCATTCAAAGCCTACTTTGTGGTCCAGCAGGACTGTCCAAATGTAACCTTACAGCCTACCAACATAATCCAGTAAATCTCTAGAAATGCATCAAATGAAGCCCTGCGATCAATTCTGCCCTGATCTACCCTTCTAGCACTGTCTGCTCAGGTTATAACTCACCCACTCCCAATCTCATGACCCATAAATACCCAAATGTTGTTCCTGTACTCAAAAAAATAAATGCACAGCCTACTACTTACCTTTTCTTAATTATGCTAGGATTTGCTGTTACCAGCTGAGTTTTGGACCCAACATCTTTGATATATCCACTGGTAAGAGGGGGAAGGTTGCATCTGAAAAGAAAACAACCAGGCAAGTTGTTTATCTATTTGTATGTATTCTGCTCACTTTTTTGCATCACATAAAGAAAAAAGAAAATGCTACTCACACTTTGTACACTCAGCCACCCTAGCCAAAAACACAGATTAACACAGCCAAATCATTACTAGAGGATTCAAACTCAAGGTGTGATCATCTGGGGGAGGGGAATAACAATTTGGACTGCTTGTGGAATGATCCAGTACCTTATCTTTCCCAGGGATCCTGCAACACACAAGAAGTCATACCCAAGCTACAGATGCTTAGTCCAGCTGCTAGGAAACTACTTTTTGAAGCTTAGTTTGAGCATTATCCTTAACAATGGAAGGCCTTTATTTTGAAGAGAGACTGCTCCTGTTCAAACAAGCATGATCAGGTATGCCTTTATAGCTCTCAGTGGCAGCAAACATAATTTGCATGCAAATTTCTAAGCAAAGTTTGGAAAGCCACCTGCCAGGGAGCTTTGGGTGTAGATTTCCTCCACTTGGAAGAGGTTGTTCTCAGTGTCCCTTTCAAGTTTATACTTCTATGGGTGTATGGAAAACTCACCTGTCTCAAACCAGCATTATGAGCTGAACATGAAGGTAAAAAACTGACAAGGGAAAGGCCAGAAGGGAGAGAGTAAACTATTTGTATGCCCAAAAGGACAGGATCAAGCCTTTGTGTCTTATGTTAAAAGGGATCACAGATAGCAGGTAGTAGGGAAGTTTTAAAGATGCTGTGGAGGTCATTAACTTCCTGTTTACCAACAAGAGTTGACCAGGGTTGGAATCTTCCAGCCCTCTGAAGCATCTCATCTTCTGATTAGATCAGTGTTGGCCAACCTTGGCACTCCAGATGTTCTTAAACTTCAATTCCCAGAAGCCTTGATCAGCAGATGTGTTGACTTGGGCTTCTGGGAATTGAAGTCCAAGAACACCTGGAGTGCCAAAGTTGGCCATCACTGGATTAGATAGTACTGGACCAGGCAGAGAAATGGAGATGGTATTAAAGTCCCTTAGAAGACTCCTCTCTTCTCTTAACTTTCTTCTTCTGCCACATCCAAATCTGAATATAGGCAATCATCATGGCAATCAGCCATGAGGATTGTCCTGAAAATATAATGCAGTGGCCTTTCATCTGCATTCCCCATCACACGCATACTACTGATCCAGCTCCACCAGTTACTTTCTGGTTCCGAGCCCTTTTGGCACACAAAGTCCTCCTCAGCCCCTGGCCAGTATTGATGAAGCTGCTGTCTTCCATCAAGATGGAGTCAAGTGGGATTTAATCCAAATGGGGACCATCACCTTTCCCTGTGGACTTCGACACCCAAGGTCATTGGTGCTCAGAGTTGTCAGGTTAGTTAACCATCACCTGACACTCTGCGTTGAGTCACTGACTGTATGGTCTACTCTATTATTATACAGCAGGATAACTTGGCCAGACTCACTCTCTTAACCTGAGCAGTATAAAGGTTCTCCATGGAGAGCAGGTTGACTGTAATTATTCTTTCTGCAGCTCATACTATCCATTGGAGTGTGTTCCAATCCTGTTTGGTTGCTGCACCAAACCAAACAGTTAAGTGCAAAGAAGAGATTTAATGATTCCTTTATAAAACTGTATTAGTAGATCCTTAAGCAGGATGAACTTCCTGAGCTGTTGGAGAAAGTATTTTCTCTGTTGTGCCCCCTTGATGAGGGTACTATTATTGACCATCCATGTCATGTTGTGGGAGATTATAGAACCCCAAACATGAAAGACTCCATTGCCAAATAACAGAAAATTTTGGAGATCACTTGTTTGTAGGGATGCATCAGAGGTGACTTGACTGCATCTAACAATGACACAATTAAAGTCTCACAAATAAGATTCTCTAGGGATAATCTCAAAACTTAAGGACACTGGGGCTTTGGGGGAGGGAGCTACACCCTCTAGAAGTGCCTTTGCAAGCAGTTTTTAAGATGTAAACATAATGTATACGTTAACTCAAGACTTTTAATGAGTCCTTTATTGAATATGTCAGGAGCCAATCTGACCTGGACCAAACATGGAAAATGCTGCTTTTTGGGTTGTTTTTACAAAGCACCACAGCCAACATGGCCATGCATGAGCAGAACAACTATAATCAAAGGCTTAATAAAGCAAAGGAACGTTCAGCCTGTTCTGGTAATTTCTTGGACTAAGGATGAGAAGCATAAGGTTGTGCAGGTAACACACTGAACTTGACGACTGGAAGGTCAGCAGGTCAGCAGTTCAAGACCTGAGTGCTGCATGATGGAGCAAGCTCCTGTCTCTGTCCCAGCTCCTGCCAACCTAGCAGTTCAAAAGCAAGAAATTGCAAATAGATAAATAGGGACCACTTAGGTGGGAAGCTAAATAGTGTTCCGTGCACTCAGGTGTCTAGTCATATCTGTCACATGTCCACAGAAATGTCTGCAGACACAGACAGCACTAGCTCTTTGGCTATAAAGAGAGATGAGCACCGAGCCTTAGAGTTGGATACAACTAGCTTTCGAGCAAGGGCAACCTTTACCTTTGCCTAAGACTGATGGAAAGAGAGTTGGGCAACTGGAGAGTTCACAGATTTGCAACCCTTTGGGCTGCCCCGTTATCTGAATGACTGTCTTTCCTCCCATTCAAAACATTTAGTTACTGATCTTGATATACAATTCTTCAAGGAACACAAGTATTGTTTTTCACTTACTACAGAGGAATTGAGGTTTTTTTTTCTCACTAGGAAGCTTCTCCAAGCAGCAGCATAGAGTGAAAAAAAATAATTGACTCGGCAAACAGATGGCAGCTAAGCAAGAAACTGGCTGCTCCAACCCTTGGCTTCTAGACAAGGAAACAGGAGCAGCATGTCAACTGGTGGGGTGCATTTTAGTAGCAATGAATGGAAATAATAAGTCTTTCCATTGTTCTCCAAAGACTGAAAAATTAGATTTGGAAGTAGAGGATCCATGCTGTTGGGATTGAGATAAAAGCAGGGCATGCTCTCGCAGTAAGCTCAGGATCAGTGGAGGCTAGTGAGTATAATTTCACAGGGAAGACAGTGAATTCACTCATGGTTTTAGCCCAAAGTTTGGTACCTTCCCCCATTCAGTATCTTGAATGGCGTCTGCAAAATATGGACTGAAACCCAGCATAGATTCACCACCAACCTCTACCAACTCGGATTGAAGAAATAAATTTCCAGGGTCCCAATTCACACGGGTAGCATCTACACATAGCATATGTTCAGACTCAAAGTGTTCTACATGAAGGGCAAGGAAAAGAGCAGGACTAGGGCACTTGTTCTACTGATGATGCCCAAAAACATATCATGCTTGAATAGAATTTCATAACGCTTCCTGTCAACTATCTCCTGCTCCTTCAAAAAGGATATACCAGTGCTGGTGAACCTTTTAGAGAATCAGTGCCTAAACAGAGGGAGTGGGGTGAAATCTGTGCTGGGGGTAGGGAGGAAGTGCTCCCATTGGGCTGCTGGGCAGAGGGGTGGGGTGAACTTACGCTGGGGTTGGAGGAAGCACTCCTATTGGGGTATGGGCAGAGTGGTGGGGAAAACTATGTGCTGGTGACGGCATGTGTGTCCACATAGAGAGCTCTGAGTGCCCCCTTCGGCCCATGTGCCATAGGTTCACCACCACTGGCATATACAATAATAAAAGGAATGGCATGAAAGGCATTTGAAAATAAGGAGACAGAGGATGTCTTACCGCATGACAAAGTCTGCTTGGTCTATTTGTCTACCGCAGTTGCTGTTCTTCAGAATTCCACCATTTCCGACTACAGAGCACTTCCGCAATGGCAGCTGGAATGGGGTTGCCTGAAAACAGGACATAAGGACCATTTTTTAAAACAACAAGTCATGCAGGACCATTATGCAAGGGACAAATAGACTTGGGAATTTTCAGTGAAAGGCTTGGATAGCACAATGGAACAAACAAATGGTGGTTAGGGGGAACAGGGGAGAATTGGGCTACGCCTACGAGTGAATGATGAAAGCCTTTGTCATTCCTTATGAAATCATCAACCACATTCACGCTTGTTTAACCCAAAATGACTAGGCTGCACCCAAATAACCATCATCACCCACAGAATGACTAGTGCCCTGGTGGTGCAGTGGTTAAACTGCTGTACTGAAGTCAAAGCGTTGTAACTTTGATCCTGACAGGGTGCAATGCTAACATCCTTCCATCCTTCCAAGGTTGGTAAAAGGAGTTGCCAGCACAGGCTTCCTCAACCTTGGCCCTCCAGCTGTTCTTGGGACTTCAATTCCCAGAAGCCCAAGTCAGCATTCCTGCTGATCAGGAAATGAAGTTCAAGAAGTTCAAGAACAGCTGGAGGGCCATGGTTGAGGAAGCCTGCTCCAGTACAGTAATACCTCGGATAACGACTGCATCAGATAATGCTAAAATTGGATAACGTTGCAAAATTTCTACAGAAATTTTGCATCGGGTAGCAATCTGTTAGCGTTATACGATGCAGTCGTTTCGTAGCAGCAGGGTGGCTGGAAAGCTGAATGGGGTTCTCCATTCAGCTTCCCAGCTACCCTGCAGCTGTGGAGGCAGGGGTGGGGGGGCTGGAAAGCTGACAGGGGGCTCCCCCATCAGCTTCCCCAGCCACGAAGACATGGCCGGGTGGCTAGGGAAGCAGACGGGGAGTCCCCGTCAGCTTCCCCAGCCACCCTGCAGCTGTAGATCGGGTCCTCTGATTTCCCTGAAGCAGGCAGGGGGCTCAGAGAGCCCGAAATGGGTATAAAAACCTCCTTTTTTTACCCCCCCCTGCCTGCTCCAAGGAGATCAGAGGACCCGATCCAAGCTGTTTCTGGGCTTCCCCGATGTCCCCGGCCAGTGGATCAAGCCAAAATGTCAGGGTTCGAACCCTGACATTTTGGCTTACTCCACTGGCCGGGGACGTCGGGGAAGCCCAGAAACAGCTTGCACTGGGTCCTCTGACCTGCCCAGAGCTGGCGGAGGGGGATCAGAGAGCCCAAAATGCATGAAAAAAGGATGTTTTTTTCACCCATTTCGGGCTCTCTGACCCCCCTGCTGGCTCGAGGGGTCAGGGGACCCGATTCAAGCTGTTTCCAAAGCTCCCTCACCTCCCTGGAGGCTGCAGCAAGCCAAAACGTCGGGATTCAAATGCCGACGTTCTGGCTTGTTGCAGCCTCCAGGGAAACAGGGCTTTTTAAACGCTGTGTGATCAATGCATCCCACAACGTTAAAAACCAGATAACTACGAGACTAGTGTATGTTGGAGCCAAAATGCTAATTACCTTGTGAGCCACCCAGAGAGTGCACTAAGTAGAGTGGTATGTAAGTGTAATTGCTATTTCTCTGTTGCAGTTGGAAGCTTTTTGGCTGTCTAAGATTTCAATTCTCTGTTTTAACCACATTTCCAATGTTTAGTCTCCTCAATTGTGGTATGTTTAACCCACAATTGGATGTACTCTGGTAGCAGCAATCATGTGTTGCCGGCTAATCTTTCTCACATTAGGTCAGGCCAAGGGAACTGCAGAATGGACTAACCAAAAGGTGGCTTCATTTTATCAGTTTTACATCTGGCGTAGACATGGAAGACCAATTGTGCTTTCAATTCTGAATTACTCAGAAGGGCCCCAATCTTGCTGTTGGCATCAGAAGGTGGAAAGCCTTCCTTCCATGAACCTTCTTATGGCAGCTAACCTTAGAATTCTTTAAATTGTGTTGGGACAAAATTATAGCTCACTTACCTCCCCACTCTGAAATGATATTTCTAAACAGCATTTAGGCTCAAAACCATTCTCAATAAGACTTCCAATGACCCAGTGTCAATGTATATTATTGAATACAGGGGTAACCACATGTCATTGAAATAGAAATGTAGGAGGCTTGTGTTGTTGTTGTTTTTATAAATTAAAATGGAGATTTCTGAGTGTCGTTCACTGAAGTGATGCATTCTTTGTTGTTACTAGGCAAGAAATGTGTAGACAAAGCCAAACCTTGTGCTGTGAGAGAAACGAAACCTAAATTTTGATGGACATGGATTACTGTGTAGTGATGGGCTGGAATCCTTCTAGAGGAAGAGCCAAGAGGGTAGAACTTGTTGGAGGAAATAAAAAGGAAGGGAGGAGAGATGATGCCTTTTGCTCTTTGTCTTTTCATCATGCTTCGTTAGTAGTTTTTTGGAAGTGCTTAGAACTCAGCAATCATGCAATCTTTTAAACTTGAGAGGGGGAAGCCAGTGATGGGCAGCATCAGGCTCGCACCAGTCCGCCAGAACCGGTAGTAACTTTCCCTGTTGTCCTGGAGAACCGGTAGTGGCTTTTTGGGGGGGGGGGGGAACCACCTTGGGGGCTTACCTTTTCACTGGTTTTCCCACTGCGCATGCGTGCCAAGCGCTTGGTGTGCATGCGTGCCTACACCGCTTGGCACGCATGCATGGCCTCCTTGTTGTTCTCCCAAGTGGGGAGGAGGAAGAGAAGCTGTTAGCCTGAAGCTCCCTATAGCCTGCTCCTCAGGGTAAGTTACTCACCTTTGGGTGTGGGGTGGGTGGGTGTATTTTAAACTGTATTTAATGTGTATTTATTTTTAATGTGTATTTTTATGTGTTTTTAATTTGTATTTTATGTGTTTTATGTCTATTTAATGTGTATTTATTTTAATGTGTATTTTGTGTTTTTATGTGTATTTTTATGTCTATTTAATTTGTATTTTTATGTGTACTTATTTTTATGGGTTTTTTTATGTTGGCTCTGCCCACATCATTGGCTCCGCCCATGTCATTATGTTTGCTCCGCCCATGACATCATGATGCTGGCTCTGCCCATAATGCTGGCTCCGCCCACAGTGTGGTAGTAAAATTTTTGGCTGCCCACCACTGGATTTAAGTATGTTAATAATGAACATGTTTTCGTGAAGCTGAGGTAAATTTAGTCTGTGGGTGTGTTTCTAGCAGTGACTGGCCAGGTAAATCCAAATATTCACAGTGTAGTGATAAAATGAGAGTTGAATATTGTGGAAAGGAGCACAGTTTGCTTGTTGGAAGTCTTTTCCTGGCAAATGCCACTTATTTTGATGAATAGTTGTGAATAACCTGTGTGTTAGAGATGACGCAAAGCAAATCGGCAAGGCCATGGCTATTTATCTTGCAGCTTTGTTTTTACTGTCATCGTGTGTAAATAAACTCTCCCTTGCAAAAACAACAACAACCTCTTTTCAGAGATTTGCTGGAGCAGTTCCAGATTTATTTATTTTTAAAAGAGAGAATAAGAGAAATCTATATATATATTCTGTTTAACCCACTACTACACAAATGCACTCAAGGCACTAAGCTACAAAACATTTCAGCATTGTTGGATTATTTTTACAATCAATATGGAAGGGAACACAATTTCTCCTCCTCACGATGATGAATTAGTAAACATAGTTTCCTCCCCTGTAATTTCATTTAGCACAGGCATAAAGGTTTTATGACCAAAACCACCCACTTGTCCAAGACAGAATGCATGCTTCACCTTTACAGCTGTGGCTTTGTGAACTGTGGAATAATAAATTGTCATGGCATACCTGGTATCCAGGAAATTAACAAGAGGTTTTGTATTTGCTGGTAGAAATCCTTTTTCAATCTTTTTTTTTTTTAATCGTGACTGCTTCCATTTTTCACAAGTCTTAATGAGGCAGGCATCCATTAAAGATCTTACCATTGCCATATACAGTAATCGCAATGGGACCACATAAATTATTTAACAATAAAGTACAGTCATACCTCGCTTAAAGAGCATAATGCGTTCCACAGGATTGCTCTTTAGCGAGTTTGCTCTTTAAGCGAAACACCATTGTAAATGACCAATTGTGGGAGGGATTGCGAACCCCGATTTATTTGTTAAGCGAGTTTTTGGTTGGTTTTATTTGTTAAGTGAAGCGAACATTCAGAGAAAATTCTGCTCTTTAAGCAAGTTACTCTTTAAGTGAGGCGCTCTTTATGTGAGGTTTGACTGTACATCATTGGGGAGTTCTTAACACACCCATCCATTTATTTTCCCCATTAATTCCTTTCCACATACTGTACATATATACAGTAATACCGCGTATAACGCGAGTATCATATAGCGCTAAAACCGTATAACGTGACAAGATTTTCGGAAAAATCTTGTATCAAATAACGCAATTTTAACGTTATATGGAACAAGTGTGTGCGGGGGGGAGTTGCATTGGGTAGAGCATCCACCCAATCCACCACCACCCCACCACCCAGTGCCCGTCCGCCGCCCGAAGTTCGGAAAGGGGCAAGATCCTTACCCTTTCCGGACCTCGGGCAGCTTGGAGGACAGCGCGGCTCTGCAGGGGTTAGCCGGGCATCCGAGGGATTCCCTCAGATGCCCGGCTAACTCCCACAGAGCCGCGCGTGCATGTCTGAAGTCTGGAAGGGTAAGGATCTTACCTTTACCCTTTCCGGACCTCGGGCGGCTTGGAGGACAGCGCGGCTCTGCGGGGGTTAGCCGGGCATCTGAGGGATTCCCTCAGATGCCCAGCTAGCCCCCGCAGAGCCACGCGTGCACGTCTGAGGTCCGGAAGGGTAAGGATCTTACTCTTATCCTTTCCGGACCTCGGGCGGCTTGGAGGGCAGCGCGGCTCTGCGGGGGTTAGCCGGGCATCTGAGGGATTCCCTCAGATGCCCAGCTAACCCCCGCAGAGCCGCGCGTGCACGTCCGAGGTCCGGAAGGGTAAGGATCTTACCTTTACCCTTTCCGGACCTCGGGTGGCTTGGAGGGCAGCGCGGCCCTGTGGGGGTTAGCCGGGCATCCGAGGAATTCCCTCGGATGCCCAGCTAACCCCCGCAGAGCCACGCGTGCACGTCCGACGTCCGGAAAGGAGTATCCCTTCGGAACCGCGGGCATGCACGCACGGTGCAGCGGTGAGGGGAGGATGCGAAGGACCTTACCGCATCCTCCTGTCACCGCCGCCGCACCGCAGAAGCCTCCAAGTCGCCCGAGGCTGCAAAAGGGTAAAGATCCTTACACTTTTGCAACTTCGGGCGTGTGCGCGCGTGTCGTTCGGGGTTAGGGCAGGAGACGGGGGTCTTTCCCGTACCTTGCCCTAACCCCGAACGACACGCGATCGCCTGCCTACCCGGGGGGGGGGGAGGGAATGCCGAGCCTTGCCTCGGCGTGGTTTGTCCCTGACGTCAGGGCTTTTTTTTAGCATTGTTCGATCAATGTATCGAACAACGTTAAAAACCGAACAACGTTATGACTTGTGGAACCATGTCATCACGTTGTTCGGGGTTCTATTGTATAAGGTTTCTGCATGGAGGTGGTTTTTTTAAACAAGGAATCTAAAACCATGCCCTGTTCTGCGTCTTATCTCAGACAGTCTAATTCTGAAACCTCCCCTCCCCTTAATCCTGTGTTGGAAAGCCCTTCAAAGTCTGCAGATGCTTAAATTTACAGCAAAAGTTTAAAATGCAGTCAAATTCAGTTAAGTGTATGAGTTTTTTTTTTAAAAAAAAAAACTCATGGTTTGACATTTCACATGTGCTGAAATCCTGTTGCTTCATGCAATAAATTGCAACTAGACTAGACCCAACTGAATCAATGGAGTTTAACTTGCCAGATTATAGTATGATAAGCAACAGGGTTTCAGCCACTGAGTGTTATCTGTATTTACGTAAGTTTTAAGATGCAAGACAATTGTGTCCTTAAGAAGTCACAGGAGTTGCTGTAACACTACAGTGGAACCTCAGATAACGTTTGCCTTGGATAACGCTAAAATTGGACAACGTTGGGGAATTTGAGGCAAAAATTTTGCCTCAAATCTTCCAACATTGATCTCTGCCTCAAAGCCCGTAGGCAGAGATCTCCGCTCAGAGCTGCTGTTTGGTGCCAAACAAGGTGATCCTAGCGTAGGACTGCCAGTTTGTTTGGGGAGAAAAGGTGCTCTTTGTCCCAAACAAGCAGGTGATCCCAGCATGGGACTACCCATTTGTTTGAGGACAGAATGCGCTCTTCGCCCCAAACAAAAAGGCGGTCCCAGTGTGCAATCGCTGGTTTGATTGGGGGGAGGGCACGCACTCCAGTTGTTCCCCTAACCAAACTGGTGCTCTGATACTCACAGCACTGGTTTGGTGGTGGTGGTGGAAGACTGGGCCCGCATGTCCTCATCCCAACCAAACCAGCGCTTGGCTCAATCCGCTTGCCTCTTTGGAAAGGGCAGCAGGGATTCCACGCATGGAATATCCACTGCCCTTTCCAAAGAGGCAGGCGGATCAACCCCCTATTCCCTTCAGAAAGGGAACAGGGCTTTTTTAAAACGTTGTGCAATCAATGCATCGCACAACGTTAAAAACCGGATAATGCTAAGACTTGTGGAATCAAGTCTTAGCATTATCTGAGGTACTAGTGTATTTAGAAGTGCATTGCTGGCTCTTTAGCTTTGAAACAGATGAGCATGAACCCTAGAGCCGGATACGACTGGCTTTTGAGCAAGGGAAACCTTTACATTTGTGTGTTCCTTGGAAAAGACAAAGGAGTTTTGTTGTCATGGTTGATGAATATCCCTGCTACTCTTTATTCTGATCACGTTATAGATGTAATTGTGTTATGATGATCATTTACCATCCTGGAAAGAATAAGTTAGCATCTTAGTCACTGGCAAAACATTTTGTAAAGGAAACAGCTTGTTAAATGTCTCAGAACATATTTATATCCTCTGTTTTAACCATGCGAGGCAAGGAAGCATCTCAGCTGCTGAACAGCCTTTGTTGTGAAAGCATAAATATTATTTACATTTTTCATGCAATATTGCCTATTTCCGTTGGAAAAACACTTGTTAAGTGAAAGTGTAAGTGTGCTCTAGATTGTAAAATGGAATGTCACAGAAAGTTTGAGTGTGAATGAAGGAAATTTCCATTCCATCAGCGCCATAAACTAATGAGGTCAATTTAGACGAAGCCTTCTTTCTAACAGCCATAGTCACAGCTCACAATGGGGATAATAACAATATTTTTGTGATTTCCCCCCTCCCTGCCAAGGTGGCTAATGATGTCATCAGTAGAAGTCCTGATTTTGCAGAGGCTGTGATCCACTCCAGGTTTTAGTATGAACTTTACAGGAATCATCTAAGGTTCCAAATTAGTTCAGCTTCATTTATGTTTGGACTGAAATCCACAGCAAATTTACTGAAATCTGCCTCCCCCAAATCAAGCTCACTAGTCTTGAATTTGGATTTTAGATTTCATTGGTCCATGTGGTATCTTGCTTCCATTACTCCTGAATAGAGCCTTGGCCTACAAGTTGGTGGGAACACACCTGAACTGATGCCCTGAGGCTAAGCAACCCAGGATTTTAGCCTGCCTTCTTACAGATCCTGACCTAAGTCAGGCAGATAGAAAGGTAGTGGATAGACAAAATAAATAACTCCAAGCTTACTGTCTTTCAAAAATATATATTTTGTAGCAAAAACAGGTTGGCAAATGAAGCATCTTTAGTTCACAAAGCACACTGAAAAACAATGAAAAATTTTCTGTGCTTGAAAGCCTCAAAGGGCTTCCCCCAGTGGTGGGTTGTCAATTTTTTTACTACCACACTGTGGGCGGAGTCAATGTTGTGGGCGGAGCCAATGTCATGATGTCATGGGTGGAGCCAACATCATTACATCATGATGTTGTGGGCGGCGCCAAAGTAAAAAATTAAATAATAATAATAAAATTAAATTAAAATTAAAAAATGGATCAGTGGGGCGGGGGGGGGGGTTGGGAGAAGCCACGCGGCTTCTCCCAGAACCCTCCTTAAGCCTCACCGATGGATCTGTGAGGAGGGGGTGGTGGTTTCCGGGACCAAGCCATCCACGCGCGCGGCTTCCTTCCCAACCTCCCATCAGCCTCACCAATGCATTGGTGAGGCTGACAGGGGGTTCCGGGACCAAGCCGCGCACACGCGCGGCTTCCCTTCACATTCCTCCGTCAGCCTCACTGATGCATCACAAATGTTACACAAAGGTTACACAAACATACTGTATTTGCCAGCATATAAGGTGCATTATTACCAAAATAGCCCACTATAGGCCACTATATACAGTACAAGACACACTCCATTTTCCCAGTGTATTTTAAGAGGGGGGGAGTGGGTATTATAAACCAGCAAATAGGGTGAAAAGGATTCTTATTTCAAATTCAGAGCCCATCCTTCCAAGGTTAGTAAGATGAGTACCCAGCAAGTTTGGGGGAAAATGTTAATTACAGTACTCTGTGAACTACCCAGAGAGTGCACCAAGCACTATGGTGTGGTATATAAGTGTAATTGCTATTACTATTCTGGGCAATAGGTTTCATTTTAGTTCGGTACGTGATCACTGCATGTTGCTAGTAAAATTACCAGCTGATCCTAAAATGTGCAAGACAGCAGTCACAGTACATATCTCCATTTCTTTTAAGCACAATACAACTGGCAAGGGAATCAAAATCCCAGCTGCAGAAGCACTCATGAGAACAAGGGCAGCCTCCACAGAGCTCAATTTAGTCCTTAGCCTGTCACATGCGGACCACGGCTGTACAGACTGTGGTGAAGGAACCTTCTGATAATTTCTTCATTACTTGTTCTTGCTAGGTCAAAGAGGTTGCCAACTGCAGCAAACCACAGCAACTGTGACAAGCACTGAAATCCAGCTGACAACTTGGAAACAGCACCAGACAAAGAATGAAAAGGTATTAATGAGGTGTTGCCATAACATCTGAAGTTATGGACCACAAAACGGTTTTGCAAAAGATTTCAGCACATCTGTAATTTCTCAGGGCTTTAGTTTCAGCCTGCATTTCACACCTCAGCAACTGTTTGGCAGCCTGCATTTGTTTAACTGAAATCGCAGCTTTGTCTGAGTTGAGAGAGGAAAAACTGGACTTCAACTCCCAGAATGTGGAAAAGGAATTCTTCCCGTCTCAGCAGGTCCAGCTGGCTCTGTCACAATCTTTCTAACTGACTACATGGTGAAATAAGATGATGGTATATTTCCATTGTTTGATTAGCTTGGAGAAGAGACAGATAAGAGAACCATCTTCAAATATCTGAAGGATTATCAATTGGGTGGGTAGAACATGACTGTCAAAGGCAATAAAAGGAATTCAAATTATAACAGAGGAGACCTGCCTAAACATCAGAAAGATTTTGAGATATTAAAAGCTTTTCAATGGTAGGATGATCTATGTCAGCTATCGCTATGCGTGCCCAGGCAAGGGATCGGAGTGGGGGTGGTGGATTGAGTCCAATCCACCACCCCCACTGTCGGGGCTTTTTTTTTTTTTTTGCATTATTCGATGAATGCATCGGACAACGCTAAAAATCGGATAACGTCATGACTTATGGAACCAAGTCATACCATTATCCGAGGTACTAGTGTATCTTCCTTCTGAATTTCATGTTATCAAATAATAACAGAAGATTTCCAGCCTGAGATGTATTATGAGATCCAGGGTGAATGGACACACCTATTCTGTAACTTTCCAACTACCTTCATCCCTCTCCCTAACTAGGAACATGCAATCTTTTTCTTTAAGCTGCTTCTACAGAAAGACAACCATCACAGGCACTAAACCTGTCACTAGCCCCAAAAAACTGGGAAGGTCTTTCAAATACCATGTGACCATTTTAGGGGGGAGGGGGTCAACCAAAAGTCATGGAGAGTCACAAGGGGGGAGGGGGGTTCAGCATGAAGTCACGTGACTCCAAAATTTTAACCCTCCAGCCAGGTGGAAGTTCGAGGGTGGGGTGGCAGGCGTCCTCAGGCTCAGGGTGGGACCGTCCTCTGCTCCTCGAGCCGGCGTGGTTTTTAAACCACTACCCCCGCCCCCGGGCCAGATGGGAGTCCAGGGGTGGGACGGCAGGCATCCTTAGGCTCTGGGTCGCCCATGCTTCTGGCATTTCTATTCTAATCAGGGGAAATGGAGAAACCATATGATTTGGGGGTAGGGAGGATGTCGTTCAAAGGTCACAGAAAGTCACAGGAGGGAGGGGGTATAAAAAAGTGGCCTATTTTAGGTCATGTGGTATTTGAAAGGCCCCATATCACCAGAGCAGATAAAAGATGTCATTTGATCTCCCTGTTAGCAAAATTGTCTCTTTCCAGCCATGCTTTTATTCTTCCTCCCACGATACAAATGTGTTCAATATCTCTTTGGTTCTTGTCTCCTTTTCAAAGGTTAGGACTCCATTTAATTATTTGCACAATAGAAGGAAGCCCCACTCTTCCTGTACAGTCTTGTAGGAAAAGTCAGCAGAAAAACAGGCGAAAGGAACTGCAGAATGAACTCCCCAAAAAGAGCCTTCATTTTTGCAGTTTAACGTCTGGCCTAGACACGGAAGAAGAAGAAGCTATTCATGTCAGACAGACAGGCATCATTTCTGCTTCTGTAGCCTCATGGATAGATTACTGTAATTGCTTCATGCAAGGCTGCCCTTAAGGACTCTTTAGAAGTTGCTGCTTCTTCTGCTGCTGCTGTATCCGAATCCAAATATCGGCAAACCTTGTGGCAATTAGCCATGAAGACTATCCTGAGAATATAATGCAGTGGCCTTTCATCTGCCTTCCGCACCACAGCATGACCCCCATACCACTGACCCAGTTCCATGAGTCACTTTCTGGTCCTGAGCCCTTTTTGGCACATAAAGTCCTCATCAGCCCCAAGCCAGTATTGATGAAGTTTCTGTCCCTCAGCAAGATAGGTTCAAGTGGGGACCATCACCCTTCCCTGTGGACTTCAGCACCCAAGGTAGTTAGTCCTCAGGGTGGTCAGCAGTGATGGGATGTAACAGGTTCTCACCAGTTCTCCAGAACCGGTAGCAACTTTTCCCAGTGTCCCGGAGAACCGGTAGCAGCTTTTGGGGGAACTACCTTCGGGGCTTACCTTTTCACTGGTTCCCCCACTGCACATGCCGCCAAGCACTTATGCATGGCCTCCTTGCTGTCCTCCCAAGCGGGGAGGAGGAAGAGAAGCTGCTAGCCTGAAGCTCCCTATAGCCTGCTCCCCAGGGTAAGTGTGGATGTGGTGTGTCTGTGTGTATTCTAATGTGTATTTAATACCTTTACCTATATTGATGTACTACCACAGTTCCTAAAAGGGCCTGGCGGCCTGGCTTGGGGTTTTTAAGCAAAGTCTTGCAGTTACCTCATCAATAAGCTACACCTATGCTGCTCCATTTGCTGTTCCAATTAGAGAACCCTTAAGGAGGTACAGCTGTTTTACATTTACATTAAGGCATATTATCCTAGAGAACTGGTACGATGACCATATCCATCTTGCAACATAGTGCTGCCCAGGCACTTATACTAACAGGTAAGTGATGGGTTTGTGTTGATTTATATTTGGGGTGGGGGGTGGGTGTATTTTAATATAATTTTTATTTTTTTATTTAATTTATTTATTGGTTTGTGTTGTGGGTGGGTGGGTTGAGGTGTATGTGTGTGTGCTTATTTTTATTTTATTTTTTCTTTGGCCCCACCCACATCATGACATCATGATGTTAGCTCCGCCCACACTGTGATGACATCACGGTGGGGTGGTAAAAATTTTGACATCCCACCACTGGTGGTCAGGTTAGTTAACTGCTGTCTGACACTCAGTGTTGAGTAGCTAGCAGTGTTGTCTACTAGATTACCATAGCAGGATAACCTGGCCAGACTGGTTATCCTGCTCCTGCTAAGGTAAAATGCAATCTTTTGACATGGGAGACACATAGTAACATATGGGAGGTGTCTATTATTTAGTTCCCTTTCTTTCATGGTTCACTTTGGCAGGTGTTCTTAAACACGTCATCCAAGATGAATGGATTTTATTTTCTTTTTCTTTTCTTTTTTTGCCTTCTTATCTATTGTATTTTGGTTACTATTATTCTGACACTAGCATTAATTCATTTGAGCAAATGTTGTACTGCACATTGCTACCATAATTCAATTCAAAAAGCAAAACAAAAATAACATCTCTTCAACTTTGAATTCATTTTTGGCACCTTCTTATATGCTTGACCCTATTTTGTTTATCCCATTCAGCAATGATGTCATTGACAGCAGGATTCCTCCAGGAAATGGCCAGCTAAATAAGAGCTCCCTCAATTTTGTTGAATTCACATATCTAGACATTTTCTCTCAGGCTGAGTTGTTTTGACAACAAGAGGAGGGAGTGAATAGCCAATTACCGTATATACTCGAATATAAATCGAGTTTTTAACCCCAAAAATGAGGTCCAAAAAGGGGACCTGGTCTATACACTGGTCAACAACCACAAAGTCTAAAATTAGGTTTTTTTAAAAAAGTTATTCGGCACTTTAAAAGTACGGTAAGTTTCTGGACTTCCGCGGCAAAAGAATCTGAGGTGCAATTACACAAATGGCCACAAGAGGGCAGAAATATCAATTTTCCATTAGAATACATTGAAAATCAAGTTTTCCTCTTCTGGTTTGTTTTCAATTAATTCCTATGAAAAACCGCAAAGGAAGAAAGAAGCTTTACAATGCAATCGTGTCCCTCTTCCAAAATGGTGTGGAAAAAGAAAGGATTTTACTTACCACATTCGTGCCTTTTTCCCTGCTCCATGTGCCCAAGATGGAGGGAGGAAACCATTCTCCTTCCTTGCAGGGGGAGCAAGAGGCTAGGCTAGAGCAATACTTCCTGCCTCAGTGCAACTGACCTGCCCACTCACTTTACCTGCAGCGCCACCAATGGTGGGTGGTGCAAGTACAGTTTTAAAAAAAAATCACTAAAATAATTAACATTACTGTATTTTAATGTATTTTAATTACTGAAACTCACTAGCAGCTGCTGCATTTACCACTCTCAGCTTATACTCGGGTCAATCTATTTTCCTGGGTTTCAAGATCAAAATTAGGTACCTTGGCTTATATTCGCGTATATAAGGTATGTCACCATATTCTTATTGAAAGAAACACAAGACACTGAATACAAAAAAAAAAAGCAAGCACATACATTGATAAAATAAAACTAGTGAAAAACCAGCCTGCTTGCAACTAGGAAAGATGTATAATTTTGCAAACTACAAACACATCCACATGTCAGGGGGTAGCGAGAATTATTTCTCCAGAAGGAAATATTGCTCTGATTAGATCAACTGAAATGCAATTTTTATTTTTTAAAAACCTCTTGCCATAGATCTGCTGAGCATTTCAAAGTGTGGCTTATTTTTATTCAAAAATCTTCAGAATATGTTCCAGAAAGGGAATGTTTTATCCTCCCAATCCCTCACTCAGTGCTGGGGAGGGTGACATTATTAAGTATCTGTCTCTAGCACAGAGCTTTGGAGTACTTAATCCTCTTTTTAAAATTGCAAAGTAAGGAAAGGGAACTGTGGATTCACTTTTTAGGATCAACAGGGTTTTATCTGATGGAAGGGGTATGAAATTCTGCTGCAGTAAAACACAGGGGAATTTGTTTAAAGAAAAAAGATAATGTAATAATTATACAGTGATATCCCTCAAGCCATCCCATTTGAGAATGCAGGATTAGAAGAAAGACTGGTAGTATTAACCTGTCAAAAGTTCACAAATGCATAGTCTATAACAGGTAGGGTCTTTCAGAGATTGTGTGCCACACCTGGAGACTAAGGGGAAGTGGACTAAGGGACGTCCGCAGGGAAGGGTGATGGTTCCCCAAGTGGATTAAATCCCACTTGAATCCATCTTGATGGAAGGCAGCAGCTTCATCAATACTGGCCAGGGGCTGAGGAGGACTTTGCATGTCAAAAGGGCTCAAAACCAGAAAGTGGCTCATGGAACTGGATCAGTGGTCTGGGGGTCATGCTGCAATGCAGAAGGCAGATGAAAGGCCATGGCATTATATTCCCAGAACAGTATTCATGGGTGATCACCATGAGATTCATCAATGAAGATTAGCCTGAAGATCTCCGTCTGGCTGTCAGGAGTGGGTGATCCAACTGGCCATCTGCAGAGCAGGAAAAAACTGCCTTTTCTTTTTAAAGGCCCACACTTTCTTATATTTTGTGATACTATCACAGATGTTCAGTAAGCAAAAAATGTGTTCTTTCTTTACCCATTATTTGTTGGGGCATTTGAAAAACATTACTCATGGTCTGAGCAGCTGGATGGTGCATGATTCATTTTGCAGCATTTAACTCCACCATATGGTGTGTAGAGCTTTCCCAGAAGACTCCCTGAAAAATTGCTGGTGGTCTGCTACCTCTCCTGCCATGAATTACACAGGATTTATTTTATTTTATTTCCTCCCTGGCCCCCAGCTATTTTCTTGGAGATGTCATAACATGACTGAGGATGCATTCTTATATAAATCCAGCCAGTGATGGCAAACTTTTTAGAGACCGAGTGCCCAAACTGCAACCCCAAACCCACTTATTTATCACAAAGTGTCAATACAGCAACAGGGGAGGGAGGAAATACTCCCATTGGTCTGGTGGACACAGGGGCAGGCCGAACTCTGTGCTGTGGGGAGAGAGGATGCAGTCCCATTGGACTGCTGGGCAAAACAAACTCTGTGCTGGGGCGACCGCACAGGTGCCCACAGAGAGGGCTCAGAGTGCCACCTCTGGCATGCATGCCACAGGTTTGCCACCACTGATCTAGGTAAAGGTCGCCCTTGCTTGAAAGCCAGCTGTATCTGACTCTAAGGTTTGGTGCTCATCTCTGTTTATAGCCAAAGAGCCAGTCCTGTGTGCGTCTGCAGATATTTCCATGGACATGTGGCAGGCATGACTAGACACTGGAGTGCACGGAACGCTGTCTGCCTTCCTATCGAAGTGATACCTATCTATCTACAGTAATACCTCACTTAACGAGCAAAATGCATTCCATGTGATTGCTCTTTAAGTGAGTTGCTCTTTAAGTGAAACACATTTCCCCATAGTTCCTTTGCATTGGAATCCAAAATTCCATTTGGGACCGCGGAAAAAAGCCCATTTTACACACACACACACCCCAAACTCCATTTAAATTGCCTCGGCGCTGCCTCCTGGGGTGGCTGGAGACTTTGAAAAGCCTGATCGGCTCATTTTTAAAATCTCCTGCTGCTCCCTGCATCACCCCCTTCTCTTTCTCCACCTGGGTCATTCCAGACGTAGTGACCCAGGTGGAGAAAGAGAAGGGGGTGATGCAGGGAGCAGCAGGAGAATTTAAAAACAAGCCGATCGGGCTTTCCAAAGTCTCCAGCCAGCCCGGGAGGCAGTGCCGACCAGAGCAATGTGCAAGCGTAGGCGGGAGAACTGTTCACTTTTCACCCCCTTCTCTTTCTCTGCCTTTCCACTAAGGCTGGAAAGGCGGAGAAAGAGAAGGGGGTGAAAAGCAAACCGTTCTCTCACCAGTGCTGGCGAATAAAGGCAGAAGAGAGCTTGTTTTCCAGTCTTATACCAAAGACTGGAAAGCAAGCTCTCTCCTGCCTTTATTCACCAGCACAGGCAAGAGAACTGTTCTCATTAGGTGAGTTTTTGCTCGTTCAACGAGACTGACCTTTTGGGGAAAATCCTGCTCGTTAAACGAGTTACTCGCTAAGCAAGATGCTTGTTATGTGAGCTATTACTGTATTAGCAATTTCTTGCTTTCAATCTGCTAGGTTGGCAGAAGCTGGGACAGGGATGGGAATTCACTCCCCTCATGCAGCACTTTGGTCTCAAAATGCTGACCTGCCAACATTCCAGTCATCGGGTTCAGCTTTTTAACCACTAAGCCACCACAGCTCCAGTATATAAATCTACCCAAAGGTAAGTGTAGAATGGCCACTCATGCCTTAGCCCCATAAGAAAGAAATTGATAATAGCACAGAATTCTGCCATTGCCACTATCCCAGCCATTATGTAGAAAAACCAGTCCTTTGCCTGTGTGTCAAAAGTGTTTTGTCGTTATTTATTTATTTGCCACAATTCATGTAACAATGTTGGCAGGACAGGACGTTCCACGCAGTGGAAGCTCAACAACATGCTGGCTGGTAAAATAATTGCCCATCATCAAGCTGATTCCATTTTATAGTAATCCTATCCAGAGTTTTCTAGGTAGAGAATATACAGAAGTGGTTTGCCATTCCCTTCTCCTAAGGGTGCCCTGGGTTTGTTCAGTAAAGGCAACACAAACTGGCTATTCTCCCACAAGGCACAGAGGGGAATCAAACTCCCAACCCACCTACACCACTGAGCTTACCTGCCAGCTTTTACCTTTAACCCAGGTAGCCATTTCCAACAGATGTCTGTCCCATGTAAATTAGAACTCATGGCTGCCTAGACAAATCCCTCTGAGTTGAACAGCCTTATGTTTTAATGGGTGTACAGTCTTGGTAGGTTTATGTAAAGCATATCAGAAAATAAACAAAACAAGAAGACAAGAATGTCGGGTCCCCTTAAAGACTACCTGCAGTATTTTAATGTTAGTTTTCATGGATCAAGACAGTTTTATCCACTCTGCAGCTATGAGATTGCTAATTGTTAAAATGGAAAATTGTGTGTGTAATATTATTTTTCACAGATCAAGTCCCCTTCATCAGACATAAGAGTGAGACTTCATAACATAGATTTCTACATACAATATCTGGTGCAGATTTACAAAATGGTTGGTTAGTATAACAGTTAAGTTTACACATCATTGTGGATTTTTACAACCAGTAACAACAGAAGATCAATTATTGGTACAGTCATACCTCGCATAAAGAGCACCTCGCTTAAAGAGTAACTCGCTTAAAGAGCAGAAATTTCTCTGAATGTTCGCTTCGCTTAACAAATAAAACCAACCAAAAACTCGCTTAACAAATAAATTGGGGTTTGCAATCCCTCCCACAATGGGTCCCTTACAATGGTGTTTCACTTAAAGAGCAAACTCGCTTAAAGAGCAAACATGTGGAATGCATTATGCTCTTTAAGTGAGGTACCACTGTATTCATATTTATTACTGTGAACTTGCCTTTGTTGAGTTGTAAATGGTTAGGAAGCAGATGCAAAATAAACATTGTGGCATTATTACACCTGCTAATGAGTTTATCTTTCAGAGCTAGCATCTATTGACAATACAGTAATACCTCGGATAACGTTTACCTCGGATAACGCTAAAATCACATAACGTTAAGTAATCTGGGGAGGAGAATTGGATCAAGTAACATTAAGGTCCTATGGGATGGATCGGATAACAACCGCTAAAGCCTGTGTGGTTACAATGTATCTCTATGGAGCTTTAACATTATCCGATCCATCCCATAGGATTTTAACATGGATCGGATAACACTAAAAATCAGATAACACCAAGACTTGTGGAAACAAGTCTTAGCGTTATCCGAGGTATTACTGTACTGTGTGAAAATTGACAATATAAAGCAGTGGTTTTTATAACTCTATCATGTTTTACATTTCGCTGATCACTCTGTAAAACATGGGTTCCCAACTTTTTCCAGCCAGGTGCCTGTTCCCATCACTGTGCTCAGCTGGGGGTGGGGGTGGAGGCATGGCTGCACCCACTACTTACATTTTCATCGTCGTCATCAGAAACGGTGGCGGCAAGAATCGCATAGGTTTTCTGGGTTCTTGCACAGTCTTCACCACTTCCCAAGGCGGTGGGAGACTTTTTGGAGTTTGTTGGCTCAGGTTTGGTTTTTTTCCATTACTTCTCCCCTGCGCTTCGGCAGCTAGAACCGTAGGCAACTTCCTGGTTCTGTGCTGGGATCCCAGGCACCGATGTAGGCTCTATTCATCACCGAAGTCCCCCCACCACTGGGTTCTAGTTGCTGAAGCACAGCAGGCAAGCAGAGGAAAATTCCCAAACCAGAGCGAACATGCTCCAAAAAGCCTACCGCTGCCCTGGGAAGCGGCACAGGCTGTGCAAAACCCTAGACAAACCATGCGATTCCCGCCACCATCATGGTAAATGACATACAGTATCACAGTTTCCTGTGGTGGCAGTAAGTCCTAGAGGTGCCCAGGTGGCTACCATGGGCCAGATTAATGATATACACAGACCGGATTAGGCCCATGAGCCAGGGGTTGAGAACCCCTGCTGTAAAAGAACCTGAGTTTCATCATGATAGAAACAAAAAGCTTTGTTTGCCAAAACAAATATTTATATGCTTTAGGTAAAGGTCGCCCTTGCTCAAAGACCAGTCATATCTGACTCTAGGGTTCAGTGCTCATTTCTGTTTATAGCCAAAAAGCCAGTGATGTCTGCATCTGGAGACATTTCTGTGGGCATGTGGCACACATGACTACACACCGGAGTGTACGGACCACTGTTTACCTTCTCACCTTCTCATGGTCCCTATGTATCTACTTGCAATTTCTTGGTTTCAAACTGCTAGGTTGGGAGGAGCTGGGACAAGGACGGATGCTCACTCTGTCATGCAGCACTCAGGTCTCAAACTGCCAACCTGCTGACCTTCCAGTTGTCAAGTTCAGCATCTTAACCACTGAGCCACCACAGTCCATAGTAAAGTTTTATGCTTTACAGGCATTTAATTATACTTATCACATCCAATGAAGCTTGAGCCATCCAGGTGGTGATGGATACTGACCCTCATCAGCTCCAGTTAACAGAGTAAATAACAGCAAGGGATGGTGCAATATGGAGTCTCTAGATCAGGGGTTCCTAACCTTTTTAAGCTGGGGGCCGGGTCACACTCTCTTAGTCAGCTTCAAGGGCCAGACGGCTATTTTGCCCTGCCTGCATGATGACCATTTTGTCCCAACAGCTTCAAAGGGATTGCCATATTGCTTCTCAAATGCCCTTGGACAGGTGGGGGGGCACATGAAATGGTGCCATGGGCTAGATCCAGCCCATGGGCCTTAAGTTGGAAACCCCTGCTCTAGATGGTCACAGATTCCCACCCCTGCCCTTCACAGTGCCTCTGGACATGCATCAGAGTGAATTCATGACAACAATATTTGTTGATAACAAGCCATGCATTCACAGCAGGGGGATTTTTTCTTTTCAGCAGGTGTTGGGCAGCTGCTCTGGAGAAAAAAACATGCAAAACGGGTTCATGGCAGATCTCATCTTGGTGCTTTGGGTTTTGACACGTCCCTTCTCTACTGGACATCTGCAACACTGGGAGCTTCATTCATTAAGCCAAAGCCAGGATGAGAGAGGCTGAATGCAAGCAGGGTCACGTAGTGGAAATAACAAAAGACACACAGCCTCCAGCTGCTTTGCAGCACTCTTGAAAGAAGGCCTACCTCAGGGATTCGCAACCAACAGCCTGTGGGCCAGACCTGGCCCATGGCACCACTTCATGTGGCCCACCACCCTTGTTCCTGCCGCTGCCACCACAAGCAGCAAAAGCACAGAAAATGCGTGAAATCTCACCAGTACTCATGAAATCTTGTGAGAATATGCACAAGAACTCATGAAAACTCGTGAGAATATACATGAGAACTCACGAAAATGCACGAGAATACGCACGGAACCACGTGACCAGCCTCCTCAGCTGTCTCAGGGGGAGTAGTCCGCCCTGCAGCCTGAAAACGTTGAGAACCCCTTGCCTAGCTCATCACAGAAGCACACATGAGAACTCAAGACTTCGGAGAAGATACTTCCTTGGATTCCATTTCCCAGAATCTCCCACCAATGGCTCCCACCATCATCCTGGCTGCTAAGTTCTTATTCTGCACAAAAGACTTAGAAGAGAGCAGAAAAATAGCCTCCCCAATATGGACAAAGAATGTTTCCTAAGTACAAGCAAGATTAGCCGTGAGATCCTTATTCAAATTGTTTTGTTATTCAGTCGCACAGTCAATTCTGGCCCTTTGCGACCCCATGGACCACTGTCCGCCAGGCACTCCTGTCCTCCACCATCCCCCTCAACTCGCTCAGCTCTGTGCCCATTGTGTCCACAATACCATCTAGCCATCTCATTTTTGGCCGCCCCCTTCTTCTTTTGCCCTCAACCTTTCCAAGCATCAAGGCTTTCTCAAGTGAGTCTTCTCTTCTCATTTGATGTCCGAAGTACTTTAGTTTCATCTTTATTATTTGCCCTTCTAAGGAGCAGTCAGGTTTGATTTCTTCTAAGATTGACCTATTTGTTCTCCTTGCTGTCCAGGGGACTCTCAAAACTTTCCTCCAACACCACATCTCAAAGGCATCTATTCTTCTGCGCTCAGCTTTCCTAATGGTCCAGCTCTCACAACCATACATTGCCACAGGGAATACCATTGCTTTGACTATAATTGCAGGAGGAAGGTGATTTTTTTTGCATTCTTTCCTAAGTATGTCTGCTAGAAAGAACCACCTTCATTTCCCAACACTTCTGCATATTTTTTATTAATTCTCCTTGCTCAAATTGAGATCTGATATCAGATTTAGGCCCCAATTATCATCATCATGGTCATCATCATCTCAGCTGAAAAGTCAGGACTTTCTGGTTGAATTTCACCTCTGCCATACACCCACTAGGTTGACTTGGGCATTTCACAAATTTCTGCCTTTCCCTCCCTCCATTGGAAATATGGCCTGTTAATCCTCTTCTTTACAAGGATATTGTAAAAAAAATGCAGCAAAGTGACATTGAAATCAATGAAAAAAATCCTGTTGTGTATTTACACTGGGATAAATTGGATCTGGCACTAGAATTGCTTACTTTAAATCAGGAATGCCCAAACTACTGCCCGAGAGCCAGATCCAGCCCTCAACGCCAATTCAGCCAGCCAGTGCCATCCTCGTCGCTCCAGGAAACAGAAGTAAAATACACCCATGCAGGCATGTTTTACTTCTGCTTCCAGGAGCGAGAAGGATGGCATAGGCTGGATGAATTGGTATAAAGGAGCCTCCCTGGCAGAGGGAGGCTCAAAGACGATGACGTGCAAAGATGCCACCACCGCCGCCGTGCCCTCCCAGCCCCCGTCACTGGCCAGGAGGTTAAAAAGGAGCCTCCCTGGCCGAGGGAGGCTTGAAGACAACAACGATGACGCTGCACAAAGACAACGACGACGCTGCACCCTCCCGGCCCCCGTCACCGGCCAGGAGGTTAAAAGGAGCCCCCCTGGCCGAGGGAGGCTCAAAGACGCCGCCAATGCTTTGTTGGACTCTCCCTCGGCCAGCCGGCTTCGAAGGGAGAGAAACCTTGGGGGTCTTGGGCGGCGATACAGGACCTTGTATTGTGGGAGTCTCTTTGTGGGAGTTGATAGTAAATTGTGATATTGTTTTTGTATACTATGGAAGCCGCCTAGAGTCAGGTTCGCTTGAGCAAGGTGGGGTATAAATTTGAAGAATAAAAAATAAATAAATCTGGCCCACGGGCAGTACTTTGGGCACTCTGGTTTAAGCAGAGAAAGTGGCAGCCTAAGTCTCATCCTGTTGCAAAACAGATTGCAAGGCGCATTTTACTTCCACTCCCGGTGGAACCACATGACTGGCCCACTGAACCATGTGACCGGCCTGCCGACCACGTAACCGGCCTGCAGCTCAAAAAGTTTTGGCACTTTTGCTTTAAATTAATAGAAAGCTTATTTATTCCCCTCCTTTCAGGTTCCAAGGTTCTCTGTTGCCCTGGCCAAACTTTTCCCAGTCTTGGTACAAGTGGAAGCCAGCATCAATATTTGAAAGACAATATCATCAGGTGAGAGTTTGCCTGTATGAAACTAATGGGGTTGAAGACCTAACCCACTACTTACTTGTTTGACCAACTTACAAAGACTTAAATTTTACTCTGTTCAAAGAGTTAGGTAAATAAATCCAATGAGTATTTCATAAACTTTTTACCAGGAGAGAGTTCACCATATATTTCTGAAAAGGTAGCCTCTTTTGTTTTTAGAGCACCATATATACTCAACTATAGGTCGTCCCGAATATAAGTCAAGCTACCTAATTTGGATCTCTAAAACTAGGGAAGTAGATTGACCCGAGTATAAGTCAGGGGTGGAAAATGCAGCAGCTGCTAGTGAGTTTCAATAATTAAAATACATGAAAATATGGTAAAAATAATTAATTTAGACATTTGTATGGGTTTGTTTTTGAGTTTTTACGATAGTGTTAGTGCTTTTTAAAAAATGTATGTTTGAATTTACACCACCTCTTTTTGGGATGCTTGGAGTCATTGATCCGAGTATAAGTCGAGTCCCTTTCTTGGACCTCCTTCTGGGAGCTAAAAAACTAGACTTATATTCGAGTATATACAGTAACAATTTTAAGGAGAAAATTAAGTTAAGTTAGAGGTTTGTTAGAGGTTTGTTAAAATGTTAGTTTTGGCTGAGCAAAGTATTTGTTCCTGGTCCTGTCAACCTAGCAGTTAAATATTTCCAGTGCTGGATCTAGTTTGCACCAGTGTAACTTCACCAAACTGGAATTTAGCCATGTAACCTCAGTTATGTAACTTAGGCCAAAATCACACCCACACTCTCAGTATGTTCTGTCTCACACAAACCTATTGTTTTCACTGCTCCAGATGTTTTGGGTGGAATTAATAGTATTTACATGACAGATAGCAATGAACAGAAAAACACATCAAAAACTGCAACCACAAACTGAAATAAGTTTTACAGGCAGTGGCATCTCACCCTCTCTCAGGCTGGAGGGATGGGATGTGCAAGAGAAGACATGGAAGGGAAGACATCCACTTCCAGAGAGGGGGAGCCTTTGCTAAGAAGTTGTGGGTTGGTGTCACAGCAGTGGAGCAGTATCAGTTTTAGTAACAGCTGGGAGACTCTCAGAAAACATCACAGCCTGTGCACCATTTGCATCTTCCACTATGTATTGCATTCTATGACATGCCATTACATTGCATTTTATGATTATCTTTCATTCTGGTTTAGATAAAGTTAAGTTTGTTACACACAGTCTGGCCAGGTTTCCCTGCTATGGTAATAAAGTAGACCATACTGCCAGCTACTCGAGTGTCAGGTAGTGGTTAATTAACCTGACAACCCTGAGGAATAACAGCCTTGGGTGCCAAAGTCCACAGGGAAGGGTGATGGCCCCAAGTGGATTAAATCCCACTTGAATCCATCTTGATGAAGGGCAACAGCTTCATCCATCCTGGGCTGGGGCTGAGGAAGACTTTGCATGCCAAAAGGGCTCAGGACCTAAAAGTGATTCACAGAACTGGAACAGTGATATGGGTGTCATGCTGTGATGTGGAAGGCAGATGAACGGCCACTGCATTATATTCTCAGGAAAGTCTTCATGGCTGATTGTCATGGTGATCGCCAATATTCAAATTCAGATACAGCACAAGAAAATGAAAGAAAGTTTGTTACAGCTCTTACGGTCTCCCTGCACTCTTTCAGATTTTAGTAGGTACAATCTAAAAACAGGAACTTCTTTAAAGTTTGCCTGGACCTAGTCTCATGCCTTGGAATGCCACAGAGTTACACCCACCCTAAACAGATTATGCCCCCACTGCAAAATAGCTCATTGTTGTAACACCCATTTTGTTGAGGGAGAACAGTTTGTGTTAGCCCTGTATTGAGTTCTGTTCATTAGCTAGTCTCCTGCCATGCTGGCTTTTTTCTATAGACTGATGACAAGCTGTGAAGTTAATTATAAGAGCAATCCAAACACTGAAGGCCTGCAATTCTAAGTATCAGCAACTCCCCAAAAGTCACCAATAAAACTCGAGGTCAATTGCATAAGGGGAAACAGGTTTAACCATTGCAACTAGAGGGACAAACCTGATATAATCAAATTTTCCAGAGCCTAAGTATGGCCACCTTCCTTGAATGGATGTCCAGTCTTAGTACCGTATCTATAAAAATACTAATCTCTGTTCTTTAATTTTAGACATCTAAGAAAAGCCCACCAGCACAGAAAAGTATTTCCAGAGTCTATGAGTAGTCCTGTAGGGAAGAAGAGGAAGTAGCGCTAGAATGGAGCAAGTTTGTCACAAACCTTTGGGAAAAGCGAGAAGGTCTCGTTGTCAACTGTGAAGGAGTACAGAAATTCTCCATCGTACCAGAGATTCTTTCCGACAGGAGAGTTCTCTTTCGTCAAGGCAAACAGTTGGACTGGGTCACAACAATCCTTTAGGAGCTTCCTAGAAAAAAGTTGGCAAAGAAAGAATAACAACTGAGTTGATGAAGCAATGGCCAGTAACTACCAAGTTTTGGAGGAAGGAATGTGCAAAACAATAAGCAAAAAGTTAGCAGGGGCTTCAACAAAATGTCGAAGGCTCCTATTGAAGACGACAGATGGCCCAAGGAAGGCCAGTAAGTGGCCATGGAATATGGGCTGAAAGTTCAGAAGAGAAACAGTAAATGGAAAGCTGTTGTGACAGGAAAGAATTATTCTGGAGAGATATTTCCAAGACCCCACGGGCACACCCATTTGTGCCAATGGCGCTTCTACTTGTACAAGAAGGTACTAGACCAGTGACAGCTAACCTTGACACTCCAGGTGTTCTTAGACTTCAATTCTCAGAGGCCCTGATCAGCAGAAGTGCTGACTTGGGCTTCTATTAGTTGAAGACTAATGACACCTGGAGTGCCAAGGTTGGCCATCACTGTACTAGACATTTCCTTGCATAACTTCTGCTCATTCTCAAATTGCTTTCATGAGCAAAACAAAGAAGGAAGATTCTGTTATATCTTCTGCAACTTCTAAATCTATGTGTGTCTTCACCAGTGGCTCTCACCATCAGTTCCAATTGCATCCCAGTTGAGGATGCTGACTCCAACCTTTGAAGGTGATGCATCTTTCCCAAGTCCCTAGAGCAGGGTTTCCCAACTTTTGGGTTTTGGACTTCAATTCCCAGAAGCCTAAGTCAATTCCCTAAAGCGCTGATCAGCCAATGTACTCACTTAGGCTTCTTGGAATTGAAGTCCAAAACCTGAAGTTTGGGAAACACTGACCTAGAGAGTTAGTGTGTAGTGAAGTGGATAGAGCAAAGGGCTAGGAGCGAGCAAGTCTGGGTTCAAGTCCCTGGTTATCAATGGAAACTCAGTGGGAAGTGACACTGATGAAATCACTCCTCAAATGTCTTACATATCTTGAAAGTCCTATGAGGTTCTGTAAATCAGCAGCAAGTGGCTAGCCCATAACACCAAATTAGTTACAGCTTGAGTATGAATTTACAGGAGGCCAAAATTATTGGAAGTTGTGGTTCAGCATCTCAGACAGAGTTGTAAAGTTTAGATCAGAAGTACAGGCACATTTTACTTCTGCTTCTGGGAGCGGCACAGGCAGGATGAATTGGTGTCAGGGGCTGGATCTGGCCCATGGGCCATAGTTTGGGCACCCTGCAGGGGCACATTTTACTTCCACTTCCAGGAGTGATGAGGATGGTGTGGGCCAAATGAATTGGCATCAGAGGCCAGATCCAACCCATGGGCTGCAGTTTGGGCACCCTGTATGGGTACATTTTACTTCCGCTTCCAGAAGCAACGAGGGTGACATGGGGAAGCTGAATTGGTTTCAGGGGCCAGATCCAGCCCATGGGTCGTAGTTTGGGCACCCCTGGTTTAAGCAGAGAAAATGGCAGCCTAAAATCTCATCCAGTTGCAAAACATAGCTGTTGCAAAACAGATTGCAAGCCGTGTTTACTTCCACTTCTGGTGGAAGGAACCACGTGGCTGGCCCACTGAACCATGTGACCGGCCCACAGCCTAAAAAGTTTGGGCACCCCTGCTAAAGAGAGCCCTTTTTCTTCAGTTCTGCTCTAGTCTAAAACAGCTCTTAATGGCCACATGCTGGAAACCCTGAGCAACCTTGCTGAGAACCTCCCAGATACCAGAGGACTTCTTCCGTCCCTTCCATCTACTGCTGGCATTGCTGGAGTATTTCTCCCCCAGCATCCCTGCAGTTCACCCCAGGGCCTTTTTCTTTGCCATTATCCCTAGCCCTTTGAAACAACCTTCCAGATTTATTTCAATCTACAGGAAATATGGTTGCCGAGCGGGAAGTCCTTCTTCTCCCCTTTCCTCTTTGTTTCCAGACTTCCTACTGCTGTGATAATCATTTTTAATATTCGCTGAAACTTGATTTCATTTTAAAGCGCCTGGAGCTGAATGTAACACACACCACAGCGGAAAACACAACAGTGAAAATGTCATTATTTTGAGCAATTTGCTTACAGGAAGAAAATACATTCATCTAAAATTACATTTAATTGTAACCAAGTAGAAAATAGTTACTATAACGTTGAATAAAGCCCTTATTCACAGAATCATATCCATGTCTACAGAATCACTAATCCAGCACAATCCAATAGGACTAGATGGACATCAGCTGGAACCAAACTTGTAGGGCTAGAAGTGCTGGAATGTTTTAATTATCACAGATGATGGCATGATCTCCTGACTCTTCCAAGTATCTCTGTTCCCTCTGAACTTTGTTACAACTCTTGGGTTACAACTCTTGGGGTAAAGTACAGGTGGCTTTCCTTGGAGTAGAGGTAGAGCTTTTGAAGTTTCAGATTGAACAAGAAACGTCATTCTACATTTCGGCTGGCCAAACACATGGAGAGCTCTCCAGGGTACTGACTATTGAAATATAGTACAGTATTATGACAACCTTGCCATCATTTACATTGAGCTGATTCAGGATGATTTGTAGTTCAACAGTCAGTGGTGGGCAGGAACAGGTTTGCACACACCCCGGAGGAGTGGGTAGCAAAACTGGGTGGCCTCTGAGCAGGGGGGTGGCAAAATTGGGTGGCCTTTGGGCCGGGGGAGAAAGCAAAATTGGGTGACCACACCCACCTCCCTGCCCTGCCCTATCAGGTTTTGCCCCTGCAAGTGGTTCAAGGTCTCCCTTGCTTAAAAGCCAGTCATATCCGACTCTAGGGTGTAGTGCTCATCTCTATTTACAGCCAAAGAGCCAGTGCTGCCTGTGTTTGCGGATGTATACATGGCCATATAGCAGGCATGACTAGATCGCCCATGACATAGGCTCCGCCCATGACGCAGGATCCACCCATGGTGTGGTAGCGAATTTTTTTGTTGCCCACCATCATCAACAGTAGAGCATTTACTTGCAGTGAGAAAGGTCCAATCCAGGAAATAGGGGCATATAAACATATGTGGTGCCTCAGGGCTCGGTGCTCTCACCTCTCTTATTTAACATCTACATGAAACTGCAGGGTAAAATCATCCATTCCCACGGGGTGAGGTATCATCAATATGCAGATGATACTCAACTGTATATCTCAGCCCGTGGGGACCCAAGCGATGCAGTGGAAGTTCTTTCCAGGTGCCTGGAGGCTGTGAGGGTCTGGATGGGGGACAACAGGCTACAGCTGAATCCTGACAAGACTGAGTGGCTGTGGGTCAGGGGTCCTGCACTATCTCGGGAGTTACCATCTTTGGTTCTGGATGGGGCGGTCTTGCCCCAAACAGACCCGGTGCATAATCTGGGGGTTCTCCTGGACTCATGACTACTGCTCGAGGATCAGGTGGCAGTTGTGGCCAGAAGGGCCTTTGCACAACTTCGTGTTGTGCACCAGTTACGCCTGCTCCTAGATCAGGACTCCTTGCTCATGATCACCCATGCTTTGGTCATCACCAGACTAGATTATTGTAATGCGCTCTACATGGGGCTGCCCTTGGTGACCATTCAGAGGCTGCAGCTGGTACAGAATGCAGCTGCCCTGGTCATGATGGGGTGTGGGTGTTATGTTCATGCTTCACCACTGCTCCAGGAGCTGCACTGGCTCCCAGTATGCCTCCAAGTGCAATTCAAGGTGCTGGTTATTACCTTTAAAGCCCCACATGGTAGTGAGCCAGGAAACTGAAGAGACTGTATCACCCCAAGAACATCTGTCCGTCCCACCAGAGCGGACCGGATAGGCTCTCTGGTTATACCATCTGTGAGAGGCCCACCTCTCTGGCACCAGAAGGAGGGCCTTCTCTGTGTTCGTTCTGGCCCTATGGAACCTCCTGCCAACTGACCTACGTCTCCAGACAGAGCTGCTCTCCTTTAGGAAGAGTGTAAAAACTTGGCTGGCGGGGCAGTTATGGGACACTGGTGGCACAATGTCCCTGTCATAGAAGGGGCCCCTTTTTAAAAGGTGCTTTTTCTGTTAGCTTTGTACCCACTTGATTGAGTTTTAGTACACTTAAAATGGCAATTCTGGATCTGGGGGAGAAAGAAGAATTCAAAACAATTGAACCACATGGAATTGCAAAAATGAAAGTGAATATGTGACTGCCATCCATTGCTGTAAGATCATGGGCTGGAATCCCTAAGGAGGAGGGCCAGAGGTGTAACCCAGTGACGCAGACACAGCATTTCCCATCCCTGGAGTAATGTACATTAAAAGGTCCCAGTGCTCACTATGAGTTACACTAGGTGAAAACAGGATTTTGCCCTTTCATTTTATATACAGTATTGCAATATTTTTGACTTTCAGCCTTTGCTTCTCAGCTATCAAAAGCTTAAATAGTAGTGCAGCTCTCTGTAATAACCTCTATAATCACAGTTTTGCTTATGGGAATCTAACCATTTTTAACTCCATAAATACACCAAAGAGTACAATTTTATATACAATCTAAATTATGAATGAAGCATTTAAGCTTGACAGGAAAAGAAATATTTGGGTTTTTTAGAAGTATTATTTTTGGGTACACAGAAAGAACCTCCTCGAAGATTGTGGTATTTTTTAACAATCAGGCTTACGGCCACCTTGTGATGGCTAACCTTTCTCACACTATGTTGTGTGAAAGGAACTATGGAATGAATTCTCCAAAAGGTGGCTTCATTTTGGCAGTTTCACGTCTGGCCCAGATATGGAAGAACTCTTATTTCCTTCTTAGACTTTAAACCTTCAAGAAATGTCTACATCTCTACCAAGCTCGAGCTTGAGAGGCTGGTGGCTCAAACTGGGACATTCTGAATACCTTCAGGCCGCTGCCTCCAGCCCAAATTTTGGTGCTATGTAAAAAAGAAGCAAATTGGGTTATTGCTTTGAATTAATTCTATCTTGCGCAATCCAGCCTTGGAAACAGTGTTGTCTGCTATGGTTATCTTAGAAATATTCTTCACAGAAGCTGAAAATGCAAGCAGGAAGTCTGGTGGAAACCCCGAGCCAGTCTTAGGTCTGACTGACTCAAGCAATCAGCAGCCTAACTGCAGATTTACCTTGAAAAGCACTGCCAGTGTAATCCCCATTATGTAACGGGTAGACGAAAGAGAAACTGACAGATGGGGCTGCAGAAATCTTTCCAGCTTAGACCTGCCACTCACATGGGCTCTGTTGGTACTAAGGTGAGGATGACTGCCTGGTGTATCAAACTTAATGGAGCCTTCCACAAAGAACTCTATTCGTAGAACTGTGTGTGCGCATGCGTGCGCGCGCACACACACACACACGCACGCACACACACACACAATGCATTCATCTCTTGATCCTGATGTTTTATTTTCTTGCTGTCTTAGCATTCTGGTTCCAGGTCTCCATGAGCTATTGTTTTGCTTCATTTTATGTTATCATGTATTTCATTTTCTGCTGTTCATTTTGTCTTCTTTTCATTACATGTTGTCCTTTGACATTGTTGGTGGCCTCTGCTTTATTTTTCATGTTCTGTACACTACCAAGAGAACACTTACTACCCAGGCCATGAAAATCAACAAATCAATCAAATCTTTTAGTGGATAACTTCCTGGGTTGTACAAGGCCATGCTAACATTTGCAGACCTGGAAAATAAAGAAAACCAGATATGCCAGTCTTAGCTGCCCATGAATAGATCTATTATTATAATTTTGGAAAAAGAAACAAAATTTGAATAGCACCTTAACTTGGGTAGTAGCCATTTATCTGCTTCCCTTAGTCTGCCTGCCCCAGTTTTAGGACTGTTCTTATTTCAAGAGAAGACAGGCAAAATAGATGTTCAACACTTTTTGTCTTCTCTCTTACCTATTAATACTTTTCCATTCTCTCTATGATGGCACTTCATTGTTTATTTCTCCTGCTCTAAGCAGAACTGTTGTTTTTCAACCTCTCTACCAAGATGGCCACCAAATGAGGACTCACTGGAGAAGGCCCTGAGGCCAGGAAAGACTGAAGGCAAAAAGAGAAAGGGGCAGCAGAAGATGAGATGGATAGAGGGCTACATTGACGGAGTGGGCATAGATCTGGGTGGGCTATGGAGGATGAGAGGACCCTGTTGTGGCCCATAGGGTGGGACTTGGCTATGCCACTGAACAACATCAACAAGGTGGAGCTCTTTCCAAGCTTTAGCCCAAGGGTGCCCAAATTTTTTGGGCCGTGGGCTGATCATGTGGTTCAGTAAGCCGGTCACTAAGGCCCGGGTCCCGGGTGCGGCCCCTGATCCCAATTCATCCGGCCTGTGAAGCCCTTGTCACTCCTGGAAGCAGAAGTAAAATGCACCCATATGGGCACATTTTATTCCGCTTCCAGGAGTGACAAGGACTTTCGCGGGCCGGATGAATTGGCGTCGGGGCCCGCACCCGGACCCTGGGCCTTAGTTTGGGCACCCCTGCTTTAACCCTTCTGATCTTATCCCTGTAAGAATCTAGCTCTTCATGTGAAAGCCACCTTAGAGATCTAGAAAATGTCTACCACTGTTCTTTCTTTTGTGGTTGTGACTTCAATATGCACCTTTCAGAAACTTTAATCCTTTATGTAGTCTCTCCTTTTGCTTAGTTCCAACCACAGAATCATAACCGGTAGGCCAAACCCTTTCCACCAACATCAGGTATGCAACCAATTATTCACTTCCACTATCCTTGTCTCTTTTCTTGGACTTTTTGGGGAAAAGGAAAAGACTGGGGGAGGGGGGGACACCAGTATTCCAAAGCCTTTCATGTTCCCTCCTAGAATCTCCTGAAGATAAAGGTCTCCCTTGCTCAAAAGCCAGTCGTGTCTGACTCTAGGAGGTGTGCTTATCTCTATTTATAGCCAATGAACTAGCACTGTCTGCATGTGCATGGGCATGTGGCAAGCATGACTAGATGCTGCAGCACACAGAACACGTGTACCTTTTCCACTGAAGCAGTACCTATTTATCTACTCACAATTTCTTGCTTTTGAACTGCTAGGTTGACAGGAGCTGGAACAGATAATGAAAGCTTGCTCCATCTTGCAGCACTTGGGTCTCGAACTACTGACCTGTTGACCTTCCACTTGTCAAGCTCAGTGTCTTGTCCACTAAGTCACCAGACTTACAATGTGCTGAAGGTCATGTCTGGCAATATGATTAATCCCTCTGTGGATTGGGATAGTGGTTGGAGGGCTCGGTGGTTCTTGGTAAGATGTCTATCGCATCCTGGATCTTTGCACTAGGGATGGGGCATCACTTCTTTCAAGATTCACTGCCTGGTCCCTAAACTGCTACCTCTGTCCCTATCAGGAAGAAATCCCCTTCCACCTTCATCTCTTCTGACATGACATGCTATGCCAGCTGTGTGGTATCTCTCTCTGCTAAATAAATCTCAAAAATATGGCATTGAAGAGTTGGGGAAAATACTGTGATAGATAACCCAAATAATGATATCTCAAGTCCCCTATTAGGAAAGAGTAAACTGGTTCTGATTTCTAAGTTCAGAAAAAGGGAATGTGGACTGAGTGTGACATAGAACTATGCATGATATAAAGAAAGCTGAACATTTATTTTCTTGCAATATCATTACAAGGTCATGTAACCTGATGATGGCAAGGTCCAAAATATCTCTTCATGTTAGGATGACATGAGATTTTGACTCATCCAGAGCATGGCAGTGCACTGCTGAATTTGTGATTACAGCAGCCTGGCTGTAAATCAGGCAAGAAACTTAATTATTTATTAATGGCTCAGGTGAAGGGGGGTAAAAATCTTCAGGTTGTGCAATAGAGACCCAGTGCTGGCTTTCGTGTCTGCTGGATCAAGGCTGGGTTTAGTAAAGACAGAAAGTCAGGGAAAAGCCGGAACTGATCTCCTGAGAACAAAGCCTAAGAGTATAGAGAAAAAGACCAGAAAGAGAAACCAGATATGGGCTATTCATCTTCCCAAAAGTCCAGTGGGACTGTAGTTATTTAAGTAGCACACAAGGCAGCTCAAGGGACTGTGGTGGTTTAGTGGTTAAGGCACTGAACTTGGTGCCTGGAAGGTCGGCAAGTCAGCAGTTTGAGAGCCAAGCACTGCATGATGGAAACAGCTCCCGTCTCTGTTCCAGCTCCTTCCAACTTAGCAGTTCAAAAGCAAGAAATTACAAGTAGATAAAAATAGGTACCACTTTGGTGGTAAGGTAAACAGCGTTTATCAGTGTCTGTGACATGCCTGCCACATGTACATGGAAACGTCCGCAAATGTAGACAGCACTGGCTCTTTGGCTACATGCAGAGATGAGCACTGAATCCTAGAGTCAGATACAACTGGCCTTCGAGAAAGGGTGACCTTTACCTTTACCAAGGCAACTTAAAGTTGCCACAAAGCATATCACAACATAATACTGTAAGGACAAATTGAAACACAGACTCATTAGCCAAATGCCAAGTGAAGTTTTCCATGCATTTAAGGACATTCCTGGGTGTGCATTTGGTTGCCTAGATTTATCTTTGCGTGGGAATAGAGGAGGTTCTGAGTTCCTTTGGTATTATTAGTGTATGCGACCCAGGGTGACATCAATGTCAGAAAGGTGGTACATAAATGGAACAAATAAATAAAATTTCAGGCTTATTCGTAATTTGACTGATCATGTGACTGGTGACCCAGCACACAACAGAGAGATGACTAAACAGCTCATATTGCTGGCATGTTTGTCTTTATACCACTGTATAAGTCAGGTGTGGCCAACCTTTTCATGCCACAGGCCTGACTGTGCCACCGCACAGCTGACTGGGCTGGACCATGCCCTCCGGAAACAAAAGCAAGATGTGCCCACTTCCGCATTTACAACAGCTGCAGACACATTTGTGCATGCGCAGGCACATTTTATGGCTAACATAAATGCACCCACTTCCACTTCCAGGTGCTGTAGGCAGTGACGGGCCAGATGAAATGGCGTTGGGGGCCAGGGCTGGCCCACAGGCCATAGGTTGGGTGTAAGTGAACAGGATCCTGGCCATTAACATGAAGTTAAACTAAGAACAGCCATAAAAACCATTCGAATTACTCATGCCAACAATTAAAATAATGACAATAAATTGAACAATGTCATAACCTGCAAGCTGGAGATTAGTGGGGCCTTGCACCCATCAGTGAGTTGTTACCTTGACCCTGGGAATACTAGATCCAAGGTTTTTCCATTGAATGTCACTTAGCCAAGCCCAGCGGTTCCCACCCTTGGGTGCCCATATGTTCATGGACCAAAACTCTCAGAAGCCTTCACCATTGGCTGTGCTGGCCCTGATTTCTGAGAACCATAGTCCAAGAACATCTGGGAGCCCAAGTTTAGGAACTACTGCACTAGATGCATAAAAACCAGACCAGTTCCAACTCAGTTGAAACTGCACTAAGTATGCAGTTAGGGGGACGGAAAAGAACCAGTAAAATATAAGGCTGGGGTTATAACTCAGAGTTCAAATCCTATTCAGAAAGGAATGAGTACTCCTGTCCTAATTTACAGGATTATTGTGCAAAAGTTGGGATGGGGAGAGAGATGTCTACCCCCTTGAAGTGGTAGTTGAAGCTCTAAAGTTGGGAACCACCGGCCAAGCCCAAGTAAGACCAGCTGGGAAGTAGTTACGAGAAAGACTGACAAGGGTTAGGAACGGAACAATGCCCTGACAAAGCCCGCGTGCTAATGAGTCATCTCTGCAGACTCTGTGGTCTGATTCAGGGCAATAGAGAAAGCCATGTTGCCAAGCTCCTCAGGGAAAGACGAGCCCACATAAGCCGATCTAAAGAGGTCTCGCTCCAGCTGTACTGCAACTGGAGTTGTGTGACTATTTGTACTTTTGGATTACCATCTCAGAATTCCAAGCCACAGAATGTTGTTGTTTAGTCACACTGTCGATTCCAACCCTTCGCGACCCCATGGACCACCACACGCCAGGCACCCCTATCCTCTAGCATCCTCCTCAGCCCACCCAGCTTTGTGCCCATTGCGTCAACAATGCCACCTAGCCATCTCATTTTCTGCCACCCCCTTCTTCTTTTGTCCTTGACCTTTCCCACCATCAAGGCTTTCTCAAGTGAATCCTCTCTTCTCATTTGATGTCCAAAGTACTTTAACTTCATCTTCAATATTAGACCTTCCAAGGAGCAGACAGGGTTTATTTCTTTTAAGGTCGACCTATTTGTTCTCTTTGCTGTCCAGGGCACTCTCAAAATTCTCCTCCAACATCACATCTCAAAGACATCTATTCTACTGCACTCAGCCTTCCTTATGGTCCAGCTCTAACAACCATACATCACTACCGGAAATACCACTGCTTTGACTATGCAGACTTTTGTTTGCAAGGTGATGTCTCTGCTTTTAACTATGTTGCCCAAATTTCTCATAGCTTGCTTCCCAAGCATCAGTTGCCTTTTTATGTCATGGCTGCAATTTCCATCTGCAGTGATCTTGGATCCTAAGAATCTAAAGAATGTAAAGCCATAGAATACACACTTCCAATTGCTAAGATTCATAACTTAGGTTGTGAAACAGAAGGTGGAAAAGGCTAAAGTGGTTAATCTGGTGTACTGCAACCAAAAGCTTGTGAATTTGATCCCTGGCAGGGCTCAAGGTTGACTCAGCCTTCCATCTTTCTCAGGTTGGTAAAAAGAATACCCAGCATGTTGGCAGCGGTGGTGGTGGAAGTGGTGGGGACCACCCCATCACTGCACACCTTACAACATCCACTATGCTATGGAGCACCGCCAGGGACACACCAAACCAAGCACAGGTGACAAGGGTTGAGGGGGCGGCAGAAGCAGCAGCTGGACCAAGATGAGCTGGTGCTGCAGCCTGGATCTGGCCCATGGGCTGAGAATCCCTGCTTTAAAGCCTCTACCTCCTTCAGCACCACATTAGACAATCTCTTTCTAACAAATACTCGACCTATCCCAAAACATCTCCCCTGCTGCTTTCTCCAAAATGAGTGCAGTTTCTGAATTCCAGTGATAGTGGCCTTCGGCTTGTAGCCAGAAGCCACAGATAACTGATTTTTCTCTACATGAATGCAGTAAGTTCTTCGATGTCTAAAAAACTCCAAGTTGTAAAGCTGCCCAGAAGAAAACAGGAAGGAAGATAGCAATGAAGGCTTTAATCTCCAAGATTCTGGCTAAATGCTTGTCTGTTTTCCTTCAAAGGGCAATTACATTCTTCAATTTCGTCAGTCTTCCTACAAAAGTTTCTTTATTTTGGACTTCTTCTTTCATAACATACATGGTATTCATCTGGCTCTCATTTCACGTGCTGTTCACCCACTAGAATTAAATATAGTGAGAAAGGACCAGAGTATCATTTCCTCTGGCACATGATTCCAGCCACATATTTTTCTGTACAGTAGCAGCCAAAATTTTGGAATGTGGGGGGGATGGGTGCATGGACTAAAGCCACATTTTCTTATCAAAGCCCACTCACCAAGTATTTCATTCAAGAGACAGGTCTGAGGTGGAGCATCAGACGCATCCACTTCATGGACACCAACTCTCTAGTAAAGCTAAAGGTCTCTTTTGCTAGAAAGCCAACTCTGTCTGACTCTAGGGTGTGGTGCTCATCTCCGTTTACAGCAGTGTTTTCTAACCTTTGGTTTTTAGACTTCAATTCCCAGAAGCCTAAGTCAATTCCCAAAAGCACTGATGAGCCAATGTATTGACTTAGGCTTCTGGGAATTGAAGTACCCCTGTGGGGCCTAGGCCCCATGTTGGGAACCACTGATTTACAGCCAAAGAGCCAATACTGTCTGCATCTGCAGATGCTTTCATGGTCATGTAGCAAGCAATGACTATACACAGAGCACATGTAACTCTATTACCTTTCCTGCTACAATGGTACCTATTTATCTACTTATAATTTCTTGCTTTTTAACTGCTAGGTTGGCAGGAGCTGGGACAGACAATGGGAGCTCACTCCATCATGCAGCGCTTGGGTCTCGAACCGCTGATCTGACGACCTTCTGGTTATTAAGTTTACGTCTTAACCACCAACCTCCCAGCCAACAGCTAAAATCCGGGAAACATTTTCTACATCCCTCTCAAGCTCAAAATGTGAAAGCACAACCTCCTTACTGGTCTGCCTCCCATTAATCCCAGTAATCAACAGACTTGTAGCTCAGTGGTAGGAAATTACAAGAGAAACAATCCCATAGAAAGGGATCAGTTGTTAGGATGGTTGTTTTAGCTTTTCTTCACAGAAGGACTCATTAGAAAATGACTCTAAAACCTTGATTTTTCTAGCTGGGGTGGTGGTGGGAATAATTAGAAACAGACTAATTTTGCCAGAGGCTACTGCAGTTGTTGGAAAAGAGAGGGATGGAGTGATCTTACCACAAAATTTGAATGGTAAGATCCATCATGTTTCATAACCTCCATCATGATTATGAACCATCGTTCAACTGCAGTATCCAAATAGAATTAAAGCATAACATCTGTTCTCTATCCCCTTCCTGGAAAGAAGGAATTATTTGACAGCCCTGGCTTAATTCACAAGCCTTTTTTTTTCCTTTTGAGTGGGAAGGTTTAACAGACAAAGTCTCACTGGTTAAACTTGGGTCTAACTGTGGTTAATGAGTCTGATAAAGACTTCCTCTGACTTTGTGACCCTTCATTTAGGGTTGTCGAGAAGTTTTGCTTTATATTTTATGAGGTTTTGATTGGCAACATACATTCATTATGTCATTAAATTATCTTTATTTTTGCTTAGCAAGCTGGCTAACAATGGAAAAATGCAAATGAAAAGCAAAACCTTGGATACAAGATACAGTATGGGTACACAGAAAGAGTCTCCTTGAAGATTGTGGTATTTTTGAACCACAATTGGATGTACCACATGCAACAGCAATCTTGTTATGCTGGCTAATCTTTCTCACACTAGATAAGGTGAAAGACTGAACTCACCAAATGGTAGCTTTGTTTTGGCAGTTTAAAGTCTGAGCTAGGCATCAAAGAAGACAGATACCATAAAAACCAAAGAAAATTAAAAGGCATCATTTAAAAGCAACATCATACATATGTTGCCATCATTGAGTTGATTAGATATGTTCCACCACAGAAGACCCAAATGGCTGCTTGAATACGACTGTTTTCATCAGTTAAGGAAAGCAGAACTAGAGATGGATCAAACCAAAAGGGCTTCTGGGAATTGATGTCCAGGAACAGCTGGAGTGCCAAGGTTAGCCACCACTGTTGTAGGGTCTCTGTATGATAGAAGCAATTTGATGATGACACAACAACATCTTCTCAGCAGTTCAGAAAACTTTGTCAGCTGGGGTGTAAAAATCTAAAATGTTATTTAAATTATAGAGGTAGAGGGCATCAAACAACTTCTGGCCTGATCACTTGTACTGTATGTGTATGATATGCATTCTTCTTCTTCCGTGTCGAGGCCAGACATGAAACTGCCAAAATGAAGCAAAGCAAAGCAATCACTTATATACCGTCCCCATAGTCCTTAGTGCACTCTCTCAGCAGTTCACAAGTTAATTGACATTTTGACACCAACATGCTTGGTACTCATTTTACCCACCTTAGAAGGATGGAAGGCTGAGTCAACCTTGAGCCCAGGTCAGGATCGAACCTTTATGATGAGTTTATGTTTTTATTGTGTCTGTTCTGATCTTTTTAACATTGTGAGCTCCCCAGAGAGGGAGTATATCTCAGATGGGTGGGGTATAAGTCGAATAAATAAATAAATAATCTTTCTGCAGTTCCTTTCATCTGACCCAGTGTGGGAAAGATTAGCTGGCAACATACTGTTGCCATTACCAAAGTACGCCTGATTGTGGTTCAAAAATACCACAGTCTTTGAGGAGGCTCTTTCTGTGTGTTACTGTTTACCAAGTGTCATTTCCTTTAAAAACTACACCGTATGAGCAGTCCTGAATAGAGGCAGTTATTTCTCATTTTCTTCCTGTCTAGTTTCACTGTTTATAGTCAACAAATATCATAGAACACAAGCTGTATAAATATAAGCAATTAATCCAAGTACTGTACATCCTAAATTGCAGAATGCAAGCTGCAGAAATATTAAACGTTAATCGAAGAAATATAATAGTGTTCCATCAAGTCAATTTGGTCTTATAGCATTCTCTAGGTAGAGAATACACCAAAGTGGAACTAAGAGAAATCACAGGACTGCACCAGTGATGGGATGTAACAGGTTCTCACCAGTTCGCCAGAACCGGTAGTAACTTTTCCTAGTGTCCCGGAGAACCGGTAGCAGCTTTTGGGGGGAACCACCTTCGGGGCTTACCTTTTCACTAGTTCTCTCACTGCGCATGCACGCCAAGCACTTGGTGTGCATGCACGCCTACAGTGCTTGGCTCATATGCATGGCCTCCTTGTTGTCCTCCCAAGCGGGGAGGAGGAAGAGAAGCTGCTAGCCTGAAGCTCCCTATAGCCTGCTCCCCAGGGTAATTGGCTCACCTTTGGATCTGGTGTGTCTGTGTGTATTTTAATGTGTATTTAATACCTTTACCTATATTGACGTACTACCACAGTTCCGAAAAAGGTCTATTATCCTAGAGAACTGGTTAGGCAAAGATTTAGTACCTAACTTCTTTAACTGTTGAAAAGTTGAAAAGTGCCAAAATGAAGCCATCTTGTGGTGATTTCATTCTGTAGTTCCTTCCATCTGACCTAGTGTGAGAAAGATTAACCAGAATAAGCTTTAAACTCTGGTTTAAAAGCTCTGGTTGATTTGTGTTTGGGTGGGTGTTTGGGTGGGTGGGTGTATTTTAATGTTTTTATTTATTAATTTATTTGTGGGTTTGTATTGTAGGTGGGTGGGTTGAGGGGTGTGTGTGTTTATTTTTATTTTTATTTTTTTGCTTCGCCCATGACATCATGACATTAGCTCCGCCCACACTGTGATGACATCACGGTGGGGTAGTAAATTTTTTGACATCCCACCACTGGACTGCACGCTTTAAAAAAACGCGTTCCCACTCATTTCAAGTTGCAAAATCACCCTGACAGTTAACACAATGCTTGGAAAATTACTATTTTGGAATGCCATTCTCAGAGTACTTATCCACTAAGGAGTAATTCTGGAAGCTGTATGTCAAAAACCTAACTTTTCTCTGCTGTGCTTAATATTGTTTTGCATCTCAAAAAGGCCCTTCAATTTTCTTACACATGAGGTGACCTTCACAGCTGCAACTCTGCCTGCATTAACCAGCCACCACCTAAAGTCACCAGGCTGTTCTATATACAGTACCTGTAGAAAAGGAGAGGGGAAACATGTTCTTCTTGGAGATTAGGACAGAAGGAAAGGTCAAACATAGTGCAAAATATCATTCTGGGCTTATGCACAAAGATAATGGCTTGTGTAATAAAAACAATTGCCAAACCAAATATTCAACTGAGGTGGTGGTTGTGGTGTGGCACCCTATGGAATGTGACCTAGGCAAAGAATCCATTTCTGATGAGGAGAATGGAGCCTAAAAAGTACAAACTGTGTGACAGTGTATGGATATCAAACACCCTTTTTCAGGGATAATAATTTCATGTCAGACATTATTCTGGGTTGAAAGGATTTTTGCTGGAGGAACTCCGCTCAGGGGACGCCTGAATGAGGCTCCTTTCATGTCCCCAAGGTCTTTTCCCACTGAAGTGGTTGAAATGGGTAGCACTGTCCTAGTAAAAAGCAGCAAAACTAGATTTTAAATCACATGTTTTAGACATCTAGGTAAAGGTCGCCCTTGCTCCAAAACCACATCGTATCCGTCTCTAGGGTTCGGTGCTGATCTCCGTTTATAGCCAAAGAGCCAATACTGTCTGCATCTGGATACATTTCCATGGACATGTGGCAGGTATGCCAAGACACTGGACTGCAAGGAGCACTGTTTACCTCTCCACCAAAATGCTACCTATTTATCTACTTGCAATTTCTTGTTTTCAAACTGCTAGGTTGGCAGATCCTGTTTCTCTGGGGCTGAGGTTATAAGAGAAACGAATTGTCCTACAAACCAAAGCACATCCATGGAAAACAATTAATAGGGAATTAGTTATGTATTATGGACACCAGGGATCGGGAGGTGGGCGGGGTGGGAAGCTCCACTTTACACCTGTAAAATATTTAAAGAGACATTAAAAGTAAAGGTCACCCTTGCTCAAAAGCCAGTCGTATCCAACTCTAGGGTTCAATGTTCATCTATGTTTATAGCTGAAGAGCCAGCGCTGTCTGCTTCTGCAGATGTTTCCATAGACATGTGGCAGGCATGACTGAACAACAGAGACATTAGTAAACTTTGAAAACAACTGGGGGGATTTGGTGTTTGTACTCCAGTAAAGGTAAAAGTAAAGGTCGCCCTAGCTCGAAAGCCAGTCGTATCCGACAATAGGGTTCAGTGCTCATCTCTGTTTATAGTGTAATTTACTAGACTAAGCAACAAAAATTTGTCATGTGTTTTTGCCATTACATTGGCTTACTTTCATTATTTGCTCCACCTTCTCCCCAGGTCTTAAAAGAGGCTGAATATCAGGGAACAAGTGCCATTTTAAAAGGAAAAATCAGTCAAAGCTTGAGACAACAGCATCCACCCTGAGTTCCTTGGCTTTATTCATGGGGTGTGGGTGGGGATGCTCAATTAATGAGTGTTAAGCATGACAGCTAGATGGAAGTTTGTACACTATATATCCATACACAACACACACATATAAAAAGCTAGAATGGACAAAAAATGTGAGTTTCCTGTGAGCTGCACATGACTGAATACTACAGAGGCAGCCAATGCAAGACTAAGGGCAGGCAAGAGACTAGGCGACCAGGACCTAGAAAATCTAAGCTTAAATTCCTATTGAGTTACTGAAACCTTTGAGTTCTTCTCTCTCTTATCCTGGAGCATCTTGCAGTTTTGTGAGAAGAGGCATTCATGACATTTTGGGTTCACTGGAGGGAAGGCAGGATGGAAATGGAATTAAATTAATTCAAAATAAAGGAAAAGGTAACCCTATATTCGGTGACTTTTTGAGTGATCCACAAAGAGTCCTGGTGGCAAAGTGGTTAAGCTGCTGTCCTGCAGCCAAATTTTTGTTAGTTCAATCCTGATGAGTCTCAAGATTGACTCAAGCCTTCCATTCTTCCAAGGTTGGTAAAATGTATTGGGGGCAAAATGGCGAACATCTGTAAACCACCCAGAGTAAGCACAACAGGGTGGTGTATAAATGCAATTGCTAATTGTTATTGTCAAAAACAATTGGGATCCCAATGCTTCTCTAATTACCTCAATTAATGTTTTGTTTTATTTATTATTTATTTATTACTGTACTGTATCTGTATTGCTGCCTCCCTTGCTGAAGTGACTCCAGGTGGCTCCCAATAGTATCAAAAGTTCAAAATACAAAAAGTCCTCATCATGCAGGACTAAACAATTAAAACTTTAAAAACCATAAAAACCAGATTAAGACACCCTCCCTATAAAAAGGAATGTTCAAAGTTGTTTTTTGTGTGGTGCTATCAGGTTGGTTCTGAATCACAGTAACAGCCCTAGTTCAACTGCACACACCTTGCCACACTGTACACAGTCAGGAATTATAAAGGGGTTTACTTGAATTACAGAAAAACACAGATTTCCATACACAGCTTGACAATGTTACTCTTTTCTGATGGCAACACATTGTACTGTATCTGAATTTGAGTTTCAGGAGAATAAGAGACTACAGGGCAGTGGATAGAGCAGTGATGGTGAACCTTGGCACTCCAGTTGTTCTTAAACTTCAATTCCCAGAAGCCCAAGTCCTTGTGAATACACACAAATGGGTTTATTGCACATGCAGTTAACCCATTAGTGTGGTTTCACAAGGACTTGGGCTTCTGGAAATTGAAATCCAAGAACAGCTGGAGTACCAAGGTTCCCCATCACAGGGATAGAGCTTTGGACTGGAAACTCAGGAGACCTGGGACTTCTAGTGCTGGGGTGGCAATGGAGACCTGGTCCTTGAACATACTTTTAAACCCTTATTAGATAGCCAGTAGCTGTATGGCAAGAACTAGCATTCTTGAGGATACACAAGAGCAAAAACAAATTAGAAGATAGAGGAAGGAGCTCAATGGGCAAGGAATCACATTAAAGGAACTCAACCTCCCCTACATCATTTGGAGGACTCTGAATAAGCTGAGGGTCGGAGTCCCTAAATGTAAGACCAACATGTTCAAGTGCTGGAAGATAACAACACACGGTGTGAACATGGAGAGACTCAGAATCCAGCTCAAATGAATCGAACTCATTCTGCCAATTACAACTGGAAACATGCATCGAAGATTTGAGTTTGGCCAACGACAAAGCCAAAAAGGTGGCTTCATTTTGGCAGTTTAAAGTCTAACATAGACACAAAAGAAGATATAGTCGTCATAAATTGGAAGTGATTTGTTGTCACATAGAGAAACAGCCACAGAGTTGGGAGAAGACAATGAGAGAAGTTCATCTCTAGTGAGCTGGTTTTTCTTTCTCCCTCAAAAACCCCCTGCCCATTCCCACCCAAACTGATTGTCAAAGCAGGACAGGGGTGTGAAACTCAAGTTACAGTGAAACAGGAGAAAAACCTTGAGGTTTCCATTGGTGTTGTCCAGGAAACACACACACCCTTTTGAACCCAGGGATTTTTTTTTGGGGGGGGGGGGGAGAAGGGTGTTTAAAATCTGCCCCCTGGCCACATGACTGGGTTTCCTCTTGTTCTTTTCTTTATTTTATTTTTTTTTGGGGGGGGGGGAGAAGGGTGTTTAAAATCTGCCCCCTGGCCACATGACTGGGTTTCCTCTTGTTCTTTTCTTTATTTTATTTTTTTGGGGGGGGGGAAAGAAGGGTGTTTAAAATCTGCCCCCTGGCCACATGACTGGGTTTCCTCTTGTTCTTTTCTTTATTTTATTTTTTTGGAGGGGGGAAAGAAGGGTGTTTAAAATCTGCCCCCTGGCCACATGACTGGGTTTCCTCTTGTTCTTTTCTTTATTTTTATTTTTTTTTTTGGGGGGGGGGGGAGAAGGGTGTTTAAAATCTGCCCCCTGGCCACATGACTGGGTTTCCTCTTGTTCTTTTCTTTATTTTTTTTTTTGGGGGGGGGAGAAGGGTGTTTAAAATCTGCCCCCTGGCCACATGACTGGGTTTCCTCTTGTTCTTTTGTTCATCAAACAGGACTTTCCCCAATAGGACAAAAAAAGGAATCGAGTAGAGGGAACCACCTCCATCATCACCTTCTTTTCTTCCTCTTTTACCCCTGTGGGTGTCGAGTGACTATGAATCGCCATCAATCATCTTTTTCCTTTCCTTCCTCTATTACCGTTTCGGGTACTGAGGGAATCATCATCATCTTCTTCTTCATTCCTCCCTCCTTCGGGCGGCGAGGGAATATTGACCATCATCCATCCTCAGTCCCCTTCTTGTCTTCCTCCGTTACCCTTTCGGGTGTGGAGGGAATCATCATCATCCCTCCAGCGCTCCGGCTTGGCCAGCGTCCCCAGCTGCCCTTGACGGAAGGGGACGGCAGGGCAGCCCCCCCACCCCCGGTTTCTCCCGCTTACTCACCTGAAGGCGGCGACGGCGCTGAGGTTCCTCCGCCAGGCTCTGCCTTGCTGGCGCAGCACCTCGTGGACCACCTCCTTCTCGTCGGGCATTCGGTAGCCCGGGAAGACGTAGAGCCAGCAGAGGACGAAGCAGCCCAGGGCCAAGGCGCCCACCGGCCCCCGGCCCCGCGGACCTTTGCACGCCATCCCGGACGGGGAGGGAGCTCAGCCGGGCGGCGCTACCTCCGCCTCCGGGGCCCAGCCCGGCGACCCCCCGGGCCCCGCATCGGCCCCCCGGGAGTCCGGCCTGAAGGGCAAATAGAAGCCAGCGAGATCGGCCGCCCAGGGTGTGTGTGTGTGTGTGTGTGTGTGTGTGTGTGTGAGCCTCTGCAGAGGTTTCCGTCGCTGCTGCTGCTTCTTCTACAACCCCATTGCTCAACGCGGCGCCTGAGCATCTGGCTGGCTCCCTCCCTCCATCCTTGTGCTCTTCCTTCCTTCCTTCTTTCTTTCTTTCTTAGCGGGGATCGAGAGGGGGAGGGGAGGAGGCGTGGCCGAGGCTGTCCTTCGGCGTCTTCTTCCTCCCCCCCATCCCTCCCCTCCCCACTTTGGATGTCTTTGCCTCCCACCCACTCCCGGCCCGAGGGTGCTTCTTCATCCCCCAAATGGCAAGCCAGGTCGAATCTGGGGAGATAGTGAGGCGGGGGGCGGCGGGGGGAGATAGTGAGGCGGGGGGGCGGGGGGAGATAGTGAGGCGGGGGGGTTGGGGGGGAGGTAGCCTCGGTTGGGCGGGCTGTGACTCGGAGCTTCCTGCCGCAGGAAGCCCAACCAGGCACAAAAGGGGAAGACAAAGGAAACCCGGGAAGGGGGTGGGATCGGACCTTTCCCCCTGGAGACGAAGAGGAATATGCGAAACAGAAAAGGGGGGGGGGATTAATTAAGCAGCACTCTTGGAAGGAAGATACAGTAAAACCTCAGATAACACTAAAACCTGGTGCCACAAGTCTTGGTGTTATACGATTTTTAGTGTTATCCGATGCATGTTAAAATCCTATGGGATCCATAGAGATACACAGTAATACCTCCGATAACATTAGTATCGAATAACACTAAAATCGCATAACATTAAGCAATCTGGGAGGGAGAATTGCATCGGATAACATTAAGATCCTATGGGATGCATCGGATAACAACCGCTAAAGCCTGTGTGGTTACAATGTATCTCTATGGATCCCATAGGATTTTAACATGCATCAGATAACACTAAAAATCGGATAACACCAAGACTTGTGGAACCAGGTTTTAACATTATCCGAGGTTTTACTTGTACATTGTAACCACACAGGCTTTAGCGGTTGTTGTCCAATGCATCCCATAGGATCTTAATGTTATCCGATGCAATTCTCCCCCCCACCCCAGATTGCTTAATGTTACGCGATTTTAGTGTTATTCGATACTAATGTTATCCAGAGGCGTAGCTACCGCCGTATCTGCCGTATCAATTATACGGGGCCATGGGGGCCCCCAATGTGCGTAAGCAAAACAAATCTTTACCCTTCCTAAGGGCCCCCAAACAAATTTTTATACGGGGCCCCGCCAAGGCACGCTACCCTTCTGATGTTATCTGAGGTATTACTGTATAGTAGAAAGAGACGAGGAGATAAAATATGCAAAAAAAGAGGAGAAAAAATTAAGCATTTCTGTTAGAAAGAAAGAGAGGAGATACAAAAAAAGGGAGGGGAAACTAAGCTCTTCTCGTGTTAGAAAGAAAGAAAAATTGGGTTGGGGGAAAAACAGGAAATATGGAGGTAAGCGCCTCTATTCTGACAGCCTGGCAATTCTGCTAGAGTGTTTGGGGCTATGTGCCCCATTATCCCTCAGTCGGGGTGGCTGGGGGAAGATGGGATGTGCAGGCGCAGAGCCCGGGGCTGGATTCAGGGAGGCTTGAATGACAGCATTTCCTGTTTCTCTGAGCCTGAGGTTGCGAGCAACTACAGGAGAGAATGGGTGACACACGCCCTTTAACAAGTAGGAGCCTGTTGTCTTACAAACCAAAGCACATCCATGGGAAAAAAATTAATAGGGAATTAGTTATCTATTATGGACACTGGCTACACTTTATGACCATAAAATATTTAAAGTAGACTTTCAAAACAACTAGGGAGACATTTGGGTTGGTGTTTGGACTACAGTGAGGGGCTGCATTGGCTTAGTGGTTAAGACGTTGAACCTGATGACTGGAAGGTCAGGAGGTCACTAGTTCAAGAACTGCATGACTGAGTGAGCTCCCATCTCTGCCCTAGCTCCTGCCAACCTAGCAGTTCGAAAACAAGAAATTGCAAGTAGATAAATAGGTAGCACTTAGGTGGGAAAGTAAGCAACGTTCCATCCACTCTGGTGTCTAGACATGCCTACCACATGTCCATAGAAACATCTGCAGACACAGATAGCACTGGCGCTTTGGCTATAAACAGAGATAAGCATTGAACCCTAGAGTCAGATATACAACTGGCTTTCCAGCAAGGACAACCTTTACCTTTGGACTCCAGTGCTCACTCTTAATCCTGCCAATTCTCTTTACCAAAACAAAAAAGTAACCAGGCAGTGTGTTTTTGTTTTCTGACATGCAGGTCAAAAGTTGATCAGAGACCAGAATGGGCTTTCTCAGCAACCTTGAGACTAAAAGGGAGTCATTTAGAGCTAATCTGAATAATCTATTGTTGCTAATGGCTGTGTGAAGCTGTATTGTTGTGCTTGATTGTCTGTCATTTTGCTTGACCACACCCATCTCCCTTTGACCCCCTGAATTTGGTGCATAAAAACCATGCCTGTAAGTTTCACTCTTTGTCTGAAGAAGTGGACTTGATCCATGAAAACTAACAATAAAAATAAAGCAGTTACTCTTTAAAGTGTTAGTGTTTTTTATTTTTGTTTATTTTGTTTTGTTTTCTGATACCTGATGTTGGTGACCAAATCCTGATCAGATCTTGTCCTTTTCATTTCGGTATCTGGCACGTTTTATTCAGCCAACAGAGCTTGGGTTTTCAATTTATTTATTTCAGAGGTTTTACTTACTATTGGAAACATATACAGATGAGGATTTAAGTTTGGCCAATGACAAAGCCAAGAAGATGGCTTTATTTTGGCAGTTTAATGTTTCATCTGGATATAAAACAACAAGAAGAGGTTTTACTGGCATTGTTTCATCTCACTTTTTGCCTTGTCCAAACATTTACAGTCTATTTATTGGTTCTTTGGGTGTTGAAGATTGTGTCTCGATCACTCTGAGGTTGGTGTATTCAGACTGGCTAAGAACAGAAAAGGGATGTGTAACTTTTCAAGTTACAGAAATGCAAGCTTAGGTGGTAACTTTATTAGATCACTTTTTAAGAAAATCAAATAATCTGCAAGCTTTCCTGGAGTTGGGTGGCAATATAAATCTTTAAATAAATAAATAAATCCACTTTCCTTGGGTAATGCAAAAAATAACTGTGAGGAGTCCAAAAACTTGGCAGATATTTGTACCCAGTCTGCTTGGGAAGAATTCAAAATCTTCTGTATACCTTGGGGACTACAGCCCCATCTCTGAGACACTCGTACACAGTATTAAAAAATAACTGTTATGCTGTGAAACATCCATTTCAAAATGAGGCAAGTTTTAAAGTTATATTGTTTTTGGATCCATGCCCCCTAGAAATGTCCCAGCTAGCATGTTCACCAGTTAAAGAACAGGTGCCTCAGTGTCTATTTGGGATTTAGAAAATTGGTTCCCACTGAGCCCTTTGTGACTTTGTTACCTGCCACCAGGTCCAGAAGGATTCCAGAGGGAACTGGGGGATTGTCCTCTTGACCTGCAAAGCAATTCATCTGAGGCCCTTGTCGCCGCATGGGATAAGAGAGCGACGGCAGCCTTGGACGCAATCGCGCCACTACGGCCTCTCCGAGTCCGTGGAGATAGATCTGCCCCTTGGTTTTCAGAAGAACTAAGGGAGCTGAAACGGGCGAAGAGACGCCGAGAGCGCCGCTGGGTGAAGACTCGAAGCGAGTCTGACCGATCACTGGTTAGAGCTGCTATTAAAGACTACCTAGTGGCGATAGGGGTGGTGAAGCGCCAATACTTCACCACCCTTATTGCCTCCGCAGATAATCGCCCAGCGGCCCTGTTCCGGGTGACCAGGTCCCTCCTCGGTAGAGGGGGGCCAGGCCCTGGGTGGCAGGGATCGGCTGAGGACTTTGCTGATTATCTGGCGGAGAAAATCTCTCAGATCCGCTCGAAGCTGAATCCCGGCGTGGAACGTATGGAGCTGGGGTTGACCATGGCGCAGTCTAGCCATGTTATCTGGGATCGGTTCGATCCTGTTGGCCCTGAGGAAGTGGACAGGCTTCTTGTATCTGTTCGCGCCACGACCTGTGCACTGGACCCTTGCCCTGCCTGGTTAACTAAAGCATCCAAGACCGTGGCAGCTGGCTGGATCGAGGCGATTATCAACGCTTCGTTAAAAGAGGGGCATTTTCCAGCACCCTTCAAACATGCTCTAGTGCGCCCCCTCATGAAGAAGCCGTCTCTCGATCCCACGGTAATTTCCAACTACCGTCCAGTGTCCAACCTACCTTTTTTAGGTAAGGTTTTGGAAAAGGCTGTGGCGCTGCAGTTACAGGAGGTCCTGGATGAAGCGGATTATCTGGACCCGTTTCAGTCAGGATTCAGGCCCGGATATGGTACCGAAACCGCACTAGTGGCCTTGGTGGATGATCTCTGGAGAGAGCGGGACGGAGGGGAGCCGTCAGTCCTTGCTCTTCTCGATCTCTCAGCGGCTTTTGACACGATCGACCATGGTATCCTTCTGGGAAGGCTCCAGGGTCTGGGGATCCAGGGCACTGTGTTGTCCTGGTTCTCCTCATTCCTGAGAGGCAGGACCCAGTCGGTGTGCCTGGAGAAGGAGAGGTCCAGCCCTAGGCCCCTGCAATACGGGGTGCCTCAGGGCTCGGTACTTTCTCCTCTCCTATTCAACATCTATATGAAGCCGCTGGGCGTGATCATCCGTTCCCATGGGGTTAAGTATCATCAATATGCAGATGATACCCAGTTATACATCTCTGCCCGTGGGGACCCAAGTGGTGCGGTGGAAGTCCTTTCCAGGTGCCTGAAGGCTGTTAAGGTCTGGATGGGGGACAACGGGCTACAGCTGAATCCTGGCAAGACTGAGTGGCTGTGGGTACGGGGGCCTGCGTTAACACAGGAGTTGCCATCTTTGGTGCTGGATGGGGCAGCCTTGCCCCAGACAGACCCGGTGCGTAACCTGGGGGTCCTCCTGGACTCACGGCTACTGTTCGAAGATCAGGTGGCAGCCGTGGCCAGGAGGGCTTTTGCACAACTTCGTGTAATACGCCAGTTACGCCCCCTCCTGGACCGGGACTCCTTGCTCATGGTCACACATGCTTTGGTCACCTCCAGACTTGATTACTGTAATGCGCTCTACATGGGGCTGCCCCTGATGACCATCCGGAGACTCCAGCTGGTGCAAAATGCGGCGGCCCGGGTAGTGGCGGGGTGTGGGCGTTATGCTCGTGCTTCGCCGCTACTCCGGGAGCTGCACTGGTTGCCAGTATGTCTCCGGGTGCAATTCAAGGTGCTGGTTATTACCTTTAAAGCCCTATATGGTAGTGGGCCAGGATACCTAAGAGACCGCGTCACCCCAAGAACATCTGTCCGGCCCACCAGGGCGGATCGGAGAGGCTCCCTCGTTGTTCCATCAGCTAGAGAGGCACGCCTCTCTAGCACTAGGAGGAGGGCCTTCTCCGTGTCCGCCCCAACCCTCTGGAACCTCCTGCCCATCGAACTGCGCCTGCAGACAGAGCTCTTGCCCTTCCGGAAGGGCTTGAAAACCTGGCTGGCAGGACATATTTGGGGACCAGGGAACACGGGTTCCCATACTAAGTGGCTTACTTAGGGAGTGCCACTTTGGATCTGAACCAGGGGGATACTGGCGTGTAGTTTGCACTGTTTTTACTTCAAATAATTTTAGATAATCTTTTAAACTTCATGATTTTATATGTTTTTATCTTTTACCTCTGTTTTATGACGATGTAGGCCGCCCAGAGTCGGGTTCTCCCGAGTGGGGCGGGGTAATAAATTCAATAAATAATAATAATAAATAATAATAATAATAGCCAGTGTGTGTAAAAACCCTCCTGATCTAACAGCCCCTCCAATCAATCACGGGATGTCAATGTTATATGTGTGTGTGTGTGTGACATTATTGCCCCTCCTGAAACCCACCCACCCAAATTTAGAATCCTGGCTACAGCCCTGCCTGTCACAGTCTCCTTTGGCCTAACCTGCCTTACAAGGCTATGGAAAAGAAGACAGTTGTGTACACACACACCCCTTTTGAGCTCATTGCAAGAGAAGCATGACAGATGTTGGCCAATAAATGTACCAGTAAGTATCAACTAGGCATAAATTGGGAGAACAGTAGGATTTCAGAAGCTCAGAATGTGTCCACAAAGGAAAGAGGAAAGGGAAATATTATCTAAAGAAATGTTAATCAGGGTTTCTCAACCTTGGGGGGCCCAGATGTTCTTGGTCTTCAATTCCCAGAAGGCTTGATCAACAGGTGTGCTGACCTGGGCTTCTGGGGACTGAAGTCCAAGAACACTTTGGGGCCTAAGTTTGAGAAAAACAGGATTCAGAGTTTCCCAAACTTTGATTTCTGGACTTCAATTCCCAGAAGTCTAAGAGTCAATTCCCCAAAGAAGTGATCAGCCAATTTACTGACTGAGGCTATTGGGAATTCAAGTGTTCCGCAGAACATAGTTTGGGTAACAAGATCAAAAGGAAGATTGACACATGCGCATCCATGAACCATGGAAGCAGGCATGTGCTGGTATATCAGGCAATCAGGCTTCGTCCCACCTCGCCCTTGCCTCTGGCGCCCTAGGTCACCAATAGCAATGTATGGGATCCCCCCCCCCCGATAGACGCCCCCACCACTCCCTGTCCAGCGCCTTTCCATGGTGCCCTGCACATCCTTGCGTGGAAGGCTGTCCCTATTCCTAGGCTGTCCCTTTTAAAAATAGCCTTTTAAAAACTGCAGAAGACCCCTCACCACCCTTAGTGGCCAATTTTTGGTGTGGAGGTCAGAAGTGTATGGGTACTCTTGGACATCTCAGGACTGCACGAGATCCCTCAGGACTCAAGCAACTGACTTGACTTCGACTTCAGGAGAAGAAAGTTGGGTCACATGTGACTAATATTATGAGCTTATCTTCAAACCCGCAAACACAAGAACAGCCTTCCAAGTCATTGCAAGTTCAAACAGGAAGCCAGTGTTTATTTGCAGAACCTGCTTCTATCAATAAGGCCCTGTTGTGGACAGCTGAAATGGAAGATGAGCTTTTTAAATGAAGAATCCTCCTGTGTGTTTATTTTAAGTGGACAAGCCGGTTTTTTCAAGGCTGAAGCAGAAAGCTGGTGATCCATATGGGGAGTAAGGAATGAGGATCATTAATGAACATTCTCATGGATCATGTATGGAATGAGAGCTTAGAAAAGGACCACTTTTTTGGGACGATAACCCCGAGACTCTTCTCACCTGTAAGGCCTAGAAGACAGCTGTTACGCACCTCCATAGAAGTAATGTTTCCAAGATCTGTGCACAGTATTCCTATCTCCATCACTAATCCAGGGGAGGAAGAAGCCAGGGCAGGTTGAGGACCTCACCACCTCTCCCCCTGCGCCTACACCAACTGCCAGGGGAGGAAGAAGCCAGGGCAGGTTGAGGACCTCACCACCTCTCCCCCTGCGCCTACACCAACTGCCAGGGGAGGAAGAAGCAAGGGCAGGTTGAGGACTTCACCGCCCCTCGCCCTGTGCCCATGGCAACATATTGTATTGTAATGTAATGTATTGTTTGTCAGCTGCCCTGAGTCGCCATGGCGAGTGGGCAGCAATATAAATTTGAATAAATAATAAATCCACCCAGCAACCTAAAGTCCACACTCAAATAGTTTACCGTAACTGCCTGAAGAGTAAAATTACATTTCATAAATCTTGCCACGCCATATAGACAAGAATGACAACTGCATCCTATTTCAACAGTAGCAAAGGGAAAGCATTCTCTGTCACATTTAAGGACATGATAGAGCCATGGTGGCGAAACTTGGCACTCCAGTGTTCTTGGGCTTCAATTCCTAGAAACCCAAATCTCTATGAATCCACATGAATTTTTTGTGTGCTAGTGTATTGTACAATATTTTTTATTATTGATATTATTTTGCCATTGTATTATATACAATACTAGTACAGTACTGTCTGGTAATAACTTTTCTCAGCAGGAGGGAGTTGACTTTTTTAAAAAGGGTATATTGTTATAGGGATTGTATTCTGACTGTATTGTATTTTCCTTTTTTTATCTTAGATTTATTAATGGTATGGTTAGATTTATTGACTGTATTGTGTTACATTATGCACCATATTTATATTATGCTGTGGCATCTATATTTGAGACAGTAAGACTGTATTGTATGTTATCTATGTTGTTAGCTGCTCTGAGTCGCTTCGGCAAATAGAGCGGCATACAAATCCAAATACAAAATGAATGGGTTTACTGTGCAGTAAACCCATTCATGTGGATTCACAGAGACTTGGGCTCCTAGGAATTGAAGTCCAAGAACACCTGGAGTGCCAAGGTTTGCCACCATTGACATACAGGCTCTAGCATGCCTGGGTGCATCAAGCTGGCTGTAAACCTTACTGCTACCTCTGCTTCCCAGCATCTGCTACTGGAGGTGACTATCTCACCCCACCTAATTGTAGGGCATTTTCATCATCAGATTCTTTCATGTCCAGATCAAACTTTGAACTGCCAAAATGAGGTCAGTTTCTAGACTCTGTTGTTGGTCAAAATTAAGTCCTCAGTGATACATGTTCCTTGCATACCCTCAAGAGTGTTTGTTCTTGCCATCAAACTCTTCCTGCATCTGAGCCAAGTGGTTCAAGGTCTCCCTTGCTCAAAAGCCAGTCATATCTGACTCTAGGGTGCAGTGCTCACCTCCATTTACAGCCCAAGAGCCAGCACTGCCTGTGTTTGCAGATGTATACATGGCCATATTGTAGGCTCCACCCATGATGGAGGCACCACCCATGAAATAGGCTCCGCCCATGGTATGGTATCAATTTTTTTGCTGCCTACCACTGTAGACATCATTGGTGGCTAAGTTTTTTGATTCAATAAAGGTCCAGTTTCTGAAATGAAGCTTAATTGAGCAACTTATGTATCATTAGTCTTCTTTTAGAAGATTGTGGTAGTTCTGGAAGAAAAAATAATAATAACTGGGGCCAGAGGAAACCCAGAAGGTGGATTGCTAAGTAGAATGTTACTCAAATAGACAGTTATTTGCATCTGCTAGATCCATGATGGCGAACCTTGGCACTCCAGATGTTTTTGGACTTCAATTCCCAGAAGCCCAAGCTCCCATGAATCTGCACGAATGGGTTTACTGTGATTCACCCAGACCACACCATCCTTGTCACTCCTGGAAGCGGAAGTAAAGGGCAGTAAACCCATCTGCAGTAAACCCATTCATGCGTATTCATGGAGGCTTGGGCTTCTGGGAATTGAAGTCCAAGAACATTTGGAGTGCCAAGGTTCGCCATCACTGTGCTAGAGTGATGAGGTTTGTACTGATGCTGCTAGTAATCACGAATCTTCAGGCCACAGCCAGACATACAATCTGGGGAGGGGGAACAGTTCCCATCAAAAGCTACCGAGATCTAAATGTTTCTGAATAGGGATATACGGTAGGTCGGCCTTGATCAAAAGCCAGTCGTATCCAAATCTGGGGTTCAGTGCTCATCTGTTTCTAGCCAAAGAGCCAGTGCTGTCCGTGTCTGCAGATGTTTCTGTGGACATGTGGCAGGCATGCCTCAATACCAGAGTGCACGGAACGGTTTACCTTCCCACCGAAGTGGTTCCTATTTATCTACTTGCAATTTCTTGCTTTCGAACTGCTAGGTTGGCAGGAGATGGGACAGAGACGGGAGCTCACTCAGTCATGCAGTACCCAGGGATCAAACTCCGACCTTCCAGTCAGCAAGTTCAGCATCTTAAGTACTTGAGCCACCGCAGTCCCTTGAATAGGGATATGCAGATGTGCAAAACTCACATGTATGCATCACAGAGACCAAGAAAAATAACTGTCTGTCCCTTTCACTTAAGGCTTGCCCTTTTACCCCCATTTGGGGGTAAAGAACAATATAGGGTTAGTACTTACAAGGATTTGTGGCAGTTCCCAATGAGATTGCAATTCCCCAGAATATTTTTTTTTCTTCATGAACTGCACAACACTAAGAGTAATGTTACATTTCTCAACTGAAGAAGTAAAAAGATTCTTGAGGAATACGAGAATTCAAAAGGACAGCTTCCAAAGCAATAAAGCACAGACATTTAATAAAGATGTTTTTATTACACAAATAGGAATGTGATTTTCATTATTCTTATTTACAATGGACTCCGAATGGAACAAATAATACACAATTTCTGTACCTATATTCAGCAAAACATTTAATCTATTTACATTCCAGTTTGCACATTTTAAAAAATGTCACATTGGAGACAATCAAACTGTCTTGGTTGTGTTTTTGGGCTATACAGCCACGGATGTGAGTGAAAGATGATGGATATTCAGCGCTCTCTGGAAGATTTTCCTACAGCTGCTCCTCAGCTGAAGAAATAAGACATTTAAAATGTTTACATGACTTGCCTTTTCTCCAAGTAACATGCTGTCGTGTCAACTTTCAAAATATCTTTGGTCACACGTATGCTTCTCTCTTTCCCAAACAAACAATTATCATCAACCATTTTTCAGATCCACAGCTTCTAATGTTCTATCAAAACCTTCCAGAGAGCACAGAAAATAACTTATTACTCTTCCAAAGTATCATTTTTAGTTTCATTTGTGGATGGTGATGGGCATGGCTGTCAATTTTTTTATTTATATAAAATGTCTCAAATTTATTTTATATGCAGCTGGGATTTCAATAACCCTGGACTAATGTTCCAAAAGCATTTAAACATAAGAAGTATTTGAACCAGGAAGTTTGCCAGTCATATTTAACAATTTAATATATAAAATACAATCAATAGAAAAATATTCAATGGCTCACAAACATGACAAAGCATACTATAACATGCAACAAAATCCAGATTGTCCAGTTCATGTTGCTTATTATTCTCACTAGCATCAAATGGAACACTTACTGTACATGTCACATATATGGCAATATGTCTTCCTTTGTCAAAAAGATGAGATACTGATTTATATTTTATATTCCAGTTATATTGTAAACCCCACTCCCTCAGCCCAGTATCAACACTTGTTTCTGACAGTTTCCAAATTAGACATTATCCTGCTGCTGTGAAACAAAAAATCATATCCTGATGACCTCCTGTCTGATGAACCCCTGTGATTCTCAGTTCTTTCTGTAGATGCATACTCTTTCTTGCATACAGAGCTTACAGCTGCTTCACTGGCTTTTAAAGTATCCAATAGACAAACATTTACTGATTGCCCACAATATACAGCTGACCCTCATACACCAGGGTGATGATAAGAAAATAATTCAAAACCTTGCTACCTGACATTCCTCAGAGATCTTCACATATCACTGGAGCTGTTTCTTGTCTTCATGTTGCAATTTCTTTTGTATTTGTGGATTGAGAGCAGGCATTGGGGGGCTGGACAGATGCCCCTTCTAATTCAGATTCACGTATAAATATTACGGCATCTCCACTTACATTTATTAAGCATTGTGCCTGAAATAACAAAGGAGGAATATCTGTTTATACACCTGGTAGCTTTCACAACTAACAGATTCTGATCACTTAGATCAGGCACAGTCTAACATATTTGTAGGGTGCCAGCTCAGGGAAGGGAACTTTAGGAAATTACCTTGACGTGCGATCCCTGTTTCGATAGCATGCCCAGAAAAGAGGTGCCTTGGCCGAAACTCCCTCCCTCGTGCAGGGGGTGAGGATTTCGGGTAAGCTACCTCTTTTCCGGGCATGCTATCCAAACGGGGGTCGCACGTCAAGGCAAGGGATCAAAGCGAGGGGTGCCACTCCCCGCTTTGATCCCTTGCCTTGACGTGCGACCCCGGTTGCGATAGCGTGCCCGGGAAAGCAGTAGCTTGGCAGAAACTCCCTCCCCCGCGCAGGGGGTGAGGATTTCGGCCAATGTACCTCTTTCTCAGGCATGCTATCCAAACGGGGGTCGTGCGCCAAGGCAAGGGATCAAAGTGGGGGGTGCCACCCCCCACTTTGATCCCTTGCCTTGGCGCGTGACCCCCGTTGCGCACCAGTGGGTGCCTGTTTCTGGCACTGCAATGGCCCCTTTAAAGGGCCAGTGTGGTGCAGGAAACAGGCACCTGCTGGCGCGCAACAAAGCGCACGAGTGGCTGCCTTGTCTCGCCACCCGACACGCTCATGTCAGGTGGCGAGACAAGGCTGTTGACGAAGCCTAGCAGCCCGCTAGGCTTCATCCAGCAATCACTGCAACTGAACTAGGGTCGGGGGGGTGGGTAGGCAGGCACTCACCTGCCTTTCGCCCAACCCTAGTTCAGTAGCAGCGATCCATCGCGGGGGGGGGGGTGGATTGGGTAGATGTTCTACCCAATCCAAAACCACCACCCCCACAATTGTACCGGATAACGCTAAAACAATCGTTATCTGATGCAAGGTTTTTCCAAAAATCTTGCAACGTTATCCGATTCTAGCGCTATCCAGTACAAACGTTATCCGGGGTATTACTGTATGCCACAATCTACACAAATTAAGCAAGGTTTAGGAACAAGATTTCTTTCTATGGACAAGAATGATTACTCTTGAATTATTTGCTGCTGGAGTGCAACACATGTTGTTCTCTCCATGCTAGTATTGTCAAGAATGCAGAAATGTTCAGAATAAGAGGAGTATTTTTTCTCTCTCAACCACCACATTTCTGCAATCATAGGTGAAATTAAGAGCATGGTTGTGTCTCTTAGCAATAAGTAATGCTAACTTACTGCTGCCTGCAATGTTAGCTTCTCTAGCACATAATCAAAATACTGACATTTTGATAATGTGCTAAACAATAAAATCACTCAACGAATACTCCGTATAGTTTTCTTTTAATATATAACTAGCAAATATATATAACTAGCAAATGATGAAAAAAACTTTTTAGATTGCAACTTTTAGAACCTTTCAACTATCCAGTTGCTTCATTTTGTTGTTTTTGTTCAGTCACACAGTCAATTTTAGCGGACAATTAAGTATTAATGTATTGCTTTTTGGAGGCAAATGGACATAATTTATCAAAAATGAATGCTGACACAATGATAAACAGATAATTCAGGTGGTGGTGGTGGTGATGGTAGTAGTAGTAGTAGTAGTTCAAAAACAGTCATTTTACCAAGCCTGAGCAAATTTCCTATTCCTTTTGTGAAGCTCATCTCAAGAATCCTGAATCAGTGGCTTGATTCAGGAATGTGTTGCTTATTAATTCTTGGCTGCTGGCACTGGTTAGCGTGGTGAATCTCCTCTGGATGCCAAAATGAATACCTAATGGTAGCTGGCTTCTTCCATATTGGATGATTTAAGTGCAAAGAAACAATGTTATTTCAAGCACCACTTACCTGATTTTTGTTTGGGTTTTCCATGAACACACACTGTTTCATGATGTACGAGACAACAGCATTTCCCCCGAGAGCGGCTACGTGAGCCCTGACCATTGCAAACACTTCTGCAATGAAGGCATGCAGGAAGCCACTTACACCACCCTCCTATAGTAAAAACACAACGAGAACCACACATTTACAAGGGATTCAGTGGGGAAAGCATGAAGGGAAAAAATCAATTAATTACTACTTCTCTTTACTTTCAAAATTATTCTAAACTAATGAACGCTAAACACTGTATGTTTTAAAAAAACAGACATTTATCTAACTGTCTCCTAATGTATTGTTTGGAGATTTATTTCCAATTTTAAATATTAATCCAATCACCAAACAAGTAAAGCAAACAACAGTGCCAGTAGCAATTAAAAGCCACAAATTAAACCAAATCATAGAACAAAGACTACAGGATGTGCTTACATAGTCTTCAGAAAAATTTGCTGTTATGGCGGTCTTGAAATAGGATACTTTAAGATTTGTCTGGAGAAAAGATCTACACATTATACTTTTTATGGAATGTTAGAAAATTTCCACAGACATACAGGGATAATGCTTATTTTATAATTAATGCATGCTCACATAGGCTTATGCTTGCTCTTTTGTGTTTTATTATACAGTAATACCTCGGATAACATTTGCATCAGATAACGCTAAAACCGCATAATGTTAAGCAATCGGGGGGGGGGGACTGCATCGCATAATGTTAAATCCTATGGGATGCATAGGATAACATTCGCTAAAGCCTGTGCTGGTTACAATGTATCTCTATGGAGTTTTAACGTTATCCAATGCATCCCATAGGATTTTAATGTTATCCCATGCATGCATCGATAACGTCAAAAATTGGATAACACTAAGACTTGTGGAACCAAGTTTTAATGTTATCCGAGGTTTTACTGTACTTTATTCTGTGTGTTTAACTTTGTGTCCCAGCTTTGATAATTCTGATAAACAGGTTATAAACTCTTGAAATAAAATTTAAAGTAATTAAACTAAGAAGACTGTCATGTTGTTCAATGAACGGTTAGTGAACTTCCTTATTGTAGAAGGCTGTCTGAATTTTTTTTTAAAAAGGTATGACTCTGAAAGCGTGGGCATCTTACATGTAGAGTAATACCCCGAATAACGACTGTACCGAATAGCGCTAAAATCGCATAACGGTGCAAGATTTTTGGAAAAATCTTGTATTGGGTAATGCGTTTTTTAGCGTTATCCGGTACAATTGTGTGGGGGGGGGAGCGTTGTTGGGTAGAACATCTACCCAATCCAACCTCCCCCCCCCAGGGCTTGCCCGCACGATGTTTGGAAAGGGTACGGGTCCCCGTACCCTTTCCAAACACCGTGCAGGCGCGCGCTTGTCAAACAGGGTTTGGGGAGGGTACGTAGATCTTTCCCGTACCCTCTCCAAACGCCCTCTGACACACGTGCGCCAGCCCACCCAATGTTTGGAAAGGGTACGGGGCCCCATACCCTTTCCAAACACTGTGCAGGCGCGTGCCTGTCAAACGCAGCTTGGGGAGGATACGGAGAAAATCTCCGTATCCTCCCCAAACTGCGTTTGACATGCGCGCGGCAGCCCGCCCGATGTTTGGAAAGGGTACGGGCCCCCATACCCTTTCCAAACACTGTGCAGGCGCGCGCCTGTCAAACGCGGCTTGGGGAGGATACGGAGAAAATCTCTGTATCCTACCCAAACCGTGTTTGACACGCGCGTGCCAACGCGCCCAATGTTTTTTTAGCATTGTTCGGTGTATACCTCGGACAACGCTAAAAACCGGATAACGACATGACTTGTGGAACCAAGTCATAACGTTATCCGGGGTACTAGTGTAGTTAAGAGATTTCTACTTTTATCAGTGATACTGACTTTAAACCTTTCATATTCTATAAATGGCTGTACTGAACACAAAATGTCCCCTTATTTGGTTCACAAGGGCAAATGGAGACCAGAATAATCAGAAGAGACAAGGACAAGTAAATTTGAAATCATTGACGTTCTGTCTATCTGAAATTTGTAACTATTTCACAGTGTATTGCAGACTCCTGATCAACCTTTCAATCAATAGGATGGAGGAAAGTTATTTAAAATAAACAACTCCCAGAATCTCCCACACAACAGAGCTGAAATGTTTGAAGTGGCAGCCATGTTAGTCTGTGCAAGCATATCTGAGAGTAAATAAAACAGAACAGCAAAAAAAAGACAAAAAAGTTGTGGCACTTTAAAGACTAATTCCTGTATTTAACTGGGAGCTTTCATGTTCCAATACTGATGAAGTTAACTTGGTCCATGAAAACTCACAGTTAAATATAGAGCTTAGTCTTTAAGATGCCACAACATTTTTTGCCCCCCTTTTTTTTGGCTGTTCTGTTTTATTTACTCTCAGATATCCACACAGCATAGTCACTGATCACACTGACAGAAAGATTCTGGGAATTGTAGTCCAAAGCAGTAACTTTTCTAGCTCTGGTTACCTGTGACAGAAATACAAAATGTGGTGTACAACTTACCTCACGCAAAGAAGTTGTTTCTCGTATAAAAAACATATTGATTATTCCAAGATATTTTGTTATCTTTGCCCCAGGGATAAACGAAAGAGGTGTCATCTTAACAACGGGAACTGTAGAATGAATGCCTGATGGGTTGAAACGGTTACGAGAATGTCCATCTGTCAGCAGGCTTGTCTTGTCAAGAGATACCGCTAGATAGAGCAGGAGAAAAGAAAGAAGAGGACAAGAGAATTACCATTCCATGTACAAGACAAATGTGTTGCTAGTTTCAGCAGAGCGACCTTCCGTATGGCTTCCAAAAAGCTTGGTGACAACATTCAGTTGCCTGTGATGCTCAGCCAAAGAAAGGGAATAATCATGCAGCACATGCAAATGAGAGACAAAAAGCTTGAATGGTTCTTTTTTTTTTTTTTTTTTTGGAAGAAGAGTAGCATTCCTGCAAAAGAAAACACTGAGGCCAACAGTTGCACATACAAATGATCAGTTGTAAAGTGAAAACATAGGGAGTGAGGAGGGGAGGGAGTGGTTGGGAAAGGGGTCACAATTTAATAAAAAATTTCTGCTAAAGGGATGACAAAGGTCTATAGGAAAGAGTGTGAAAGTTGACGTGTTTCTCCAGTCCATAATTTTTCAAATTTGGGGGGGTTAAATTCTTCATTGTTGTCAGCTTCCAGATAAATCTTCATCTTGAGTAACTATAGCAAAACAGTCATATGTGCAGGCTACTGAACTACTCAGACAAGAAACCAACAATTCACCACTTTTCTAATTCTAAGATTACTGTCATGGATGTCATGCAGGTAATCCTTGTATGTTAGAAAGTATTTTCACTGATGTATACATACGTCTGTCACACTTAGTATGTATAGTTTTTCATTATACAATTCACACCTCTATTCATCCCCTGTATACCAATTTACTTTTGAAGAACTAGAAGTGCTCCCAAATTAGCCCAACAATTTTATTATTATTATTATTATTATTTTAAAAAGAACAGACGGTATATGTCTGCAGCTTTCACACTCGGACACTGATTTTTGCAACGGCACTACTGGGTAGGAAGTGCCACCCATTTGCCACTGAGAGATCAGAACTATGCGTCCAATGATCAGAATGTGGTAGAAATGGCCGCCTACTTGTCTTAATTGATCCACGCCTTATGGTCTGAGCTTTCAGTTTAATGAACTCTATCCAGCTGTTGCATCTGTCTGCAAAGGAACTGTAATCAACTGACGCTGCTGGAAACACAGACAGAAAAACAAAAGAACAAAAACAAAGAAAAATATGATGTCCCTTCGCCCACTGTAGTACTCCCTCTGATGAACCAGCCTATCTAAGAAAAGAAAAACACTGTCCCCCAATTCAAATAAAACATCTTAGCCTGGTTGGTCTGCCCGTATGGTTGGGCTTTAGTGATGGGATAACAGCAGACAATTTGCCTAGCATGCTCACCTTGGAAATTGTTACTGGAAGAACACATACATAATTTTGTTAATAGTGAATTCACAAGTGTGTGCATGGTCACAGGACTCCCTTATCAATTGTCTAAAACACCAGGAAACTCAGAACTGCTTTTGGAGATGCCAGTCATGGGAAGCCATAGGCCGCAATTTCTGGGATCAATATGAGGGCTAGTACACAGCACCAGAAATGGAGCTTTCTACTAAAATATAATACCAGATAATGATGTATAAGCACCTCCCAGACATCAATATTGAATCTGCAGACAATAGCCCAGGGCAAACACTCGAGTTTCTGTATAAACTGCCTACATGTGTGTTCTGTGATATCAGTAGAAACTGAGAGAAAGCCAATATAAACTGGTCTCTCTGCAAAATTCCTACAATTTTTAAATTGCAGTGCGACTGGAAACCACTGTAGATGTATAGACCAGGGGTTTGCAACCTATGGCCCACGGCACCATTTCATGTGGCCTGCCGCCCTTGCTCCTGCTGCAAGCAGGGAAAACAGACAAAAACACGCTGTAAATGCGCCTGCGACTGTCATAAATGTGTTTACAACAGCTGTGGACACGTTTTATGGCAGCGTTTACAGCAGGGGAACCATGTGTCCAGCCTGCGATGAGAAAACGTTGAGAACTCCTGGTATAGACCATGAGAATAGGTCTAAAGAGAGGTGAACCCTCTATATAAGTGTTTCCCAATCTTTGGTTTTTGGACTTCAATTCCCGGAAGCCTAAGTCAATTCCCCAAAACACTGATCAGCCAATGCTGGTGGGAACTGAAGTCCCCCTGTGGGGCATGGGCCGCACATTTGGAACCACTGCTCTATATAAACTATAACCACCCCCAAATATTTTTGCAGATGTTCCCATGTCTGCTAACTGAATAACTGATACATTATCTCCACATGGGTTCACAGGTTTCAATAATAATTTTTTAATGGTAGACTGATATGAGGCACCATCATTGAAACAAAGCATCTAGGAAACCCGATTGGGTTAACTTAAGTGCAAATAATTATAGCCTGCTAAATGGAGCATAATCAATCATTCAGTTGTCTCCATATACAGTGAAAATAATATTTTATTTATTATGCATAAACAAAGTCCCAAATAACTTGAACAGGGCTACAATGAGGATAAATCAACATTATTTAACAGTCCTAAAGGTAAAGAGTAGAATTCTGACAGTATTAATAATTGAGAAGAGAACATAAATCATCAGAAATAAAAATAACTAATAAAACACTTTTTTAAAACAAAAAACCACTTTTTTTAGGGAATGTATGTGCTGAATGGCAACCTTGGGTCTACCTGCAGTCCACTGGACCACATGTTGTCCACCCCTTCATTATGACAACATTTCTGCTGCCATGTCAGTTGTGGTTCTGGGCCAGGCTTGCTTCCTACTAGCACTTAAAACCAACATTCATGAATTTATTGGGCTAACTCACCAGATCGCAGGGTCAACTGTTGTTTTCAATATATTGAGATACTAGTTAAAAGTTGTTTTAAATCTTAGAATTTCCAGATATGAAGGTGTGCATATAAAACACACCAAATGTTAGCCTTTCTCTGATTATGCCGTCAAAGAACCTTTTTTTTTTAAAGTAAAACTAGAGGAAACCTGTAAAGTTTAACAATGTTCTCTGCTCTTGCAAACAAGGACTAGTCTTATTGTTTGTAAATATACATTTCAAAATCAATAAGCCACATCAGAGCATGCTTTCCAAGATAACAGGTACATATGTTTTGTATGTTTTATATGTTTAGTAATACTAACAGACCAAGAATGCATTCTCTGTTCTGGCTTATATCTAAATCAAGGAAAACTCACCTCTCTGCATAGCTGGTATACCTGTGTGGGAACTTGCATTTTCCAGATCCTCTAATAAGACAAAATGAATTTCACTGATGTGACATAAAAAACATTATTTTTTTAACAAAATCAGTTGTCAGTGAATCATCTGCTACAGAAATTCCTATTATGTTTTTCTAGCCTCCAAATTATACAATAATTTTGCACAACTTATTACCCATAACACAAGTCATTAAACATTGTACTATATTGACAAATGACTGGACAAATAGTATTTGCAAGTGATATTTTAAAAACTATCATTTTGTTTATTCCTGTCAATCTTTCAGGACGAAGGGAACATGCTAGAAAGCCAATTTTTCACATCTTGCTTAAAATGGCAAGAATAGCATTTACAATTTTCTGCTAAAGCTACTGAAGCATCCAGCCTTGCTGTCCACATTCTACAACTATGCAGTAAAAATGCATGTGGCTAAGCAGCAAATTGTATTAATGGCCAACAAAGCATATGAGACTAATATTGGTGGAATGCAAAGTTCAGCTGAGAGGCCAGTGGACTAACAGAGACAGGAAGGCTAGAGAATTAAATACAGAACAAAACATTATAGAACAAAAAGCAGAGATTATCTAAATTAAAAGCCTGCAAAATATACATAAAAACATTTGTGGTCCAAATGTTTGAGATGTTTGAAGTGGTAGCCATGTTAGTCTGTGCAAATATTTGAGGATTCACTTAATTCATTCATTCAATTACACAATTCAGCCATGATCCAACCAAGAGCCCAACAAAATGTGTGTGTCATTGGGGATCAGGTTTAATTGAGCTGTCACTGCCCTGAGCATTGTACAATATAGCTATGCTATTCCCACCTATTTGTGCTCCTATAGAGCAGTGCTGGCAAACCTTTTAGAGACCAAGTGCCCATACTCAACAGGCTGCTGTCTGTGCCGCAGAGGGGTGGGGGTGAACTCAGTGCTGGGGAGGGAGGAAGCTCTCCCATTGGGCTGCAGGGCAGAGAAGTGAGGCAAACTCTGTGCTGGGGCGACAGCATGCGGGCCCACAACAGGGTGGGCAAAACGAATCCCTCTGTTAGACGAATCCCACACTGAAAGGCTAACAGTGAGGGATTCGTCTTGCCCAACCTGTTATTTCAGCAGGGGAGGCAGGGAGAATCTCTCTGCCTTTGCCTTTGGGTTGGGGGCTGAACCAGAGCCCATACTCCCCTCCCCCAACCCAAAGGGAAAGGCAGAGAGATTCTCCCTGCCTCCCTTGCTGAAAGAACAGGGTGGGGAAAACAAATCCCTCACTGTTTTTTTTTTTTTTTTTTGGGGGGGGGGAGGTCTTCCAACTCTTCCCACAGTGGCAGGAGGGTGTTTGGAGCATTTCCACTCTGTTTTTGGATTTTTTCCATCACATTTTGGCACCACCAGAAGCTCTCCCTGTAACCAGTAAGTGCCGAAAATTCCTCCTTCTCCTCAACAACTGGTCTTTGGTCATTGCTCATCTCTGTTTATAGCCAAAGAGCCAGCACTGTCTGCATCTGCAGACATTTCTGTGGACACATGACAGGCATACCTCAACACCGGAGTGAACGGAACACTGTTTACCTTCCCACCAAAGTGGTACCTATTTATCTACTTGCAATTTCTTGCTTTCAAACTACTAAACTGGCAGGAGCTGGGACAGAGATGGGAGCTCACTCTGTCATGCAGTACTCAGGAACTGAACTCTGACCTTCCAGTTGTTGAGTTCAGCATCTTAACTACTTGAGCCACTGCAGACCCAAAATTGCTGTACTGCAGCCAAAATGTTTTGAGTGTGATCCTGACAGGGCTCCAGGTTGACTCAGCCTTCCATCTTTCTGAGGTCGGTAAAATGCTAATTGATTTGTTAACTGCCCAGAGAGTGCACTAAGCACTATGGGGTGGTATACAAGTGTAACTGCTAATTGCTCAAGGGTTAAACTTCTTGGAAGAACAAAAGGATAATCTCTCAGCTGCTAGATGTGACTGTCAAGTGATACATCCTTCTCTCTTTCTGTCCCAAGGCCAGCAATGAAGACATTATGACATGGGGTGAGATATACTGCTAAAACCTGGCCTGATGATGGTCAGCCAAAGAAAAAGCTGTATCTGGATAGTGTAGTTGCACAGCTTCGCCACCACAAATTGGCTCTTTTCAGTCAGGAGATGGGAAGAAGAGTATAAGAAGTGGACCCCAAGAGTATGGAGAATAGTTAGGATTTTAATTGTTCCCTATGGCAGTAATGGCAAACCTTGGCACTCCAGGTGTTCTTGGACTTCAATTCCCAGAAGCCCAAGTCTCTGTGAATCCATATGGATGGATTTACTGGGCATATGTGTAGTAAACCCATCCAAGAACACCTGGAGTGCTAAGGTTCGCCATTACTGCTCTATGGAGTGTTATACCGTCTGGTGCGGCCAATGGACAAACTTCATTGAAATACTGTAAATGAGCCAAAGGAGTAAATTAGGAAATTAGTGGAAGTTAAGTCTGTTACTCAAGTTTCACAGATTATTGGCCTCTGAAGTTGAAAGGTTTTACCTATAACCTCTCTTTGATTTTGTCAGGATTTATGGGATCTAGAAGGCTGCTCAAGGTTTCAAAGTTTTGGCTTTTGAACTGTGGCTTTTTTTGCTTCCTTGCCCATCATCCTTGTTTGTGAAAATCTTTGTATTTTGTTTTCTCATGCTCTTTGTTGTTCCCTCCTTTTATTTTACATTTCCCCAATAAAATTCAATGTTTAAAAGCTACTTTATGGTAGTGAGCACATTGGGCATTCTATGGTGCTAGACCCAGACCTGTCTGAGTGGAGACAGAGCAAGTGTTCTTTGGGTCAACTACAGTTAGGAAGTGCATGTGCACATAACCCCTTGTATAAGAAAGCCTTCCCTCCCTTTTCTAAAACCTGCTCCGACCACAGAATGTGTGTAGTGGACTCTCCTTGCCACCCTGGTTCCTTTTGTTGACAATATGTATACACCAAGAGACTATAATGATACTTGCTATTCTACTGTTAATCCCTCTCAAAGTCTTTCACAACTAGAGGTAACATTTTAAATAAACTTTCCATTGTGATGGTACTAAATGTTTCCTGGATTGCTGCTTATTTAAATATCTCCAGTATAAGCACAACATTCAAAATATTTATGTCAGTATTCAACACTCAGCAAATAATTACACCACATCCCATGTTTTTGCCCCAACCCCTGGTTTGGAGGAATCTTTTACAGAACATCTCACAGATTGTTAAAACTGGAATGAGCATTCATGAATATTGATTTCCCTTGGCAGAACATCTGGCATGACAGTTGCTGAATAAAGAACTTCAGTTGCAACCATGTCGTAGAAGAGTAACATAAATATTTGCCTTTTTTACTATTTCAGACATATTTTTGCATTGTGACCCATCTCATCCCTTCCCAAAATTCTGCTGCTTCTAAAGTAGAATACAGAAACTATTTGGCAGCTCAAAGCAGTCCTGCAAGAGCATTAGAACGAGCACAAATTGTTCTTCTTCACTTGCTCCTACATAAGCAGTACCAGGCTATTTTAATTAACACATAGTCCAAGGGCATATGAAGAAAAATCTGATGAGTCATCCTTAAATCCCCGATTAAGAATATCACTCTTCTTGTAGATATTCAACTTGTTTTGGATAAGTAAGGCTGCTTCTAAAGTCAGTCTACTGACTGATTACAACAGAGTAAGTGAATAGAACACAAAAGGCTAAAGCATATATTCATTTCCTTTAACCAACCTTTAGCTGGTGAAAACTGTTGAGGAGCGTGAGGATCAGAAGAAAGTTCCAATGAAAACTGTAACTGCTCTTCGTTGTCTGCAGAAGCTTGAAACAACAGCAGAATAGGTACATAAAACCTTAGTTTCTGTGTAAAAATCTCTTACAATTCAGAAACATTTGATTGTGTGTGTGTGCGTACACGCACGTGCGCATGCGTGTGTATAATCATAATACATTTGAAAGAAAAGGAATATTTGTTCATTATATGAGTCAAGTAATACTATCAAAGCTGCTTTCTAAATAGCTCCACCTATTGACTGTAGGTGCAAAGATGTTTTATTTTTGCTTTGTCAAACAGAATAAACTAGATATTTATCCTATTTCTTTCCCTTTTGTTACCTTCACAAAAAAGACTTCTTGCCATACATTCTAGATGTCTTCTCAGAATTTTGCATGAAACATATTGGGCTGAAATCCTGTTGCATAATTAGGCAAATGATGTAACTTTTGGAAGCAAACTGTGATATGTATGTACAGTAATACCTCGGTTAACACTAAGACTTGGTTCCACAAGTCTTGGTGTTATCCGATTTTTAGTGTTATCCGATGCATGTTAAAATCCTATGGGATGGATCAGATAACGTTAAAGCTCCATAGAGATACATTGTAACCATACAGGCTTTAGCGGTTGTTATCCGATCCATCCCATAGGACCTTAACGTTATTCGATTCAATTCTCCTCCCCAGATTACTTAACGTTATGCAATTTTAGCGTTATCAGAGGTAAACGTTATCCGTGGTATTACTGTATGTTTATTGGATTTCTATATTGCCCAATTTGGTCATTCTGAGCAGTTAAAAACAATAAAATAATATAAACTATAAGTACAATTCTATAAATGATTTAAAAAATTAAAAATACATATAAATTGATAAACAACAAAATATAAGTCAACTCAATGATGGCAGCTGGAACCAAAAATACTTTCAACAGAGGACAGAATCATTCTTGAGGCAGAATATTACAGAATGCTTTCTTGAACTGCTCAGTTTTTATAAGCTTGAGGAAACCTTGCAGTGTTGGGAGCATGATGAACTTAACTAGAAGTCTGCTCTATTGCATTGGGGTCACAACAAAGAAGACCCAAGCTCTTGTGGTAGACATCTAAGCTTCTGTTGGGGTGGACACTCTCAACTGCCTGGGAGATATGTGTTGCCTGATTCACCAAGGAGAAACACTTCAGTAGGTATCAAAGTATCAATAGCTTTTCCTGAAATATTCTACTGAAAGGAACTTGAATGCTGAGATCAGCATTAAATAGATCTCAAGGAGCCAAAACAGGTAACCAACTGAAACCTTTACAAGATTAAAATCTCTGATATCTGTAAGGCCCACTGAAATGAACAAATATCTACAAATGCTCCAGTGAGCTATTATGGTACCCAGCATTAACAAGAGTTCAGTTTCATTTTCTTTTACATATTTACCTCTTTGTAGCGTTTTCTCAGCAGGTGTTTTAACAGTCTGTAAAGCCTGGTGTTTGTCAAATGTTATTGCAACTGCTGTGACAGTAATCTGTAATTACAGATGTAAAACTGTAATTTTTATTCCTTTGCCTTTACTCTAAATTTTAAAACTAACCCAGTTTCTTACTTGCTGATGAACACATACAAATACTATACCTAAGTTGTTCAATAAACATTTTGTTTTTAAAAACTTCAGTGACAGTTCTGTTAATGTGCCCGCACACACGCAGTGCCTGCCTGCCCGCACACCTCTTCCTCCTCCTCGGGCACTTAGTAGTCCTGCACACTGTAAGTGTCAGCACTGTTTTGTGATTAAGAAATGGTATACAAATTTCAAAAAAACGACCAGGAGGTGTGCTTCTTGGGTGCTTTCTGAACTGTACTAGGATTGCATTTGTTTGTCTTAGCTAGAAAAAAATTAACTGTTCAAGCACACAGCTAGTGTCAACTGTTATCCACAACAACAACAAATTTATAAATGTTGTTACTCCTTTGGTTTCAATATGATCTCAATTGACTAAGTGGGCAAATTTTTATAACAACAGTTACAACTGCAAATCTGTATTAGGTAGTTGGAGGGAACTTTCAGAACATGTGTCTAACTTTAACATTTACACCTTTCTGGTATCTGGCTATAATACAAGGTTAACAAAAAACCTTACAGAATTAAAAAAAAAGACAAATGAAACAGGTTACCTGTATTATCTCATCTTCTGGAAGAGCAACTGTAAAATTCACATGGCACAGGCAGCAAGGTATCATAGATCGAAGTTTAAAGTATAGGCTCTGTTGAAAAGCAGATATCACTTACTATGTGTATATGATACCCTGCTGTGTTTTCAAGTGGGCAATGTTTCTGTTTGGGACATTACAAAAGACAATAGGTATACCAAACTGGCTACCAAGAATATGCTTAATGAATATGCCAAACTGGCTACCAAGAACATGCTTAATGAGAAGTGAATAATGTATAAGCAGGTGGGGATCCAAGATACTTTCCTCCCAAAAAATCTGGATGCCATTTATTTCATCTGCATATCAAGATCTATAGAACTACAGATCTCCTGACCTAAACACTCAATTGTGGAAAAATACATTATGGAAAGAAATGCTTGTCTACCCTTATTTTGTTATGTATGTTAAAGTTATATTTGTTATACACGTTTTGCTTGAATTTTCAACTTTAAAAAAAAAAATCACTTGTATATGATGTGGCAGCACATAAACTTGGCATAAGAGGTTGCTGATGCAAATTGAAAGAATATTTGCAAATTTTAACAACAAAAATCAAATCCATTCATCTATTAGCATACAGTGGAACCTCATACAACAATTGCCCCCAAATCACATAACAATTAGGGTTTTTTTTTTTTTGGGGGGGGGGGGGGAATGGCATCCCACATAACAATTTCCCCTTTGGAAAAAAATCGTACAACAATTTTTCAATGGGAAAAACCACTTAGCAGAAATAAATCGTTGTATAATGCATCCCATAGGGAAAATCGCTATACGATGCATGAAATCGTATAGCAATTGTTTCGTACAACAACGAGCCCCGTAGAATGGATTAAAATTGTTGTACAAGGTACCACTGTATTTCCACATGTGGTATCACTTTACACCAGGGTTTCTCAATGTTTTCCAACCATGGGCCGGACCACACACCCTCAGACAGCTGAGTGGGGGGGTTGGCCACGTGGTTATAAACACTATTGTAAAATGCTTCCACGGCTGTCGTAAACATGGTTACAACAACTGCAGGTGCATTTACAGTGCGTTTTTGGCTGTTCTTGCTGCTTCTGGTGCTGGTGGGATTGAGGGCAGCGGGCCACATGAAATGGTGCAACAGGCCAGGTGTGACCCATAGGTTACAAACCCCCTGCACTAACTACACAATCCAATTAACTGTTTGCCAAAAGCTGAGGAGGAGGCACACAGCAAAAAGTTTCAGATATATCTCAAGTAAATGAATTACTTAAAAGAACAACAATAATAACATGGTTCCTGCAATTGTCCTCTTACCTTTAGCAGATTCTCACAGAGATCATTAAAGGTCTTATTGAGTGTCTGATTTGTTTGGGTAGTGTTGGTAAGTCTGGAGATTCTCACTGATGAAAACATCTGAAGCAGAAAGAATTGCAAGCCATAGGTTTAAGTAGAATATCTTGATGAAATGTATGGCTAAATAATATTGAAAGGTATACTGGTAGAGAATGCATCTCTCAATGCAACGTCCCCCAAACTATGTTCTGCAGAACACCAGTGTTTCATAGAAGGTAAATATGTGTTCCATGCAAAAATATGAAATTTTGGTAAAACTCTTTGGCAAATGTGTAATGCCACAAAGTCCTTTCAAAGTGATGCATCAGCTTGCAAGAGAAGTCTGTTTTGCAATCCTCTGCAAATCATTAGGGGCTGGCTTCATAGCAATGTTATTTGTTATTAAAACTAGAAAGATCCAAACCTATCTATTATAAAAATCAAAATGTTCTGTTAAATTTTTAGGATTTGTAAAGTTTAGGAAACGCTGTCCTAATGTATAAGAATAAATTTAGAAAAAGTTTAGGAAATGCTGTCCTAATGTATGGATTGGGGTTGTTTTGCAGGGAATAACAGTGTTCTATTAATGCCTGCCACATGACCAAGGAAATGTCTGCAGATGCAGACAGTGCTGGCTCTTTGGCTATAAACGGAGATGACCACCGCACCCTAGAGTTAGATATGACTGGCTTTCGAGCAAAAGTGACCTTTACCTGTATGTCATTCAAACTGGGGGAAAACCTCCTATGTTTCTTGGTCTCCCTCTGAGCAAAATCTAAAATGCTAACACCTATAAAATCCCATATTTGTCTGGCATCCAGTACTATTTCTTTTCACTAGCCAGGTTCTTCTTTTTCCCATACCCATAAGCACGATTTCAAACATTTAAAAATGTTCTGTTCTGAACTACTGATCACTTTTTGAATATTACCTTTGGATGCAATTTACTATCTATCCACTAAGCCATAATGTTTATCATAGATGTGATGGTAATCTGGGGTCTTGTTCATTTATTTTTTAAATAACCATTTCTTTCTTTGTTTGTTGTTGTTCAGTTGCACAGTAGGTTCTATGAATGTCAAATGTTCCTTACTGAAGACTTAAAATTATCTTGTCATTTAACATTACATAGAAGTATGAAAAAAGAGGGAATTTACATCTTTCTTCAAGCTTTAGTTCTTAATGTGAAAAAATATTAGCATACAGTAAAGCCAGTTTACCTGTATATCAGAAGTCCAGTTATTTATACCAGGCATAATTTCTGTGTTACAGCTATAAAATCCTGTCAAATAAAATAAAATTCTTAATATTAAGTGGTCTATATCACACTTATATTTAAACTACTACATAGCAAGATATATTTAAGAAAGATACAATCCAACAATAATCTGGAGAGTGGTCAGATTTGATCCAGAATCCAATGGTGTAAAACTGTTGAATCCCACTGCTTTTGTCAAAACCAGTGACCTCCCCTTCTGTGATTCTTAAAAGGCTACTGAAAAGGGCTTACATACCCAGTGGAATATTTTTTTGGCACAACAGTAGCCTGAATTAGGATAGGGCAGAGGAAGAAAGTCCCAATTTCACATGCACCGAATACCAAAGTACAGTAATACCTCGCATAACGAATTTAATTTGTTATCCAAAGTTGCTCGCTATGCGAAACAAACAAAATTCCTACGGAAAAACTCGCATAACGAGCATTTCAAGGGGGAAAACTCGCATAGCGAAAAAATTCGCTATGCGAGTTTTCCCCATAGAAACACTCGTTATGCGAGTTTTTCACTAAGCAAAACACTCGTTATGCGAGGTTTGACTGTACAGTAAAACTCTGGTTCACGATTTTAGTCCATTCTGACAGTTTTGTCGGAAACCAGATCAATCATGAACGGAAGCACATTTCCCCATAAGAATGCATTGAAAATTTAAAAAATGTTCCCAACCTCCCCACCAAAAAAATAAATAAATACCAAAAACAAAAAACACACAAAACACACACCACAATTAAACTGAATAAAAGACAACACAAAGCTCTCTACCTTTTCTACTGCTTGACTTTTCGGGACTCCAGTGCTTTTTCCTGGTGGTGGGCATCAGGTGTGCCTTCCTTGCTGATGATGTGGGGAAAAGTCAGAAGCACTTTGGCAGCTTCGGGAGAAGGGCCACCTGCCCCTTCGCTGCCTGGGTCACTGCTGCCCCTTGTGCCGAGGTCGGGGCGAGTAAGAACGGGGCAGTGAGAAGAGCGGTTCCCCTCACCCAGAGGTGGCACGGGGTGGGGGTGGGGACCCAGGAGGTGGCTGGACAAAGGACTCCTCTTTCTTACCCTCCCAGACCTCGGCACGAGCGGCAGCAACCCAAGCAGCGAAGGGGCAGCACAACCCTTCTTCCGAAGTTCCCCAGCACAGGCCTGGCTGAAAGGAGGGGTGAGTCCTCGGCCAGCATTCTCCTTCAGCCAGCTCCTTCTACTGGACATCAGCGAGGAAGGCACCAACAGGTGAGCAGAGTTGTGGCTGGCAGGACTTCTCCGGCCCATGCTGAAGCTGAGCCAGCAGAAGGAGAATGAAAAATCAGGGGGGAACAGCTGCAGTTTTCAAAAAAAGGTGCCAAAACTCACCAAAAAAAATCTGCTCACACTCCGCAACAGAACTCTACGTGCCACCCATAGAAACCAAAATGCCTGCGGGTGGTCTTATATACATCCCCCCTGACACGAAGCACTCTGGGGAATTCCCGGTCATATAGCAAAAAATCATCCTGAAACAAGACGTCATTTTCTATTGATTTGCTGTTGTGAACTGCGGCAAATGTAAACGAAAGTGGTTGTGTGCCAGGGTTTTACTTTATACCACTGGAACTTAGCCTATATTATTAGGCTATCAGTTACTGTTTTTTAACACAAAGAGACTATAATAAATAAACAGTGTTAAGAGTGTACCTGAAGGTGGGGGTACATCTGTCAATAAAGAATGAACATCTTCCATTGCATCAGTATCATCAATCTGAAACCAAAAAGTCAATTACAGTATATAAAATAATTTCTTTTAGAAACTTCACGCATTAAGACTAGTAAGAAATCCTTCTGCAGAACATTAATACAGTGGAACCTCATACAACAATTGCCCCCTATAGCAATGAAATTCCATAACAATTAAGTTGGGGGGAATGGCGTCCCGCATAACAATTTTTCCTATGGAAAAAATCGTACAATGATTTTTCAATGGAAAAAACCACTTAGCGGGGAAAAACTTTGTATGATGTGTCCCATAGGGAAAATCACTATACGATGCATGCATAGTATAGCAATTGTTTCATACAACAGCCCTGTGGAACAGATTAAAATCTTTGTTTGAGATACCACTGTATACAGAAAACAATGGTGTTTTTAAGTGCTCTTACGATTATGTTTGCAAACTCCATTTAGGCTAGATACAGGGGTTGGGGAATCTGCGGCATTGAGGGAAGCCTGGGCTTCTGGGAATTGAAGTCCAAGTACAGGTGCAAGCCCAAGGTTGAGAAATCCTAGCCTAGAGGAAACAGGTTAGTCCTCTAGGTGTTCTTAGACTTCAGTTCCCAGAAGTCCAAGCTTCCCTCAAGGCTGCAGATTCTCACCCCGGCTAGAGGATTGTCACAGCTAAACACATCACTGGAAACATTGTCCTGCAGTTTGAATGCAAAATACTCATTAAAGAAAAAGAACCTACCTCTAAAACAAAGGCATCTTTCTTTCCATGTGAGAGATCCAATTCTGTAATTTCATCAGAACTTTCAGACTGTGATCTCAGCAGCCTTGTGCGAGGCCTTGGTTCTGGAATGGGTGAACCTATAATTTCTTCAGAAACCTCCTATTCAGAAGAATGATATAAAATCACATAAATCTTATTTCTTTTTCTCATTCTATGTCACATTGATACTTTTCAATGCTTTGCTACCGGTATTATTACTATGCCTTTCATTAAATACAAATAGATTATTCCTTTTCGTCTCTATCCTCAAAATCTAATACAGTAATACCTTGGATAACGTTTACCTTGGATAACGCTAAAATCGCATAACGTTAAGTAATCTGGGGAGGAGAATTGGATCGAATAACGTTAAGGTCCTATGGGATGTATCGGATAACAACCGCTAAAGCCTGTGCAGTTACAATGTATCTCTATGGAGCTTTAACTTTATCCGATCCATCCCATAGGATTTTAACATGCATCGGATAACACTAAAAATCGGATAACACCAAGACTTGTGGAACCAAGTCTTAGCGTTATCTGAGGTATTACTGTACAATAATACCTCGGATAACGCTAAGACCTGGTTCCACAAGTCTTGGTGTTATCCGATTTTTAGTGTTATCCGATCCATGTTAAAATCCTATGGGATGGATCAGATAAAGTTAAAGCTCCATAGATATACATTGTAACCGCACAGGCTTTAGCAGTTGTTATCCGATCCATCCCACAGGACCTTAACGTTATTCGATCCAATTCTCCTCCCCAGATTACTTAACGTTATGCGATTTTAGCATTATCCGAGGTAAACGTTATCCGAGGGATTACTGTACAGTGAAACCCTGTTTTACAGGAAAAGTCTGTACCGTAGCTTTTTCTGTAATATGGTTTTTCCATAAAATGAAGCAAACCTATCCCATAGGAATGCAGTGGTCTTTTATTCCCCCCCCCCCGCACAATGCATTCTGGGAAATTACATTCCATAAAACAGGAGATTTCCATAAACATTTCTGTAAAATAGGACGTGTTTCAGCAAGAATCCTTTCCGTAAAATGAATTACCCGTAAAAGAAGCATCCGTAAAACGGGGTTTTACTGTACACTACCTAAACTAGGATCCATCATAGCCAGGACCTCTTCCATTTTCATGCTTCATTTTCCCTGACATGCACTGTGGTAGGTGAAGGCATATATGGATTTTGCAGCTACCTAAGGCAGAAACTCCTACTGCTGTATTTTTGTAGTTCAAGAGCCAAATCAGCATGAAATGTTAGGCTCTTCAACTGTTCCTGTCTTGCTATTGAAAGCCTACTGGATGTTCCTTAGCTACTTTTTAGGACTGTTAGATCCAGCTGCTATTTATACTTCCTGGATAAAAGCGGAAGAGAAATACTTGGGAATTTTTTGTTGGGTTCAAATTGTCTGTAAATTTCTGGTTGATGAGCTTGGCCAGAAAGAGGAAAACCATGTTCCCCCAATACTCATAATTTCTGACATAGTTCAAGATTCCTTTACCGTCTATTATGTCCAGCATTAACTCTAGGCCAGTGATCAGCAAACATGGCTCTCCAGGTGTTCTTGGACTTCAGTTACCAGAAGCCCACGTCAGTACACCTGCTGATCAGGGCTTCTGGGAATTGAACTCCAAGAACATCTGGAGAGCCAAGTTTGCTGACCCCTGCCTCTAGACTGTATAAATGAGTTCTCTGGCCTTCTATCTCTACTGAAGAAGCACATCTGGTTAATGGAAGAAGCAGGTTAACGGAATATCACAGTACTGGAAGCCAGTCAGACCACTGGTCCACCTAGCCTAGTGCCCTCCAACGTGTACAACTTAATCCAGAATTCTTTCCTAACTTTCCTGGAGGTATATGCTATCCTCTAGTGGTCTCCCGTTCAAGAACTACTCAGGCCTCAATCTGCTTTACTTCAAAACAAGGATAGGTGTTGATCAGAAAAGGATGTTGTTTCAGCAGATTTAGCACTACAGTAAAACCCCGACATGTAAAAAAACCAGTTCCATAGGCTTTTATGCAAATCGGGTTTTTACACAACTTGAAGCAAACCCATAGGAAAAATGATTTTTTTTTTAACCTAAATCAAAGCAAACCCATAGGATAAATGATTTTTTTTTACTTACCATAGGAAACTGTGTTACATAAATCTGGACATTTAAGTAAATCAGGAATTGGTTTTAGCACAAAATAATTATGTAAGTTGAATTTTACGTAACTTGAGGCATACACAAGTCGGGGTTTTACTGTATTCATCACAAAGGTAATATTTTCCTTAAGCCTACTGACTTTCAATTTTTAAGAAACCCCTTGGTAGCCGGCTACTTTCTAAGAACATAATTCATTCATCTGCATAATCCATTTTCTATCAGCTAATGTAAAAACATGTACAGTAATACCTCGGATAACGTTTACCTCGGATAACGCTAAAATCGCATAACGTTAAGTAATCTGGGGAGGAGAACTGGATCAAATAACGTTAAGGTCCTATGGGATGGATCGGACAACAACCGCTAAAGCCTGTGAGGTTACAATGTATCTCTATGGAGCTTTAACGTTATCCGATCCATCCCATAGGATTTTAACATGCATCCGATAACACTAAAAATCGGATAACACCAAGATTTGTGGAACCAAGTCTTAGCGTTATCCGAGGTATTACTGTATTGCATTTGAACCAGAATTATTTTAAGTAAGTGTACTTACAGGTGGGTTAATCTCATAAAGCTCCTTATTTTTGGCTATTGTGTCGTTAATTTTCTTCTGCATATGAGATATATGTTGTTCATATGTGGCATCATTTGGTGTCTTTCCAGCAATCTGAAAGCCACCAGGAGTTGGTAAAGCAGCCAGATATACTCCTGTAGCAGACTGTAAAGAATAAGCCAGAAAGAAGATGAAGCACAACATATATTTTGGGATTGTGCATTATCTAATTTAACTTAAACACACTGCATTTCTAATGTAGATTATTAACATTGTAGTATTAATGTATCTGACATTTAAACAGAAATGTAACAGAAAAATTACCTGTGCTACTTCGGTACAGAACATTTTGGAGATTGCTCATTCATAGGGTTGCCATAGGGCCATGATGGTGAACCTGGGCACTCCAGGTGTTTTTGGACTTCAATTATCAGAAGCCCAAGTCACCATAGGGTGACTTGACAACACAGAACAACAACAGTTCTTCACTCACAATTACATTACTAAGATAAATTATTTAATGTTTTCATGTAAAATCAATCTTCTAGAATGCACAGAACTTTCAACTTTTTAAAAAAGTTCAAAAACATAAAAATGCATTAAGTGTTTAAGACTGCATTATGCATATAGCCTATTCACATTGTTCAAAGATATATGTCATGAATCAGCTTTATCAGGCTATCTTGATTCACGAAACATCTTCTACATTTTACACAAGACACTATAGGTAGGTAGCATTAGAAGTTGCACACATAAAACTGGAAGAACTCAGTAAATTGGTATTCTCTGACTCAGCAAAAAGCTTAAGGAGATGTACTCTCCAAAATCTGATACCTAATTTAAAGTAATTTCTAACTGAATTTCAAAATGCTTGTTTGGGCCTCTGAATACTGCTCTTTAAATGAAATGTAAGTTGGAGTGGCAATGTACACCTCTCCAGGTTTTGGACTACAATTTCTATCACTCTTCACTACTAGCTAGGACTAGCAGGACAGCAACCTAACAAAATCTGAAGAAAGTTACCTGTCCGCTTAAAATAAAAAGCCTATACAGATCACTCTGCCCTCCATATTCATGGTCTAAAAATATTCAATAAAAATCCCTGAAACACATAATATATTTCTATGCCATATTGCCAGAGCTGGCCTCTAGAGGCCACTGTCTGCAATATAATGTTTAAAAAGAATGGGGGCAGACATTTTGGTAGCTTAAATGAAAAATAATGGGGGCATTTAAACCCCTGCCTTGCATCTATGGCTCAGGTGTACTGTATGTCTTAAATATAGAGTTTGCTGTTATCTGCAATTTCAGCTATATGTAGGTCTTGGAATGCATCTGCCATGAATACAAGGGGGGTCCTGGACCACTATAAATTTTTCTTAAAAAAAAAACCTTCCTGAATTCTGAATGATAAATTCTGTGTTTCTGTAATAAACGTATGTAAAAGATATCAAGATTACCCCATTCCTATCTGCTCTATTTCTTTTGCTTTTATGAGACTAGAAATGGAATCTGGCAGAGCACACAACTAAAACATAGCTGATAACTTTTCTAGCATTATTGCGAAACAGCAAATTTTACATTAACTTGATTAAAGGTGCAATTTTCAAGTCAAGTGTATTTATTTGCTGATGGCTGTACAACATTTTAACTAAAATAATTATATACCACCACCTTTACTTATTTCAACTACAATGAAGAGAAATATTTAACTCTATGAATCAGAGATTGCTTATAGATTCTTATTAGTTTTATGATGGGCCTGACAGATCAGTATATATTACATGTAACACATGCACTCCATGGTTTGGAAGCTGGTTATTTCATTATGTTAAATTTACCAAGAACCTTGAACAGGCTTGTGGCCTTTGGATATGTGGCAGAATGGCTATTAAAAGAAAAACATAACATGACCATGCTTACTTACCTTACCAAAACAGAAGCCAATAAAATATTTCTGGGAGAGCTGTAAAAATGTCTATGTCTGTCTAAGATCAAGTGACTAGGATTAAGCATTTTGCAATTATTTTCAATGTAAACTGATTACTGTATTTTCCTTTCATTATGAGAGTACTATTTTGAATTATGTAAACTTGTCCAACACCCAGAAACAAGCAGTAAAAAAAGAAATCATATGGCTCTCAAACTTTTGATGTTAAATTGAGAGGATTTCAGTGGATACAAATTCATTTTATGGCAGAATCTGAAGAAGCTGAGTGCCTAAATTTTCCAACTACTGTATATATAACTATTACCAATAAAGGAACCCTAGTGTTGAAAGCTTAGCCACCCCTGCTTATCCCTGATTTTGAGTAGAGGCCAATTCATCTTCTGGCAGTAAAGAGGTCTACTTAAAATGGTAATGGTCAGAAACACAAATATTAGTGAGTCCCTAGTTTAAATAACTGTGTAAATTATATCTCAAACTTGAGTCACTGAAAGCCTAATGCTATTTGTTTGTCCTGAAGACCTCTAAATCAGTTAGGTAAGAAACATGAACTTCTACATGAGTTTTCACCAGGGTAAAGCAGATACATTTGTTAGTACAGTAATACCTTGGATAACGATTATATCGGATAATGCTAAAATTGGATAATGATGCAAAAATTTGTTTTAAAATGCTGCAGGCGCAGGGTGGCAGGGAAGCAGATGGGGGACTCCCCGGTTGGCGTCCCAGTCACCTACGGTAGCAGCTGCAGGCACAGGGATTCCCTTTGCAAACAAAGGGCTATCCCAGCATCGAATAGCCCTTTGCTTGAGAAGGGAATGCAGTTTCTGAGGTCCCCTGACTTACCCAGGCGGTGCTACAAGGCAAAACGCCAGGGTTCTTTCCCTGGGATTTTGCCTTGCAGCACCTCCCGGGTAGGTCTGGGGATGTCGGGAACGTGGATCAGATTCCCCGACCTCCCCAGAGGTGGCAGGGATGGTGGAGAGTCCAAAATGGGTGGAAAAACTCCATCCTGACTGAGTTTTTTCCACCCATTTTGGGCTCTCCGCTGCCCCTGCCTCCTTTGGGGAGGTTGGGGGAGCCGATCCATGCTGTTTCTGATATCCCCCGACCTACCTGGGCACTATGATCGCAGCGTGTGATCGGTGCTTGGGTTGGGAAGTTGAACGAGAGCGCCCCAGTTCAACCCCCAACCCAAGCACCAAGCGCACGCTGCGATCTGCCTGCCTCTTTGGAAAGGGCAGTAGGGATTCCATGCATGGAATCCCCATTGCCCTTTCCAAAGAGGCAGGCAGATCACCCCCCGTGGGCTTTTTTTAACATTGTGCGATCAATGCATCACACAACGTTAAAAACTGGATAACGATGAGACCTCTGGAACCAAGTCTCATCATTATCTGAGGTACTAATGTATATAACTAGAAATATATGGTAGGAACAACTGTTCTATTAAAAAAAAGTTTTATATTAGTGATTTTCTCTACTAGCGTAAGAGCCTAAATTCAAGGTAAAAATCCACATAAGTTTTGGAATATATGTAATGGAACTGAAAATATTGGTTAAAACTCTATTTGTCGACTTTGGTCTCAATGACAGCAATAATAGGAATGCAGAAAAATAAAATAAAATAACACACTTACTGCCAAACCCATCAACATGGTTTCTCCCACTGTGATCTGAATCCTCAGTCCAAAAAGTGCATTCATTCCCTTCAACTTTAGCTTATTCATTAGTTGTGTGTGTACTTCATACTCCATAAACGGCAGCAGATTACTGATGGAAGTTGCATTTGCTTCAGCTTGAGCTTTCTTTTTCAGTCGGCACAGCCTGTTGGGATTAACAATAAAATGCAATAGCCAGGACAAAAGCCTCACAACCAAAAGTGAAGGCAATCAACAAAAACAGTGACATCATGGCTTGAAGGAAGATGGTATCTACAAACTCCTTTCTGGTGCACTAATCAGTAACAAATACAAGCTGCAAAGGATCTATAATTTTATTTCAGGTTAATCATGGAACTGTGCGCATACTGCATTTATGACGTGTTGAGCTCTACAAAAAGCATGGTAGGAAAACTGTTTGCATCATCAAAATACTTTAGTTCATAAATGTGTGATATTCTAAGCATAACTTCCCAATTCAGTTCTCCTTAATAAAATACACAATTTCCTGAAAACCAGTTTCACATACAGTAGTTTACATACGGAGAACTTGTTTTTTTCTTTTTAATCTGAAGAATTCCAGATACTTGCTTGGTAGTTTTTCTCTCTTAGTAGCATTCTTTGGTTTCCACGTTTTTCTTGTTTAATGTTTGAACTCACACACCAGAAAAAAATCATGTCTAGTTGGTTTAATAGAAAACTGTTTCTTTAGGCAGAGTCTAAGCCTGAACACTTATGCTTGGAAATATTACCAGTAAATGAAGCCTCTTTTCCTAGCAAATGTTTGGGTGCTTAGGACATCTGAGGCAGAAGAATGTGAAAGAATTATCCAGTTGCTTAGAGTGGCAGGAAATACACAGATTAAAATTTAACTTTTATTCCCATCTTGTCTTTCGCAGAAGACATTCACTTCTTGGGCAAAAGGATAATTTCAGATGTTGCAGAGAGATTTGGTACTTCCACAGTGTCAGGATCATCATCATCTTATTATTATTATTATTAGTATTAATTAATTAATTTGCCTAAAAGTATATATGCCAGCTTTCAACAGTAACCCACAGCTATGTTACAGTTAAATGGAGCAAAACAAATGTAGCAGGGAAATACCTGGCTTGAATGAGACATCCTTTCCCAACCACCAGGGCATCCATAGGTAAATCTATTGTTGTGAAAAGAACATCAGGGACTTTTTGTTTCTTACAGCTGCAACAGTAAGTGAGATGAGCAGGAAAGGGCATGTTGAGTTCATCATACGGTATGTGGCAAAATCCACAGCCTGCTGGAGATGTCTCCTCTAATCTATAAAAGGGATGATGAAAAGTCTAACATTATCATTCACACATAAGTCAATCAAAGATATGCATTTCCCCTTCACCACCCTTCATTTAATACACAAAGCAATTAATACAGTTCCACAGATATGCAACTGTGTGCTTAGAAGGCTGGCAGAGAGGGTGGGAAATAGAATACTTGCTCCTATAAATATTTAAATTCAGGCTTTTCTGGAAATGTCATGTGGACAACAATTTAGAATAGTGTATATTAAAAAGCAAATTTCGTGAAATAGTGATAACTAAAACAAGGTACATTACTGTATTGTAAGGAGATCCTATAGTTTTGTCTGACAAACTTCATCAGTGATATATTGTATTGTAATGTAATATACTGTTTGTAAGATGCCCTGAGTAGCTACAGCGAGTGGGCAGCAATATAAATTTAAACAAATAAATAAATAAACAAATAAATAACAGAAGGATAGTTGCCCGATTACTTTTACTGTAGGACAGGCACATATCACCTAGCACTAGAGGCCATTAATATGAATTCTGGAATCTGAATTTGGACAAATAGTGAGACAAAGTAATCAGCTGAAAGTGAAGCACCACTGAGTGAAGTTGCTTCCTGAGAATCCAGTTAGCAGTTGTGCTGTAATCTAGAAATATCTATTTTGTTGCACTGAAAGACTTTTTGTGATAAATAGATTTACAAATAACACAGGGAGCTTGATTTGCTTTCTTGTCTAAAGAAAATAAAATCTGATAATGCTTTGTTTGTGACCTCTCACCTCTTTGGCAAGTGGGGAGCAACCAACAGTCTCTGTCTTTTGACAGTTAATGTCCTTTTGACATATAATGTCCTTTGTGTCAAACAGAGAATTACTCTTTAAATATTTCCACGGAATATTCCACAAAAAAAGTATGTATTTTGTTAAACAGAAAACATGACAGTGCAAATAGATTAGACTGAAATCTGTTCATATCACATATTCTGCTGTATATTTGTTTTTGCTTTGCACAGAAGGAACATATTTAGCTAGGAGGTGCGCCTTTAAGGTGCACATCGAGTTCAAGCATTTTTTAGTTGAGCAGACAGAACAATGTAAGGCTTTGGAAATAAGTTTAGAAAACTGAAAGTTTACATGTACATTTCATCATCCTGTATTAGAAGCAAGGAGCTGTACCCAACGCTGTTCCTTTGCTGATGGGAGACTCTTTGATCCAGCAAAAATCTTCATCAGTGGAGTGGAGAGCAGGAAAATTACAACCAATTCCCTTCTTTCCTTCATTTCCCCTATGACCTCCTCCCTCCATGATGTTCTTAACAACCTACTAGAGTAGATTTAGAATTCTGCAGATAAGATAAGCAAAATAATGCCTTTTCCCTGTTCTATGAAAGGAAGCATCTACAGCATTGGTCCTCAACCTTTGGTTTTTGGAAATGTCATGTCCCAGCAGTCTAAGTCGGTACACTAACTGATCAGTGCTTTGGGGAATTGACTTAGGCTTCTGGGAATTGAAGTTCAAAAACCAAAGGTTGGGGACTCCTGCTCTACAGGAAAAAAGGGCCTTCCATCAGTGGACAGACAGTACTAAATAATCTCACTGATATAAACTCATCTTCTTTACTGTAAACAAAGGATTGCATAAGCTTCTTTAGGATACAATCCACCAACAACTCCTTCTGTAATAAGAGCCTGCTGAAAAGAACAGCACATGGATATTATAAGCAACATCTGAATAATGAATGCTATAGCAATTTGTTATGCTTACATACCACCAGAAATGTAACCATTTACCTAAATTAGAAAGAGATAACATGCAGACCTGGTTCAGGTGTTAATGCTGTTGATCTCTTAAATTATAGACCAGGTAAGGTTTACTTACTTTAAATGCAATTTACCCTAGCAGCTAATTTAAATGAAACCCACTAATATTCCTAAGGAAACAGAAATTTTTTGAAAAATATTTGTAAAGTACTGAGATGTATTGTTGTAATGACAGGTATATACTAGAAAGTACTGTACATTAGAAAAATTCCTAAGCTTTTTCTGTCCAACATGGTAGCTGAGGAAATACTAACTTTTGAAAGAAAATGCCTCTACTCCAGCATGGAAATTAACTTTTTTTCAAAAGAGATATATTCCTACAGGATAGAGAAGAAACTCATGGATCTGAACCACAGAATGGCCATATTGGGGGGTGGGGGTGGGGGAGGATTATATTATAAAAGTAAGAGAGCTAATGATAATTTCTGAGGCCAGTGGCTCGTATACTTCTACAACCATCAACTGGTTTTCTTTAAGATCTTAACTCACACATTTTCATTTGGAAATTTCTTTACTATATAACTATAGAGAGGCAAATAATCAGAAAACCTGGGCTTTATAAAAAAATAGAAATAGTAGAGACTTCTAAGCAGAATGTTCTGAAAAACAGATTTCAAAACAGAAGCAAGGAATGGCCACAGATTTGTATTATGTGGTTAGTATAAAATGTGTTACCTTATTCAGAATGTTAGAAATTTTAAAAGAGCAAGGCAAGTGATTTGGTGCAGAGCTCCACAACCTCTGTGGTTGTTAGTTAAATATCAGTAAAGAGGTTGACCATGCACTCTGTACTGTAACACTGGTAACCTACCCTAATAGAGAAGAACTATCCTGGTTTTGAGGGAAAAAATCAACCTCTCCCTTCTCTGACCCTATGGAAAAGTAGCCAGGCTGCCATGACAACCTTTGTTCCAAACAGGCTTCCGTGGTGCCATCTTGTAGAAATCTAGGGTTCAGTACAGCTGCTGTGCCGGATGCTGACAAAATACAGACCTCTTCACTGTAAAAGAAAAGAAAGGTCACAATTTCGGTGAAAAGCATTTTCAGTTACTTGATACAGCAGAAGTGGGAACAAAACATCAACAACAGAAAATCAATTGAGAGAAAAATCTGTCAGAGACAAATCAAAATGAATAGGTAAAGGTAAAGGTTGCCCTTGCTCGAAAGCCAGTTGTATCCAACTGTAGGGTTCAGTACTCATCTCTGTTTATAGCCAAAGAGCCAGCACTGACTGCATCTGCAAACATTTCTATGGACATGTGGCAGGCATGCCTAGACACCAGAGTGCATGGAATGCTGTTTACCTTCCCACCGAAGTGGTTCCTATTTATTTACTTGCAATTTCTTCCTTTCAAACTGCTAGGTTGGCAGGAGCTGGGACAGAGACGGGAGCTCACTCCATCATGCAGTACCTGATAATTGAACTCCAACCTTCTAGGCAGCAAGTCCAACATCTTAACCACTTGAACCACCACAGTTCCTCAAAACTAATGGGCCATCTCAAATTAGTAGGTTTCTACAGATATCTACCAGAACTTCAGCCAGCACATTCCTCCAAACAAACTGAATGAGAAAATGTTTCCTGCTGCACAGTGTAGGGACTGCTGTTAAGAACACATCAATCTACACCAGTCAGAAGCACAGCTGAATGCTCTAATTCAGCACCTTAACAACATTAAGTAAGATTCAAACAATCTTGGCTGCAGTTGTTATAGAAATATGCTATATACCTGGTGTTAAAGAACAGGAGGGGTTAAAAGATATCCAGAGGGCTACACACTCTTGCGCCTACCATTTGTGTCTCCCTGCTTTCCAGACTTTTACAGACATCACCACCTGCAGTAACACTCTAAGTCAGGAGTTCCCAACCTTCTCAAGCCGGGGTCTGGATCACGCTCTTAGTCAGCTTTGAGGGCCATTTTGCCCTGCCTGCACAATGAGGGTGGTCATTTTGTCCCAACAACTTCAAATGGGTGGTCATTTTGTTTCTCGAATGCCCTTGGAGGGGTGGGGGACATATAAAATGGTGCAGTAGGCTGGATCCAGCCCATGGGCCTTAGATTGGGAACCCTTGCCCTAAGTCTACACGGCTTCTACTTCTGTCATCTTTCCTCCTGCTGCATGCATGACACAGCATTCATTTCTAAAACATTAGAGAAATCTAATGTAAAAATGATTTACCAAATGCTAGTTGATTCACTGTAGCCTACTACCGCGTGACAACCCAAAGCCTTTGCATGAGATTTTATTTCTTGTCGGATTTCTGCCCACCATGCATCTCGGGTCTCTGGATCATCTGAAAGACAAAGCACAAATCAGCTCACTCTTCTGCAGTAACACAATGATTGAGAATTCTACAGCTAAAGACAGGACATTATCCAGTAGCAAGTTTAGTATTTTAAGCTGGTTCCAAATGTCTTCTGTTCCCGCTAAGCTATCATTCTAACAGTTTGGTAACATTGCCTTTTCTTTTGAAGTGCTGACTTCAATGAATACGAAAAATATATGAAACAAAAGCATGCAAAGATGAAGCAAAATGTGTCAACTCATTTTTTCATCTTTAATTGTAAGAGAATGCAGATGCTCATCAATTATTTTGGTTATATGTTTAACTCAAAGGAGGTCAACACGGTTACTGTACTTCGTTTGCTCAGCCTTCTCCTATTATCTTTCTAACTTACGCTTTGGGCACTCTTTAAAAAAAAAAAGCTCATGGCCAAAATATAAAGAAGCAAGGAAATTAAAATGGAATCTCAGCCTTTTTGGATAGCAGTTCATACTGTGGCATAAGAGGGTTGAACTTGTTAGTCCTGCTAAAATAAAGGAAGCTCAATGAATATGTGAGACTTATTTAATCAGCTCTGATAGAAGTCCCACTAATTCAGTATCCTCCTCTGGCTGAGATCAAAAATTAGATGTAGCATATGTATAGGATGATTCCTTTTGAAAATCATAGCATAATTGACAAGCTCTATCACATCCACAAATTCCTTTTACAAGCTATAGCTACTCTTTGGACATAAACCCTTTTGTTTTATAACATATATCAGTGATGGTGAACCTTGGCACTCCAGGTGTTCTTGGACTTCTCCCAGAAGCCCAAGTCAGCACTCCTGCTGATTGGGACTTCAGGGAATTGAAGATCAAGAACACCTAGAGCGCCAAGGTTCACCATCACTGGTATATATTATGTCTGGCTATTTTTATTGCTACTATCCTTTTCAACTGCAAGTAAATCTACTGAGAGGTTATCTACATGGGCTTATACCCATCTTTGGGGGGGTTGGGGCAATTTGGGGGCCAACTGTGCACACATGTGTGCAAGAATTGGGTCAATCGGGTGGCCTCAGGGCTTCTTCTAAATCAGTGTTTTCTGACCTTTAGTTTTTGGACTTCAATTCCCAGAAGCCTAAGTCAATTCCCCAAAGCACTGTACTGATTTAGGCTTCTGGGATTTGAAGTCGCTCGTGGGGTGTAGGGCCCACGTCGGGTACCACTGTTCTAAATTGTCCCCAAGATATGTGCAGACTGGGTGCAGGATTAAATAAAGCACTACTGAAGATCAATTGTAGCAGTCCGATTAGCAGTATGAGATTTCCAGGATAGCCAGCTGATCAGCAGCATGCTACTAGCAATCAGCTAGCAATCCTGGAAGCTAAAGATCACTGACTGGGCTTTTGCAGCAGAATTATGAATTTAAATGATCAATTTAAAACCTGATAGAAAGTAACTGATCCCAATGAATGTGAAAAATAATGGTACAGTCAAACCTCGCATAAAGAGTGCCTCACTTAAAGAGTAACTCGTTTAAAGAGCAGGATTTTCTCTGAATGTTCGCTTCACTTAACAAATAAAACTCAACAAAAACTCGCTGAACAAATAAAATGGGGTTTGCAATCACCCCCACAATTGGTCACTTTCAATGGTGTTTTGCTTAAAGAGCAAACTCGCTTAAAGAGCAATCCTGTGGAACACATTATGCTCTTTAAGCGAGGTACAACTGTATATACAAGTGAGATTTAGAACTAGAATATTCAATTTATTAAAACAAAAAGGTCTAAGTATGTACTAGGAACAACACTGGGTGGAATGAATTTTAAAAACTCATCATCATGGACTTCAATGAATCTGAAAATCTGATACATTCTCACCAATAAAAATATGTTTAGAACAGAACTTGGTAACATATATTTATAGAGCAACGACATTAATGACATCATCACTTTAGAGAGTTTAGGGTTCTCTTTCCACAACAAAACTGTAGAAGAGTTCAACAAAAATAAATGCAGCATTCTTGAGTTTTATAACTGCCATTTGTATTCAACAATTTCTTGTCTTGAAGTTTCCAGAAGCTCACTATGTTAATTACTGCCTATTTTTATTATTATTATATGCATTAGCATAGTGGGCTACTATCTCCCCCCCCCCCCCGAAAACTGTTGTGGAACTGAATCACATGATCTATTCCCATCTACATATGGAGGCATATTCACATTACAATTCTTATTCTCAATTTCTGAATATCAACCACTTAGAACTGGATATTTCCTCAGATACATGCAACATCTCATTGGAAAATATTGCTCAACATTCTAAATCAAGAAATTGGGGTATATGTTCGTAAAAGCAGATGAAGATAGGGCAGGATGCAAGATAAAATAATATGGGAGAAGAACTGGTAGTAGGCAGACAAATAAGACAAACAAAAAGCCTTAAAATATAAGCAGCAAAAGCAAACTGACACGTTAAAACAAAATTGAGACACCGAAAAGGAAGTGATAAAGAGGAGCTAGAATTATTCTGAGAAATCCCAAATTCAGTATAATTTTCAACAAGAACTACTGTTCTGCAGCTCACAGTTTTGTAAATAAGACATCTCTTGCACCTGATAAATTCAAATGTGGTTCCAGTCAAATCTGTCATTTTCTTGCAGCATTCTCAGAATGCTCACCATACCTTATACTGTACTGTAATAGTGTTTGAAGCTATCACACAAGACATGGGAAGGCCATTTAATCACACATACACAATGATTAAAACATAGATCTGAAAAGCCAGGAAATACTATGGGGTGACAGTTAGGTACCATGAGATATCCTGTCATACAAAATCCAAAACAAATGGATAAATTGATGTTCTATCAAAAATTCAGCCAACTCATCACAACAAAAAGCTAAAGGATAACCTAACTGATTTCTGGAGCAAGAGCAACCATATGAAGAATGATAAACGTTTGAAATATTGCCCCATTACTTTTGAGAATGATTTTATATAAATTCATCTTTGCTCATCTGTAAAAATCCAGGCTTTATTCAATTTTAGCTTCATCTTGCTGAAAATTAGGAAAATAATCTTACATATATACAGAATGCATTGCATAATCATACAATATATACACAAACTTACCTTTGCATGTTTACAAGATAAAATGACTTTAATAAAAATCAAGACACAACAACATGGCAAGAAGAGTTCATACAAAACACTGGAATGCAGTGCGATGTGGAGCATTCTGGTTTTTTTTTTCCTCTGACATTCACAAGCAGCCTTGTTTTGACACATGAGCCACACAACTTCACATGGGGATGCCACCACAGCATTTATACATTGAAGTAAAGCTAAAGTACATAAACAATAGGGGGATTGAGAGGGAGCAGCAAGATGGCATGTATCCAATACTCTCCAGTGCAACTTGATCTCTTCCAGACTGAAGCAGAAGCTTAAAGAACTAAAGGTTTGCAAAGCAGATTCAGCAGACAGGAGCCAGAAACGGTGGGAATTTTGGCGCATGCTTGGATCAGGTGATAGTACAGACTGAAAACTATGGCAGCTCACTGAAATGGTTACAGAAAGTAATGGCCCTGGAGTCTAGGTGAAAGCAAAAGGCAAGCATACGGAGCACTCAATCACAAGCTTTTCTGAAAAAAATCTATTTGAATGAGTTTAGGAAGTGCAACCTGAATACGTTAAAGACAAAGTTTGCATCTATATCCTAATTGTACATACAAAAAAATTTGCCTGTCAGATATGATATAAGTGTTACAAACTGATAAGGTGTGGGAGAATAACAAACAATTATTACAGGGATTCTAACAGTTGAAAAACCATTGTTTTTTTTTTTTTTAAGAACTTTAGTTATGCAGTTAATAACCCACACATTTCAATGGAATTTCTCCAGAAGCTGAACCCTAGCTCTGACTATAAAGAGGTTGTCTCAGGAATTAACCTAATCTTTTATTGGGGTTTTCTAATAAATATAACTAGGACTGCTATCTACTTATTTCAAACAACCTTAAAGAGGCAGATCCACCTCTTACTATTGTCAAAACAAAAAATGCAAAAAGGAAAAAAAAAACAGAATTATTGCTCATTCTTATAATCAATTATTATTCAGACAGATATGTTGAGACTATTTTTTTCCATTTATTCTTGTCTTTACATGCAGGCTTGATAAACAATACCCTTCTTCCTATGCGTTAATTTGTTATTAAGAGATTTTCTTTAAAATAGTAAATAAGGTTATAACCTACTCTTTAACTTAGAAAAATGATACTCCTGAAGATAGACATTTGAATTTATACTTTTTCTTGCCTTACATCATAGAAGTAGAAAATCTTCAAAGGAATAGAAGAGTGTTCTGTAATGGATAGTGATCAAGTACTATTCAGTGGACTTGGGTTTAAATCCCTGCTCAGCCCTGGTAATTCACTGGAAGAGACAAGACTAATAAAACCAGTCTTTAAATATCTTCTGCACCTGGAAGGTCCTTTAAGGGTTACATCCATAAATTGGATGTAATTTGACAGCACATAACAACAATAACAACAACAACAACAAAGAGTACACTGAGACCTACTCATCCAGAAACAGCAACCTCCTAAGGATGGAATTTTAAAAGTGCACTATAAAATAATAAGGATGATATCAAGTAACATTGTCTCCTTTTTTCTTAGCAGCTTTGCAGTCTTTCTTTAATTTGCGTCTATGAAGATTCTTGTATGATGAAACATCTGAAAAGAACTGAGATAATTTTCCTATTGAATTCCAGAGGGGGATCATTCCACTGAATTCAGCTAAGTCATAATAAAAACACAGCAACCTATGTTTCTTAGAATAACCATCAATTTATACTTCCCCAAAATGCAAGAGAAGAATTATACAATGAATTGTACCGATGTACACTATGTAGGCATAACATGACATGCCTGGTGGAACAGTATCACACCACAAAATTAAGAGACTTGACAAAGGAAAAGCTACGAGTCATTTGGCAGCCTGCTATACTTCCACACATACAACTACAGCCCCAGAGACATACAGTATGTATTTTCAATTTAAGCTCTGGATCTCTTAGGAAACATTGATAACTTAAATAATTCTCTGCTGACATTCAGAAAACATCTATAGCACAATCTTGCTACAAAGGGAAACTGCATAGATGATTGCAAAAACTAACAATTATGCAGAAACTATATTTCACTGAATTATTTATACCTCCTAGTACTTGTCTAGAGCCCTGGTGGTGTAGCGGTTAGACTGCAGTACTGTAGCCAAAATTGCTCACTTTGTTAGTTCAATCCTGATGGGCAAGGTTGACTCAGCCTTCCATCCTTACAAAGTTGGTAAATTATGTACCCCAGCAGGTTGGGGATAAAAATGACAATTGCATTATGAACTACACAGAGACTGCTCTAAGTGCTATTGGGCGGTAAGTGTAGTATGTGAAGTGGCCTATGTTCAAAAGCCACCAAAGTGAAATCAGTCTCTTATTTAAGAATGATTTATCTAACTAATATCTCTTAAGGGACAACAATGGAATCAAATCTAGCATATAACATTTAGAACTTTTAGCAATCTCTACCATTCTTTTAGTTGTCCTACTTACAGTTAAGGTGCATATATCTACTTATATGGGGGGAGTAAGACAAGGCTGCATTTTGTCACCCTGCTTATTCAACTTATACACAGAGCACATAATGCGCAATGCAGGGATGGAGGAATCACAATTTGGGATCAAAATTGCTGGGAGAAACATCAACAATTTGAGATATGCAGATGATACCACCCTAATGGCAGAAAGTGAGGAGGACCTAAAGAAGCTCCTGATTAGGTTGAAAGTAGAGAGTGAAAAAGCTGGCTTGAGACTCAATATAAAGAAAACCAAGATACAATAATACCCCGGAAATCCGAAGGACCCCCTTCCCTTTTCTTGGCATTTCTCCCCAAGACAGGGAAAGGAGGGTCACACCGTCCAAAGATTGGGCACCTCATAGAACCCACTTTGCTTTTAAAACACACACGGCACCAGACTTCCCAGAGGTTGGGGGGTGGGGTGGATGGTGGGACTCGATTGCATAAAAGAGCCGAGGGGAGCTGGCAGCCTTCTGAAGAGCAGAGGAGCTGTCTTGGCTTCTCACACTTCAATCTTGGCCGTGCATCAGTGCGGGGGGGGGGGGACCCAAGGGCCAGGGAAGCGCCCGCCTCTCGCTCGGCAGTGCGTTCACCAGCAAGGCTCGCCTATTGATCCGTCTCCCCTTCTTCTTCCTTTCCCTCCTTCTCTCTCTGTCCACCCCCCACTCCCACCCCAATCGCCTGCCTGCCTTCCTTCCTGCCTCCTAGGTTCGCTCCGCTGGCCCTTCGCTCCTGCCGAGGCGTGTGTGCCTGTGTTTGCATTTCTCAAGGGTTCTTCCCCCCCCCCCGCACCCACCGCCTCCTGCTCTGGCTGTCTCTACCATGGATGTCCCGCCATTCCTTGCAGTCGAAGGTTGCTCCTTGGCACAGTGAGTGAAGATCATGCGGGGATTGCTAATGGCTCTGCCAAGTGCAAGGCTCTCCCTCTTGGCCAGACCATGCTGTGATCGAGACTCTGGGGCCGACGCATGTCTGCGGCGCCAATAGCTCTTACACCCGGCCAGAGGGAAAGGAAGGAAGGGGAGCAAGCATCACCCTCATCATCCACACCACCACCACCGGCAGTAGCGTCTTCTTCAAGGACAGCGGCTACTGCCACAACAACAAACGCTTGAGCCAGCCCCCCCTCTTGACAGGATCGCGGTGCGGGTGTGTCTCGGCAACACCATGAAGATTATTCTCCCGATTCTAACTCATCCACTCTTCCCAGTGGCGTAGCGTGGGGGGGGCGGATGCCCCGGGCAGCGCCTTTCAGGGGGCGGCAAAATGTCCCCTCTCACCCTTTTGCTGGCGAGCGCCCCACGTGCGCTTCGCCGCTTGCCACACACCTCCGTCCGCTCGCACCTCCATCCGCTCGCTTGCCCGGCTGGCCATCGGGGGCTCTCCGCCGCCTGTTGCCCCTGGCAGCGGCTTTCAGGGGGAGGCAAAATGTCCCCTCCCCACCCTTTTGCTGGCGAGGAGGAGAAAAAGGATTTTTTTTTAGGCGGACAATTCAAGGAGGGGCACGCCCGGTCGCCCGCCCAGCTGGCCGTCGGGGGCTCTCCTGGCGGGCGGTCCGCGCAGACGCTGCTCGCCTCCGCCCACCCAGCCACCCACCCAACTTGCCGTGAGACGGGGCGCTCGTCGGGGGTGGGTGGCGCCGTGGCGGGGAGCCCCTGGGGGCTGGCTGGGCAGGAGGAGGTGGGCAGCGTGCGCGCGCATGCGGGCCGCCCGCCAGGAGAGCCCCTGACCGACAGCCAGCCCGGTGGGCGGGCCCCTCCTTGAATTGTCCGCCTAAAAAAAACACTTTTTCTCCTCTTTGCCAGCAAAAGGGTGGGGAGGGGACATTTTGCCGCCCCCTGAAAGCCGCTGCCAGGGGCAACAGGCAGTGGAGAGCCCCCGACGGCCAGCCGGGCGGGCGAGCGGACGGAGGTGCGAGCGGACAGAGGTGCGTGGTGGGCGAGCGGACGGAGGTGCGTGGTGGGTGAGCGGACGGAGGTGCGTGGTGGGAGAGCGGACGGAGGTGCGTGGTGGGCGAGCGGACAGAGGTGCGTGGTGGGCGAGCGGACGGCGGTGTGCGGTGCGCGCGCGATTACGCGCGCGCCGCTAGTCAGCAGGGGGCCGGCTTCTACCTGGGTCGGGGGGAGGGGGCGGCGGCAGCGGCGAGCTGGGGGGCAGCGGCGAGTTTGTTCTTCGCCCCAGGCGGCTGAAGACTGCGCGATGCCACTGACTCTTCCGAAGCGCCCTTCCACTCGGCTTGTCCGAAATCCACCCCCCGGGGGGGGGGGCAGGGGAATTTCGGACAAGCCTCGCCTTGCCTTGGCATGGTTTGTCCCTGATGTCAGGGCTTTTTTTTAGCGTTGTTCAATGTATACCCCGGACAACGCTAAAAACCGGATAACGTCATAACTTGTCGAACCAAGTCATAACGTTATCCGGGGTACTAGTGTAATGGCAACAGGCCCTATCAGTCCCCGGGAAATAGATGGGGAAGAAGTAGAAGCAGTGACAGATTTTACTTTCTTAGGATCAAAGCTCACTGCAGATGGTGATTGCAGCCATGAAATAAAAAGGCGACTGATTCTTGGGAGGCAAGCGGTGAGAAACCTGGGGAGCATAGTGAAAAATAGAGACATTAAATTGCAAACAAAAATTCGTATAGTCAAAGCAATGGTATTCCCTGTGGCAATGTATGACTGTGAGAGCTGGACCATTAGGAAAGCTGAACGCAGAAGAATAGATGACTTTGAGATATCATGTTGGAGGAGAGTTTTGAGAGTCCCCTGGACAGCGAGGAGAACAAATAGGTCAAGCTTAGAAGAAATCAACCCTGACTGCTCCTTAGAAGGTCAAATTATAAAGATGAAGCTAAGGTACTTTGGACACCATATGAGAAGAGAAGATTCGCTTGCGAAAGCCTTGATGCTGGGAAAGGTGGAGGGCAAAAGAAAAAGGGGGTGGCCCAAAACGAGATGGTTAGATGGTATTGTGGACGCAATGGACTCAGAGCTGAGTGAGTTGAGGAGGATGGTGGAGGACGGAAGTGCCTGGCGGACAGTGGTCCATGGGGTCACAGAGGGTCGGAATCAACTGTGCGACTGAACAACAAAAGGGGGGGGGGAAGAGAACAATACAGTAATACCTCGGATAACGACTGCCTCGGATATCGCTAAAATTGGATAACGTCGGGAATTTGAGGCAAACATTTGCATCACACATTAAGATAATGTTGTGCGATGCAATTGTTTGCCTCAAATTCCCCGACGTTGATCTCTGCCCCAAAGCCCGCAGGGCTAGAGACCAGCTCTGCAGGCTTTGGGGAAGAGATCTACCGAGGCTCAGACCTGCCGGTTTGGTTGGGGAGAGATAGGGCACGCCTGTTCCCCCCGCAGCCAAACCAGCACTTTGCTTTGAGATCGGGGTGGCTGAGGGTGGAAGGCAGCTCCAGCCACCCCAATCCCAAAGCAGGCAATCCCCCTCCCCGGGCTACCTGCTTTGGGATTGGGTTGGCTGAGGGTGGAAGGCAGATCCAGCCACCCTGATCCCAAAGCAGCCCGCACGGGCGGCCTGCTTTGAGATCCGAGTGGCTGGAGATGCCTCCTGAAGCAAGACAGATCACCCCAATGTTCCCTTTCCTCTTCAAAAAGGGAACAGGGCTTTTTTTTTAACATTGTGCGATCAATGCATCACATAATGTTAAAAACCAGATACAGTAATACCCTGGATAATGATTGCATCGGATAATGCTAGAATAGGATAACGATGCAAGTTTTTGGGGGAAAACATGCATCGGATAACGATTCTGGCTAACGATCATTTAGCGTTATCCGATTCAATCGTCTGGGGGGGGGGATAGGGTAGAACATCTACCCAATCCACCCCCCACCTGTTGGGGTGTGGATTTGGTGGCCCAATTCATCCCACAATCTCTGCGAGCGCAGTAGAGTCGGGGGAAATGCAAGCTCACAAGCGCCTTTTCCCCCGACCTACTGCGCTCGCAAGAATTGGTGCGAGCACAGTAGGGTTGTGGAAAATGCATGCTCATGAGTGGCTTTCCTCCCAACCCTACTGCGCTCGCAAGAATTAGGGTCGGGGAAAATGTGCGCTCACAAGCACATTTCCCCTTACAGGCTCGGCTTTGGTTACAATCCCCCCCCCCGCACGGGGGGAGGATTGTTACCCAAGCCGAACCAAGCTGCAGCTGGGCTGTGCTGGGGTTCGGAAGAAGCCTACTGGACCCTTAGCGAGCGCTAAGGGTCCAGTAGGGTGGGGAGAAGAGGCACCTTGTCGCGCACCAGCGGGCACCTCTTCTCCTGACCCTTCTTCCGAACCCCATCCGGGCTGTGTCCAAAGCCTCTAGGCTTCAAACCCAGCCCGGATGGGGTTCAGAAGAAGCCTAGCGCAGCCAAAAAACCTTCGAACACAGCCCGCCCAGCTAGCCTAGGTGCCGCAAGGCTTCAAACACAGCCCGGGCCCTAGGCTAGCCTAGGGTCAGTTTGACATCAGAGACAAACTACGCGGTTTGTCCCTAACGTCAGGGCTTTTTTTTTTTAGCGTTGTTAAATGCATGCATCGGAAAACGCTAAAAATCGGATAACGTCATGACTTGTGGAACCAAGTCATAACGTTATCCGATGTTCTAGTGTAAGGTTATGACTTGGTTCCACAAGTCATAACGTTATCCGAGGTACTGGTGTACCTAAGAAGTCTATAGAGGATAGAACTTTCTTGGCCATTTTTCTGTCTAGAGAGATATCCTTCTTGTCAACTCAACCAAGCTTTCTCAGTTCAACTTACATATATAACACAAGACTTACATAATTAAAAAACAGCTGCTGACTGATATCGAGTCTAAATTCCTTTAACACTGTAGTTAAAAGATATGTGATAAGCCAGGGAAGCAAATGTTCATCTAGATGAGAATCAAGTACAAATTGCTGTATTATAAAGTTATTAATCCCTTTAACAGTCAAATAGCCTGCAGCGAGCACGTACAACCACTTTATATCAGATGTTACCAGCTTGTCACTACCAGTGTTAGCTAGAATAAGCAAGCTAATTTAAGCAATCTTAAAACAAGATCTAACTTTGCCAGCAGTGCAGAGATGAATAAGTATATTTTATTAGTATTGTATTCAGAAATGTTGATTTGCATGGAGCCATTACTTTCAAAGAGACAGATCTTTTATGAAGCTTCTTTAACTGGATACAATCAAGGGGTTTTATATACCAATTCTATTTTTTAAAATCTATGAATTAGAACAATTTTAGAGCTCATAAAAGCAACATCATCTCCTAATATGATTTCCATGATTTAAAACTAAATAGTCCATGAGATTTGAGTTAGCAGTTGTTTCAAACTGATAACTGAGCTTGCAACACTCTAAAATAGCTTGTACAGAATATTACTATTAGCACTAGACAGTCCCAGCCATGCATACATCCAAAGAGAGAGAACATGCACATTTGTCAATAGTATTAGTTTATCTGCACTAAATCCAAGTTAGTCCCAACTAGTGCAGACTCACTGAACAAAGTGAACTTCTTAAATCCACAGTATGTAAGTCAGTGCACAAATGCATTTCCTCCAGTGGAGTGTGGTATTTAACCACAGGTCACTACCATAAAATCATAATTAAAATAGGAAACTAAATTTTTTTTTTAAAAGGTTGCACAAATTCCTTGCAACCATGGCAAACATAACTGACAATGGGTTGAGCATCCCACAAAAATTCTACTTACTAAAATACTGGATGAGACACAGGCACAATGTTTTCCTTGGTTTAGCATACAAAACACACTGGCAAATAATGTGCAAGTTCATTGATTTGACTACAGTTACACATCCATTGTACAGCAATACACTCAGAGGCATCCGCCCTACGTAAATTGGGGGGGGGGGGGTTATCTCAAATCTAATTTTAGTCAGTCCTATAAAGCTGAGGATCTCAATATATGAAAATGATTTGCTGTCAACAATTCTCTAGTAGTCTGTATCTTGTACAAAACAACCAGACTCTAGTTCCACAAATAAACATGATAGTGCTTTGTCTTGCTTTCCCAGTTACTCAAGCTACCAGTTCTTGACAAAATGAATATTTATTATTTCAACTTATATCCTGCTCCATAGTCATCCACACTATTCAAACTCAACCAGCATCAGAAATATAACTCATGATCCTGTCAGAGACATATTACTCAGCCCTAGGTAGTACAGATAGAGTACCCGATAGAAGTCTCAGTATGTACTTCTTGAATTTATTTTGGAGAGTACCAAAATAAACTTATAACTCTTTCACCCTAGAAAGATGTAAGAATAGATATGTCTTTCCAGACATAATATGTGGGTTATGAATGTTGCTGTGCAACTCTTAGAAATGGGAATAATTAATAACTAGTTATCTCTCAAGTTAACAAGCAACTGTGATTAGATTATATGATATATCTATATAGAGCTCACAGTAATCTATCCCCTTTGCAAGGTCCTGGAAACAAGACAGACATATCCTCAAACTCCTGATACCATCATACTGTTCATTCAACATTTATTAAACATTCACTACTGGCCTATTTTCATTTACTATTCCTCATGTACTATGTCTTCATGTACTACGTCTATGTTGCTCAACTCTGATTTGGTCCCAAATGTTAAGACTTTAGGAGGTATTTCCAGATCTAAGAGATCATACACACTGAAACCAATAGAAAACCATGATATCATATTAAATAAGTCTTAAAACTAAACTGAAACATTTGCCATTCTGAGTAGTATCATCATGGAATACTGTTGCTAAAATTACATGTTTATTACTGTGTGTGGAGAGAGAGAAACGAGAGAAGGAAGACAGAACTAAAGGAAAGGAATTTCTTCAATGTCTAACAGACTGGAAAAAATGCTCAAGGGCTGTTAATGTTTATACCAAGTTATTTCTGTAATGCTGCCAAAGTCCATTAGACCTTAGGCTATCTACCACCGTAATTATACTTTTAAGAAACTTTCTAAGTTTGCAAAAATTCGACTATCTTACTCTTGGTCCATTCCCCTGATCCCCCATGGGGCTTCTTCAAATAACTCATATTTGATAAGTCTTAGGAATGGAGTATTTATTTAAAATAATTATACCCCACCGTTCTACTCAAAAGGGACCGAGGACAGCTTATAAATTCACTCAAAATATTTATACTCATGTCACAACCTCAGGTCCAGAAGGTACTACTAAAACTCTGTTTCTGTTAGTTTGCATTATTTGTTTCATTTTTATAACTTTAAATTGAATTCTTTGCAGAAAAGTAAAGTATAAATACAGTCAGTATGTATATGGCTCAAACCAACATATCATTATATAAGTTATGTCACATGTTTTTAATCCCAACTGAAAAGCACTGGAAAATGATTGGAAAAAGAACAAAAATAACTTATTTGATAGTCAGAAGAGTTTTTCTACATTTCTATAACAAAATTATCGCAAGTTTTTAAAGGCAGTTAAAAAAAATAAAAGAACAATATTTTTTTTAAAAAAGCTAAAGATCAATATATGTGTTCATCTAGATCAGGGGGTCCCAACCTAAGGCCTGTGGGCTGGATTTGACCCATGGCACCCTTTCATGTGGGTCCCCCACCCCTTCAAGGGCATTCAAGAAAATATGGCCATCCCTTTAAAGCTGTTGGGACAAATGGTCACATACACACCCCATCATGCAGGCAGGGCAAAATGGCCGTCCGGCCTTCAAAGCTGGCTGAGGGTGTGACCTGGCCCCTGGCTTGGGAACCCCTAGTCTAGATGAACTGTAATTCACTCTTTTGTTTGAAAGGTAAATACTATACTATCTAATACCCAGAAGTCCATCCTTGTATATTAAAGTACATGTATACTATATCTTTCTTCACATCTCAAATACTGTATATGATAGTTACAGTTTCATAGTTTTAAACAGTCACAACTACAGATCCTTCTTCCTCCATTTTCATTATATGTTTTTGTAAGATTATGAGTCATTGCAGAAGGTTTTCAGATAAAAATAAATAAATTTCATGTCAGAAATTACTCTGGGTTGAAAGGATTTTTGCTGGAGATTTCAGTAATGGGATCTAATAATCTGGCTTGCTATATTTCTTCTTTAGCCTTCTGCTGGCCAGTCCTTTTAAACCACTTTAAAAATTCAGTGGCATGCTTGAAAGCAGTAAAATATATTTAAAATTTACATAATGTCAGGAAAAAGACCTATTTCCTAATGTCTCCCAAGGCTTGAAATTGCTATTTTTCAGTTAGGCCTCATTATTGGCCTCATAGAAATCCTTTGTCTTCTCTCTGTCTCTTGGACAGCATGTTTATCAACCATGTTTCAGTCAGTGTACCCGTGTTACCTCTCTAAGCTAGCTGAGACCCATGTTATGTCTAAATCCCAGAACACTCTCTGTGCACGTGTGTAAACAATGTATTGTTTTGAGAAAGTTTTCTCTGTTACCTGATTGGCTAAGAGTAACCCACCTGACTGAAAATTCTCCATTTTGCAGAGAAGTGAGGGAGTTCGTTTCTGCCTCACCATGGATTAAGACCTGTTTGGATTTGAGAGTTTTTGTTTCTGGATCTCTATGGGCTAACATCCTTAGTCTAGGAGCTATGCACTTTTGCTCCTTAAAAATGGTTACCTAGATTACCTGTGGACTGTATTGGACTGACCTATGCTACTGACTTTTATGCTTTATGAACCTGATCGATAAATCTTCATCATTTTCCTGAACAACGTGTCTTCATTGGACTAAAAGGGTAAGAGAAGCATTGCATTTCACACACAAGCCTTTGAACACGCTACCCAATTAAACCTCCTTGTGGATTATAAGCAGCTAAGGGCTGTAAAGTTCTAATTGCCGGCCAGCCCGCCCTTTGGATGCTTTGGTTAAGGGAGGCTACCAGAGAGAGGGCCAGCTGGTACGTGACACATAACAATCCCCAAGCAGGGACAAATACTAGCATAATCAGTATTCCCCAACCACAAATACCTGGTGGCACAAAAGGATTCTTTGCCTCCTTTTAAAATGTTAAAATACAAAGAGCTGAGGTGGTTTGTTAGTCGAAGTGTTCAATTCTGAAAAACTGGTCACAGAGGAGAAGTCCTTCTTCTAGCAAAGGAAAAACTAACGTTGACATATTACAGAACTTGGAGCAAGACCTCATCAAATTAGCTCAGATGTACAGTGACTGTGAGAGGGAATTTTCAAGGAACATAACAACGTTTGATTTAATATTAGGGTTTATATAAATTTGTTTAATTATTTAACTTTTAAAGATTAAAATTTGAAATATTAACCTGGGGATGACTACAGGATTTCTAAAAAGACTTCACTGAGCTGCCATAATTTCTGTCAGAATATGCAGTACTGCATGACTAATAAAATACCTGAATTGAAACTATTCCAGTCTAGCAGTTTGTATGATCTTGTGTTACCCATAAGTCCGACAAAGGCTGAGTTCAAAACAGCAAATTAGTAGATCAGTTATATAGCAGAACAGTAAAAGAAAGACTACCAACAATAATACAACTGATAACATCACATCACAGGAACTGGAAAGACACAGATAGCAAAGTTAATAAAAGAATGAAAATAGAAAAGAATAATAGACGGAACATGATACAGTACTTAAATCCAGCTCTTTTTGTTTTTAAGATCAAAATAGTCGTCAAATTTATGCATTTCTCCCTAAAACTGTAATACAATATATTATAATTACCCTATTTGGGCTGAAATGTAATCAACACACTTAAAGAAAGACAAGAGGGAGCAGGAAACTATCAGAACTGCTCTGCTATTTTCATTTTGGTGAGAGAGAAACCACAAGAATAGGATTTTTGCATAATAACTACAGTACAGTATTAGCATTTTATCAGCATTTCATAAGGTCTCTCCCATTCACTCCATTTTTTAAACTAAACATTACTCAGTAAAAATAAAAAAGAGGAATCTCAGACAATTAGACCTGAAAATATTTCACTGGAGCAAACTACATGCTTGGAGGCAGGAAGCTGAAAGAATCGTAGGCTCTTCAAGCTCAACATTAAACAAAAAACTTACAAACCTTAGATCAGAATCAAAACCATGCATACAACCTAGAAGGAAACGTGTAAAGGACTGTCCCCTTTGGCAGCTACCTCTTGAACCATAGAAACAAAAATAATTACTCTGTTTAGAGATGGAGTGATATCCTTAAGTCTCACCTGGCAAGTATTCATTCTGAACAGGAACTGAGGAATTTTTGGAAGTGGGATTTTTTCCTTAGGCAGTTCAATGCAGGAAATAGCCTTAGCTGACAGATAAATCTTCTAACACTCAGCTCACAATAGTAAATCACCACTAACACAAGACTTCAACAGGGCAAGCAAGATCCAGCTATTTGTCTGTCTAAAATCCAAAGAGAACTGGAATAACTGAAATGAAAGGGGCTTCAAATAGCTGAGGCTAAGGGTCTTAAGAAACTGAAATCTGTAACATTACTGATGTCCATGCTGAACTCTCAACTTGAATATCTGGAAGTAGAAATATCGGGAGCGGGGGAATAAAATAAACAAAATAAAATAAAAAACACTGTAGCACTTTAAATACTAACTGCTTTATTTTTATTGTTAGCTTCGAGCAAGGGAAACCTTCGTGGATCAAGTCCACGTCTGCAAAAGGAATTAAGACAACAAAACAAAAAATACAGTTTTAATCTGCCCTAAAATTTAACCCAATTTGTATCATTTCCCATTGGTGGGATTAGACTGAAAAGTGGTTTTGTCAGAAAGTAGCAAAGGAAGAGCACTGACTAACATACTTTCAAGCCCTAGCAGGATTCTTGGGACAGTAAACCCGCAGTCTCTAACTCTGCTGTTTCTAACTTCCTGCCTCCAAGTAAGAATATCCACTTTGAAAGGAATTTTCCAATTCCAAAATGGTCTTCTGCTCTTGTTCAGATGATATTTTAGAAAACTTGTTAGAGTATTCAGCTCAATTTAAAATCAAAATGAAAGAAAAACATTAGAAAACAGGTCACTTTAGGAGTCTATAAAAGATTCAAGAAGACATAAGAAAGAAAACCTGACAAATGTCCTGAACAATTTGCTTTGAGAACATAGTGAGATTTATGATTTAACAATCTTGATTAAAAACATTTCAAACATACAGCTCTGCATGTTTTTCAAAGATTTCAATGCCTCACCACTGTGATTAAACAGTTTAAGAGGAATTACTAAATGTTTTATTTATTTAACCACTAAACAGCTTGCAATTTCTTATGTCAAACAAATAATAAATATAAATACTGTATGAGAGCCAAGATTGCTAGATACTGTACCAAGATTTATTTCATAACATACCAGGATTGTGAATACGATCTAAAAGCTTCACAGAGCGGGCACTGACAACACCGCCTATATGAAGGAGGAAGCCTGGAGGAAAGGCCGTCAAAGTAAAAAAAGGAAATTCCTGTTTCAATTAAAATAGAAAGAAAAGAAAATTAAAGTTGTCTTTGGAATTTCATCTTCAGCTCACTAAATCCACATGCAAATACTTCTTGAAACGCAAGCAAAGCATAACAGTTGGCAAAATGCTTTAAGGTTTATATTATGCACTCAACAAGCAAAATATATGCTGTTCACAAACCCAACACACTGTGGGGTTAGCAAACATCTCAAAAGCAGTTAAGAACTACTTTCCCGCCTCATAATGCTGCAGCTGGACAAAGATGTCAGGTGTACATTGCAACAGCAGAATCCTACAGTCCATCACAGATATATATGAATGCCTCTTGTTGGACTGAACAAAAATTATAGACAAAGTATTATCTGTGAAAGGAGAGCATTTTAGAGGTGTAAATGTTTGTAATTGTTAGGATGCCACATATGTTTACTTTGAATTTTTATATACTTATGCCATAGCTTTCTTTGGAGAAATCATGCCAGTTTTCCTTACTATTGTACTCCTGTTCCAACCTTTTATGTCGTAAAATTTCATTGGAAGCAACCGAGCCTATTTCCAAGTACAGTAATACCTCGGATAACGCTAAGACTTGGTTCCACAAGTCTTGGTGTTATCCGATTTTTAGTGTTATCCGATGCATGTTAAAATCCTATGGGATGTATCGGATAACGTTAAAGCTCCATAGAGATTCATTGTAACCGCACAGGCTTTAGCGGTTGTTATCCGATACATCCCATAGGACCTTAACGTTATTCGATCCAATTCTCCTCCCCAGATTACTTAACGTTATGCAATTTTAGCGTTATGCGAGGTAAACGTTATCTGAGGTATTACTGTATTCACAGAACTAGGGTGCTCAAATCCTATATTCTTTCTTGCTATAGTTTAATTCATGGGTTAGGAGTAAGAAACAAATACAATCCCAAGATGTTTGACTGTGATTTCCATCAGCTCTCGCCAGCAAAGCCTACAGTAAACAATCATGTGAACTGTGGTTTAACAACACCAAAACAGCTAAACATCTCTCATTACTAATGGTATTTAGACTCCAAATTATTCAGTACATTACAGTAACATAAACTACGGTATGTTTGGTAATCTTTGTGTTCTGTGTTGGGAAATATGTAAGATCACTAGATATAGGATCTAATGAAATCATTCTCAATTTCCCCTTTACTTAACTGAAGTCACAAGTCAATATCCACTGCATGTTCCTGTAGTGCTAAAGCTTATTTATAACTAATGACACTTTTAGCAAGTCTTGAAATTGAGTAACTATAGTGCTTTGTTTCATTAAGTACATCTCCATTAATTTGGGTCTATATTGCTAGAACCAATTTTTTAAAAATGTTCCCAACCACTGACATAGTTACAGAAGGCATGGAACCCATACATCCACAACATTTGTGGTTATAGACAATGTAAAAGAATTTTACTTCATCTTTGATCCCTAACACAACCTGACACATCTGAATGGCTCTGGAAAATACAAGCAGTATTTCTGCAAGTCTACTATGGCACTGTCTGCAGTTCTCCTTCCTATCACAACAAGTAATATCTGATTCATTTACATTTGTTTCCCACACCGAAGGCAAAAGGAGGAGATAAACTTTGAGCCATGAGAAGGTAAAAAGAAGTCAGGTAACAGGAAATAAATGCTTGACACAAATCTTAATATTAATCAAAAAAGAGGAGGAGGAGCACTTCTGAAACTGTGCAGCAACATTCAAAAAAATGTATGGAGAAGGGAGAGAGCTTAGATTCAAACTGCTCCGAAAACAGAGATTGTCTGATTACAGGGCTTCACCAAATTGAGAAAGCACCCAAACAAACAAGAATTTTAATTTTAAGATGTTTTAATTTGACCATGGATAAGATTACCTTATTTGGCCCACACATGAGCTGTTTTTGTATTAGAATAATATTGCATATTTGTGTATAATAATGTATAGCATATTTATGGGGAGAAGGAGATGGGATTCTATCTGCCACTTTTGCAACATATATAAATGCATACGTGCATAAATAAATAAATAAGAGTCATGCAATAAAATTGTATTTCAAAATGTTCCTATGATTGATAGTTGTGGGAGAGGTAAAAAAATTCAAAACTAATTTTTTCCCCTACAGTTCATAGCAAGTTCATAATACAAGTAAAACCTCATATAACACTAAAACCTGGTTCCACAAGTCTTGGTGTTATATGATTTTTAGTGTTATCTGATCCCCTATGGGATCCATAGAGATACATTGTAACCACACAGGCTTTAGCGGTTGTTATCTGAAGCATCCAATAGGATCTTAATGTTATCTGATGCAATTCTTCCCCCCAGATTCCTTAATGTTATGCGATTTTAGTGTTATTCGATACTAATGTTATATGAGGTATTACTGTAATGTATAATATTCTTGTTCAGGATAATACTGTACTGTACCCTGGTTCCACTAACATCAAAATTCTTCCTCAGATTATAAAAGCTAGATAGTGGGGAGGAAGGGAAGAGACACTACAAACCTTAAAATAATCTCTAAATGTCTCAAAAGAGATGCAGTTCTCAGTAGTGTATTTGAGAATATGTTGTAGGCACATCATTTTTGTGTGTTGTGTTGGACCTAAATATTTATTGCTTACAAGCAGGTAATTTTAACATGAGATAGAAAATAAGATGAAGTCAAAAAGAAATAAATTATTGCAATATCTAAGGTAATGTCACTTAATTTTTCCGAGAACCATCTGATTTTTACTGAATGTTTTTACTCATTGTACAACATAAGGACTCACTTGATTTTCCTGCTACTTTTACCTTCAATCTGGAATTACAAAGGATTTCCCCATGATGCAGCAAGGCTTTTAAAAAGTCATCTCTGTTACCAACAGAGGTCTCCAAATTTAACTGTAGTATAGAAAGTGTTCACAGCTAAGCCGCAGAACCATTCGTCTTCAAACGTTGTTACTTGCTTTATTAAAGACCATTCTCCCCTAACTGCATCAAAATTTAATGAAAACCGTCCTTGACACCCAAGGCTGACTAAAGAGAATGAGGAATTGTGTGTTGTGGGATCTTAACAGTTTTGTCAGAGGCCACATATCAAAAGGGGAGTGAGCCTGTCCACTTTGGAGATGGTCCTACTTGTTGCTGTGCAAAATGAATTTGCACTTGAACAGAACATGCCAGACCAAAACCAAACTAACTCTTGGGCTGAAAGAGATTCCCTGTCCCTGCTTTAAACCATGATTTAACATAGTAGTCAGACAGAGAGCATCCAGTATCCATAATTCTATTCCCCACACAAAACACAGATGGTGTGTGTGTGTGTGCGCACGTTTTTTAAAAAGGGCAGGTGGAAATCTTCAAAAGACACTGTGAGCCCTTGCTTCAGCTTCACAGTGTGTGGGATTTTTACCCACTAAAACCACCTCCCATTATGCACTGCCACTTTGCAGGACCGCTGTCAGCCATTACTTCGGGGGGGGGGGGGGAGGTGGCAGATTGGCTGTTAAAAACCCTCCTCCAATTTGGCTACTCGCCCTCTTCCTCTATGCCTCTGGCTGCCCTCTTCGCAGTCTCTCCATGTGTGTGTGCGTGTGTGTGTGTGTGTGTGAGAGAGAGAGAGAGAGAGATTTCACGCTTTGGTGAGAATGGTTTTTAATGGGAAATCTTGCCTTGTAGGGGTTTCTAGAGTACAACTGAACATATGAAGCTAGGAAAAAATCAACATGGGGAGCTCTGAGGTATCCAGTTGATTCCTTTGGAGCCCTATGTAGTCTGCCTAGCTACACTTTCTCTCATAGTTTAAGATACTTATTTATTTCTACTATCCACTTCACAGTAACATTAGATTAGGATTCAGACATAATCTTATGTTATGGTTTATTTCAAACACAAGCTTCCATTTTATTCCTTGAGGCTTATCAGAGAAGAGAGAGGAATGCATGAGTCTGAAAACTGGAATGATTATGCTACCTTGTGCCCTGGTACTATAGGTGTTAGCTTTATCTGAATCTAGTACAGTACTCATAGTTATATGATTTCCAACTCTAGAAATTTCACAGCTAAATGGCACTGACAAGCCTGTGTTCCATAATTCCAATTTGAAAAGGTGTGTGTGTGGTGTGGGGGGGGGGGGGTTTGCAAAAAGCATTTACACAGGAGACATCCCCAACACATTACCTCATGATTGTGCTTTAATATCTCAGCTCTACCAATTTTCTCCAGCTCCTTGTCCTACCACATTAATAAATCATAATTTCAAAAAAAAAAATAGGAGAAGAAAGGAAGATGCATAACCACAGCATGCCAGTCAAATATTTAAACAATTGGAAATTTCTGCCCCATTGAAGAATTTCCTGGGTGCCATTTCAGAGGGCAGACTTGAACCAGATGAATTTTCAATTCTGTTGAGAACAACAGTTCTCTGTATCACCTGCCATTTCTGTATGGACCTTTGATAAATGCCCAGCAAGCAAAGTAATATCAAAATGAGGCCCCAGAGAATATTTTAAGAACTCTGGTCCATTCTACATTAATTGCCCATATAATAACCCCCCACAATTAGTACATTCTACAGGTGCAAAAAACCACCCAACCAAATTAAAACCCATTTCTATTGTGTAACCCACAGAAATCAATGCAGGCAACACAGTAGTGCTTGGCGTGTTGCGTTACACAGGACCAACAGAAGGTTTGTTTTGATGGGGACAACTGGGAGCAAATGTAAGGTTAAACACTATTTCAAATATGACATAGACCCAAACATGCCCGCACACATATTTTACATGATCATTATTGAATTTGATGACATAGTATAAAAGCAAAATATCTAAGGCTTATGTTTCTAATGGGCAAAATCCTTTTGTGTAGTTGGACCAGTGTAACTCAACCTTATTCCTGCAATAACTATAGAAGTATCATAACAGAAGTGCTGCCCACAAAGCACTTCTACAAGTGTACTGCAAAGTATCAGCAATGAGAACTGTGCAACTGATTGTACAATCAAATAGCACACTTCTTGTTGCTGAGTGCAAAATCCAGAACATTTAGGTAAAGTTGTGCCTATACGAAGAGGATTTTGCCCAGAAGATTCTCACAAATACTAATGAACTATAAACAAAATATTAAACTATTAAAACCTTGCAGTGAGAAACTTCAAAGTTATTTTATATATAAAGCATATGAATTACAACAAAAATTATCAAGTCTGTGACAGCATAATATTAATTGAATAGAACAGATGATCAATGCTCACAGAACATCTGAATTACTAAGACAAAAAAACAGTGTAACTACTTCTCTGTTAGTCTTTTTTCAAAATAAACATTACATGGTAAAAGCCATGAAATACTATTTAAAATGAAATGAAAATGAGATGTACAGTCATGCAGCCTATTGGATAAGCAGGATGATTTGGATTTGCTAAATGATCAAACGAGAAATATTTTTTAGTTTCCATATGAAGGATTCTAAAAGGAATCTGGGGGAAGATATATTGCCAAAGCAACCCCAAATTCCTGAAATAAAAATTCCAAGCTAAAAAATGTTCTCAAAATAAAATTAACACAAAAAGAGAGGGCTTAAAGTAAACGCCACACAATGATTTGGAACATACCCGCCTTCTACAGAACCTATGAGGCGATCCTCCCTTAGCAACGATTAACACAAGAAATGAAAAGAAAATCATCCACTTGTACAATTTTATACTGTTATTCATTTTAGAATTAATCCACATATTAATGGAATATGTACATACCCAAACATGAAATTTGGCACAGCCCTCTAAATCCACGTAAAAAATGGTTATTAGTAAAGAAATCTAAAATTCACAAGTAGTATCAACTATATCAGGGATACCCAAACTTTTTGGACCATGGGAGATCACACGGTTGAGTGGGCTGGTCTTGTGGTTAAGCAGACCAGGAATGTGGGACGCTTGTACAAAATGCTGCCGTAAATGCACCCACAGCTGCATTAAAGGCAGTTTTGCACATGCACATTTTACTTCCACTTCCAGGAACAGCACAGGCTGGATTATTAGGCGCTGCAGGGTATATCTGGCCTGCAGGCTGTAGTTTGGGCACCCCTGAACTATATATTCTGGTTTCCAGTTTAGTGTGAGACATGAAAAAGTAAGACGGAATATTAACTATGTTTATCAAAATGTCAGACAAAACAAATACACATACAATGAGAAAGGAAAAGGAAGGAAGGAAATCAAAGATTAAATGTATATACTATACATGATTCTGTTGGAGATTTTTATAATTTACGTCTAGATATTCATTTCACTAATTCTCCTATACAAGGATTACAATCCTTAACGTTTAGAATTATACTAGGAACCTAACAGTTATTGATGGAGAAGACAACATCAAGTAACTGGTAACAGAAATTTAGAAAGTTACTAGGTTAGGCTGCAATCCAATATCTGATTAAAGATAAAGGTTACCCTTCCTCGAAGGTCAGTCATATCTGACTCTATTGTACAGTGCTCATCTCTATTTAGTCAATAACCCAGTGTGGTTTGTGTCTGCAGACATTTCCATGTCATGTGGCAAGTATGGCTAGACACTAGAGCACACAGAACTGTTATTTTCCCACTGAAGTGGTACCTATTTATCTGCTTGCAGGAGATGGGACAGACGGGAACTCACTCCATCGTGCAGCATTCAGGACCTGAACTGCTGACCTGTCGACCATCCAGTCGTCAAGTTCAGCATCTTAACCACTAAGCCACTGCAGTCCCTAACAATATCTAATTACCCCACCTTAAATCTTCCTTAATTCAACTTAATCCAACTTCTGAAGACAGATACAGTACTGTATATTATTTCACCATTACAAGACAGTAGAAAGTAATAGGATTATATGCTTTACTTACCCTTTGCTCCAGAGCTGACTGAGTTTGTTGTCTTAACAGAGCTTTTAATGGTCCCCCTTCTTTTCCAGCACTCCCACTGCCCATTCCTAGAGAACAGCAGCATGTAATTAATAGCTAAATAAAAATGAACTGACAGATTATACATGCCATCTGTTCTACAGTCAAATATAAAAAATGTGAAAAACAACAGTCATTTAACAATTACCTTTACAAAAAAGATGTATTTGCTAGAAAAAAATACTTTAGCCTCCCCCCCCCCCCCCGGTAACAGACATTCTGTTTTTTAAATTTAGCAAACAATCTGGAAAAAAACACTTCTAATAATTTTGTCAACATGTATATAAAAGTTAAAAGGATTTAGTCTGTATAGGAATAAGGCAGTGTGGATGAAATATTTATAATATAATCTTTCTGTCATGGATAAAGCTAGAAACTTCACCTAACAGGTTTCTGACAATCATGTGCCCAAGAAGGCCATCAGTTATGGGGGGAAATTCATTTGTGAATTGCAGGGCATATGAAATTTATACTAAATGTGAACTTTGGTGTAATATTGGTTATAGATTAAGCTACCAGTGCTAATATGGGCACTTTTCCTGACATTATTTATGTTATTTCTGTACTTCCATTTTCAAAATTAATAAAATTTCACATCATTCAAACTTTTCTGCTTCACAACAGTAGCCTTAATCTTAGATTCAAAATTATGTTCATAGTTGTTCCTTAAATTTTCTACAATATGGTAATTAAAAAAGCTTGCAGAGATGTGCAGAAAAGAAACTTGTAACTGCGTACGTTGGAAGATTATTAAATTTCAACGTCTGAATCATAAACTAATTCCATACCATAATACCACTTAAACTATTCTGAAAGAGCTGAAGAGTAAATGCAGAGCACATGCTTTGAATGAAAAAGATCCCAACTTCTGATAAGGGTTGCAGAGTCTGAAACTCTGGAGAGCAATTAACATCCAGTAAATGGACCAATGATCTGCCTTGTACATTACAATACATGCACCAGTTAATTATGGTTTATTGCACCCAAGGCATAACTAGGAAAATTACTTTTGATAAGAAACTACTACTGTTATTCATTCTGGAAATCTTAGAAGGGCATTATCATATTGTTACTAGTTATAAAAATACAGCTGGCAGGATATCTCAGTCACCCTAGGTATGGTTGAGAGCAGAGGCGTAGCTACCGCCGTATCTGCCGTATCAATTATACGGGGGCCCCGGGTCACGGGGGCCCCCAACGTGCGTAAACAAAACAAATCTTTACCCTTCCTAAGGGCCCCCAAAAGATTTTTATACGGGGCCCCACCAAGGCACGCTACTCTTCTGGTTGAGAGACTGATTCCTCACTATGGTTCATAGGAGAAGACCCAGTTTCCATAGCCTTGGGCAAACTACACAGTCCCAGAGTGTATCCAGAAGAAGGGATAGTGAAATCACTTCCAAACCTAGGAGACCTTGGAAAATGTTGCTGTAAGTCAGAATTGGTTTGGCAGTGTATTGTTATTATCATTAATATGCAAATACAACCCACTGCATTATGCATTATTATTAACAGATTTTTATTATTAACATGCACATATTACATGAAGCTTTGATGCTGGGAAAGATCAAAGGCAAAAGGTGAAGGGGTGGCAGAGGATGAAATGGCTAGATGGCATTGTTGATGCAATGAGCATAGAGATGAGCGGGCTGAGGAGGATGGTGGAGGATAGGGGTGCCTGGTGTGCGATGGTCCATTGCGGTCGCAAAGGGTCGTACTCGATTGTGCAACTGAACAACAAGAAGAACAAATTACATGAAGCAATATGTGCTGTGTCCCACTGTGGGTTTTTAAAACTGTTTTTCATTTCCTTTGCTATTCCCATTCCCTTTCTCTTATCCTCTATAACACCATGCCTCTTTCTTCTGGATCCTCCCTTCTCAAGCCACATGTGCACCACTGCCACATCTTATTCTCTTCTATCCTTTTGCTTTTCTTGAGAAGCTTTAATCCACTGATGCTGGTGCTGCAACTGTACTATCGTTTATCTAGTTTTATGTTGAGTCTGTATTTGAGTTTACTCTTCTCTGTTTCATAACTTTATACGTCTGAATTTGTTACTGCTTTTTTGTAAACTGCCCAGAGTAACATTTTTGCTAAATGGGTGGAATATAAGTTAAACCAACCAACCAACCTATCAATGATCCCCCCCCCCCCCGGGTCACACTCTCTCTGGGAACTTTCTTTACTTTCTACATATGACCACATGAGTCCTCAACTACTAGCACACTGCCTTTATATATCCTTAATTATGTTACTTCTACCACTCTTATTCTTCTGCATCTTGGTTTTCTCCTGCTAGGACACCTCTCTCCCTCTCTAAGAGGAAAATGATATGACCAAAAAATTGAAGGAAATACTATGGTTTTTGGGTGGACTGATTTGCATTCCCCCCCCCCCCTTAATCACAATATGCAACAAGAATTAGGAATCAGCCCAGAGCCCCTTCATATCCATAGTTTCTCACCTCCAGCAGGGAGGCTTCTACTGTTTTAAAATACAAACCCTTTCATATCAGTTCAAGAGTGTGATTACTGAGAACATGGACACACACAAAGCATGTTCTCTCTTGCCTCATAAGGGTGGATCAGCACATGCACACACAATGCAACACCAGCAAACACTTTCCCAAGATTCTTTTTTCTTTCTTTTCTCTAAAAGATTCTCATCCTGGGCAACATTCTTGTATTTTGTTTTTTGAAACAGCTTATGCAGGGACAGCAACGCTCCATGTCAGAAAGAGCTGCCACATTGAGGAAATTGAAAGGGAAGAGCCACAAAGGCTTGCTAATGCAGTTCTTTGAATGGTACCACTTGCAAGATTGTCAGTAGAACAGCAGCCAAGCAGTAGCATTTTAAGTCTGGTCATTCCAAGTGAACAGATTTGAACTCCTTGGTGCAACTTTACAGCAACTGAATGAGAATTAATTTCCCTTGCTGTGTAGCCATGCCCTCATAGCCCCCTTCTAAGGCCATTGCTGTTTATCTTTATTTCCAGTCCCAGTGTGCTGCTACCACTGCACCTCGCCCTTGGCTACCCCTATTCTCATTCCCCAAGAACACTTCCTTCCCTCATCTTTCTTCTGGATCCTTTCCCTCCTGTCATGACTACTAAATATGTTGCCATCACTATCCCTAATTCTGTTCCGTTCACCATCTTTCCCTGTTCCTTCATACTATCCAGGGACCACATGCGACATGCTGCTATTACCATTTGTTACTTTCAATCCCTCCCCTCTCTCCCCCCACATCTCTCTCTTTAGTCAATCCTCTTGGGGCCAGTTGTGTTTACTCCCTGTGCCACTGTTGGCTAATCAGTCTCTATCTCCTCCCATCTCTTCACTCCTGGACAACAAATCCTCTAACAATTTAAATGGAAATCAACACTAAAGAACAAACTAATGACAAGTAGCGCAGGCAGATAACCTCTTCCTTCAATCACTATTTAAGTCATAACTACCATAAGTAAAGGTAAAGGTTTCCCTTGCTCGAAAGCCAGTCGTATCCGACTCTAGGGGTCAGTGCTCATCTCTGTTTCTAAGCCGAAGAGCCAGCGCTGTCTGCTTCTGCAGACGTTTCCGTGGTCATGTGGCAGGCATGACTAGACACCGGAGCACACGGAACGCTGTTACCTTCCCACCGAAGTGGTCCCTATTTATCTATTTGCAATTTCTTGCTTTCGAACTGCTAGGTTGAGTCAATAAATAACCCTACCATTGTTACTTCTGAAAAAAAATAAGAATTACAACACCAATTACAGATAATTATTTGCAACTTGTTATTTTCAAGTTATGCCGAAAACAAACAAAAATGATAAAATTACCTTTAAACCAGGATTTGTTATTGGTTTGCATGTCCTGCCTAGTTCGGGTGCAACAAACCACAACAATTCAGAAGTCAACTAAGCTATCCCTGACTTATTTTACGAAAAAAGCAAACAGAGGCATGTCTGCAAAAGCACTCTGCTGATTTACTTTTTGCTTTAATAATCTAGAATTCTTGTCTTATTTCATTGGCTCAACTGTTACAGTATAGATAACTTCTTGCTCAAGTTTCAAAGTTGCCTAGTCTTCTTTAATCCAACAAAGCGTATTCTCCGAATGACTCTGGAGAAAGTTATGTACTGTATGTCCTTTTCCATAAGATGTAACCCACCAGAAACTGCTTTTAGGCAAACTTTAGTGGATTAAATAAGATTTGCACATACACACAAAGGTGCTTATAAAAAGTGCAACAAAGGCACAAGTATACAAAACTATATTGCTGCCAATTCTGATACTAATAAAACAGAGTAAATATAAAGAAACATATACAGTATTTTAAAATCTTATCTAGTTTAAAGGTACTTCTAAGATTTCCCATACATACCGTTACATAATTTACTACTGTACAAACTTCTGAAATCTGAAATGCTTGCAAGTTTATGAATGGAAATTATACAAATGGAAACAGACTTGAAAAAGATTTGCAAATCGTCTATGTGACTCTAGTTATTCTCAACCATGCTAAATCCCATGAAGAACAAAGATTACAAAAATCTGTTTAAGGAAATATTTTAGCTGTTTTTGGATAAGGAAACAAATATTAGCATCTATATAGTCCCAATCTATATTATTAAATCGATCTAATTTTAATTGTTAGAATCAAATCTATTTTTCAAGGGACTATATAATACTAGGGGAAAAAGACAGAAATGGAATGATAGCTATTTGTGGAAATAAAGCATATTTTCCCTAAAAAAAGAAGCAGAGCACTACCTGTGGACAGAAAACACCAACATACAGTAGTTCGCATTTAGCAAAGCGGTCTACTGAAACAACAGCCAAAACACATGTTCATACGGCAAACATTCAAAGTGGTATGTAAAACTGCAGATATAATAGAGAAAACAAAGATGGCTGATGGCCACATGATGATAAAGAGTAATATAAATGACTGGGAAAGGAAGGAGCAGTGTTTGTTCCAACCGAACAAGGGGACATTTGTAAATAGCAGGAAATGCATGATCACATCATACTTAATGATGAAAAATCATTACAAATGCTTGGGAAAGTTTTTTTAGTGGAAAAAGAGAAACATCTATACTATAAAATAATTACCAAACTTTATAAAATATTACCAAATTTTAAGAAATCAACATCAATCCAATAGGGGTAATACAATTTTGTAACCGTCATGTAGCCAACAGTTTTTGGAGTTTAAAAGGAAGGTGCAGAGAAGCTTTAATACTGTGCTTAGTGCCACTGCAAAATAGCACAGATTACTGTACTTTAAAAAAACCCAGGAAGGTGATTTAAGATTGATCCTACCAGAAACAGCCAGAAGCAACTCTTCAGTGAAAGAAACACTTTTCCTCAGACCTGGGTTGACATGACTAGAGTGAAGAGGGTTAGGGTTAGACCCAGAGAGAAGGAGACATGGCTGTTTAAGGTGTGGGGGACCACAGGACATTGTTGGGGAAGGAGGAAACAGAAAATTTCTACGTCCCTGTGGGGAAAGTGCTGTGGAGGGAAGCAGTAGAAAAATGATAAAAGTTCAGAAAATGACTAAAATAATTTGGAAGGAATAAAACAAAACAGAATAAGCAAAACTAAATTATGTAAAAATGAACAAACTAACAGCAGATAAATGACCTATTTACTGACGTAAAATGAGGTGACCAATAGTGCAATATTGTGAATGAGCACATTTAAAATGGTCCTTTAATATACTATTTATCACTAAAGTAATTTTATTTCCGTTTCTAATTATGATTAAAGCTGTGCTTACAGATTAATAACCGTTGTTCAAGTGTTTAAGAAATATAAGCTTCCCTTTCTAAGATTTGTGATTTTCTGTGTATTAAATTCCCCTTTCTAAGCTATGTATATTTCTGTATATTAACTTTTGGAGTATTAAATATTAAAGCAGTGATCAAGGTTGACATTAAACTTTTTTCTTCACTTCTTGTTAATAAAGGACTTCCCATATTTTCAATTTCCTCCACATATGTATGTATGTATGTATATGTGTATGTATGTGTGCGTGTGTGTGTGTAAGGGTAATTAACAAAGTGTTAAAGAAAAATAGCAACATCTTTATTAAAATATTGTTATTTTGGCAAAAATAACATAACTCATGACTTAAGACTCTAAGTTTGCATCAGCAGATATCTTCGAAGATCACACACACAGCCTCTAATGCTAAACTACAGCCATCATTTTGCCAACAGCAAACCTTTGCATTTTTTTAAACACATACTCACCACAAATGGATTTAGAGAAACAGTAAAGCATCCTCTAAACTGCTAAGTTGCTATGATTTTTTAAATATTAACTAGTAACGCCAGAAATGAACAATCTTATGTTTTTTAATTACCATCAGTCAGGTGGTACAGGAAAAAACATTTTCCCCCCAAACTCTCTTTCAGGTTGTACAGGAGAAAGTGCTATTCAAGGAAAATGTGTCTAAAGCTCCCTTAGATAGAACTAGTTTCAGAATCTTAGAGCCAACCAATTACAAACAGAGCTCAATTTGTTAAAAGCAGTTTTATTTGTTTGTTTGTTTTTCAAACTTGTATGCCACCCTACTCGCAAAACAACTAAGGGCTGCTAACATAGTATTGCAGAACATCACAACATATTAAAATACCATAATCCCAACAATAAATTGAGCTCTAAAATCAAGAACAGTCCAGTAAAAATTTAAAAGATTAAAAGAATTAAGAGAGAGGGGCAGTGGTGGGCAGCAAGAAATTTCACTACCATATCATGGGCGGAGCCTACATCATGAGCAGAGCCTACATTGTGGGCAATCTAGTCATGCCTGCCATATGGCCGTTTATACATCTGCAAACACAGGTAGCACTGGCTCTTTGTCTATAAATGGAGATGAGCACTGGCTTTTGAGCTAGGGAGACCTTGAACCACTTGCAGGGACAAAACCTGATGGGGCAGGGCAGGGAGGTGGCGTGGCCACCCAATTTCGTTAACCCCCCCCTGCCTGAAGGCCACCCAATTTCGCCAACCCCCTGCCCAGAGGCTACCCAATTTTGCTACCACCCCCTCCCGGGGGGAGGCTGTTGCTGCCCACCACTGGAGAGGAGCAATTATCGAATCAGCCAGCAGGCCAGGGTTATCGTGTTACTGGTACCCCACAACTTTCCTGCTTTTCTTCCTGCTGCATCCTTTGAAAAGGAGCACATGACTTTGCATACAGGATGGGATGTGGTACAGATGAACTACTGTGACAGGAGAAAACAAGGGGGGGGGAGTAGACTCCCTCTCTCAGGGTTAGGGGAAGTTCAATCTGTTTCTATTACAGTGTTATTAGATTACACTAATTGTCCGCAAAATTATGCCACTGGTATTATTAAATTCTATTAAGATGAATGAGATCAAAACATTATAAGTGTTATATGCATGTGCAAGAATACAGCCATTTTGTTTTAGAGCGGGGATTCCCAACCTAAGTCCTGTGGGCAGGGTCTGACCCACAAGGCCTTTTTATATGCCCCCCCAAGGGCATTCGAGAAACAAAATGCCCCTCTTTGAAGCTGTTGGGACAAAATGGCCATCCCCATCATGCAGGCAGGGCAAAATGGCCATCTGGCCCTCAAAACTGACTGAGAGAGCGTGACCTGGCACCCGGCTTGAAAAGTTTGGGAACCCCTGTTTTAGAGAGAGGGAACACACACTCAGAGCAGTTGCCATGCACATTACATATACAGTAATACCCCGGATAACGTTATGACTTGGTTCCACAAAAAGCCCTGACTTAAGGGACAAACCAAGCAGGCAGTGGGGTGCCTTTAAAGCTACCCACCACCACTGTGACTGCAGTAGGATCGGGGGAAAAGCACCTTTCCCCCCATTCTACTGCAGTCTTTCCTCCGTGCTTACCTGCACACTCTTTCCCTCCCTGTATACATTTAAACAGGGAAGGGGGAAAGAGAGAAATCTGATTGGTTCTCTAAAGAGAACTAATCTGATTGGTTCTCTCTCTCTTTTCCCCTCCCTGTATTGTCAATACAGGAAGTGAAAGACGAAGCCTAGCAATCAGCTGCATGTCGGAGCTCCAAACTGGGGGTGGGGGTGGGGGAAAGGAAGGAGGGAAGTGGCAGGAAGAGGAGCTGTGGCCTCCTTTAATACGATGGATCGGATAACACTAAAATGAGCATCTAAAATGAGCGTTATCCGGTGCAAATCTTCCCCCAAAATTTGTCATCGTTATGCGATTTTAACGTTATCCGGTGCAATCGTTATCCGGGGTATTACTGTACTAGATATTGGCTGCATTAGACTAATTCTATCCCTGACTGATAAATATGAAAGATGAAACCATCTTACTCCCTCTCTCCCCAATTCCATCAAACTGTCACTTTTCTTGTCACATCATAGACTTACATTAACTACAGATTTCAAATTTTCATCGTAACTATGAATTAATGTAAAAAGTCTGAATATGAGCCTAAGTTCAAATCAGGGCTTCATATTCCAATTACTGTATTTGCCACTGTATAAGACGCAATGGAGTATAAGACACACCCTGTTTATTACCAAAATAGCCCATTATATACAGTACAAGACACACTCCATTTTTCCAGTGTGTTTTAAGGGGGGAAGTGGGTCTTAAACGCCAGCAAATATGGTACTTCCCAAGATATTAACCAGTTTCCTTGACACCCTGCTAGATGGGAGAGTCTGGGAGTTGTAGTTTATCCTTGACTATAGTTAACATAAGACTTTCTGTTGGCTTACATGAAAGGAGGAGTAACTGTTCAATGACACAAAATGGCAGATTGACACATGTTCCCTAATTTTTTACTAATTGCATCACACATAGAGATACAAGGCACAAGGGGAAGGGTGGACAAGTTACAAATATTAGTTGATCATAGTTTAGATACTAAAGAAATATACATCACACTCTCTAAGATTAATTGTAAATAAAATACATATTTGCAGCCTTTTTGTAAGATTAAACATAAAATATATTTTGCATGAAAAATTATTAGGTACAGCCATATAGGACAGTGCTTCTCAGACATTTTGAACTCAGGCCCATCAAAAACAAAACTTCCTACTGTATCTCTGGCTACCAAGCACCATTTTGTTGTACAGGTATGCAGAGATTCTTCTTAAAAGTTATGTTTATGCTATCTACTAACATTTTAAAAGATCCAATTTTGGATTATTTAGGCAAAAATAAAAACAGTCTGGAATAATAAATCTACATAGCTATCAGACTAGTGCAGTGGTTCCCAATAGGGGGTACACAGCCCACAAGTGGACTCCAATTCCCAGAAGCCTAAGTCAGTACATTGGCTGATCAGTGCTTTGGGGAAATGACTTGGGCTTCTGGGAATTGAAGTCCACAAACCAGCATTTGGGAAACACTGGACTAGTGGAACAGGATTTCCCTCACCCCTTCTAAAACTTTAGTGTTTTTAAGGGTTTTGAAAGGGTTCTTATAGTTTTAAGATGGGTGTTTTTATGCATTTTATAATGGAAGTGTTGTACACCGCTCAGAGTCACTTGCCGATTGGGCGGCAATGCAAATGTGACCAATAAATAAATATAATAAATGGCAAAGTGACTCAGAGGAATATATGCGTGGTGGTTTCCAATTTCTGTTCTTCTTAAACGTATTGGGGAAATAGCAAACTGACCCACAAATACAACTGAGATATGTAAAGATCTATCCAGGTCTTGGCCAAAAAGAGACAAAAGAACCAGCTATTTTAGGATATTATTTCTGGTTGATATTTCACATCCTTTCTCCAGATATTGCATGAACCGTCAAGGGAAAACCTGTGTCACGGTATTAGAACCACTGCAATAGCAAACAGAGTAAAGCAGCAGAATTAATGGGTGATGCCACTTTACTCTGTTTGCAACATGGCATGCATTAATTTTATAGACAGGACAAATGAAAACACAAAACAGAATAATGAAAAAATGCCTAGATCAAAAATATAAGCTTGTAAGGGAAAAGAATCCCATTTTAAAGCAAAAGGCAACTATGCTGATTATGCACAGTTTAGAAGCAGCTAAACAGAAGCCAACCAGCCATGTTTCTAAAAGCCTTCAGATTTCAAACAAAAGGTTAGTCATAATGATATATAAACAAGAGAAATGTTTTCAGATTAGGAATGGTCAATAATTTCAGTATTAAAAAGACATGCAAAACTATTTCCCAACATATTATGTTGACATTTTATCTCCATAATTTGTAATATGTGGAGGAAATTACAAGACAATTTCTTCTCACTTTTATTAAAGTCCCCAGTGCTATGTGACAGCCTGCACGAACTATCCATATCCATCATAATGTAGTGAGCAATTCTCACATTTATGCTAGTAATTTTAAATTTCCTATCTCTGAGATCACTGGGACCACTTACATGCCAAAAAAAAAACACAGAGAAAGGGAATAAAGAATGAAAAGATAAAAGAGAACAACACAAATTCAACAAAGCAAAGGAACAAATGACTCAAAATAAATGTGGGTGGAAGCACCTTACCAGTTTTGGGTGTCAAACTCAAATCTGTGTCAGAAGAAGAGGACTGTCGACTGTAGGACTTGGAAGGTGAAAAGGAATAGATTTGGTTTTTCAGAGGGGTGGAGGGTCCTGATGAATGAGGATTGGGATTGGGATCTTCATTGAAAGGAATCCTGCCAGAAGAAGGTGGAAACATATTCAGTGATCCCATGGCCAAAGGACCAAGCTGACAGCAGCATGAGCCCAAAACCAGGATGTGAGGAGGTAAGGGAGAGGGCGAATGGTTGTCCTGTAGTGTGAAACTGGATTGTGAGGTGCAAGGGTACCAAAAACTGTTTTGTTCAAAAATTCAGCATTTTGCAGGTAGATGGAAGGCATTCATTAGTAAATCAAGTACCACAGCTAAGGCATAAAGCATCAAAACCTAAGAAAACTGGCAAAGAAATGAAAGTCCATTGGAACTGTGGCTTGAGGACAGAAATGTAATAAGCTTCTTCGACCAGGTTATCAAAAAAGAAAACAAAATGATGATTACAAATTGTATATCTCTGTGTTTATGTACACAGACACAGACATATATCTCACACATACACTTCTAAGAAAAAAAATGTTTCCTTATCCGTTAGCATCTGTAGCATGCCACAGCTAAAAAAAGAAGAAATCTGTACCAATACCATTCAGTCAACAACCTCTGGTACACACTTATCACATACTTACCTATGTGTTTAGTTTATGGTTTCTTCCATATAACATGAATACATCATGCTTGAGGTCCAGGCAAGATATACCCCAACCCCACATAATAAGGGGGGAAAGATGCAAATCTCATATTATCACGGAAAAGAAAACAGTCCCATACAATACAACAAAAGTACAAAGATAGACACTAAGTGTGCAAATCATCCAGCTTCCTAGTGTCTCTCTTTTAACAAATGAACACTACAGCTATTCATAAGCTGGATTCCCAGGAAGAAACCTTTATGGTACCTGCCTACACTGCCTGTCTGCCTGTCTTTTGCAGTCACTGTGCCTGTAGCCTGCCTCTCCCCAGCTTCTCAGTCTGAGCAGTCTCGTACCAGTGTAGATGAGAGTGGGAACAGACACAGAGAAGTTCTGAGAAAGTCGTGAGCCAGTAGCAGTATGAATTGGACTGTTGTGGGTCGAACGACATCCGTGACTTGGTGGATGAACCAGCGGAGACCTGGGAGAATTTGCAGCCAAAGTGGAAGGAAAGAAAAAAATACATACAAGAGATTGCAAAGTTACATTTAGAAACTATTATGATGTGTTCTAGTTATTGGAGGATGTCTTTTAGACCAAGGACTAAAACAAGCATGTAGGACAGAAGGAATGGGGCCCAGTCCACAAAACCCTGGCCTTCAAGAGTCTCCATTATAGCACATAGCACTTACACAGTTGAGAAAAATCCATTAATATTCAGGGCCACAAACGTCACACTGCCATGCTTACTCACAAGAAAAGCTACTGCAGAAATGGCTGTCTTGCCACATGAAGTATCTCATATGTCAGATACAGAAAGATAATTATTTTCATGTCTGAAGAAGCAAAAAACCACCTCACAGAAGACTATAAATGACTTTTTATCTTCTTCGTGGAGTATACTTTAAAAAAAACAAGCACTTGCAGTGGTTTATATGGGATTTCTGAAGAGGACATTTCAAGAATTTATACATGCAAACTTGGAGGTACTTAACATTGGAGAGGGCGGATTATAGGTCCAATTCCTATGTATGAACTCTCTGGGGAAAATGATCCTCCAACTTATTTGACTTTTACATCTGTGCTCTAAAAAGTAATGATGTAATTTTACAAAAGATGGTCAGCAGTACCTTGGTGCTTGTTTCCAAAGAAGTAATTGTGTTACACTGTTTCAGCAAAACCAGAAAAGTATTATGACACCTTTAAGAACAACAAATTTATTTTAATGTGAATTTTGATGTGTATGAAGAAGTGGACTGTAGTCTACCACAAATTATAAAGTCAATTCCAAGGGATCAACTTTCTGGGAAGGTAACTCATCAACTCATGTCAGTTTTTCGTCCTCATCTAAAGAAGAATGATGCAGTAAAATTGGAATTACATTTACTTTTCTTAAAGGTATCAGTCCTCTTTTTGTTCTTGTTCTTGCTAAAAGTGTACCTGTGTCAATGGGTTAATTAGAAATAAATAAATATAAGGAATATCATTGAACCCTGAACTTAAGGTGATTTCATTTGGGTAGCTTTAGTCTGTTTCTATTAAACACAAAATAAAACCAGGACCTTTTCCAAGATGAAACTAAAATGTCAGTAAAGCACATTAGAGAACACATAATAAATGTGACAACAGACCAATTAAGTTTGCATGGGTACAAGTAAACTCTGCTGCATGGAATTTTGACACGGATATGGATGCAATTTCAGACAAAAGATTGTTCTTTTCTTCCTTCAAAGTGGTTCACCAAGAATGTGTTCCTCACCCTTGTGTGTGTGTGTGGGGGGGGGGAGGACACCCAGTAGAACACCCTCCTTCCACCCTGGAGGGAAGTGGGATCAGCTGAGCAGAGCGGCCGCCACAAGGACTCTCCCACCACCATCAGACTCCTTCCCTTGGCCCATCCAGCCTGGAGGGAAGTAGTCATACCTGTTGGGGTTTGAATCTTTTGCAGTAGTTTATGTATTGGTTTTCTGTGCATTGTCTTTGAAATGCTTTTGTATGTGATACACTAGTACCTCGGATAATATTATGACTTGGTTCCATAAGTCATACGTTATCTGGTTTTTAACGTTGTGCGATGATTAATCGCACAACCTTTAAAAAAAGCCCTGTTCCCCTTCCGAAGAGGCATGCTTGGGGAGGGAATGCGCGTTCCTTCAGCATGGTATTGCCCTTTGCTGGCATCAGTGCTGAGGTTGGGGGAAAGAATGCGCACACACAGCAGTTCTTTCCCCCAACTCCAGGGCTGATCCCATGCTGGCATCAGCACTGGGGTTGGGGGAAAGAACACGAATGCATGCCAGTTCTTTCCCCCAACCTCAGAGCTGATCCCATGCTGGCACTGGCGCTGGGGTTGGGGGAAAGAACGGGCTTAAATATCCGGGGGGGGGCATTCTGAAGAGAGGCTGGGGACACTTTTCCCAGCCTCTCTTCAGAACCCCACCCCCGCTGGATGGCTAAGCCCCTTAGCAATCCAGGTGGGGGTGGGGTGGGTTTCTGAATATAAGCTGGGAAACGTTTTCCCCAGCCTCTATTCAGAAACCTCTGTTCAGAAAGTCCCCAGGACTTTTTCGCTTGCAGCGAAGTATATGGGCGTTGCAGAATGCAAGCCAACTGCCGCTATGAAGCATGCAGTGGCTCGTGTCTGGGAAGCCAAAGGGGGAGTCCCCCTTCAGCTTGTCAGCCACCCGCCGCTACGGAGCGTGGGATCAGTGCTTGGGTTTGGGGTTGAACTGGCATGCATGTACATTCTTTCCTCCAACCCAAGCGCCTATTGCAGCTGTCAGATAACGTTGGATGATGCTAAAATCAAAAAACGTTGGGGAATTTGAGGCAAACATTTGCATCACATAACATTATGTTAACGTTTTGACGTTGTGCAATGCAAATGTTTGCCTCAAATTCCTCAATGTTATCCAATTTTAGCGTTATCCAATGCAAACGTTATCCGAGGTACCACTGTACTTTGTAATTCTGTTTAATGTATTATCGGAACTGTGACACTTTGTGATTCTTTGTTAGCCGCCCAGAGGTGCACTGTGAGTGGGGCAGCATACAGTTGAACAATAAATAAATAAATACCGCATTTGCTCGTGTATAAGATGACTTTTTCACCCTGAAAAACATGCCTCCAATTGGGGGGGGGGGGTTCGTCTTATACGCCAGGTGCACTTCAGTTGGGATAGACATAGCTGCCCATAGTGGCCTCCTGATGCTCGCCCACCTCATTCTACATACCATCCAGATGAAGAAAGAAGCTCTACATTACAATTGTGTCTCCCTTTCAAACTGGTGGGTAAAAAGAAAGGGTTTCATTTACTGGTACCTTCTGCCCTTGTCTCTCTGCTCTGCCCAAAATGGAGGAAAAAGCTATGCTTGTTTTTGCAGGGGAAGCAAGAGGCTAGGCTGGAGCAACACTTCCTGCCTCAGTGCAACTGACCTGCCCACCCACTTTACCTGCAGCGCCACCACTGGTGGGTGGTGGTGCAAGTACAGCTCTAAAAAATCAATAAAATAATTAATATTACTGTATTTTAATTACTGAAACTCACTAGCAGTTGCTACATTTCCCACTCTTGGCTTATACTCAGGTCAATCTATTTTCCTGGATTTCAAGGTCAAAACTAGGTACCTTGGGTTATATTCAGGTCAGCTTATATTCATGTATATATGGTAGATAAATAAGTACCACTTTGCACTTGCACTGTTTTATGTTTACTGTACATGTTTGATAACATACAGCCTTGTGACAGTTTTTCTGCATGTCATAAGCATTTGAATATAAATTAACATGTTGAAATCAAATCTGATGTTCTTTTACGTTTTATTTGGTGTGTGGAAGGTGTGCGGAAGGAGGGGTAGTCTTATACGGCGCGTATATAACAAACTCTATATTTTGAGTGGAAATGTTGGGGGGTCGTCTTATACACCCAGTCGTCTTATACGCCAGCAAATACGGTATCCTTCATTAAACTCTTTTTAATGTCATGTTAGCTGCCTTGATTCACTCGTGAGGAGGGCGGCACATAAATACAGTAATACCTTGCATAACAAATTTAATTCGTTCTGCAAGGCTGCTCCCTGTGCGAGTTTTTTGCTATGCGAGTCAGACTCACATAGCGACAATTCCTATGGGTAAACTCGCATAACGAGCTTTATTAGGGGAAAAACTCGCATAGGGAATTTTTTTCCATTATGCGAGTTTTTCCCATAGAAACATGCATTATGCGAGTTTTCTATAGGGAAAGTCCGACTCACATAGCGAAAAAATTTTCGTTATGCAAGCCGGATCACTTTTTGAAAAACCCACTCATTGTGCAAATTTTTCGCAAAGCGAAACACTTGTTAAGAGAGGTGTGACTGTATAATTAAATAAATAAATTTGGATTTGACAGAAGGAAGGGGGGGCTGGTCTCCTGCTTGCTTCCTTTTCAAAATATTTTCTTCCTTTTCCCATTGTTTAAGTTCTCCATCTATCTTCAAACTTTCTGCTCATTTAGTAGACTTAAGGACAGCCACCGATAGCCAGAATGAATAGGGGAAAGATAACTGGGGAAGCTGAAGTCTACTTAAAAACAGAAATAAATGAAATGGCAAAAATAAATTGTGAATGGATGAGTCTACAGAGATGCTTACTTTGATTACATATTCAAATGCTACAAAGTAGTGACAAATTTGGACACTGAAAGCAGTCAATACAAAACACTGACTAGTGCTTTGCAAATAAATTTGGCATGACTAATATAATTTCATATCTTATTATACATTTATTTCTTAGGGTAGGTGTTAAAAAGGGTTAGAGGGTTCTGCAAAATGTAACTTGATTACTTCCAGAGGTCATTAAGCTCTCCCTTAAAAAGATGCTTTCTGAGTCGCACACTACTATTTTTATTCCACTTACTCATGAAAAATGTTGAACTCAATGAACTACTGCAGACCTAGGAGCTGGTTGACAGCTTACTACTGTGTTTCCCTGAAAATAAAACACTGTCTTATTTTTTCTCCCTCAAGAAGACACACTATAGCTTATTTTCAGGGGATGTCTTATTTTTATTACACCACAGGCTGCCCGTCTTCTTTACTGCTCCGCGCCAGGACACTGCATAGCCACACCTATAACTATGTCTTATTTGCGCTTATATTGCGCAACTGCTGAGAAATCCTGTTATGGCTTGTTTTATGGGTATGTCTTATTTTCAGGAAACAGGGTATTTTGAACTAAAGGGCAGCAAATGTCAGTTTGTTTTCAAATAAGAAAGAACCAGGCAGCTGTAAGAACCTGACAACATTAATTTATGGAATATAATTAGGGCCTAAGTATGGACAAGGTCCAAGTATGAACTAAAGCTCTTTACTAATCCCAACTATTGTAAACCCATAAATCATTGGCATTTGCATATACATTGTGTTAAAATACAGCAATTGATTCAATAGTTCTACTCAAGTTGTGGCTAATGATCTGAATACAACATTGCTGTTTACACAATATTTTTCTGTTAGGTAAAACATAGCAGATTAATTCAGATGAACAGCATTACAAAACAGATATCCTATAAGAGAATGTGACATTGAAAACACAAACAAGCAAGCAAACAAATACCAAAATGCAACCATTCTACTGAGTACAGTATACTTGAGCCCAATAGGAAAAGGTGCTTCAAGCTGCAATGTAAAACAGGGAAATCCCATCATCAGCATGTTCTGTAACTCCACAAGAGTTACATATGATATTACCATAGAGGCATCTGTCACACCAGGATTTATTTCTGCAACAACTGTCAAAGGGAACAAAGAGTTCATTCTGACTATCAGATTTCTCAGTAAAAAAAATACTGAGAGAGGGGAAAAATACCCAAAATTACAGAAATAAATGTACTAAGTACAAAAAACACACAGATAAAAATCTCTCCAGAATACACTTATACTTACTCCTTCATTTCTTTGGATGGGGAATTACATGAAGCTAAGAAAGCTGGTGCATTACTTAATTTATCCAAGGTACAGGCTGTTCCTATGGCTCGTACTACTAGTCCAGATTCTCCCTCCAGATCAAAGCACTGCAAGTAGCCAACAACTGCGTTCCCCCTCATTTCTAGTACCTTCAGGCCAATTTTCCTTTGCAATTCCCCTGGGGGGAAAAAGATCAATATCCATCAGCCAGAAATTAGCCTAACATTTCTGGAACATTCATATGACAAACAAAATGGAAAGCTAACTTGTTGAACTATCACTGGGACAGTCAGCATTTCTTTCTCCTTTTAAAAATTTCCTTTTATTTAAAAAAAACTGACTTTCTTTCTTTCTGAATGAACAACACTTCTATACCGCCCAATTTAGTAGACACCCATAACATAAAAATCAAAATGTTAAGACTCAGGCCTCATCAAAGCGCCATTCCCAACCAACAGTTATGACAAATACTATTGAAATAGTAAAAGTAAAGGTTGCCCTTGTTCGAAAGCCAGTTGGTTCAATGCTCATCTCCATTTAGAGCCAGTGCTGTCTGCATCTACAGACGTTTCCGTGGACATGTGACACTGGAGTGTACAGAATGCTGATTACCGTCCCACCAAAGTGGTGCCTATTTATCTACTGACAATTTCTTGCTTTCAAACTGCTAGGTTGGCAGGAGATGGGAAAGATACATAAGCTCACTCAGGTCTTGAACTGCTGACCTTCTAGTCGTCAAATTCAGCCTTTTAACCACTAAGTCAACGTAGTCCCTTACTACTGAAATAGAATCATAAAAAAATCAAGAGATCATATGGCTGCTTGTAACAGAGAAATTATGGATCATAAATTACTACTTCAGGGGAGTACATTTGTAAAGGCCTCTTATTATTATTAGTTCAAATTTATATTGCCGCCCACTCGCCGTGGAGACTAAGGGCAGCTTACAGACAATACATTACATTACATTACAATACAATATGTTGGGGTGGGTACAGGGGGAGGGGCGGCAAGGTCCTCAACCTGTCCTGGCTTCTTCTTCTTAACTTGTGTGCCACCCTGAGTGTGCATTAAGTGCTATGGGCGGTATATAAGTGTGATTGCTTTGATTTGCTTTAGAGCTCTGTCTTCACCAGTTTCCTGAAAATTCAGAGGGATGGGTCCTGATGGCTCTCCAATGGAAATCTGCTCCACAAGGATGGGACCACCACCTACAGGACTCGCTTTCTAGTTGACACTCTTCTCACCTCTCTTGGTGTACCTACTGTCAGTAGTGAGTCCTGGGAGGAACAGATGAAACAGGCAGCTGTTGTTTAAGAGAGACACTCTGACAAGTATTGAGGTCCATTAAGAGCCTTTCTCAAAACCAGCACCTTGAGTTTGGCACAGAAACTGACAGGGATCCAATGCAAATAGGTCAAGACTGGGGAAATATGATCAAATTTACTTTTCCCAGAAATCAACTTGTTCGCCACATTTTAGACCAGCCAGTGTCCATATAATCGTCCAAGCTAGTCCCATATAGAGAGCATTGTAGCAATTGATTCTGCCGGTTATCAGGTTGAAATTTTTGAAGTAGTAACTGTGTGAATCGGTGCATGCGTATCATACAGGAAATAAAATGAAACAAAGACAAAAATGTTGCAGTACTTAAAGACAAATTAATTGCTATATGTTAATGTTAGCTTTCATTGCTCAAGTCCACTTCTTCGGACTTAAGAATGAAACTTCATGACAATAATTTATACATGGCCCCACGATCAGATTAATATTAATCAGGGATATTTGGTCATTACCAAGTATAAAACATCACACTGATTTGCAATTGTATCTGATATACTACTTAACTACTGTGTGCTTCTGTTCTTCTAGCACAGGGGTGCCCAAACCTTTTGGGCCGTGGGCCAATCATGTGGTTCAGGGAGCAAGTCACTAAGGCCTGGGGGCTGGGTGTGGTCTCCGACGCCAATGTACCCGGCCCGCGAAGCCTTCGTCACTCCTGGAAGCGGAAATAAAACACGCTCGTAAGGGTGCGTTTTACTTCTGCTTCCAGGAGCGATGAGGGCTTCGCGGGCCAGGTGAATTGGCATCAGGGACCGCACCCGGCCCCCGGGGCTTAGTTTGGGGACCACTGTTCTAGCAGTTAGTCTTTTAGGTGGCACAATGTTTTCATCTCCCCCCCCCCCAATTGTTTAATTTTCTGTTTCATATTATCAGTGCATGAGCCAACATTGTCAGGAATTTCCTGTCCATGTAAGGGCGCAATTAAGCAATACACCAAACTTGGGGAGGTGGGACAGTTACTGTATTTGTTATTTCATCAAAAGTGCCAAGGACAGAAGTGGATCTGGTCTTTTGGGGGGAATTTAACCCCATCTAGATCAGGCAAATTTCAACCTAACCAGTAAGGCAAACTCACCAACAACAGGATCTCTATCTTGTCATAATTCAGCTTCAACTTATTAGTTCTTATTAGTTCTCGTCCAGTTCATTATTGATGTCAAACAGCACTCGAAACATAGTGGTTAAACTGCTGTACTGCAGCCAAAAACTGGTGGTGTTGTGAGGTCTATCCCAACAGCAGCCAAGTTTGACTCAGCCTTCCATCTTTCTCAGTTCAGTAAAAGGAGTACCCAACATATTGGTGGCAAATGCTAATTACCTTGAGAACCACCCAAAGAGTGCACTAAGCGCTATGGGGTTGTATATAATTGCTATTGCCACTCAAGGACCTGGATGGCACCCATGGCAGATGAAGTAAAGGAATTAGCTTCCAATTGTGTAAGGCACAATTAACCGTGTTACTGAAATTAATTCTTCATATATTCAACAGGAAAAAGTATATTACTCTACAAAATACTTTTAAATAGTTTGACAGTTCAAAGTGACTCTAAAGTTCCAACTTGACAATGATATGTGGCCAATTTACAACATGAACTACTGTATCAGAACAGATTAAAAATCACTATATTGAATTAAAATCACTGCATGTTTGTAAATTATTGTTAAATTAAGCTATATGTTAACAGATGAAACACTTCCAATTTACTATTAATATTGTTTTTCTGTTGGCAAGTTCTTTAGTGACTCATATAAATGCCATTTCATTGATGTTATAACTTCCCTTGCTTTTGCTATAGCAAAACAAAGGACAGCCCTGCCAATTAATTAATTTTTATACAGTACTATTGACTAGGTCAAGGGCCACAATGGCTTAGTGGTTAAGGCAGTGAGCTTGACAACCAGGAAGGTTGGCAGGTTAGCAGTTGCAGACCCAAGTACTGCATGACAGAGTCAGTGCCCATCATCTGTCCCTGCTCATGCCAACCTAGCAGTTAAAAAGCAAGAAATTGCAAGTAGATAAATAGGTACCGCTTCAGCAGGATAGGTAACAGCATTCTGTGCACTCCATCATCTAGTCATGCCTGCCACATGACCACAGAAATGTCTGCAAACGCAGACAGAGCTGGCTATTTTGACACGGCTGGCTTTCTAACAAGGGAGACCTTTACCTTACTGACTAGATCACTCAGGGTAGTGTAAAGGCATATATACAATACATATATTACCTCAATTATATCATTCCAATCCCCATTTATTTCTAGTCATATTTTGAATGTTTTAATAAATTGTTACCTATAAGCTGTTAAGCTGATTTAAACAAAAAGTGATAAAAATACAGCAAAAAACATATAAAGTATCGATTACTGTAACCCAAAACTAAATCCAAGTACTGTATCTTTAAGGAAGCAAATGGTATAACTACCTGACATTAATGAAATAAGCCTCTGTCTGGCCTCATTTGATGCTCTTGGTGTACGGATTCGATCTATCCACTGATATTCTGGATCTTCATTAACCACCAGTTCTTCCACAAAACCATGAATAATGACCGCTTTGTAGCACTTTGGAATTGATGTAGCTATTAAAAATATGAACATAATTAGAAATACATTTATTTACTTAAAAGTGTTTTTACACTACCCCTTATCAAAACTTAACTGCAGAACAGGTCACAATTACACAGAGATTAAAAAAAATTTCAGCTGGTGCCTTAACAGTGTCAGTGCCAGATGAATCCCCTCTCCCCAAGAACATTCTGTAAACACTAAGAATCATTATCCAGAATCGTTATCCGATGCAAGTTTTTTCGAAAAACCTTGCATCGTTATCCAATTCTAGCGTTATCCGATGCAATCGTTATCCGGTGTATTACTGTACTTCTAAATGAAAACTATCAAGTTACCAAGTTAATTTTTGAGGTGGAGTATCCACAAACAGGAAGTAGATATGCAATGGTTTTATATACAGTATGTATTGATTATCAAAGTCTCTTCGAAACTAGGAAGAATCTAGATCTGTGGTTCCCAACATGGGGCACATGCCCCACAGGAGAGCAAATTGATTTTGGGAGGGGGGTGTTCAAGAATGAGTTATTAACAGTTAATGGCCTTTTAAAGCTTCCACCATATGAATAGTTCATTTTTTGAATAAGAATTATGCGTCCCGGGGGGTGGGCGATGTCAGGATTTTTTTTTAGGTAGGGCATAGCCAAAAAAAGTTTGGAAACCACTGATCTAGATTAAGGATATGTGTTGGGACCCATGTCTTTCAAGGCAAGAGTGTAACACATTCTGCCTTCTCTTATATAAAACTTGAGACAGCTTATGTAGCTCAATTAGTAGCTCAATTAGTGAGACACGGGGTAAAGAGAAAGAACCTCCTTGAAAATTGTATTTTTCAACCAAAATCAGGTGTACCCTGGGCAACAGCCACATTTGCTGGCTAATCTTTCTCATATTAGCTCAGGCAAAAGTAACTGCAGAATGAACTCACCAAAAGGTGGCTTCATTTTGGCAGTTTTACTGCCTAGACACGGAAGTAGTGAGACACAAACTAAATATACAATAACAGTCAAAATACCAGCATTTGTGTTCTGAGCAGAGAGAGAAAACTCACCATCTCAACATCTGGGAATGAACACTTTTCCCTATTCAGACCATGCATCATTTTTGTCCTGCACTAACTGAAATTACCAAAAAATAAAAAAATAAAATTCAAAGGCAACCCCATGTATGAGATATTGCAGTTGAGACAGAAGTTCCCGTAACGGGTTGAAAGTGGGCTTCCCCAAATGATGGTCTAAAATGCGTTTGAATACATTATTTTCAGCCAGCATAACAAATAGACATCACCAATGTGGGAAATCACTTATGCAAATATCAATTTTTCTCATTCAAACTAATTCACAATATATTTTTAGACTTACTGCAGAAAAATTTTACTCCACATGATGACTGCCTGAAGCGGTTTAAATCGTTGAAAAGGTCTACTTTCACCACCACATTAATCTCCCCACGTATACCTATATGAGGAAAATATGCAAAAAAATTCATATATTCATATGAATATAGGAATAGAAATTCCTATTTGTAAACTATCTAACCAAAACTTTCTGCCCAACTGTTCAAAAATAATTTTAAAACATACAACAATATATGATATAGTAAAAATAACAACAAGAATACCAAATGCCATACAATTAGTGCAATTTAAAAAACACCATGAGAGGCCTGGCCAATGGGATAACACAACGGTGAAGGTTCATAAGAGGAGAATCCATAAATAGACCTCCAAGGAAGATCTTAATAATTATATAATATCTTAATAATTGTATAATATATTAATTTCTAAGTATTCGCTATACCAAAAGAGCTCTAGGATATTTTGTTTAGTGTGGCATCATAGTATTTATCTGTGTTTATCAACAAGAAATATTACTTTGTCAGATAATAAAATCTATTTTAAAAATAGAGTTTTTAATTTAGATTATGTACGAGTTTATAACTTTTAAGGAGGAAATGACAATGTAATGATATATATTTAAAACAACATAGTAATACAGGGGTTCTCAACCTATGCCCTGCACCCTCGCTCCAGCTGCTGCCGCTGCCAGAAGCAGCTGCAGATTCATTTACAGCCATCATAAATGCATTTACGACAGTTGTAAAGGACAGGGGGGCCACAGCCAGTCTGGCTCCCTCAACTGTTTGAGGGAACATGCCTCAGCCCCCGACTTGAAAAGGTTGAGAACCTCCATACTAATAAATTGGGTATGTAAGGTAAAATAGTCAAGAAAAACCCATAAAGAAGACCAATGTGCTCCCATTACTTTATCAAATTTCCCCCAGATAGCTGTGAGATTATAATCTATACTGAATGTGTACCATAGCTTTCACAAATCTGGTGTTCTTCAGAGGAATGTAATGTAAATGTAATTCCAATCAGCCCTACTTAACATGGCGAATGACAAGGAATCAAGGGAACTTAGATTCAGAACATCTGGAGAGGTTGAGGATGGTAAGATATGATTTAATACTAGCAAAGCCATCCCCATGAATAATATTTGTAGCAAAAAAACAACAACCAACAACAATGTGGAACTTTGGAAAATTCAAACTTCTTGGGAACCAATGAGGTGGTAAAGCAACCACAATCTAAAACAGTAAATATAACAAGCATAGAACTAAACTCCATACTAAAATTGTTTTCAGGAACCTGTTCACTGCTGTGCCTGACTTCAAGCACATCATAAGTTCCACTCCAATTCTACTACTACAACACATATTTATTTATTTATTTAGATTTATATCACCACCCACTTGCCATGGCGACTCAGGGCAGCTTACAATCAGCAAAACAACACAGCACAAAAAAATTAATACATTTTTCTAAATCAATAACAGATTTCTCTCTCCCCTCCAGCTGTTGGTGGGTGCCCAGAGTATCTTGAAAAGTTGTGAAAATCATATAGTTACTCTTAAACCATGGTTCAAACGTAGCTCCCCCTGGGCTTCTGCAATGTCAAATGGCAGTTGAGATCATGGTCGCCACTTCCTTACTGCTCTTGGCCCAGGTGGGGGTGGGGGGAGAGGTGGCATGATGTTTCACTGACCTCCCCCTGGGCTTCTGCAATGTCAAATGGCAGTTGGGATCTTGGTCACCACCTCCTTCTTGCTCTTGCCCCAGGGGAGGGGGAGGTGGCATGATGCTTCACTGACCTCCCCCTGGGCCTCTGTGATGTCAAATGTCAAAACACATTTCTTCAAAAGCCACAGAAGTCAATAGGTTCATCACAAAGCTGGCAGTGGAATAACACTCTTTATGACCCTATGTGCTTCCCTGAACTATCAAGAGTACAGGCCAAATTGTAATGCAGATCTGTTATATTGAGAAATACAGACATGTGGCCACTATAAATAATCTCAAGGGCTTGGAGAACAGGACACACTTGCCAGATAATTTTTATACACACATACACAGAAGGAGGGAGGGAATGCTGCCAGAATCCTTTAACTTTTGCTTGACTTTTCCCCCATCACTGTACTAGATTTTTTTCCTATTATGATTTACAGATTTTGAGCAGCACAATAATAAACCGCCTGAAGGATCTATGAAAAATAAGTCTAAAAACAACAAAAGTTAAACCTCACCATGTATTGTATCATAAATTGGAAACCAGCCTGAGATAACAGTTGCTGCTTCACAATAGAGGAGAGGATCAATATCAATGTAAACTTTTCCAATGGCATCATTAGCACTATATGTGTCATGATCAAGGACAGTTATCTGTAGAGGCTCATCTTGCAAATCTTCATCATCCACCTAGAAATTTAAACACATGTGTTCAGTACATCATATTACAAGGATATTACATTAATAAAATTTAGGGTTTGCTTGAATTCTGCCTCCCCAAAACAGTTTCTTATACAGTACTGACTTGTTCAGAAAAAAAATGGTTTGAAGTAACAGAAGTTACTGAGTTAGATGTAACAATGCAACTAGTCCAGTGATGGCAAACCTTGGCACTCCAGATGTTCTTGGACTTCAATTCCCAGAAGTCCAAGTCAGCACACCAGCTGATCAGGTGTTCTGGGAACTGAAGTTCCAGAATACCTGGAGCGCCAAGGCACCCCTGATCTAGCACATCTACTGCTGCAATAAACCAAAACAAACAAGAGTTAGGCTCATGACCTTACCTTATTTTCTATTCTCTACCAGTCATGTTATATAACAGTCAAATACCAAGACTTCTACAAAACAGACATCAATGACTATTTTTGTCATGTTCTCCCATATCTTGTCTTCCTTCTGTTAAAATCTATTTATCTTACAATCTTGCCAGAGCTCTATTTTCATCAAATACAGCAACATTTCCAACATAAAAATAGGCAATTAATATAAAAAATATAAAACATTTGCCTATTTTTCTAATCTTACAACAAGATTTTTAGCTGTTTACAAACGGAAGTGTATTCAGAAACCTGCATATATTTATTCAATTTTAACCCTCTGCATGACCATTCACAATATGATTATCAGCTATATTCCAATATTATTTGAAACATCCCTTTTGTAATCTGCAATGACACACATCAGTGTACCAGGAAATTTAAACTAGAAGTATAACTAGAAAACATTCAAAAAAATCAATTTATTCTGTGATCTCAAATTTCCACAGTAAGTTTCCAACATGCTTTATTCAAAGATTTAGGGAAAAGAAGATTAGAACCTGCTGATTTGCTGCAGATCTGCAAGGCATGTTGATGTCCCATTACTTAACAATATCAGCAACAAAAAGCTTTTTCAACTGCTGGATTTTAACAAAATGATACAAATTTCTTGATGTGCCATATAGGTTTTGTTCTAGATACTGTAATTTGAGGATCAATCTGTCATTTAACAAATTGTTCTTCTAAAATTCTTTGGGGCATCTAGTCAAAAACAAAACCAATACCACAGGCCTCCTCTAGTCAGCCTATCTTTATTTTATTTGTCTCCCCCCACCCACCAAAAATGTCATTTCACAGAATGTAAAATCAACCAATTCCTACAAATGCATAAGCATTTAATATTACTGTAGAATAATGATTCTAACCAATGCTTATTGTGATTTACATGTCTCTTCTCTATCTAGTTAATTTGTGATCCATTTACCTCAAATTTAAACCATTCAGAATTCCACTGAGGATTAAGAGACTTGGGATAAACATCTGTCTTAAATGTTGTATTTCCAAACTTCACCTAAAAAAAAAATACAAACACATATTGTAAGTTGAAACAAGTGTTCAGCATTCTTTTTCTTCCTCTAACATGCTAAGAATATTTATTAAAACAAATTTTGTACAATTACATTCAAACTGGAGATGGCGAACTAACAGAACTAGGAGTAGTTTGCAGTCCTAATGTGAACAGTGACCTCATGTTCTGGCCACATATTCTTCTTCTGCCGTATCCAAATCCGAATATTGGCAATCCCCATGGCAATCAGCCATGAAGACTGTCCTGAGAATATAATCGCAGCATGACCCCCGTACCAGTGATCCAGTTCTGCAAGTCACTTTCTGGTCCTGAGCCCTTTTGGCACACAAAGTCTTCCTCAGCCACAGGCCAGTATTGATGAATCTGCTGCCCTCCATCAAGATGGATTCAAGTGGGATTTAATCCACTTGGGGACCATCATCCTTCCCTATGGACTTCAGCCATTAGTCCTCAGTGTTTTTGGCTGACTAACAGCTGCCTGACACTCAGCATTGAGTCGCTGGTAGAATGGTCCACTTCAGAGGTGGCCAAACTTTTCAGGCCACAGGCCAGTCAAGTGGTTGAGCAAGTTGGTCACATGGTTCCTCGAAGTGGAAGTAAAACCCACTCGAACATGCACAAAATGCTATAATAAATGCACATGTGTCTGTCATAAATGTGTTTACAACAGCCAGAGGTGCATTTATGGCAGTGTTTTGCTCATGCATGAGCGTATTACTTACTTCCACTTCTGGGAGCGGTAAGGGAACCATGGGCTGGATTATTAGATGCTGCGGGCTGGATCCAGCCTGCAGGCCATAGATTGGGAACCTCTGGTCCACTCTAAGACCATAGCAGGATAACCTAGCCAGACTATAGTGTGATATATATACAACAGTTAATGTCATTTAATACGATATATAGACAACAGTTAATGTCAAAACTATTTTCCCTCTATTTAGGGTTCAGCATCAGAAGTGAGCTCAGAAGCTAGCAGACAAAATGTAGGTACTGTATACTCCTTACTTACACATTCCTTTTATTTATTATTCCTAAACTCCAAATCTTCCATTCAGGAAGGTCCACCTGCCAGACACACTCTAAATTTACCCTTAAAAAAAAAGTTAGGCTAGAACTCAAGTCTGTCATAACCCATGAAGGCTTTCAGCCTGGCCTTTTCCCAGATAAGCACAATTTAACTGTGCCTCTGGCAGGAATAAAAATAAAACAAAAAACAAATGACATGTCATTATTTCTATTCACCAGTCGCTAGAACAATGCTTCCTGAATTCTGCCCCAAAAATGTTCTTGAATGACAACTCTCACAAGTTCTTGACCATTGGCTATGCTGGCTATGGCTATAACAAGCTGTTGTCCAAGAATATTTGGGAACCATTTTATCATGCAGTTAAGAGCCACTGAGCCATGTGCTGTCGTGTGCCTGCCAATAATGTAAGAGAAGTCATGCAGTCAGTGACATATATTTTGGGAACTTTCAAATAATATATCTAGAAAGATTAAAATTTTACCACGGCTTGCAATGCTGACTTATATGGCATTTGTAATATTTTGACCGGGTTCAAGTCTCCAAGCAGCTAGTAGTCAGCAATTACCTTTGCCTTACAAAATATATTCTGTGTTGTTTCCCCAAAATACAGTAAAGTGAAATACCAAACTGGGAAAAATATGCAGCATATTGTTACGCCTCTATGCTCTACAACACTAGCTGAACTGGGGAGATTCAGTAAAACTTAATTCCATAAATTTAACAAGTTGCTCCAAGTTCTTCCAAATTGAAGTTATTTTGACTTTGTCATGCAAAATGCTTTCCAAAGCAGCAGCAGCAGATATGAAGGTATGAGAGCGAGAGATATAAAATGTATCAGTGTGCAAAAACAAAATGAAACAAAATGGTGTGCCATGTTTGTCAAGAAAGACTGAGCTGAGAGAAATGATTCAATGTGTGAGAGCATTCTCTGTGTTTATGAGGGGAATGGAAGTGGGCTACACTCCTGAAAGAATGTGCATGCTGTATAGTGCTTGCCAATGTGTCTATATTTGGCAATTCAAATATTTACTGAATGGATACATGAGCAACTAAATTGCAGAGTATACAGTGAAAGCTAAAAAATGTCTAAATGCTCTTGAAATCTCATCACATCTCTTGTGTACAGCTACATTAACATAAGTTGATCAGTGAGAAGAAAAGTTTACATTTCCATAGCTTATTTCAGAATGGAGTATCACATTTCCTTAGTTTATTTCTTTTGTAAAAGTTCCACAATGAAAACTTTAGAATAAGTTCATGTCTATATTTACACACAAATGCAAAATTTGAAAGCAACCTGTGTGGAGAATTTGCGAAACCTGACTACTGCAAATGAGTTTGATTATTATGAGATAATAGAAAATTGGTCCAATTGAACAAGCACTTTGAACTAATGCATTACACCTAATAACATTAAATATTACATGTAGCATTTTAAAGGCAATGATGACACAATGACATTATTTTTCCAACATAACAATGTGATTTTGGTAATTCTTATGTTTAGTGCAACATGTAATGATTAATCATTGCTTCTAGACAGTTTTTGAGGGTAATGTGGAATGTTTTTTTCTCGCAATGCCCTATTTAAGTACTAGTGTACTATTCCTAAGGTAACAAGCAACATCACAAACTTTAAAATGAACATCATATTATTTGATATTTGATCAACTCTGAGGTAGTAGTTCATTCTTCATAAAGCTTTCCATTCAGCTTCTCATCTCTTAATTTCTCCATTTTGCTCTGGAATCTAGAAGATTTAATATTTTTAGTGCCTAGAGAACCGCTTAGGGCTAAACAGATCCCTAACTCTCCACACCACTACCTCCATCAATACGCATACACAAATGCTTTGTACATTCTCTTGCAAATAGCTTCTTGTCCTTGAAGGTAATGTTCATAGTTTCATTATTATTATTATTATTATGTTCATAAACATTCATGACATTCTTACTATTCAGCCAAATGTGGCAGAGGCACAACTTTTTTAGTCTACTACAAACTACAAGACAGACAAATTACCATATTTGATTGTTCCTTTTAACCCTGCTTATGAATTTTCATACAAATTTATCTGTTTCTCCGCAAAATTGCTGTTGTTGTGGTGGTGGTGTACCACCAAGTCAGTTTTTATGATATCTTAATTTTGTAATTGTGATGGGGGATTTCTTGAAATGTATGTGATATGTGATACTTCGATATGTTATTGATATGTGATACTTTGTTATGTTTTGATATGTGATACTGTATTTTGTGATGTATGCTGTTAGCCGCTCTGAGTCACTTCAGCGAATAGAGCGGCATACAAATACAAATACAGAAAATACTTTCTATGATTTTGTAGGTACAGTATACATAGAATCACAGAATAACTGTTTTGGAAGGAGCCAATGAAGCCATCAAGTCCAACCTCCTGTTCAATGTAGGAATCTAAATCAAAGCAGATCTGACAGATTGTTCTTCAATTTTCATTTGAAATTCCTGCAGCATTAGAGCACTGATCACTTCCTGAGGTAATCGGTTCCATTGCTGTACTACTCTATGAGTTAAGCTTTTCCTAAAATTCAGCCTATATCTGGCTTCTTGTAGTTTCAGCCTGACATTGTGTTTTGCACTCTGGGATGTCCGAGAAGAGATCCTGTCTCTCCTCCTTATGGCTATCTTTCAAGTACTGTATAGTATTTGAAAATTCCCTCTCAGTCTCCTGTTCTCAAAGCTAAGTATGCCCAATTCTTTCAGTCTTTCCTCCTACAGCTTGGTTTCTCATCCCCTGACCATCCTTCTTTCCATCCTCCAAACTAGTTCCAGTTCGATAGCATCCTCCTTAAAGTGTGGTGTCCAGAATAGGACACTATACTCTAAATAAGACCTACCGTAACTGGTGCTGGACAGAGGGGGACTAGTATCTCATGGGTTTTGGAGATTACACTTTTGTTAATGCAGGCTAAAATAGCTTTAGTCTACAAAACACTGTTGACTCATACTCAGCTTGTGATCAACAATAATTCCAAGATCCTTCTTACTTGTAGTAAGTACTGTACACTAGTACCTTGGATAACGTTATGACTTGGTTCCACAAGTCATAATGTTATCGGTTTTTAACGTTGTGCAATGCATTGCTCACACAACATTTAAAGAAATGTTCTACTGTATATTGTTCTACACTTTTTTTCTACAAATCATACTTAATAGCTCAATTACAGACTGCAATTAATCTTTTTTGGGGGGGGCATGCACCACCCAAGCATCTCTAAAATCCTGAACCCCTCCCCCTGTGACATTTATTTCTTATTATTCACAAAGTGTACTCCTATTCACATGGAGGAAACGTAAAAGGCCATTCACTATTAACTCATTCTTGAATTGCCCCCACCTTAAAATCAAATTGCCCCCTTGTGGCATGTGCCCCACACTGGGAACAACACATGTAGATTGTTTTGAAACATCTCTGCTTTTCTGTTCTATTGTATACAGATTCAGCAAAAAAAGGTATGCAAATACAGAGAAAAAGATTTTTCAACCTGTTTCAAACTTAACTATCTAATCCATTAGTATACTGCTTGAAGTAGCCTTGAAAAGAAGAAATGCTTTTAATAGAACAAAAATATGTTATACCAAGTATAACAGCAACTCAAGAATTTTGCACAAAGAAATGCCAAATTAAGTAACTGTTGTATCCCCATCAGAATCCTCTAGCAAGGGTGCACTACTGGTGCTGGAACAAGATATTGGTAGGGACCTATCTGGCTCTTTAGTTCTTAGACACATGGGAAAATCAAGAGGGAGAGGCTGAGGCTAACCCAGTGCTGGGGCCTTCCACCCAGCCCATAAGAACAGAATAAACTGTAGATACAAGCCTAGAGGACACTACTAGGCAAAGTGACAGGGTATAGTTTAAAGACATTGTACGATAGTGATGGTGCCCACACTCCTATGTGTAGTTGCTGACGCACCTCAGGTGACATCATGTGAGTGGGTACACAGCTCCCCCCTGTGGGTCTGCATGCCCCCCATGGGTGCACCACTGCCACCTCCTGGTGTGTGTCATCACCTCACCTCGTTCCAACCACCACCTCCCGTTCAGCCTCCCCACTGGTGGAGAGAGAGGGGTGGGTGGGGAAGGAGTGGCAGTAGTGGCATGGGGTGGGGCTTGCTCACAACTGCACATGTGCCAACTGAAAAGGCTATGTGTGCCACCTCTGACATGCATGCCATAGGTTCACCTACACTGTCTTAGGATAAACAGTCTCCTCTGGAAGTGAATAGCTGAGCCTTTCTCCCAAGAAGATGAACAGGCCAAATTATGCAGACAAAAATTTTCTTCAGCTGGCCAGAATGCTTAACGGGCCACAGTCACTCAGCTATAAGAACCCTCAGATGAGGATTGCTGGAGACAACAATTCACTTTGCTCCAGATCGTGACTTGTGCCCAGCCCTGCTGCTCACTTCTAACCATCTATGGCCCTTAGTTTCCTGGACTCAAGAATTTCCTTGCTTACCTCTGACATACTTGGATTAGATTGACTCTGGATTGCCTTTTGACATTGCCTTTGGACTTTAGATAGGATTTTACTTATTACTCCTTGGACTATTTTGCCTCTAGCTGGGGTTTGTAGACTTCTGTCTGCCTAGACATCACCTTTGGAAGTTGGAGAGTGATCAAAATCAAACCTTACTGGTGATTCAACAGAGCAAGCTGAGCAGAATCATTCATTTATAGTAACACCTTGCATAATGAATTTAATTCGTTCTGCGAGGCTGCTCAGCATGCGAGTTTTTCGCTATGCGAGTCAGACTCACATAGTGAAAATCCCTATGGAAAAACTCGCATAGCTAATTTTTTCATTATGCGAGTTCCCCCCCATAGAAACACTCACTATGCGAGTGTTACCATAGGGGAAGTCTGACTCGCATAGCTCATTAAGCTAGTTTTTCGTTAAGCGAGTTGCTCGTTAAGTGAGGTTTGACTGTATTTTATTAGCATAGAGATTTTCCCCCTTTGCATATTTCACTCCAGCTTCTTCTTTTGGTATTACACTATCAACAATACTGTACTATACTTCAATAGTTCAACAATACTTATGTCAAAAGATGTCTGTGATATAAACTCTCATGGGACACAACCAAGAACATCATCATTGGACTAGATATGTCTCAGGTTTTACAACTTAGTGTTGTCCATTTTGCCATGTGCCATCAAGTCAGACACAACTTTTAACAACTCTAACATGGTTTCCAAGTTAAGTGAGATGTTTAAGGAATGGCTTTGCTAATTTTATACTTCCAGTGACTTCCCATTGCTAAGCAGAGATTTGAAGACTTAGGCCTCCTAAGTCTTAGTATGTGACACTATCAACTACACCACACTAGGTATCAGGTGTGACTACACAACTACTATAATATTAACACTATTGTACTTTGTTGTTGTTCAGTCGTACAATCGATTCTGACCCTATGGACCACTGTCCACCAGGCACTTCTGTCCTCCACCATCCTCCTCAACTCGCTCAGTTCTGTTTCCATTGTCTCTATAATACCATCTAGCCATCTCATTTTTTGCCGCCCCCTTTTTCTTTTGCTCTCCACCTTTCCAAGCATCAAGGCTTTCTCAAGTGAATCCCCTCTTCTCATTTGATGTCCAAAGTACTTTAGCTTCATCTTTACTATTTGCCCTTCTAAGGAGCAGTCAGGGTTGATTTCTTCTAAGATTGACCTATTTGTTCTCCTCACTGTACAGGATACTCTCAAAACTCTCCTCGAACACCACATTTCAAAGGCATCTATTCTTCTGTGCTCAGTACTATTGTACTAAGCTACTATAAATATAGTAATTTAAAATATGTAAGCTGTCCACACAAGCAAATATCTTGAAGAATCAAGTTCTGCTCATAAGAGCCTACACATAACCTCTCCTCTTCAGACTCAGAGGTAAAAGCACTCCCTCGATGTGTTTCAGAACAATACATTCTGCAGCAACTGATTCCAGGATGACAGCATATCATAAAGCTGTGAAAAGCAGAGGCTTTGGAGGGGAATATTAAAAATTTATAGGGTGAACATGCATCAGTACCATATAATCTCTTTTCAATGGACTATTCACATAAGAATTCAGTGAAATGCTCAAATCCAGGAATATCTTTATGACAAGAACAAACATTCTTGAGGGTACACAAGAGCAAAACCAAATTAAAATATGGAGGAAGGAGCTCACAGAACAAGGCATAAAATTAAAGGAGGATATGGCTGAGGAACTCAACCTCCCCTACATCACTTGAAGGACCCTGAATAGGCAGAGGGCTGGAGTGCGTAAATGTAAGACCAACATGCTCAAGTCGAGCTGCTGGTGGACAACAGCATGCTGTGTGAATGTGGACAGACACAGAATCTGGCTCATTTACTGATCTGCTGATTGCTGCCAGAAACATGCACCGATGAGGACTTAAGTTTGGCCAACCACAAAACCAAGAAAGTGGCTTCATTTTGGCAATCCAGGGTTTGATCGGGACACAAAAGTAGTAAAATACTAAAAGTAAAATGTTTTGTGGCTCTGACAAGTGCCAAACTATCAGTACTGAAGAAACATGATGAACACCAGAATAGAGTGAATGAAGCAAAAGCCGTACACAAACATCTGAGTGACACTTCTCATTAAGTTTATCAAGAAAAATCAAGCCATCTCATAGCTGCTTCACATGTTACAAACTATTAAATCACATCTACTACCATATGACATCAGCAGTCATGTGTACTTTTTACAACAGGATGACAAGCAAAAAATTTCTTGTGGATTACACTTTGAGGAACTTCATGTCTTTTTTTTCTTATGCAAACAGCTTCACAACTTATATTTCCCTGTAAATCTGTATACAGTACTTACAGATGAAACCCATTCTTTTTTTAGTCACATGCAAATGCATGTGCCAGGAAAATAAGATTGGCTCTACAAATGCATGTGCTAGGAAAATAGGAGTGGCTGTAACTACTGCAGTAGCTCCTCTCATTGGCTATACTAGAATTGCTGACAGCTCTCTACAAAACATGCATCAGCAGCAAAAGATACATGGTTAGCTGATTTACACAGTACAGAACCTCATGCATTGTCCGTTGTCAGATACCTGACATCCCATCTCCAAGGTTCAAGACAAACAATGAACACAGATTTACTGAACCATCAGATCACTCTGTCCATGCTGATAGGTCACAATTTCTACCAATATGGCATACACAGAGATCTCGTATTATTTATTTCAGTTTATAAGATCTCTCCTTTATTGATGTGAACAAAAGCAACAATAAAAAAGCCACCCCATAAATTTTCTAACTCAACAGTCTTCATCCATGTAAACATATTCTGCTTTATCATAAAGCAACTGAAACTCTTCTACAGGCTTTCTTTTACTATCACAACAGAGCTTTGAAGCCATTCAAGCTAGGACGGTCTCAGCACACCTTGTTAAGTGAGAGCAGGGGTGCCCAAACTATGGCCAACAGGCCAGATTCAGCCCACAGAGCCAATCATCCAGCCTACACCACTCCCGGAAGCGGAAGTAAAACACGCCTGCGCAAAACGCTGCCGTAAATGACCAATGGCTGTCGTAAATGCATTTACAACAGCTGCATTTACGGCAAGGGTTTTGCACATGCAGTTTTTACTTCTGCCTCCAGTGGGAAGAATCACATGACAAAAAAGTTTGGGCACCCTTGAGCTAGAGTCACAGGTTTTGACATAACATATAGAGCACTTCTACATGATAAAATAAGCATGGCTTTCCTCTGAAAAGTGGAAGCCACAACTTGCATCTCAACAAAAGCAGGATGATGTAAAAGGGAATAAAAATCTCACCCCCTCCTCCTAGCTAGAGTGGTCAAGCTCTTGAGCTAATCCAAGCTACCTCTCAGGGTTGTTGTGACAGTGACACTTTCATGAAGGGAAAAGACAAAAAGAAAAATTTAAGAACAGGAAAGGAAGAGTGGCTGCCTCATATGCGAGGATGTACACAGAGACTTGTATAGAAATGTATGCAAACAGAAGATACTTCCTAGGGATGTTGTGATCCTGGAGGATGTGTTGGAAGGTATAAATTAGGCATGCCTCCCTGAGATCCTTTCATGAAGGAAAAAAGGAAGCAAATAAATAAATAAAGGATAGGAAAGAATCTGTTTAACATGCTAGGAGGTATACACAAGACTTGTATACACATGTATGCAATCGCTCATAGATGCTACCTCCCAGGGTTAATGTGACTCTGGATGGAACAGGCAAAAATAAAATTTAAAAAACAGGGAGGGAAGAGCCTCTCTCACACACACTCCTGAATGTATGTGCAAGATCTGTATACAAATGTACACACAGAGATGCTGTGATGTAGGCTATGTGGTGGCAAGGATGTTACGCAGTGTTTCCCAACCTTTGATTCTTGCACTTCAATTCCCAGAAACCTAGGTCTATACATAGGCTGATCAATGCTTTTGGGAATTGAAGTCCAAGGGCCAAAGGTTGGAAAACAATGATGTGCCTCCCTGAGATCCTCTTACAGAGGGGATAAAAAAATAAATTGTAAATAAATAAAACAGGGAAGGAATGTGCAAGACTTGAGTACAAATGTATACGAACAGAGACTATCTCCTAGAAGTGCTGTGATGTGGGCTATGTGGTGGTGAGTATACAAGCCATGCGTGTCATACTAAAGGAAAGGAGCCCAAGCTTTCTGGGCTGTGGGTCAGTTACATGGTTTAGTGGGCCAGTCATATGGTTCAGTGGGCCAGTCACGTGGTTCCTCCCACCAGAAGTAAAACGTGACTTGCAAATCTGTTTTGTAACAGGGTAAGATAGATATTAAGCTGTCATTTTCTCTGAGCAAATCAGGTGTGGCCAAACTATGGCCTATAGGCCAGATCCGGCCCCCAACATCAATTCATCCAGCCCATGCCACCCTTGTCGCTTTCTGAAGTGGAAGTAAAATACGCCCAGGGTGCATTTTACTTCCACTTCTGGGAGCAATGAGGGTGGTGTGGGCCGGATGAATTGGCATTGGGGCCAGATCTGGCTCACAGGCTATAGTTTGGGCGCCCCTGTACCAAAGGCAGGGGCAGAGAATGTAAAAAATAATAAAACAGGGATGGAAGAGACTCTCACACACATGCCAGAAGATATGCACAAGACACAGTATTCAAACATATACAAACATAGGCTATCTCCTAGGGATGCTTTGATGCGGGTCATGTGGTGATGAGGATCCAATCTGCTCTACAAAGGGGTGAGGAAGAAATTTAAAATTAAACAAAACAGGGAAGAGTCTCTTTCTCTCTCACCCCAGGATGTAGATGCAAAAATTGTATACAAACAGAAGCTTACCTCCTAGGGATGCTGTGATGCGGCTATGTGGTGGTGAGGATAACCCCCATGCGCGTCTCCCAAAGGGGAGAGGGGGGAAATAATTGTCAAAAATATACGAGGCTTGGTTAAATAATCAAACAATGAGTCACGTATGTCGAGTAGGGCGGCATACAAATCCAATAAATGAAATGAATGAAATGAAAATATAAGTACAGTAAAACCTCATATAACACTAAAACCTGGTTCCACAAGTCTTGGTGTTATATGATTTTTAGTGTTATCTGATGCATGTTAAAATCCTATGGGATCCATAGAGATACATTGTAACCACACAGGCTTTAGCGGTTGTTATCTGAAGCATCCCATAGGATCTTAATGTTATCTGATGCAATTCTTCCCCCCAGATTCCTTAATGTTATGCGATTTTAGTGTTATTCGATACTAATGTTATATGAGGTATTACTGTACAAGTAAGAAAACAATGTATTAGAACGTGAGGAGTATACAAGACAAAGAAATATACCCATCTTAGGTGTTAACTTAAGACATATTTTAATGTCATACTCATACTTATGCCATATCTTAACATACTATCTCTATGTCTCATTTATATACTGTTTGTAATGCTATGTCATATATGTTTTTTTTATTATTTCTTGTAATATTTGCCTTGTCCGTCCGTTGTTTGTCTTGTATGTCAGTAAATTTAATAAAATTAATAATAATAAAATATATATATATACGAGGCAGGAAAGGAACGGTCTCTCTCTCTCTCCCTCACTCACACACACACGCAAGACTCGTGTACCGAAGTCAGAAACGCAGGAAGCGCCTGGCTAGGTTCACACGACCTCATGGGAGTCGTTTGTGAAGCTATAACGTTCATTATCCTCCCCCCACATTCCCAGCCTTGTACCCAAAGGCCAGCCCGTGCCTGAAGAGATTCACACACACACACACATCCTGCCCTGCTTTTTCTTCCCACCTAGCCACACACACACACACACACAAACACACACGGGTCAGACCTCCACAAAGGCATCCGTCAGGTCGCTGGCCCGGTCCATGACAGGCAGGTTCCGGCCAGCCACAATCTTGACCTTCAGCTTCCCCGGCATCTTCTTTTCGCCCCGCCTTGACCTTCCTCACCTCCTCTTCCTCCTCGCCCCTCCCTCCTCCCCCCCCCCCACGCGCGGCGGTTACTGCGTCTGCGGTAACCAGCCAGGCGCGTGGCCCGCATAGAGGGAGGGAGGGGGGAACAACGGTCGCCGAGGGGGAGAATAAAGTGAAACGGCGCATGCGCAGCACGGCCTTGTGTTTCCCCCCCGACATCGCGCATACAAGCCCGGCCCACCTTCCTCCGCCGCAGCTGCTTGGTCGCGCATGCGCAGAACTTAAAGGCGACACTCACACACCTCCCCCTCCCCCATAACCTTATTTTCTTGTTGTTCCGTGCTCGCCAAATGGTCTCTGCTGCGCACCCCCACATGCGACTTGTGGCGACCTTATGAGTGTATAGGGTTTAGTGCTCATCTGTTTCATAGCCGAAGTGAGCCAGCGCTGTCTGCTTCTGCAGACGTTTCCGTGGTCATGTGGCAGGCATGACTTCTTAGCCACCAGAGCGCAGGGAATGCTGTTTACCATCCAGTGGTGGGATGTCAAAAAAAATTACTACCCCACCGTGATGTCATCACAGTATGGGTGAAGCTATGATGTTGTGGGCGGTGCCAAAGAAAAATAATTTTTTTAAAAAAATAATAATTAAAAAATAAAATAAAAATCACACACACACACCTCAACCCACCTACTCACAACACAAACCCGTAAATGAATAAAACAAATAAATAAAATAAAAAATACATTAAAATATACCCACACATCCAAGCACCCACCCACCCACCCACCCCAAACACAAATCAACCAGAGTTTAAAGCTTATTCTGGCTAATCTTTCTCACACTAGGTCAGATTAAAATACTGTACACACAGACACACCACATCCAAAGGTGAGTCACATTAGAATACACACAGACACACCACATCCACACTTACCCTGGGGAGCAGGCTATAGGGAGCTTCAGGCTAGCAGCTTCTCTTCCTCCTCCCCGCTTGGGAGGACAGCAAGGAGGCCGTGTATACGCACCAAGCACTGTAAGCGTGCATGCATACCAATCACTTGGTGTGCATGCACAGTGGGGGAACCAGAGAAAAGGTAAGCCCCGAAGGTGGTTCTTCCCAAAAGCTGATACCGGTTCTCCGGGACGCTGGGGAAAGTTACTACCGGTTCTGGCGACCTGGTGAGAACCTGTTACATCCCATCACTGTTACCATCCCACCGAAGTGGTCCCTATTTATCTACTTGCAATTTCTTGCAAAATAAAAATCTCACCCCTTTTCCTCAACAGCCCTCCTCAAAGAGCCTCTTTCTGTGTACCCCATCAATTGTTCAGTCGCACGGTCGATTCCGACCCTTTGTGACCCCATGGACCACTGTCCGCCAGGCACTTCTGTCCTCCACCATCCCCCTCAACTCGCTCAGCCCTGCGCCCATTGCGTCCATCAATATCACTGAAAATAAAACTCCCATTTCTGCACTCCACAGTGATCCCGACAGCCATCTATGCAGTAATGGGATGTAACAGTTCTCACCAGTTCGCCAGAACCGGTAGTAACTTTCCCCAGTGTCCCTGAGAACCGGTAGCAGCTTTTGGGGGGAACCACCTTCGGGGCTTACCTTTTCACTGGTTCCCCCACTGCGCATGCACACCAAGCACTTGGTGTGCATGCACGCTTACAATGCTTGGCGCGTATGCATGGCCTCCTTGCTGTCCTCCCAAGTGGGGAGGAGGAAAAGAAGCTGCTAGCCTGTAGCTCCCTATAGCCTGCTCCCCAGGGTAAGTGACTCACCTTTGAATGTAGCGTGTCTGTGTGTATTTTAATGTGTATTTAATATCTTTACCTATATTGATGTACTACCACAGTTACTAAAAAGGCCTGGCAGCCTGGCTTGGGGTTTTTAAGCAAAGTCTTGGAGTTACCTCATCAATAAGCTACACCTGTGCTGTTCCAATTGCTGTTCCAATTGGAGAACTCTTAAGGAGGTACAGCTGTTTTACATTTACATTAAGGCATATTATCCTAGAGAACTGGTTAGGCAAAGACTTAGTACCTATCTTCTTTAACTCTTGAAAAGTTGAAAAGTGCCAAAATGAAGCCATCTTGTGGTGAGTTCATTCTGTAGTTCCTTCCATCTGACCTAGTGTGAGAAAGATTGACCAGAATAAGCTTTAAGCTCTGGTTTAAAAGCTCTGGTTGATTTGGGTTTGGTGTGTGTGTGTGTGTGTGTGTTTGGGTGGGTGGGTGTATTTTAATGTATTTTTTATTTAATTTATTTATTTTATTTTATTTATGGGTTTGTGTTGTGGGTGGGTGGGTGGGTTGAGGTGTGTGTGTGTGTTGTGTGCTTATTTTTTAATTATTATTTTGTATTTTTATTTTTTCTTTGGCCTCGCCCACAACATCATGACATCATGATGTTAGCTCCACCCACACTGTGATGACATCACGGTGGGGTAGTAAAATTTTTGACATCCCATCACTGCATCTATGCCTATGAGACTTGGAAGGCATCAGCAAGTATCAACAAGAGACTTGCCATCTTCCAGGAGAGGTGCCTCCGCCAAATTTCAAAGTTTCAATACAGGTATTTCAATCGTAATACCAACGATGAGGTGCTTTGAAGGAGTGGCTCGTGCAAATTACATAACGTTGTAGGAAGGAAGGGAATCTGGCCCTCCAGTTCCCATTTACCTCAGATAGTGTGGCCACTAGTCTGGTACAGTATTTTCCATTTCTGGAGTTACAATCTGGGTCTTTCTGGATTCCCTGATAAGTTATAAGTACATCAAGCGTTCAAGTTCCCAAAAATGATGGAAAACCTGGAGTCTATGCAAGCACCCAGATTTTGCCAGATGTGGTAAAGATGACTCATTCTCTCAAACTACTAAGAAGACAGCATGGAATTTTAGATTCTGCGTGACACAAAGGTACCAATATGATCCCACCGAACATGAAAGCAATATTTTATGACATCTTTTCCATGAGCCTGCACTCCAATAAGGTTTCTCTCTCTTCTTTTCTTCCAGTTAAGATCCACAGTTAGGCTGTGATAGATTTCTAAACTTTGCGTGATAAGTAATTTCACTCTCCTGTTTTGTGGATATGAAAACAACAACTTTGTGTTTTTCTTCTCCAAGCCTACTGCCAAATTCTATGGCCTTGCCTAAGGCAAATGGCCATTTCTCTGTGAATAGTTGGGATTAACTAGATTATTTCTAATCCAGTCCGACAGGTCCAGGTCCAAATTCAGACCACTTCCTCCTGCAAATGTAGCCACACCCTCAATTCTTTTGATCAGAATACGAAGAGGTGGGTGTATATATGTGTGGTGGAACTTTACACTTGGGTTTCTGTACAAAGAAACTAGGGGGGGCTAAAAGTGTTCCACAAGCACCATCCAGCCACAGTGCCATCAACTTCCTTGGGCAATTTCTGAAAAACTCTCTATCACTCCCACTCTCTCAGCCCTTCTTAGACCCTTAGTGTCAGGGACACAGAAAACAAAACTTACCACATCTCCCTTGATTAACACTTGCTTTATGCTTGCGCATCTTCCCTGCAGTGTAGCACTTGCAAAAACACCAACAAAATACATGTCTAGTAGCTGGAGTGGGGGAAGATCTGGAATTAGCATTTTATTGAAAGGAAAAGCAAAACAAAAAGAGTTCAAAATAAAAGCAGTTTCAAAAAAGTAGATTTGTAAAAGCAAATTCAAAATCTCTAATAGTGAAGTTAGAAGCTGAAGCCATTGGTTCTCTTGTCTAGGAAGAAGGCAAGAAAACATGAATTCAACAGTCCCCCATAAACCAATAACACTAGTTATCCTAGTCCAGTGATGGTGAACCTTTTAGAGACTGAGTGCCCAAACCCCACTTATTTATCACAACGTGCCAACACAGCAACAGGGGAGGAAGGAAACACTCCCATTGGGATGCTGGGCAGAGTGGCAGCGTAAATTCTGTGTTGGGGAGAAGGAGGAAGCACTCCATTGGGTTGCTGGGCAGGGGGGCAAGGTAAACTCTGTGCTGGGGTGACTGCACGGGTGCCCACAGAGAGGGCTCCGAGTGCCTCCTCTGGCACACGTGCCATAAGTTCACCACCACTGTCCTAGTCCAATCAGGCCTCTTAACAAAGTACAGGAAAGGAAAACAGACTCCATGTTACCCAGAAGAACAATTTCTTGACAGTCTGCATGGCAGCAGTTTTTTAATTGTGATATCACTACAAACTCTTAATAATGACAAGCCTTTGGAAATTCTTAATTCAGGAATAAGAAATCAGTCAGTGTTGCTTGGAGAAGAAAATAGAAACCAATTTTTTGGTATCTTGCATGCAAAATGGTGCCTTCTCTATGAGGAGGGACCCTTACTGTATGCCATTGTACATCTTATATATATACTGATGAACAAACAACTTATGTTGTTACAAACAACATATGGAATGGCTCCTTCAATTATTATATTCCCAAAAATATGATAAATGTTTCACACACCAAACATATGAACTTCTTAAGAAGAAATACTAGGATATTAAGCTTATTAACTAAAAGCACATGTCCAACTCTCAAACAGATAAATACATGGACCAATCATATGAAGCAATGTGTTTCAGCTGGTTTTACATAGTTTCATCTTATCTATTTCATGTCAGGCTTGCTCTTAGCTCTTCCAAAGGGGTTAACTTGTAAATAAGTGGTCAAGCCTCTGTTTCCTTCTGCTGTTAGAACATCTGTTAGAATCTAGTTAAGAAAGGGTGTGAGTCTTCAGCTAGCTTACTCTGAAGAACAACTTTTGCACTTTAGAAATGAATTTCTTCATTTCAAAATGGTTCTGGTTCTGCTAGAAGTCACAGTGAAAGATTGCAATACCACAGTTAGCCAGTTGTAAACTCCACTGAACAAAGGAGGTCTTGTTTTTGGAGCCCATATGTACAATTATTATGCCAGGCTCCTGAACTCAGTTCATTGATGAATGTGGAATACAGTATAAAAGAAACAGTACTAGAAATATGCTTATTAACACACTATGGATAGATACAGAAATTGACATGTAGGCCAGTGGTTTTAAATATTTAGTCCTCTAGCTGTCTTGGGCCTCTAGCACTTTGGAGGCCCTGGGGTAAATTGCTATACTGCAGCCAGAATGTTGTGAGTTTGATCCTGACCAGTGCTCAAGGTTGACTCAGGCTTCCATCCTTCCAAGGTCAGTAAAATGAGAACCTAGCATGCTTGGGGCAAAATGCTAATTAACCTGTGAATTTATGTATTTATTTATGCATTTATTAGTTACACGTATGCCCCGCCCCTCTAGGGAAAAATGGATCCCAACATAAGGCGGCTAACAGCATAAAATCTGCCATACTACAAACTAACTTATTAAAAATACCACTCATAAAATTACAATAAAAGCTCACAGTAAAACAGAACTGCCCAGAGAGTGCACTAAGCCCTATGGGGTGGTATATAAGTGTACAGTAATACCCCGGATAACGATTGTACCGGATAGCGCTAGAATCGGATAACGATGCAAGATTTTTGGAAAAATCTTGCATCGGATAACGCAATTTTTAGCGTTATCCGGTACAATCGGGGGGGGGGGTTTGGATTGGGTAGAACATCTTCCCAATCCAGGGCCCGCCCGCACGATGTTTGGAAAGGGTACGGGTCCCCATACCCTTTCCAAACATCGTGCAGGCACACACGTGTCAAACAGGGTTTGGGGAGGGTACGGAGATCTTCCCCGTACCCTCCCCAAGCCCCCTCTGACGCGCGCGCCCACCTGCCCGATACTTGGAAAGGGTACGGGGAAAATCTCCATATCCTCCTCAAACCGCGTTTGACATGCGCGTGCCAGGCCGCCCGATGTTTGGAAAGGGTACGGGCCCCCATACCCTTTCCAAACACTGTGCAGGTGCGCCCGTGTCAAACGGGGTTTGGGGAGGATAAGGAGAAAATCTCAGTATCCTCCCCAAACCCTGTTTGATGCGCGCGCGCGCCAGCGTGCCCGATGTTTTTTAGTGTTGTTCGGTGTATACCCCGGACAATGCTAAAACCCGGATAATGACATGACTTGTGGAACCAAGTCATAACATTATCCGGGGTACTAGTGTAATTGCTTTTGCTACTCTGAGATGCCAGTCAGCTGGAGGACCAAAGTAGAAAAACAATGGCTGGCATTGTTTGATAGCCAACTTGTCACAATTAGCACGTATCAGTAAATTCTGATAAGCTGCTGGAATTCAATTCCCAGAAGCCTCAGTCGGTACATTTACTGATCAGTGGTCTGGGGAATTAACTTAGGCTTCTGAGAACTGAACTCCAAAAATCAAAGTTTGGGAAAAACTGTGCTAGAGCCTGGTTCTCAACCTTGGGTTCTCAGATGTTCTTGGATTATAACTCCCAGAAGCCTTCACCGTTGGCTCTGCTGGCTAAAATGTCAGGGTTTTAATCCACGAAGATGTGGAGACCCAAGGCTAGCAACTAATATATAGCTAGAGCAGGAGTTCTCAACTTTTTAAAGCCAGGGGCCAGGTCTCGCTCCCTCAGACAGCTTCAGGAGCCGGATGGCTATTTTGCCCTTCTTCCACCACATGGCACTTCCTGGTGTGGTGGAGGCAGTGGGGGACCCACATGAAATGGTGCCATGGGTCGCATGTTGAGAATCCCTGAGCTAGAGAGTCACTGGAGATGCAGTCCAAGACTCGTATCAAGTCAGACTTAACTCATTGGGATACATAATGTACAGTATTGTTCTTTAAGTAACATACAGTATTTGAAATAGACTTCTGTTGACCTCTTATATTCTCATTTCTTTGAATGTTTCATACACCAGTTAGGATTTCAGTAGGCAGTATTGTTGATAAAGGATGATGGGAGGTTTGCATTATGTTGAGTCACAAGGGAAGATAGCACTTTGCTTCCACCCCATGATTGCAGGCGCTAGGGCTGTATTTAAACTATGCCATGTGATTTCTTTGATTGCATCTTTATCCTTCCCTTTCTTAAAGGAACTCAGGGGGAACAAATGATTTTCTTTTCCATTTCCATTTGATCTTCCAAATGACATTGTGGACAAGGTTAAGCTAGAATATATAATTATTATTATTCTTTCATGTCCAGGTCAGACCTTAAACTGCCAAAATGAAACCACCTTCTTGGCTTTGTCATTGGACAAACCTAAGTCCTCATTGTTGCATGTTTCCAATAGTAACTGTCAGATCAGCAAATGAGCAGGATTCTGTATCTCTCCACATTCACACAGCATGTTGTTGTCTGCCAGCAGGCCCCACTTGAGTATGGTGGTCTTACATTTAGGCACTCCGCCCCTCAGCCTGTTCAGGGTCCCTCCAAGTGATGTAGGGGAGGTTAAGTTCCTCGGCCATATCCTCCTTTTATGCCTTGTTCTGTGAGCTCCTTCCTCCATCTTCTAATTTGGTTTTGCTCTTCCATATCCTCAGTAATGTTTGTTCTTGCCATAAAGATCTTCCTGGATATGAGCTGGTGAACTTGAGCCTCATATCTGTTCAGAGGCTGTTGAGGGTCATTCTCTTGCTTAGTTCTCTCAGCATCTGCTGCCACATCTTTTCTTATCTTAGGTGGAGCCATACCAACAAGAGGATATATTTTCTAAACTGATGTAGGTTTGTAATGATTGGCCAGAGATCATTTAAAGAATTTGACAACTGGGTGGGGATTGGAATGTAGATTGTTGATGAATGCTCTAACGACATTATTTATCTGTTTTTTTATCCTGGTTTTCTCCCCTAGTGGGGTTCCAGGTTGTTATATGAAATTATTTAAAATCTACAATTAACTAAAAACACCCCAATTAATATTCAAAACTATAATATGCAGAAACCGAATTTGCCAGTTTATTTTAAAGGAGGGTGTGTTTATACACCGGTAAATACAGTAGATGAATAGGAGTATAAGATGCAGTCCATTTTTCCCGGTATATTTTAAGAGGGAAAGTGCATATTATACCCCAGCAAATATAATATTTAACAACATCATTTAAAATCTGTAAATCAGATTTAAAAGACCTCCTGATCTTGGTTGCTTGCTGAACCCCAAAAAATTCCCTCTAAAGAGGTAGGCTTTCAGTTACTGGTAAAATGAAACAAAAAAGAAGGTGGTACCCCCCAAGGAAGATGCTTCCAGAATCTAGGTAGTCCTCATAAAAGCGATGAGACTGAGAAGGCACTTCCTTGAGGATTTTCTGAGGCTCAGACAGGGAGATATGGTCTTTCAGATAGCCTGGAGCCCAGAGGCTTATAAGCGACAACATCACTTTGTAGAAGACCCAGAAATTAACCATTAGCCTGTGAAGTTGTTGTAACAGATTGGATTTGGGTTGTGGGCAGAGGTGGGATGTCAAAAAATTTATTACCCCACCATGATGTCATCAGTGTGGGCGGAGCTAATGTCATGATGTCATGAGCGGAGCCAACATCATGATGTCATAACATGGCCAGGCCAAAGAAAACATAATAAATAATAATAAATAATAAAATAAAATAAAAATAAGCACACACACACACACCTCAACTCACCCACCCACCTACCCACAACACAAACCTGTAAATAAATTTAAAAAATAAATAAAATAAAAAATACATTAAAATACACCCACCTACCCACCCCAAACCCAAACCAAACAGAGCTTTTAAGCCAGAGTTTAAAGCTTATTCTGGTTAACCTTTCTCACACTAGGTCAGATGGAAGGAACTACAGAATGAACTCACAAGATGGCTTCATTTTGGCACTTTTCAACTTTTCAACAGTTAAGGAAGTTAGGTACTAAGTCTTTGCCTAACCAGTTCTCTAGGATAATATGCCTTAATGTAAATGTAAAACAGTTGTACCTCCTTAAGGGTTCTCCAATTAGAACAGCAATTGAAAGAGCACAGGTGTAGCTTATTGATGAGGTAACTCCAAGACTTTGCTTAAAAACCCCAAGCCAGGCTGACAGGCCTGCCAGCTCCAAGCTAGCAGATTCTCTTCCTCCTCCCCACTAGCGAGGACAGCAAAGAGGCCATGCATATGTGCCAAGCACTGTAGGCGTGCATGCACACCAAGTGCTTGGCGTGCATGTGCAGTGGGGGAACCAGTGAAAATGTAAGCCCGGAAGGTGGTTCCTCCCAAAAGCTACTACCGCTTCTCCAGGACACTGGGAAAAGTTACTACTGGTTCTAGAGAACTGGTGAGAACCTGTTACATCCCATCACTGGTGGGGGGATTCACGCTAGCCCCAGGTAACAGATTTGGCCATGGTGATGCTGTGATTATGCACACCTTAGTTACCTTCCACCTACCTAGATTGCTGCAACTGGTATAAAATGCTGCAGCAAGACACTCATTAATGTCTATTTCAACAAATTAATAATTGTGGCAGTTAATAATTATGGGAACAAAGAGTCCTCACTGACTCTATGGCAGTTATCAAAGGTGACAAAACAATTCTTTTTTTCTGTTGCAAAAGGCAGGGCCCTTGCTTTGCAGAAACAAATCCATCTGAATCTAGTGCCAGAAATTCTGAATTGCCCTGTTTGCTTTGGGGATGGTGAGCCCCTTTCATTCCTGCCTCCATGTGACATTTTGGTTATTATCTTACAGGAATGGCTGGCAAGTCTGTTTGCCAGAGGGATCCTTGAATGAAAATACAGGGAGTTCTCCGTTCCCCCCCCCCATTCCCCCCCCCATCTCACTGAAGAAAGGATTTTAAACATTGTATCCATCAGCTTTCCACGCTCTGCTGAAATGGTTCAAGACAGCTTCTTGAGGGCAGAGAAAAGAATACAGTACCTGATTTTCCAACAGAGGCCTTTCCGCCTTATGTTTTGCATTACTGGCTTGCTACGTGAGACAGGCAGCTGGTTATGTCCCCTGGCTGTAGCTGGTCTCAATCCAGTCTGCAGCAGTCAGAGCCAGATGAAATGACGCTGAGACCCCATGCTATATCAAGTCGAAGAGGCCCTGCACTATTTCCACCTGATACACCCATTAGCCTCACTGATCGCTGGAGGCAGTGGGGAGGGCTTATATTTTTAGAGGCCCTTCATAAACTGAGGCCTAAAACTGTACCTTACTTAGCTTGTGCATAAATCCAGCACCCAGTAGCAAGCTATGCTCCTGGCACACACTGATTCTGTTTCAGAGTAATTAAACAATGTCTTATTAAGTGCATGAAAGCAAGCTTTGGAATCTACCGCTTGCAAGGATTTTAAGTATATCTCTTGGATGGTGAGCCTTACCCTTAGGCAGAGCAAGGCAACCATCCTTGGGGAAGGGAAGGGGGGCATCACCAAAGTGGACCAAATTACTAGATATTTACTTTTTTCTGCCTTGAGCCAAATGGCATGAAAGCCACCAGTTTGGGTGGTGTCCAAACTTTAAAACACAGGTGGATGATCTCCAGATATTACCCATTCCTGGGCATTAGGGCATCATAGTTCTTTCTACCACTATTACTATTACTACTACCTACCACCACCACACACAACCCCCCACCCTTTATAGAAATATTTGAAGGGTATTGGAAATCCCCCTTGTATTATGTAGTAGGAAAAATTATTTTAAAAACATTATGGAAACTTCTTCAAAGAATGACCAAAATCTGTCCCATGTCCCTTACAGTGCTCCAAGGGACTTTGCTGACCACTCCCAACAATTCAAACTTTTAACTACTGCTTGATATTGATGTTTATTGAATTTTTTTTGTTACTGTTTATTGAATTACTTTTACTGTAATGATGTCTATGTGCTGATGTTCTGTGATACTGATATTGACTATTTATTGACTATTTTCATTTGATATTGACTATTGATTTATTGATATGTTGTGACTGTAACTATACATGTGTGTAAACCGCCCTGAGTTTGCTCTGCCAAGTAGGGCGGTATAGAAATTCAAATATAATAATAATAATAATAATAAAACTGCCTGAGGTACTAGGAACACATTTGGGACCCAAGGGTTGCCTGAAACTCTTAGGCTGCAGATTGCCCTCCCCTGTTTTAGAGCTATCACACACAAATCACAAAACCTTCTTGTTCACAACTAATAGCCCTGAGATATTTCTCTTCACCTGGAGAACCAAAGCAGTTCCTTTGAGCTTCAATTTGTTGCCGAAAGTGGGCAAATCACAGCTCAGAGTGGCTGTGGGCACCAAAAGGAAAACACGCACCAAACATAGGAGAGAGAAAGGCTTTATTAAAAGTTTGTTTGAAAAAGGGTCCTCTTCTCTCCACCCTCCTTCAATAGATGGGCAAGAGAAAAGAAGACAAGCAGTTCAGGAGTACCAAAACAAAAGGCAAATTTAGAAACCATATGCTTCATTGTTATCACGAGTCTGGCCCTCTTTCACAGATTCAAGTCAGTTTAAAGGATGGGCCATGTCAGGACCCTTTCCTTGATGGCTGGGCCATTAAGGACCATCTCCTGTCTTCTAAAAATAGGGGTCAATGGGAATTAACATATAGATATGCCTAGAGGATGCTCAAATGGCTAAGACACTGACTGGAAGGCAGGAGGACAGCAGTTCAATTCCCAAGTACTGCAGGACAGAATGAGCTCCCATCTTTGTTCCAGCTCCCTCCAACCTAGCAGTTTGAAAGCAAGAAATTGCAAGTAGATAAATAGGGACCACTTCAGTAGAAAGGTAAACCAGTGTTCCATCTAGTCATGTCTGCCACATGACCATGGAAACGTCTGCAAAAGCAAACCGCTGGTTCTTTGGCTTTGAAACAGATGAGCACTGAACCCTAGAGTCATATACGACTGGCTTTTGAGAAAGGGAAACCTTTACCCTTTAGAGGCAAGGTGGGAGTAGGAGAGGGTGAGTGCAACTCTTAACACTTCTCTTAACACAGAGGCTGGGAGAGGGGACTTTTTACTCTTTTGTTCACTTAGAGTTCAAAATGGCTATTCTTTAGCTACAAACTGATGCTCCTAAACCTGACGACCCTAGTGATGATTTTAGAAGTACAACATCATACCTTACATCCAACCTGATGAGACTGGACAGAAGGGGATGAACTACTGCTCCTATCCCCTGGTATCTGTTATCCCACTAAGGTTACTTCTAGGTGAACTTTTGTTCAGGTCAGCCAAAGCAAGACTTTCTACAGGTTGAAGACAAGGTCTGGGAAGCAGTAAACATCTCAGAATAGCCTCCTATCCAGCAGGGTTTTTAAAAAACAACAACAAAGCTAGATAAACCAAAACCCAAAGAGGCTTGTTTGGCACCAGGAAGCAGAAAAACCTTCACACAAGATTGTAGAATTGCCTTTGCTGTCTGTTTTGTGACTACAGAAGCCCATTGTTTCTGCTTGTAATCTCTTTTTTACACAATAAGAAATACCTGGCAGAACTCCTAAGAAGGATCAGTTGAGTAAACTCTTGATAAAAGTTGTGCATCTCACCTCTCTGTTGAAAATTTCTTCTTGACGGTGTGTGTGTTTTCTTGTGTGTGTTGTTTTTTAAATTGGCCGTGAATATACATTTGCAAGGCTGCATATTTCTGCTGCTCATGCTACATGTTCAAGAGAGTTAAGACTGTCAATTGGAGGCTGTAATCCTATATATATTTACTTGGGAATAAATCCCACTAAATTTAGCAAGACCTATTTCTGCATAGCATTGTAGCAGATGGTATTAGCGACAACAGTATGTCAGATTACTAGTACCCAGTGAATTAAAAGACATAGGTATGCCTGACTTTGCATTGGATAGCAGGCCCAAAGTTACTTTCAAAAATTATATATTAACAATAAGTATTGTTGTGTTACAATTAGATGGCTTTTAGACTGTAATTTGCATCAGCCCTACCTATTTAAAACCTACTTATACTAATGATCTAGAGATAAATGTGGGGAGCTGAGTGCTCCTTGTACACAATCCAAAGACAAAAATGGGCAATACCTTTATTAGGTCTCCCTGGCTCAAATACCAGTTGTATCCAACTCTAGGGTGTGGTGCTCATCTTCATTTACAGCCAAGGAGCCAGCTCTGTCTGCATCAGGCCCGGATATGGCACAGAAACTGCACTGGTTACATTGGTGGATGACCTCTGGAGAGAGCGGGATGGAGGTCATCCGTCTGTCCTGGCTCTTCTCGATCTCTCAGTGGCCTTCGATACCGTCGATCATGGTATCCTTCTGGGTAGGCTCCAAGGATTGGGGATCCAGGGCACTGTGTTGGCTTGGTTTTCCTTATTTCTGAAGGGCAGGACCCAGTCGGTGTGGTTGGAGAATGAGAAGTCTAGTCCTAGGTTGCTCCAATACGGGGTGCCTCAGGGCTCGGTACGCTCACCCCTCCTGTTTAACATCTACATGAAGCCACTGGGTGAGAACATCCGTTCCCATGGGGTGAGGCTATGGGTAAGGGGTCCTGTGCCATCACGGGAGATGCCAGCTCTGGTTCTGGATGGGGCAGTTTTGCCCCAAACAGACCCGGTGGGTAATCTGGGGGTCCTCCTGGACTCACAACTACTGTTCGAAGAGCAGGTGGCAGCCGTGGCCAGGAGGGCTTTTGCACAACTTCGTATAATACGCCAGTTACGCCCACTCCTGGATCGGGACGCCTTGCTCATGATCACACATGCTTTGGTCACCTCCAGACTTGATTACTGTAATGCGCTCTACATGGGGCTGCCCTTGATGACCATTCAGAGGCTGCAGCTGGTCCAGAATACGGCGGCTCGGGTACTGATGGGGTGCGGGCGTTATGCTCTTGCCTCTCCTCTGCTGCGGCAGCTGCACTGGTTACCAATATGTCTCCGGGTGCAATTCAAGGTGCTGGTTATTACCTTTAAAGCCCTATATGGTAGTGGGCCAGGATACTTAAGAGACCGCGTCACCCCAAGAACATCAGTCCGTCCCACCAGGGCAGATCGGAGAGGCTGTCTTGTCATTCCATTGGCTAGAGAGGCGCATCTCTCTAGCACTAGGAGGAGAGCCTTCTCTGTGTCCGCTCCAGCCCTTTGGAACCTCCTGCCAATTGAACTGCGCCTACAGACAGAGCTCCTGCCCTTCCAGAAGGGCCTAAAAACATGGCTGGCAGAGCAAGTTTGGGGATCCAGGAATGTGGGATCCCATGTTGGGTGGCTGATCTGATCAGACAGCCACCCTCCTTGCCCCTCACTGTTTTAATCCCTTTAACTCTTATAATCTTATATTTTTAAATGTTTTTTAATATTTTATAGATTATAGACGGAATTTGTAATTTAATTTTAAACTAAAGTGTAATGTGCCTAGGCAGGAATGGATTGCTCAGTTTGTTTTTTACTATTATAGGATTCTGTATTGCTGATTTGTACCTTTAGCTCCGATGTTTGTAAGCCGCCCAGAGTCGGGTTCACCTGATTGGGGCAGGATATTAAATCTAGGTAAATTAAATAAATAAATAAATAAATCTGCAGACGTTTCCGTGGTCATGTGCCAGGCATGACTACCCCCGGAGCACATGAAACACTGCTACATTTCCAGCCGAAGCAGTACTTCTTTATCTATTTACAATTTCTTCCTTTCACACTGCTGGGTTGGCAGGAGTTGGAATAGATAACAGGCACTCACTGTTGCGCAGCACCTGCTGACCTGTCGACCCTAAAGTTCACTAAGTCACTGCAGCCTCACAGATACCTTTATTAGGCCACTAAAACATCATAAACATAAGCTAGTGTTCAACCACATCATCAGGCTGGGTGCCATAGAGCTGTCAACAGTGCAGGAAGACAATCATTCCCAAAATCATAGCCAGATGTCCACATCAAGCTCCCTTGTTTAGGTCAAATCTTTTCACAAGAGAAATACAGTACAGTACTTTTGTTTATAGGGGTTAATTATCTAGCCTTGTTTGGAAAAAGAAATGAATCACTGCTTCTAAAATTGTAAATCTATTTCAGATTAAACTTCTTATTTGCTGTTCTACATGTAGATAATTGCAATGTTTTCACAAATTACAGTCAAAGCCAATTGTGTAAATATTAAATAAAAGTGAATATTTTTATCCTATTTTTATCAGGGGTTGCCAACATTTGAAGTTGGGGACCAAATCATGCTTCCTCATACAGTTGGTGGGCCGGACTGGTGGTCCAGCTGCCACCACTGCTGCTGCTGGAATCGGCCGCAGACTCATTTACGGCTGTTGTAAGCATGTTTACAACAGCCGTAAATGAGTCTGCAGCCAATTCCACCGTCTGCTGGTAGAGTGATGACACAGGCCAGTTGCTTTGGTGCCATGGGCCGGATCTGGGCCATGGACCATAGATTGCCTACCCCTAGCTTAAACTTACTACTTATAAAGCTATTAAGACTTTTTTATAATAATTGTAAGTATAAGCAGTGGTGGGATGTGAAAACATTTACTACCCCACCGTGACATCATCACAGTGTGGGCAGAGCTAACATAATGATGTCATGATGTGGGTGGGGCCAAATAAAATAAAAATAAGCACACACACACACACTCTACCCACCCACCCACAACAAAAACCCATAAATAAATAAATAAAATAAAAAATACATTAAAATACACCCACCCACCCAAACACCCACCCATCCCAAACACAAATCAACCAGAGCTTTTAAACCAGAGCTTAAAGCTTATTCTGGCTAATATTTTTCACACTAGGTCAGATGGAAGGAACTACAGAATGAACTCACCATAAGATAGTTTCATTTTGGCACTTTTCAACAGTTAAAGAAGTTAGGTACTAAGTATTTGCCTAACCAATTCTGTAGGATAATATGCCTTAATGTAAATGTAAAACAGCTGTCCCTCCTTAAGGGTTCTCCAATTGGAACAGCACTTGGAACAGTACAGGTGTAGCTTATTGATGAGGTAACTCCAAGACTTTGCTTAAAAACCCCAAGCCGACCACCAGGCCTTTTTAGGAACTGTGGTAGTACGTCAATATAGGTAAAGGTATTAAATACACATTAAAATACACACAGACACACCACATCCAAAGGTGAGTCACTTACCCTGGGGAGCAGGCTATAGGGAGCTTCAGGCTAGCAGCTTCTCTTCCTCCTCCCTGCTTGGGAGGACAGTAAGGAGGCTGTGCATACACGCCAAGCACTGTAGGCGTGCATGCACACCAAATGCTTGGCGCACATGCACAGTGGGGGAACCAGTGAAAAGGTAAGCCCCGAAGGTAGTTCCCCACAAAAGCTGCTACCGGTTATCCAGGACACTGGGAAAAGTTACTACTGGTTCTGGCAAACTGGTGAGAACCTGTTACATCCCATCGCATGACTTATACTGTATAAGTCATCAAGTTGATTTTGATTCATGGTTAATTTTCTAGGATTTTCAAGGTATAATGTGTATGGAGGCCCTGCCTCTGGTAATGCTAAAGAACCAGAAGCTAGAGAGGTGCCAGGGCACATAATCTTATCCACCATACATCTTTTGAGTCATCTCAGCTGGCTCCACTCATGGCTCTATAGACAGGCATACAAACCAACCAAACCAACCTTCTCAAAAAGCTATTCATTAGCAATAAATTCAACAGACTAGAGTGTACTTAGAGCAGTGCTTCCCAACCTTGGGTCCTGAGGTGTTCTTGGAGGACCTCCAGAAGCCTTCACCATTGGCTGTGTTGGCCAAGATTTCTTGTAGTCCAAGACCATCTGGGGACCCATGTTCAGGAATTGGTGATCTAGGAGAAAGTGTTTGTGACACCTTAAGACTGAAGGGCATTGGGTGTTTCTAGACAGAAGCCTTCTGCTGATTGTAGTTAAAAAGCACTGGGCAGCTATTCAATTTTTGTTCCTTATGGGATTCTCTGTTAAGAAAAATGATGGAAGAAACAGATAAAAATGTATGAAGGCTGCAAACCAAACAAGGCAGTCTTGTTGGTGAGAGTGCTGAACTAGGACTTGGCAGAGATCAAACTCATTGAGTGTCCTTGGGCCAGTCTCACACATTCAGCTTCACATCTGTCTCACATCCTTGTAGTGATAATGAGGTGGAGCTCAGCCAAGTCCTTTGCCTTGAGTTCCCCAGAAGAAAAATGCAATATGACTGTAACAATTGTGGATATATAATAGAATCCCACAAATCTCAGTGAATGGGGTGCACTAAAAAGCTGGTCTAGAATCACCCTTAAACTGGGAAAACACATTAGATTTCACCCGCCAATTCTTAAGAGCCCTCAATATTCAGACCCAGGCCAAGATGGATGCCTGGGATTGCTGGGAGAGTGGCATGCTTAGCTCACTGGGAAATGATAACATGTCTCTCTGTGTGAAGTCCTTGATTCCCTTTCTCCTCTTTCATTACCCCACCAGGGGCTAGCAAATCAAACTCCTTTCCTTTGTTTCCTGTCCTTTTTTTCTCCAGGGTGAAAATAATTGCCTGTAGTAACAAAATAAGAACATTACAGCAGGGAGTCCACCCATGACCTGTAGGGTTTGAAGGCAATTATGGCACCCCTTCCATGGTCTCTTCTATGAAATAGCTACACCTGTAGATGCAGCCGCTGCTGCCTCTGACAGACTCTCCAGGGCATGCAGGTGACAGCAGACAGTCTGTCTGGGGTGACTGTAGCAATTCTTCTCACACGTAGCACACAAATTTCATCACCCCAGTGGCCTGCATTTATTGTGCTTTACATTGGGATTGGTCACTGGAAGGTGAACATGAGCTGAATTTGTAAGTATGATTGCTCAGGCATACATTTCTGAAGAAACCCCCTGGTGGAATAGATGGATGAATAATGCCAACACTAGTGTTTTGTCAAGTCAATTCTGACTCATGACAATATTTCCCCAGGTTTTCTTAATAGAGAGTATCCAGAATTGGTTCACCATTCCTTTATACATGGAGCATCCTTGGACTGTGCAGCCTGCCTATGGGTACATAGATTAGCTCTTCTAGGATGAAGAGGGAATTTAACTCATAACTTTTTGTTCTGCATCCGGATACCCAACTCAACGAGCTATCCAACCAGTTTGTGGAAGAAAATAATGAGCTAAATCCTAGGGAAACAATAATTCCCCTTAAAAGCTCATTTAGGCCTGAATTAGCCAATATAAAGCTGGAAAATGAAGTACAAAAGCCAAGTGGATATAACAGAATCTCCTGTGGGGAAAGATGTGACCATCATACAGTAGTAGCAATTCAGCCTTGCAAGGAATGGTGGTGGAAGCTAAATGCCTATGAATTTTAATTTTAATTTAATTTTCACACTTATATGCCGCCCAATCAGGGAACCCAACTCAGGGTGGCTCACATAATCATCAAACGATATACGCAGTGAACACAATACACACAGTAAATTAAGCAATATACAATTTGATAGATTTCAAGTAGGATCTTAATGGCCTATGGCAGTGATGGTGAACCTTGGCAGTCCAGATGTTCATGAACTTCAATTCCCAGAATCCCTGATCAGCAGGAGTGCTGACTTAGGCTTCTGGAAATTGAAGTCCAAGAACACCTGGAGTGCCAAGGTTCACCATCACTGCCCTATGGGAAAAGAATTATTTCTTGTTCACTCCCTTGCTCGAAAGGCAGTCGTATCCAGCTCTAGGGTTCAGTGCTCATCTCTGTTTATAGCTAAAGAGCCAGCGCTGTCTGCATCTGCAGACATTTCCGTGGACATGTGGCAGGCATGACTAGACACCAGAATGCACGGAACCCTGTTTACCTGCTCACCAAAGTAGTAAAAAGTGGTACGGGTGGCCTAAAATCCACTCATGCACTTTTACCAGTGTGATGGGGATAATTGTGTACAGTAGGAATTCAAGAGTTCGCACAAAGTATTTTGTGTATGAGTCAGCTGTGTAAAATAAAGGTGGCACACCTTTGTTTAGACAAAAGGACATACAAAGTTACATAAGAAAAGTGTCCCACAGCATTACAGAAAAAAGGTCAGAAATGAAGTCACCTGAGTTTTGAGAAAGGGTTTGTCCAACAGCAGCTGAAATCCTGTTGCTTAGTGTACTACATTGCAAGAAGAGTAGGCTTATGTGAATCAATGGAACTTAATGAGGAGTTAACACATCTGACTGGTCGGGCACAGATTACCAGACCTGAGTGCTCAACGTCAGTGATGGGATGTCACCGGTTCCAGACGGTTCCCTGGAACCGGTAAGAACAATTTCGGAGGGTTCTCCGAGAGGGTAATCTATTTTTAAGGCGTCCGGTTCCGGACGCCTGAAAAAAAGAAAAAAATTTTTTTTTAAATTGGAGTCAAAATGGCTCCAATTCAGTGCGCATGCGCAGAAGTCAATCTGACGCATGCGTGCTGCAATTTTAAATTGCGCATGCGTCAGATTCTGTTTCTGCGCATGCGCACTTGTTTTTGCCGGAGCCGGACCATTTTGAAGTGGCTCTGGCAGTGGCGGAGGGCTTAGGAGGAGGAGCCGTGCCTAGCCGGGCGGCCCAGCGCTCCCGGCCGCAACGCTCCACGGGCGCCCCAAGCCTCGCCGCCCGGCGGTGTGCCTAGCCGGGCGGCCCACGCTCCCGGCCGCAACGCTCCACGGGCGCCCCAAGCCTCGCCGCCCGGCGGTGTGCCTAGCCGGGCGGCCCACGCTCCCGGCCGCAACTCTCCATGGGCAGCTCGGGGCCGCCCGGCTAGGCGCGCCGCGGGGCGCCGAGGGTCGGGGCCGCCCATGGAGCGTTGCGGCCGGGAGCGTGGGCCGCCCGGCTAGGCACACCGCGGAGCGCCGAGGGTCGGGGCCGCCCATGGAGCGTTGCGGCCGGGAGCGTGGGCCGCCCGGCTAGGCACACCGCGGAGCGCCGAGGGTCGGGGCCGCCCATGGAGCGTTGCGGCCGGGAGCGTGGGCCGCCCGGCTAGGCGCGCCGCGGAGCGCCGAGGGTCGGGGCCGCCCATGGAGCGTTGCGGCCGGGAGCGTGGGCCACCCGGCTAGGCGCGCCGCGGAGCGCCGAGGGTCGGGGCCGCCCATGGAGCGTTGCGGCCGGGAGCGTGGGCCGCCCGGCTAGGCGCGCCGCGGAGCGCCGAGGGTCGGGGCCGCCCATGGAGTGTTGCGGCCGGGAGCGTGGGCCGCCCGGCTAGGCGCGGCGCCGGGCACCAAGGCTGGGGGCCAGCCCCAACGGTCCCCATTGTAAGTGGGGCTTGTGTTTGGGGTGGGTGGGTGTTTGGGTGTATTTTTATTTAATTATTATTTTATTTATTTATTTTATTAACGGTTTTGTGGGGGGGGGGGGTTGAGGGGTGTGTGTGTGTGTGTTTTATTTTTATTTTATTTATTTTATTTTTGGCCCCGCCTACAACGTCATGATGTCATGACGTTGGCTCCACCCATGACGTCATGACGTTAGCTCCGCCCCCACTGTGATGACGTCAGGGTGGGGTATAAAATTTTTTATCATCCCATCACTGAACGTTATATATATATATATTAAAGATAAAGATAGTGCTTGCTCAAAATCTAGTCTTATCCGACTCTAATGTATGGTGCTCATTTCCATTTGCAGCCAAAAAGCCAGTGCTATATCTGCGGACGTTTCCATGGACATGTGACAGGCATGACTAAACACTGGAGTGCATGGAACGCTGTTACCTTCCCACAAAAGTGGTACTTATTTATGTACAGTACTAGCAATTTCTTGTTTTTGAACTGCTAGCTTGGTGCACGGCGGTGGTACATAGAGAGTCTTGTTCAGGGATAGTCCAGATACCAAAGTCCAAGAGGCATGCTAAGGTCTGTTTACCCATATTCTTGAGTCAGTAGTCTAATCCAAAGGGTGTCCTGGGGCGTCATCAGGGTTGGCAGAGTAGTCAGGGTCATGGGCGGCAAGTCAGGGTCTAGCCAGGCACTCTGGAGTCAAGCAGGACATTGGTCTTCACACAAGAGTTGTACCAATGCTGGCAGGCTGCAAGAAGCTTGCTTATAAGCCTCCCAGCTAATTGGTATCAGCTGAAAGCCTTCTTTGGTACTTTGCTCTATCCTGCCTGCATCTCAGGTGTAGCTGTTTCCTGGACCTCTCCCTGACTGAGAGCTGATCACTGTCAGAGCCAGGCTCCTGATCTGATAGGTCAGCTGCCAGGGAAAACATACTCAGGCCAGGCACAGGTTAAGATCCCTGGCTCAGGGCATCCTCAGGCTCGGGTGCAGGCAGAACCAGACTGGGCATAGGGAGTGCCTCCTGATCCAGCAAATCTTCGGAGTCAGAGGAGGGCTGGATCACAATACGAACTGCTGACCTGCCAACCTTCCAGTCGTCATGTTCAGCGTCTTAACCACTAACCCACTGCAGTCCCTTCTTAATATTTAGGCATATATAATTATCACAAGAATGGGTATCTACAGGACACCAAAGTGAGGGGAGAATGGAAAGAAGAGGGCAACTTGAGAAGGGGAAATGGCAACTCATCTTCTCATCAATGAGGCCACATCGTTGTTGTTGTTGTCTGCTACTCGTATCCAAGTATACATTTTCCCCCTGGAAATCATTTTCAAAGAATGACAAACAAGAAAAATGCCACTGGCATGAATTTGTTTAAGGTGAATCCCAGCTTGCCATGACGTGACCCACATACACTGTGATCACAGAGCCATATACTATGGCATGTATGAAATGAGACATGGAGGATTTAACACCAGGACTGCAATGGACTGCTGCAGCCATGAGGATATTATCAAGGTGCAGCTTCACAGCCAGTCCATCTGCCTCTATGACTATTGGGAATCAGAATAGTGAATTGGTTCCTCCTCCACGCATTTTGCCGTTGGGCCTAATATGATAAGTTTCGGGTGGCATTTCCTTCAGTGAGGGGACCATCACCCCACCTAAAGGGGCTGATCCGCCCATAGCCATTGGTCCCTTTAGGGAGTCAGGTTATTTACTGCTGCCTAACACTCAGCGTTGAGTTGCTGGCTGTACAGTCTACTCCATTACTGAAGTGGGGTGTCCAGCTAGACATTCTGAGGCCACATAGCTCTTCCCATATGCCATGGTACTTTCTTGGGCAGCAAGATACAGTCTTCCAGGTCCCGCAAATTCAGTCAGTGTCAGAGGCCAGAAACTGGCCTCCCTTCATCTTTACACAGCCTCAATAACTGCAAGGTGGATGGCCTTTTTGGGAAGGAAGGAAGGAAGGAAGGAGCTACCAAGCTCTCTGCAGATGTCTCTTTTCTTTCTTTCCTCTTTGTTGCAATACTATCTAGGCTGCAGTCCCAAAAAAGTACGCCAAAGTAAGTAAAACAAGTTTATTTGTATTACCAGTGCCATTGCAAAGACACACTCAAATAAATGTAAAATAAATACATTGCTCAGCTAAAAGTCAGCCAAAACCAACATTTTAACAAACACACTCACTCACCTTAAAAAAAAGTTCATCATTGCTACATAACTTTGTCCTTACAAATGCTGTTTTGAAAGCAAGCTAGGCTCCCTTTTCAAAAATACTGTATATCCCCCCACCCCCGGGGTAAGAAATGGAAATAGTGACCCAGTATACATTGATGAGACGCGTGGTATGTTTGGGAAAGGTAAAATAGACATACGATTGTGCATGCATGTTAAGATGTGAATAGTTAAAATGTATGAGAAAGACAGACTGTCACATCTAAGCCAATGGGGGATACATGTACCCAAAATATATTCTTTAGGGAAAGTGTGCAAACAAAAGTAAAGGTAAAGGTAAATGTTTCCCTTGCTCGAAAGCCAGTCGTATCCAACTCTCGGGGTCAGTGCTCATCTCTGTTTCTAAGCCGAAGAGCCAGCGCTGTCTGCTTCTGCAGACGTTTCCATGGTCATGTGGCAGGCATGACTAGACACCGGAGCGCAAAAGAGAACATTAAAGAAAACACACACAGAAAATGTACGGCTTTCCACTTGGGGAAGAAAAAAAAGAGTCTTGCAGTTTGTAGGACTACAGAAATGGAATCAGATTGAGGGAGACTTTTTAACAAGCCTAGTTCTAAGTCTCTTGGCTTAATCAGATGACCCACTTATTTCAGTATTATGGGACATGAAGAAACAATTCTCCCCATCTAATCTCCTACACCCTGCATGCTTAAGAGTCCTGATGGTGCGGTGGTCTTCTTCTGTGTCTAGGTCAGACATGAACTGCCAAAATGAAGCCACCCTTTGGTGAGTTCATTCTGCAGTTCCTTTTGCCTGACCTAGTGTGAGAAAGATTAGCCTGCAACACAAGGTTGCCATTATCAGGGTATGCCCAATTGTGGTAAAAACAACAACACAATCTTTGAGTAGGCTTTTTCTGTGTACCCCGGCGCAGTGCTTAAACTGCTGTGCTGCAGCCAAAACACTGTGAGTTCAATCCTGATGGGACTCAAGGTTGACTCGGCTTTCCATCCTTCTGAGACCGGTAAAATGAGGACACAGCATGTTGAGGGCAAAATGCTAATTACCTTATGAACTGCCCAGAGAGTGCACTAAGTGAGGTAGTATATAACTGTACAGTAATTGCTATTTTCATAAATCAGTGTTGTTTCCACTGTTATTCAGGCTCTATCCCAGGGGTGCCCAAAGTACGGCCCTGACACCAATTCATCCAGCCCTTTATGCCCTTGTTGCTCCCCAAAGCAGAAGTAAAACATGCCCATACGGTTAGTTTTACCCAGTGGTGGGCTCCAAAAACTTTTACTACTACACTGTGGCGTGGCCAGGGGAAAAGCCCTGCGTAACGTTGCACCCGAATTAGGCCAGCCAGATTTTCTGCTACCGGTTCTGGCGAACTGGTGCGAAGCTGCTGATGCCCCCCACTGGTTTTACCCTAATGATGACGTGTCATTGCGATAGTAATCGTGCTCAGTACGAGAGGTGCTTGGGATTACGTCAACCCCTGAAAACAATAGAAAACTGTTCCTCAAAGGTTGTGGTCCCACCATGTCATTCACCAGTGAAGAACCATCTTGTAGTTAGCAACTAAGGAAAAAAGTGGAGGAGCCAGTCAGAAAGCAGAACACTTTGAGGGTGTTAATGGAATAAAAAGCTGTTGCACCCCCCAAAAGAGGTCCTCATCCTTTTCTCTCACCCCTTAATACTATCTCCAAATGTTCTTTTGGTTCCAAAAACCATTTCCCTGTTTCCCCTCACAAGGATCAACCATTTGGGATCTAGGATGCAGCCCTGCTAAAGCTACCCATCTGAACTGCAGGACCAAGCATCCTACATCTTTCTACTGGATTAGGTAGATATATTTTAGTTTCTGTTTTAATAATATTTTAATCTGTCGGCTTTGCTGCCAGGAAATTGAAAACTTTTTAGGCCTGCTTCAAATAGTTGAGCCAGCAGGGTTTCCCAAACACAAGCCCTCAGATGTTCTTGGACTTCAATTCCAAGAAGCCCTGATTGGCAGGTGTGCTAACCCGGGCTTCTGGGAATTGAAGTCCAAGAAAACCTGGGGGCCCAAGGTTGGAAAACCCTGGATAGTGAGTTTAGGTGGTGTTAAATAATATTTTAGGTGCCTGCTTATTTTGTAGGTTGTGATTTTTGCATAACACAGATTTCCTTATAAAGAGTTAATTTAGTTTGTTCAGGATTGTATCCATTTAGAAGGGATCTAGTGAACAACGGAATCATAGTCTGTTTTGCTTGGGAAATTCCTATATTGTTGTAACAATTTCCATGAATGCTGTCACTCTTCATGCCATGTTGTTTCTCTGATTTCTACTTGAACGTGTTTCACCCTTTTTAAACTAATAAAAGACATTACAGTTTTTCTCTATTCCTTGCAAGGAAAAATAAAGATTGCCTTTACTCGAAAGCCAGTCCGACTCTAATACTGCATACGATGCCCATCTCCATTTATAGCCAAAGAGCCAGCACTATCTGCATCTACAGATGTTTCCGTGGACATATGGCAGGCATGACTAGACACTAGAGTGCATGGAATGCTGTTTGCCCTTCCCACCAAAATGTTACCTATTTATCTACTTGCAGTGTCTTGCTTTTGAATTGCTAGGTTAGCAGGAGCTGGGACAGAGACAGGAGCTCACTCCGTCGTGCGGCACTCAGATGTCAAACTGCTGACCTGCTGATCTTACAGATGTCAAGTTCAGTGTCTTAACCACTAAGCCACCCCAGTCCCCTTGTAATAACTTGCAACAACTTCAAATAAACTTTTCTATTAATTGTAACTACAAATAGCCTGGTGTTGTTTCTGGCTATGCTCTCATTCCCACTGGGGTAAAAAAGACCACATTTTCATCCACTGTCATCCCTACCCAACGAAACAGCTTCCAAACATTGTGAACTTTGCTCTAAAGACAGTTGTTCCCCTGATCCCAGGCAATTTCTGAACAAAGGAGGCTTTAGGTTCATAAACATTGCAGAGAACAGAGAAATTCTTGTTTATTTACATCACTGATGCCACTTCTAATCTAAGCATTGCTTCAGAGGCTGTGTTCAGATCTTAGAAAAATTACTTTCTGATTACTGCTCCCATACAATACTTTCCAGAATACAGTTCTATCAACATTTTCCACCAAAGAGGTACTATTGATCTACTTATAATTTCTTGCTTTCGAACAGACAGGTTGGCAGGAGCTGAGACAGATGATGGGAGCTCACTTTGTCATGCACCACTCAGGTCTCAAACTCCTGACCTGCTGGCCTTAACCACTAAGCCACTGCAGTCCCATCTCTTATTTTGCAAAGCAGGGGTGTGCTGGGCACCTTGGGAGGGCGGTGGACAGGAAGTGATGGGGGGGCCCTATTGGGGGGTTGGGGAGAGAAATCCCACACATTCTCATTACCTCTGCCTGCCTCTGAGGGGCGCCAGTCACTGGGACGCACTGGGATGAGTTCCCTGTATTCCTGTGGGCCAGCATACCACTGTTGCAAAACCCTTTAATATATTTATATATTATTTATATATAAATAAAATAAAAAGGATATTGTGCACCAAAGCCAATCACTACTTGAAAATATATTTACACAGCATGAACAAGAAATGCCAAACATTGAAATGAAAACAACTTGTTTAGCCGTAAATAAGTTAGCTTATTTTGGTCATTGACCAACATACTTGTCTAGTTGAAGTAGTGCATCATGCTCAAAAAGCTACCAAAGCAACATGGGAGTGCTCTGCAAAAAATGAGCCAGGCAGAAACACAACAGAGGTGCTCCTGGAAATGTACTGCCTGTAATAAACGAGAAGGGCTTCAAGTTGAACGAGATTACGTAAGTAGGTAACTGTATACTGTTTACCCAAAGGTAAAAAGGAGCAATTGGATAACATCCTAATACCATGCCTGGAATCTGCCAATAAAGCAAGGTGCAATTACTTTGAAACTAGTAACACCTGAACTACAAGTTGATAATAATAAAGGATTTTTGCTGGAGAAACTCTGCTCAGGGGACGCCCAAATGAGGTTCCTTTCATGTTCCCAAGATCTTTTTCCACCAAAGTGGTCCCTATTTATCCACTTCCAATTTCTTGCTTTCAAACTGTTGGTTGGCAGGAGCTGGGACAGAGACGGGCACTCAAACTGTCATACCTGGGTCTTGAACTGCCGACTTGCCAGCCTTCCAGCTAACAAGTCGAGCTTCTTAACCACTGAACCACTGCAGCCCCAGTACAAGTTGATGAAAGTTGGCCTGAGTTATGTTGGAGGGTTAAGCTTTAGGTTAAGCGTCGGCATTTGAATGGCACACTTTTCCATAAGATAACGATCTGCTTTCATTAATCATTCCCTTAGGTTCCTCATTCTCCCCTTCCTCTTGGGTTCAAACTTAAACAATGTAATAATGTTTAAATGAGTAAAAAACTGAGTAAGCAGCATGAGAGACAGTGTGGAGAAAAGACAAGGTTACAAGGAACTGGAGGAGACCCATGAACTTTCACTGTGTGAGAGATTTGAGAGTCAGTTCTGTTGGAATAATTGATGCTGAATTCTCTTTCCTGCTACCTATGTTGATTATCTTCTGAAGGAAGTGACAAACTTCATTAGTCCCTGCAAGCAGTGGTGGATGTATTTTAATGTAATTTTTATTTTATTTATTTATTTAAATTATTTACGGGTTTGTGTTGTGGGTGGGTGGGTGGGTTGAGGGGTGTGCGTGTGTGTGCTTTTTAAAAATCATTTTATTTGGCCCCGCCCACAACATCATGATGTCATGACGTTGGCTCCTCCCATGACATCATGACGTTGGCTCTGCCCACACTGTGATGACGTCACAGTGTGGTAGTGGAAATTTTGACAACCCACCGCTGCCTGCAAGGGAATATTTCAAGATGATTCTGTTGTTAGCTATGTGTTCTTCACCTTTCTGCAAACATTAGACCTTCCCCTCATGCCTGCCTTGAATCTACCGGTATATAAAAGATAAAGCAGGGGGAAAGCCAAATCTATGAGTTGAAGATTCTGGGATTGGACTATAAAGTCCAAAATGCAAGATGAGGCAATGCTTTTATTAGACTATTAAAAATTAGAACAAAACAGCAAGCTTTCATAGATCAAATTACAAACAAGAGTCCCCAAAATTTATTTATTTATTTAAACTTATTTAACAGGCCCCTCGCCAAGGTGATTCCGGGTGGTTTACAATGCAAAAAGCCACACTGGCGTAAAAACACTCCAACACACAATACACATAAATAAAATATCATAAAACTCTAAAATCTAAGAACCAGTTGGTAGAGTTCATGACAGGTGACTGTGGCAGGTCTCCTTCTTAGAGCTGAGTTCTATTGCAGGCTGCAAATGGCCTTTGCTGTCTCAAGCGTCGCATCTTATCTTGTACCATTTCGCTGCAGCGTTCCACTCAGCCTTCCAAACAGAGCTCAGGCATCACTTCCCACTCAGTTTTATGCTTTTGAAACACAAGGGTTTCTGTTTGGCTGGGGAGGGGGAGGCTGGGGAAATGCAATATAGACAGTAGAAATCTCCATCAATTTTGGTGTATTCACTAGGTAAAGCCAGTTGTATCCAACTCCAGGGGCTGGTACTCACCTCCATTTACAGCTAAAGAGCCAGCGCTGTCTGTGTCTGCAGATGTTCCTGTGGCCACATGGCAGGCATGACTAGATGCCAGAGTGCACAGAACACTGCTACCTTTCCTGCCAAAGTGGTACCAATTTATCTACTTGCAATTTCTTACTTCCAAACTGCCTGGTTGGCAGGAGCTGGGACAAACTATGTACACTCACTTAACCACACAGCACTTAGGTCTTGAACTGCTGATCTGTTGACCTTCCAGTCATCAAGTTCAGCCTCTTAAGCGCTAAGCCATCACAGTCCCCTATTCAGCATGTAGGAGAACCAATTTAATAGGGTATTACCTAGTGAGTCTAAGCAGATGTTTTTCTGTTTGCAGTCCCACTTGGCTGATGTTAAGAGTCCACGCTGTCATACAGGTCATGGGTGGCCTTAGATGATATCTTTCATAGTTCAGAAAAATCTATAGGAAAAGGCCAGGTGGTACTTAGAATTACACAAAAGTATAATGTAATCGTTCCAAGGTCTATCAAAGTCCAGAATGTAACCTTTCCAAGGTTTAATAAAGAGCACATGCAATCTATCTGAGATTGAACATGAATTTCCCAAAACTCCTTGCAGCATACACTAGTAGCTCAGATAACGTTATGACTCGGTTCCACAAGTCATAATGTTATCCGGTTTTTAATGTTGTGCAATGCATTAAATAAATGCCCTGTTCCCTTTCCTTTCACTTTCTCCCAAGGCAAACAGAGGATCAGTGTCTGATTCTCTGTGTGCCTCCTTGGGAGAAAGAGAGCAGACGCCCCCTTCTCCCAAGGAGGCATGCTGAAGATCAGAGCTATGATGCTCTGTGTGCCTCCTTGGAAGAAAGAGAGCAGACATTCCCCTCTTTCTCCCAAGGAGGCATGCTGATGATCAGAGCTGTGATCCTCAGTGTGCCATGCCTCAGGGAATTTGAGGCAAACATTTGCATTGCACAACATTATTTTAATGCTGTGCAATGCAAATGTTTGCCTTAAATTCCCTGACGTTATCCGATTTTAGCGTTATCTGATGCAATTGTTACCCAAGGTATTACTCAGTGGAACTCGGTTAACAATCGGCTCGGCTAACATAAAAATCACATAACAAAATGAAATCCATAGATAATAGTGGCTCGGTTTACAGAAATTTTTTTTGAACGGATCAATTGGTTTTCATTGCATTCCTATGGGAAACCGCATTTTGATTAAAGTATTTCGGTTTTGAATGCATCCCTATGGGAAACTGCATTCAATACATTCCTATGGGAAATTTGGCTTAAAGTAATTTTCGTTGTAAGAAATGTCCCGGAGAACGCATTAATTACGTTAACTGAGGTTCCACTGCATTGAGCAAGAAATGCCTGATGTTCAAGTTGGATTACAAAAAGGAAGATACACTGATGACCAAATTGAAAGTATCTGCTGGGTACTGGAGTGTTCCAAAGAATTTCAGAAGAACATCGGTTTATGCTTTATAGACTACACAGCAATGTTTTTGATCAGCAAAAATGGAAGTGCCACAACACTTGATTGTCCTGGTACATAACTTTTATTGTGGCTAAGAGGCTACTGATAGGACAAAATATGGAGAGAGAATAGTTTCCTATAGGCAAAGGTGTCAGATAAGGGTGCATTTTACACTGTTATCTGTTCAGTCTGTATGCAGAACATATCATATGGAAAGTTAGACTAGATTCAGAAGAAAGAATGATTTTTAGTATGAAAGAAGAAAGTGCCAAAGCAGGACTGCAGCTGAACATTAAGACAAAAATCATGACCACAGACGAACTATGCAGCTTTAATGTTGACTATGATGAAACTGAAACAGTGATTTTGCATATTTTTGTTCAATCATCAATCCAAACGGAGACTGCAATCAAGAAATCAGAAGACTGCAACTTGGAAAGGCAGCAATAACAGAATTAGAAAAATAATAATAACGTGTAATTAATGTGTCACTAGAGACCAAGGCCATCCACACTCTTGTATCCCAAATCACTATGTATGATGTGCCCTTGATGAGCATCCAGAGGCTACAGCTGGTACAGAATGTGGCTGCTTGGGTAGTGATGGGTTGCAGGGGCTATGCTTGTGCCTCACCACTGCTTCGGGAGCTGCACTGGTTGCTGGTATGTCTCCGGGTGCAATTCAAGGTGCTGGTCATTACCTTTAAGGCCCTACACGGTAGTGGGCCAGGATACTTAAGAGACCGCGTCACCCCAAGAACATCTGTCCGTCCCACCAGGGCGGATTGGAGAGACTCTCTTATCATTCCATCAGCTAGAGAGGCGCATCTCTCTGGCACCAGAAGGAGGGCCTTCTCCGTGTCCGCCCCGGCCCTTCGGAACCTCCTGCCAACTGAGTTACATTTACAGACAGAGCTCCTGCCCTTTCGGAAGGGCCTAAAAACCTGGCTGGCAGGGCAGGTGTGGGGCTCCAGTAATACGGGGTTCCATGTTGGGTGGCTGATCTGATGGGATAGCCACTCCCTCTCTCTTTTAAACTTTGTTAACCTTTTAAATCTTTTAAATTTTTGAGTTTTTCATAAATTTATAGTCTAATTTTTTAAAAATTAATTTTGAACCTTAGGGTTTCAATTTCTGAATTTGTAGGGGTATAGTGGGATTGCTTAGTTTGTTTTGTACTCATGATGTATAATCTTTCCCTTTCTCTGTAAGCCGCCTAGAGTCAGGTTCGCCTGATTGGGCCGGGATAATAAATCTAAATAAATAAATGAGTTTGAAAGTTAGAATTTAAAGAAAACTGATTGGGGGGGGGGGATTGATTTGAAACATAGTGCCAGGGAAAAATTCTGTGGATACCTTTGGACTGCCAGAAAGATGAGCAAGTGGGTTATAAAGCAAATCAAGTCCGAACTGTCTCTTGAGGCACAAAGGATGCCACTGAGATTGTCCTACTTTGGGCATATGATGAGAAAGTAAAGTTTTCTAAGAAAGACAATAATGCTGGGAAGAACTAAAGGCAGGCAGCAGGAAAAGAGGAATATCAAACATGAGATTAATTGAGTCCCTAATGCCAGCCATAAACTATAACTTGCAGGAGTTGAGCAGAGCTATTGAGGACAGGACATTTTGAAGATCTCTCATTCATAGGGTATGGAAAGCTACCATAATGGCAAAAGTTGACAGACTTGTCCTTCTGTCTCTGTAATCTTTTCTCACAAAAACATATGCATTGTATTTGCTGGTTTTAATCTTGTAAGGTGCCTTGGTTCCTTTCAGGAGAAAGATCGGGATAAGTGCTGTGCACAATGGAGTGGTATATAAAATGAAGTTTTCTTCTTCTTCTTCTTCGGTGTCTAGGCCAGACATGAAACTGCCAAAATGAAGCCACCTTTTGGTGAGTCCATTCCGTAGTTCCTTTGGCCTGACCTTGTGTGAGAAAGATTAACTGACACAAGGTGGCCATTGCCCTGTGTATGCCCAATTGTGATTCAAAAATACCACAATCTTTGAGGAGCTGTTATCTGTGTAGCCCATATGTTGAAGTAATAAATAAATAAATATTTTAAACAATACAGAATTGAAAATTGTATACAATTACATTTCTGATCCCCCCCCAAAACAAACAAACAACTGGCTGATAAACATCTGTTCTGCAAGTACTTCACATCTTCTATGTTGCTAGGCCAATGCATGTTAGCCTGGTGAATTATTATTGCAGGCCTCTTGCTACCAATTTGGCTTCTGCCACTGGCACTTAAACACTGCTCCTTACAAATCAATACCTGACATTTAGCCAATCTGATCTTATATAACTATCAGTTGCTGAAACTTTTAACTCTGTCTCAGCCTGCTCTCTCCCAGTTTTTCTTTACCTTTCAGTTGGTTCCTTCTGGCCTTTTTCTCATTCTGCTTCTTTCTTTGGGGCCCATCTCAGCCCAGCCCAGCCCAGCTTGGGAATTCCCATCTAAGATGAATTATTCTAATAATAAACAGAAATCATCCACATCAGCATCATTCAGGAGGGTCATGCTCTAGTTTCCAGTTATGGATCGGTTCCACATGTCATCACATGCTTCTACTTCTGAACTATTTTTTTTTGTGTTACTTTGCCTGAAATCCAACACCCATCTTTCAGTTTCTTTTTCTTTTGCTGATGCCAGTCTGGTGGTTATTTGTGGCATCACAGAGCATAAGCCTTTCTGCTGACACCTCTTGTGATGCCCCTGCTGTGTTGGGTCACTGGGTCTGACCTGGCAGATTCTTCTTTTTCTTTCATGTCTCAATCAAACCCTGGACTGCCAAAATGAAGCAACTTTCTTGGCTTTGTTGTTGGTCAAACTTAAGTCCTCATCGGTGCAAGTTTCTGGCAGTAATCGGCAAACCAGTAAATGAACCAGATTCTGTATCTCTCCACATTCACACAGTGTGTTGTTGTCTGTCAGCAGCCCCCGCTTGAGCATGTTGGTCTTGCATTTAGAGACTCCGACCTTCAACCTATTTAGGGTTAGTTTTCCTTTGGTATGATCTGGTGTTAGAAAGATTAGCTTGCAAGGTTGCCACCCAGGCTATGCCCAACTGCATTCACAATCTTTGAGGAGGCTCATTCTGTGTACCCCAGACTGATTTTGCATGACACTGTCCTTTAAATCAGGGGTGCCCAAACTTTTCAGGCTGCAGGCCAGTCACGTGGTTGAGTGTGCCTGTCATGCAGTTGCTCCCACCTGGAAGTGGAAGTAAAACATGCACACGCACAACACTGTGGTAAATGACCCATGGCTGTTGTAAAAGTCCGCTTCCGGGAGTGCTGCGGGCGGTGCAGGCCAAATTAATTGGTGCCATTGGCTGGATCCAGCCCATGGGCCATAGTTTGGACACCCTTCCTTTAAATAGATCATCACTATGGTACACTGTGAGAAATATAAAAGGGAGCTCAGACCCTCATGTCCTGCATAGGGCACAGTGTTGTTGTCTGCCACCAGGTAAATTTTGCCAGGCATTCCTGTTTTTGGAAAGGGGGCTCATCAGAAACTCTTCCGCTAAAGGACTTCTCAGAGCCATTCTTTTTCTGGCTAATTTTCCTTGCCCCTAAAGCAGGGGTGACCAAACTTTTTCGGGCCATGGGCCAATCATGTGGTTCAGGGAGCCGGTCACTAAGGCCTGGGGGCCAGATGCAGCCACTGATGCCAATTTATCTGGCCCAAAAAACCCTCATCACTCCTGGAAGTGGAAGCTTCCAGGAGCAATGAGGGATTTGTGGGCTAGATGAATCAGCATCAGGGGCCATATCCGGGCCCTGGGCCTTAGTTTGGGCACCCCTGCCATAAAGCTTCAGTTCTGCTCTTCCTTTTTAAAGCTCTTCTATCTGTCTGTGTCTGCAGATGTTTCCTTGGTCACGTGGCCAGCATAACTAGAGCACAGAAAACTGTTAGTTTCCCCACCAAAGCAGTGCCTATTTATCTACTTGCAATTTCTTGCTTTTGATCTGCTCGGTTGGCAGGAGCTGGGAGAGAGACGGAAGCTCACTCCATCACACAACACTCAGGTCTTAAACTGCTGACTTGCCAACCGTCCAGTTGTCAAATTTAGTGGCTTAACTAACAAGCTATCGCACTCCCACTAAAAAAGCCATAACTAGGGTGGGATAATTGAGGCTTTCACCTGTTGGAGGAATTTGAATCAGCTTGTTGACATTTGTTGCTTCAAGAGCATGAACCCACCTGCCCTGAACATGTATTCTGATGGCCTCCAGCCACTTTTCTCGGACAGGAGGAAACACAAGACATCAAAACATTCGGGCTCAGCAGGGAACTGGGAATGTTCCTCATGTGCTGAGAACTGACTGTGCTTTCCTATTCCTCCAAACTTCCCCTATCTATGGCAATCTCATGTGACCCAGGCTTAACCGACAGGCCAGCAGTGACCCAAGCACCATAACTGCTAGATGCAGTTCTGCCCAGGGGATGTGCCATTTTTTCAGCTCCCCAGGCAAATTCTGCCACTTATACTTCCTTTACCTGGAACAAGGTGTATTTGTCAACGTTTGACATCTTGTATGTACAAAGTAGGGCCGTTGGTGGCTTAGTGGCTTACAGTTGTCAGGTCAGCAGTTCAAGACCTGTCCCAGCTCCTACCAACCTAGCAGCTCAAAAGCAAGAAATTGCAAGTAGCTAATTAGGTACCACTTTGGTGGGAAAGGTAACAGTGTTCTGCGTTTTCTTGTGCATCTAGTCACACCTGCAACATGACCACGGAAACATTTGCACATACAAACAGCGCTGGTTCTTTGACTGTAAATGGAGATGAGCACCACCCTCTAGAGGTGGACACAACTGGCTTTTGAGCAAGGGAGACCTATGTAAAGTAAAACTAAAGGTCTCCCTTGCCAGATGTCTCTGACTCTAGGGGGAAGGTGCACATTTCCATTTATGGCAGCATTTTGCACATGTGTGGACTAATTTAACTTCTGCTTCTGGTGGGAGGAATCACATGACTGACCCACAGCCCAAAAAGTTTGGCCACCCCAGACCTAATTTCCTATTATCTGGGTCTTCTGCATGCAACAGGCCCCCAGATTCAATCTGTCATGTTCATGGGAAGATCCTTATCTGCAGAGCTGGACTGTCAGATAAAGTTGCTTCTGCTAATCATGAGATGCAACCATTATCTAACTCAAGAGTAAACCATCGTCTTCATCTGGTTTTTGCCTTTCTTCTCTTGACACCAGAATCCCTGAGCCTATCATTGGCAACAATTCAGCACCACGACTGTGAATTATATGGACCGCTAAGATACCCGCAACACACCATTATAAGTATTTCCTTACGTAATATCCATAGTTAGCACAACATTTGTGCCTTTCCAAGCAGTACAAAGGTCAGAACTTGCAGTGATTTTAGACCACATGATACTGCTTGTTATTTCAGCTGAATAAGCTGGAAAAGACACACCAGTTAAATAAAAACTATAGACAATACAGTCAGAATAGTGATCTATTGACTTGAATTCTATATACTTTTCTAAACATTTATCTCGCTAAAGTATTCCTAGCCAATTCTGGTTAATGTTATAACTCCTGTAACTCAAGTTAGACTACAGCAGCAAATGACATGTGGGACTGAATTTGAAGACTTCTTGGGAACATTAATTCTTAATACAGTAGGTTTTTTTTTAAAAAAAGTTATTAATTACATAACAAAATTATATAGGGTGGTTAGCAAATAAATAAATAGAATACTAACCAGGTTAGTGAAACTGACTACAGCGAACATACCATGTTTCATAAGGAGAAACAGCTTTTATTCCTGTGTATGTTTTCATTTTTGTTGTAAGCCCTCCTTACTAATTTATAGATAGGCAAGGCGAAAAGGCTGTAAATACTGTACATTTCAATATTTTTTCAATACACTGGCTGAAATCCTTTTGGTGATGTTGTAAGGTTTGCATAACTTGCTGTGGCTAATTGCAACTATTGATGAAGTGCCTGAATGCCTTTTCATTGTGCAGTTGCTTTGGGGGCATGGTCAGACACCCGAATGAAACATGCTGTTGAACCTCATCAGTTACTCATGGCAAGTAATGGAAACCTTATGTGAACACCAATAGGATTACGGTCAATGACTACTGGTTTACCATGGCCACAGCTCTAAGTACTGATCCTTATATAGGAACCTGATATATTGTTGTTGTTTTGCAAATGCATTATTTAGTATTGTTTTTTAAAGTAATAAATGATGTTTGAACTCACAAACTTGTTAGGCTCACAGCATTTAAACATAGCAACTGATACTTGGTGAGCAGGTAATAATTTTGTGTCAGAAATTATTCTGGGTTGAAAGGATTTTTGCAGGAGAAACTCTGTTCAGGAAATGCCCAAATGAGGCTCCTTTCATGTTCCCAAGAGTTGGGACAGAGATGGGCGCTCAATCAGTCATGCAGTACCCGGGTCTTGAACTGCCGACTTGTCAGCCTTCCAGCTAACAAGGCAGGATTTTTGTTGGCTGGACAGGGACTGTATCTAAGTGGGTGTGACCCTACTCAGCTCCCCTTCCATTTTTCAGTTGCTGGTGCATCAAGAAGCCAGGTAGACAAAGTTCAGAAATACTGTACAGTATTATCTTCTCTCCTCCAGTCAAGTCTTTGCAATGCAGCCCAGCTCAGTGTTCTTCCAGAATTGTATCCTAGATGGTTTTTGTTCAAACTTGATGGTACTGTCACCATCAAGTCAGGCAGTGGTGGGCATCAGCAGGTGGGCATCAGCGGTGGGCATCAGCATCAGCAGGTTCGCACCAGTTCGCCAGAAACGGTAGCAGAAATTCTGACTGGCCCCGCCCATTGAAGTTTTGAAATAAAGTAGTCCTAATTCGGGTGCAACACAGGGCTTTCCCCCTGGCCACACCCACCATACCATGCCCACAGTGTGGTAGCAATTTTTTTTTGAGCCCACTACTGATGACAGGTAAAGGTCTCCATTGCTTGAAAGTCAGTCGTATCTGACTCTAGGTGCTCATCTTTGTTTGCATCCAAAATGTCTGCAGACATTTCATGTGGCAGCAATGACTAGATGCTGGAGCACACAGAATGCAGTTACCTTTCCAGCTGAAGCAGTACCTATTTATTTATTTACTTGCAATTTCTTGCTATTGGCAGGAGCTAGGACAGAGACAGGAGCTCACTCGGGTCTCAAACTGCTGACCTGGCAATCTTCCAGTTGTCAAGTTCAATTACTTAACCACTAAGCCACCGGAGTCCCACTTATTTGAAATAAGGGGTGTTTTTTGAGGGGTGAAGGTAGCATTTAAAATACCAATTAACATTTAAACATAACAACGGATACTTGGTTGGCAGGTGTCTAAGTGTGTGTGTCTATGTGGGAGGACAATAACAGTTGTACAGGACCCAAGGAGCTCTATACTGTGAGATCCCACTTGATGGAATTGTTAACCAGGGAACCTGGACAGAAAGAACTCAGGGCACAGGTACAGGGGACCCAGATGGATACTTGGGGTGGGGTGAGGAGCCAAACAGCAAAGCCTGGGGGAGAAGGGGGAAAGAAGGACCCTAAATGCTGGGAATATAAGAGAAACACCGGAGGTAGAAAAGGAGACACCATTAAGAGGGGAGAGGGGAATACGTAGATCAGGAACCCCATAATTGCTATCTGATGTCTTGGTAAAGGAGCCTGGGTAGATGTCTTGGAGGTATTGGATGAGTGCTTCCAGGTGGAAGAAGACTCCTCCTTTGAGGAATCTGAGCCACCAGAGGATTGAGACTATCTTTAGAAAGGAGACCCTTGGTCTGGGGTATTGTACAGCTCCGAGGACCAAAAAGGGAAGCAGAGAAGCCCCTAACCTCTGGCTTCCTTCCTGGCCCTATTAATGGGGAGAATGGAAATGCATGGACGAGAGACACTGTCCTGACAAATCCAGAAAAGGGGAGCCAACCACAATCCAACTTTGACGCTAGGAAAGACAAAGCCCAAGGTCAGAACTCAGATGGTCAGAAGGAGAAAAGAAAGACTGCCATCATTGTTCCCAATTTGAGCATGTCAACCCTCCCTATTTTGGTCCTTATGGTTCGAGCTAAAGTGGAGAACTGCAACAGGAATGAGCAGATTAGCAACTGTCCCAGTGACGTTAACATGACAGGCCACAGGACCTGGACTCTGACTTAGGGGAAGTGAAAATAATTATCTCCAAGCAGCCAATGAGTCATTTATCTGTATTCCTTATCCCAGCTACAGTAAAACCTGTTTGTACCATATCACCTGATGTCTTATCTGTGAATCCAGGGATGAAGTGGCCACATTGATACGACTGGAGTTGGCCAGGCACATATTAACTCCTTTAAGGGGCCACACGACTCTTCATGGGACATGAAGTGGTGGGACTTGGTGATATAAAGATCAAACAAATTAAAGATTTAGGGCAAAACAAAAAAGAAATGACTGCTTCAGCTCTTTAATAACTGCTGGACAAGCAAGCAAAATCCAACAACATGGTGGAAGACAAAAAAAAATGATTACTATATTGAAAGTTGGCAAAATGACATCATATACCAAACCCTACTGGTCAATCTCCCTTGTGTGTCATTTATATATGTTTCAATAAATGATATTACACTGACTGGTTCTTAATATTCAATCTACTGTATTTTAATTTCAGGGAAACTACTAATCCTAGCAGGAGCTTTATGGCCCAAATCTTAAATATCAAAAACTCATAGCTACTCACTGTAGAATTGGGGCGCACAGAAGGAGCCTCCTCGAACATTGTGGTATTCTTGAACCACAATCAGGCGTACCCTGGTAACAGCAACCTTGTGTTGCCGGCTAATCTTTCTCACACTAGTTCAGGTGAAGGGAACTGCAGAATGAACTCACCAAAGGGTGCCTTCATTTCAACAGTTTCACGTCTGGCCTAGACACGGTAGAAGATGGAGTGGAGAACCAGGACTAACAAAAATGATCACTGTTGTGCTTCAAACCCATTTGCTGAATCTCAAGGTAGGCAGAGTTGCTGAAGAAATCAAAGGAATGGCCTGTCACGATACAATCCTGGCACCATTACTTTTTAACATTTACACAAATGATCAACTGACATTTCCATGTGTCAGGAATATCATCTGTGCTGATGATCTTGTCTTGACAGTCCAAGAGGAAATCTTTGAGCCCTTCAAGCACCAGCTAACCTCTACCTTAGAAGTTCTTTCCATGTACAGTATTATAAATACAACTAGCTGAAACCAAGCCCTTTAAAAACACAGATCTGTGTCTTTTGCCAAAAGAAACTTAGGTAAAGGTAAATGTCACCCTTGCTCGAAAGCCAGTTGTATTTGACTCTAGGGTTCAGTGCTCATCTCTGTTTCATAGCCAAAGACCCAGCGCTGTCTGATCCTGCAGACGTTTCCATGATCATGTGGCAAGCATGACTAGACACTGGAGCGCTGTTTACCTTCTCACTGAAGTGGTTCCTATTTATCTACTTGCAATTTCTTGCTTTTGAACTGCTAGGTTGGCAGGAGCTGAGACAAAGACGGGCGCTCACTCCATCCTGCAGTATTCAGGTATTGAATAGTTAGTTAGTTGGGAAGGCAACAATTTTGGAACGCTGCCTTAACCCAAAGATCAGGTTGGCACTCTGAGAAAACACAGCCTAAATACCAAATAGAAAGTTACCACCAGAAATAACAGGAAAATTGCTGGTTCAGATTGGGGTGTACACCCACAAACATCCGGACACACCTGCGACCGGCTCAGTGAAGGGGAAACGGACAAAAACTATGAGGCCCCTAAGGCAGCTCTAAGACCATTGCAAGTTGTTCCATGTGATGTATAGATGATATTAATGTATTGTTGCCATTCTGCTGCTATGTAATTGTTGTTATTGTCCGGAGGAAAGTGATTGTCTGTAACTGTTTTACAATATATACGCATAACATTGATGTATTTGTTGTTATTTCCTTGTTTTGTTGTATTATACTGTATTTTCTATTAGGTTTAATTTCAAATGTATTGTGATATGTTGTGATTATGTAATATATTGTTGATTTTGTGAATTGTTGTGAGCCGCACTGAGTTGGTTGCACCGAGTAGGGCGGCATATAAATTGAACTAAATAAATAAAATAAAATAAATAAAAATAAAAATAAGAACAATAGCTTTGTCCCAGTGCTACTCCACAGCAGAATATGCTAGTTCCATATGGCATAAATCAGAATATGCAAAAACAGTGGATGTAGCTTCTAATGAATCCTGCAGAGTTATTATGCCTGAAACCTAGCCCCAAGGGAGAAGTCTACTATTTGGATGGCATTGCCCCTCTGGAAGTACATCAAGAGGAGCTAGCAAATAACAAAAGAAATGAGGTAGTACAGCACCAAAGCCATCCACTTCATAGATACCAACACACACACCCTGCCAGACAGTGGCTGAAATCAAGAAAAGGTTTTGTGCACACCTCTCAGCTTCTAAATGCTTAAGCAGAAGAGGCCAGACTAAACCTGTGGAGAGCTCAAACAATACACCTTGCCAAATGGATAACTGCCAAAAAAATGTCTCCCACCAGGACAAGATTCTGGCTGAATCATCCGTAAGTCACTTAACAGACTTTGAAGGGAAGTAGGAAGATCAAAGAATAATCAGGTAAAATGGGGGTAGGTGGATACAGAACACCTTTTCTGTGACTGTGGGAAAATGCAATCAATATGGCATTGATCTCCATGCAATGTATGCTCCATCAAGTGGGCAAAAAAAAAAATCTAATAAAGGACATTTGAGTACTTCTGGTTAAAATTAATCTAATTGTGCAACATTCTCATATGAACAAAGAAAAACTGACAATAGCTAGGATGGCTAATGGTTGGAGGTTACAAGAGTGGTTGCTGAAAAGTTCTAGGAGGAACTCATTAAAGAAGAGAAAATGCAGGAGAGTATTAAAGTAACAGACAAGTCTAGTCACCCCATACAACATTCTCTTCCCCCTACTAGAGCTGCAAAGTGGTGCATGCTTAATTTAAGGAGAGGAAAATGTGAGCTTCTCTAGTTGTTGGGGGAGACTAGAGGTCCCTCAAGCACTAGTCACTATAGCCATTGCAGAGGGATGATATGCATTCAGTATCTGGAGGAGCACACGTTGCACACTTAAATAAGTGTGTGAGTCCAATCACTATGTGCTGTCCAGTGGAATTGACTTATAAGAACCCTGAATGTACTTTCAATCTTCTTTTGTGTCCAGATCAAACTTTGGACTGCAAAATTAAACCATCTTCTTGGCTTTGTCGTTGGCAAACTTAAATCCTCAGCAGTACGTTTCTAATAGTAATCTGCAGAACATCAAATTGAGCTGGCTTCTTTATCTCTTCACATTCATACAGTGTGTTGTTGTCTGCCAGCATCCCCCACTTGAACATGTTGGTCTAATATTTAGGGACTCCAGCCCTCAACCTATTCAGGATCCTCCAAATGACATGGGGAGGTTGAGTTCCTCAGCCATATCCCCCTGTAACCATGATGGCAAACCTTGGCACTCCAGATGTTCTTGTTCTTCAATTCCTAGAAGCCCAAGTCTATGAATCCACAAGAATGGATTTACTGTGCATACGCACAATAAGCCCTTTCATGAGGATTCAGACTTGGGCTTCTGGGAATTGATGTTCAAGAACACCTGGAGTGCCAAGGTTCACCATCATGGCCCTATGTTATTACTTGTCCAGTGTGAGCCTTCCTCCATTTTTAAAATCTGGTTTCAAGAGGATATAAGGAACAGCTTTATCAGTGCAGCCCTCTCCCTGTGAGTTTCCACCGGTGAGAAAGGATTGTCCCTGTATCCACTATGCTACCCTGGGTTATCTGTCCCAGTGTGTCCAACAGCCTCCCGTGTTTGTTTGCCTTCTTTTATAGTTTGATTCTTGGGAGGCAAGCAATGAGAAACCTGGGGAGCATAATGAAAAGTAGAGACATCATATTGAAAACAAAAATTCGTATTGTCAAAGCAATGGTATTCCCTGTGGCAATGTATGGTTGTGAGAGCTGGACCATTAGGAAAGCTGAGTGCAGAAGAATAGATGCCTTTGAGATGTGGTGTTGGAGGAGAGTTTTGAGAGTCCCCTGGACAGCAAGGAGAACAAATAGGTCAATCTTAGAAGAAATCAACCCTGACTACTCCTTAGAAAGTCAAATTGTAAAGATGAAGCTAAAGTACTTTGGACATCAAATGAGAAGAAAGGATTCGCTTGAGAAAGCCTTGATGCTGGGAAGGGTGGAGGGAAAAAGAAAAAGGGGGCGGCCAGGAATGAGATGGCTAGATGGTATTGTGGAGACAATGGGCACAGAGCTCAGCGAGTTGAGGGGGATGGTGGAGAACAGGAGTGCCTGGCGGGCAATGGTCCATGGGGTCGCAGAGGGTCGGAATCGACTGTGCGACTGAACAACAACAAATAGATTGATGGTGCAGCCCTGGACATGGTTTCTCAGAAATACAACTGCATTGCACTCCCAACAAATAAGAGGATTTGCAGCTCTAGAGTGGCTATCATCATGGGTGATCAGCCATGAAGATTGCCCTGGTAACAATATAATGCAGAGCCTTGCAGCGTGACACCCTGTATCACTGATTCAGTTCTGCAAGTCATGAGCCCTTTTGGCATGACTAGATGCTGGAATGCATGGAACGCTGTTACCTTTTTTTGCCAAAGCAGTACCTAGTTATCTACTTGTAATTTCTTGGAACTGCCAAGTTGGTTGGCTGCAGCTGGTGCAGACGACGGGACTGGAGCTCACTTCTTTGCGCGAACTGCCAACCTTCTAGTCATCAAGAGTCCAGCGTCTTAACCACTAAGCCACCGCGGCGGCCATGCCGTGTACCACTGCTTTGCCTTTAACTGAATCTCCGCCTTCCTTTTTTCCCCTTCGAACGTTCATACAGCCAAGGCGGCCCCGCCCACTCAACTCACACTCACTCATTTCCCAAGCTGCCCTGCGCTAGAGCCTGGGCTTGAAAGAGCCCTCTTGTGAGAGAAGACAGAGGAGGACTTTAAAAAAAAAATCTTTTAAATCGAGGGGGCGGAGCTTACAGCCTTCTATCTAAGGAATACGGGGACGCGATTGGTGGAAGAAAGAGAGAGAAAAGGAAAGCTCCTCCCCCCCAGCGTCGGGCTCCTCCCCCTTTTGCCTCCTCCCCACCCGCTGGTCTCGCGCCTCCTCAGTCGCCGGTTGCGCCGCTTCGCGTGAGGACGTCGTCGAGGCTGCTCCTGCCGGGCTCCACCTCCCTCCTCCTCCTCCGTTCCGCGCCGCGACCGTTGAGGCTCCGCCGGGGCTGCCCTTCCCTCGCGCCTCCTCGCCCCCGCCCTCCCCTCGCCGCTGTTCTTTCTCCCATGGCCAACTACATCCACGTGCCGCCGGGCTCCCCTGAGGTGCCCAAGCTGGACATCGTCGTGAGGGAGCAGCAGGACCCTTCGGGCGGCGGTGGTGGTGGTGGTGGCGGCGGCTACCGTTACGGCGCCCTGCAGTTGCTCAGCCGGCTGAGGCCTGACTGGAAAGCCGAGGAGGTGACGCTGAAGGTAATGGAGGGCGTCGTCGTCGTCGACTGAGGGGGAAGAAAAGAAGGCGTGAGGGGAGTGTGTGTGTGGGGGGGAAAGCCTCGGCCTTGGTGGGGGGGGGGAAAGCTGAGGCGGCGGCCAAGGAGGGTCGGTGAGGAGCGAGGAAGGCGGGGAAGGCTAGTAGTCGGGAAAGGAGAAGGGGGGGAGGAGGAGGAAGCGGGGATGACGAGCAGCCATTGTGGCGAGACGAGGGAAGGGAGGAGCAGCCGCTGCTGCAGAAACACACACACACACTCTCTCTCTCCCTCATTTTTTTCCCCTCAGAGAAACATGGCTGAGGGAGGGGGGAGAGTTTCTATTCTAGTACCACAGCCCCGAAGGATATGGCGGTTGGGGGGGGGGGGAGGCGGCAGCAACACGTCTCTGTGAGGGGAAAAAAGGGGGGGAGAAGCGGCCCTGCTTCCCAGAAAGCACCTCCACAGGCGGCGTGGGAACTGCCCCCTCCGCCCCAAAGAAAGGGTGCCGCATGTGCCTTCCTCTTCAATCTCCTCAGGAATGGGCACTCGGGGGAGGGGAGGGGTGGGCTAATTACCTGTGACCCGCTCAGAGAGGGCACTAAGCGTCATGAGTGTGACGGCTGTTGCTATCTATCTAGATAACGGTATATAATATCTTCATAATGGCAGAAAGTGAGGAGGACCTAAAGAAGCTCCTGATTAGGTTGAAAGAAGAAAGTGAAAAAGCTGGCTTGAGACTCAATATCAAGAAAACCAAGATCATGGCAACAGGCCCTATCAGTCGCTGGAAAATAGATGGGGAAGAAGTGGAAGCAGTGACAGATTTTACTTTCCTAAGATCCAAGATGACTGCAGATGGTGGTTGCAGCCATGAAATAAAAAGGCGACTGATTCTTGGGAGGCAAGCGATGAGAAACCTGGGGAACATAGTGAAAAGTAGAGACATCAGATTGCAAACAAAAATTCGCATAGTCAAAGCAATGTGGCAATGTATGGTTGTGAGAGTTGGACCATTAGGAAAGCTGAGCGCAGAAGAATAGGCGCCTTTGAAATGTGGTGTTGGAGGAGAGTTTTGAGAGTCCCCTGGACAGCGAGGAGAACAAATAGGTCAATCTTAGAAGAAATCAACCCTGACTGCTCCTTAGAAGGTCAAATAATAAAGATGAAGCTAAAGTACTTTGGACATCAAATGAGAAGAGAGGATTCGCTTGAGAAAGCCTTGATGCTTGGAAGGGTCGAGGGCAAAAGAAGAAGGGGATGGCCCAAGATGAGATGGCTAGATGGGATTGTAGAGATAATGGGCAAAGAGCTGGGCGAGTTGAGGGGGATGGTGGAAGACAGGAGTGCCTGGCGGACAGCGGTCCATGGGGTCGCAGAGGGTCGGAATCGACTGTGCGACTGAACAACAAAAGAGAGATATCTGTAATAATGATTTCGTGTCAGAAATTATTCTAGGTTGAAAGGATTTTTGTTGGAGAAATTCTACTCAAGGGATGCCCGAATGAGGCTCCTTTCATGTCCCGAAGATCTTTCCCCCCACCAAAGTGGTCCCTATTTATTGACTTGCAATTTCTTGCTTTCCAACTCCTAGGTTGGCAGGAGCTGGGACAGATGACAGAGGCTCATTCCGTCATTCAGTACCCTGGGCTCAAACTGCCGACATGCTGGCCTTCCAGCTAATAAGACGTGCTTCTTAACCACCGACCCACCACAACGGTATATAAGTCTGACTGCTATTGCTATCTGTTTATCTATATCTGTCTATAGATGGATTAATAGATATTGAGAAAGAGCCCTGGTGAGACTCAAGGTTAACTCAGCCTCTACCATCCTGAGGAGGGTAAAATGAGTACCCACCATGTTGAGGGCAAATTCCTTATTCACTTGTGGACCACCCAGAGAGTGCACTAAGCGCTATGGGGTGGTATGCAAGTGTGACTACTATTGCTATCTTATTTGTAGATAGATATCTAAACAGTTATATATCTAGCTAGCTGTAACTGGATAGATATCAGTAAAGAGCCCTGGTGGTCCAATGATCATGACAGGGCCCGAAATGGACTCAGTCTTCCCTTCTTCCAAGGTTGGTAAAATGAGTACCCAGCATTTTGGGGGCAAAATGCTAATTAACTTGTGAGCTGCCCAGAGAGTGCACTAAGCGCTATGGAGCAGTATATAAACATAACAGCTATTATTGGGTGTGCGTGTGTGTGATAAGAGTGGGGGCTGGCTATTCATTTCTTAGCTCTTCATGGACTAAGGGATTCTTGGCATTTCCCCACACTTATTTGATTATGGCTTGTACAATTTGGGATACCTCCCCCCCCCCCTAATTTTCCAAGATTTGTTTTCTCTAAGTGAAACGATGTATTAAGAGATAGGGATGGCCTTGCCTGCCATTCCTTGGTAAGAAGAAGGCAGGTTGTAGAGCTAATAAATAAAATGTAGAGTTCACCCTTCATAAAAATCACACAGGATTAAGAGTGGGTGGGTGGAGAGCAGGGGGGACAAACTAGCACATGAAACATTTAAACTACTTGGAGGAAAAAGACAGGCTACTACACACTACACTTGATCTTAGCCAAAAGGCTGAGAAGCGATAAGACAGGCTATAGATTTTGTAAACAATAAGAAATAAAGTTATTGGTGAACCTTAAGTATTATTTAACCCCCTGCACTTTGGATAAAATAATGCAAAAGCACAGAAACAAACATTTACTCAGAATGATATGTTGAGTCCTGGACAATCTGCATTTGTCTTTTAGTTGTCAGTTTTGCTGAGGGGGGGGGGGAGTCTTGAGTTTTATAATAAAAGCTGACAAAAGGTTGATTGTTTAGAAGAGAACCACTCAGTCATTACCGAAGTTAATGCTGCAGTTGAGCTTGTCTCCAAAGCAAAATGTTGATGCTTTCAGCCCCCTTTCCTGAACACTGGAGCAGAAGGTGGAACACTTTGCCCTGTGAAGACCTGTTATTGGGACTGCATGTCCTAGTGTAGCCTGGAGTAAGGAAAACTAAATCCTAGTATGAAAGGGAACACAAATACTCTTAGGCATCTTGATGCTTCTGTTTCTTCAGAGTAGATGTTCTCACAAGCATGAAATCAAAGAGGTGACTATATTGAGTGATGAACATGCCATGTTAAGCAAGTTTGATTTTAAGTATTTGAAATCGAAGAGCTGGATACCAGTTAGATTGAAAAATAGTGAGGAAAGACAATGGAATGGCAAATAAGAATTAATATGATTAGTATAATAATGCAGTTAGTGTGACAAGCAGAATAACAAAAAATTCTAGACCTTGGGAGTCTGGACTGGAGACTTAAGATGGTGAGAACTACCTGATTTATGTTAGACCCATGTCCTATTTTAGTAACCTAAGCCAGGGAGGATAGGTAAAGGGAGTGGTGAATGTTTGCAGCAGGGCACATTTTTAGCGTATCTAATATTGATAATGGCAAGACTTTCTTTAAAAATCCATGCCTGAACTCTAGTATAGTAGTAGCTAGTCCCCATATTCTTTTCTTGGAAAGGTGTCAAAAAGTGTTTGATGTTCTCATCTTAAATAAAAATGTAACAAAATTATTAACCTACTGATTTTAATCAAAAGTAAATTTTCAGAGGTAAACAAGCAGGTTGGAGGGGTGCACAGAAGGAACTCAGGTCCACATGTTGGGAACTACTGATAGCATGTACATGAAATCACTGTGGAAGCCTGTTTGGAGTTCTAGTGGCATTTGTATTCTGGTAACACTTCACTCTTTTTTCTTTCTTGACTCCAAGCAAGTAGTCCTAAATTTGGAATCACTGTCTAATGATTGGATGGTAAATAAATTGAAGGTTAATCAAGGCATGACTGAGGTTCTCATGGAATTAAGCTAGATGAGCCTGTACTGCGTGGAGGTATGTTCATTTTGAAGACTCCAGTCCACAGTTTGGATGTAATCCTTAGATGAGTCCTACGCCTTCTCCATGATTAGGAGTATGTAGTGAAAGTGGATGTGTCAGCTACACCCATTTGTGCAGACACCTGATCTGAACACAATTGCACCTGTTTTAAACACATCCTAGGTATATGGATTACTGTTAAGTTTTCTGTATGGGATTGCCTTTGAGAAATGAAGAAACCGATAATCCAAGAGGCTGCAGGCAGACTGTTGATGGGTTACATAGAGAGAGCATATGACTTCATTTTTAAAACATCTTTGTTGGCTGCTGGTGGTTTCAGAAAAAAAATAAAACTACTGACTGACCCTAAGAAGCTCTGGATTACTTGGGATGGGCTATGTAAAGGATTGTGTTCTCCCATGCAAAGCTGTCTAGGATTTTAGATCGTTTGGAGAAGCCATCAGAGCTTTGTTTTGCCAGAAGTCTTATCAGTGGCAATTCCAATACTCCTGGAATTTTCCTACAGGCAGAACTAGAATCAAACTCCTTTTTGTGCTTCTGCAAAGACCTTTACATTTAGGTAGACTGTTGGTATTTGTGTTGTACTTGTGTGTTTTAAAATTGCTTTTTGCCTAGGCCAGTGATGGCGAACCTTTTAAGAGACCGAGTGCCCAAACTGCAACCTGAAACCCACTTATTTATCGCAAAGTGCCAACACAGCAATAGGGGAGGAAGAAAACGCTTCTATAGGGCTCCTGGGCAGAGGGGCGGGTGAACTCTGTGCTGGGGGGAGGGAGGAAGCGCTCCCATTGTGCTGCTGGGCAGAGGGGCAGGACGAACTCTGTGCTGGAGTGACTGCATGGATGCCCACTGAGAGGGCTCTGAGCCCACCTCTGGCACACGTGCCATAGGTTCACCATCACTGGCCTAGACAATGTTTTAATAGTTTACTATGGGTTTTTCTATGTTGTTGCGAGCCATCTTGAGTCCCAGTTGTGGGGAGAGGCAATGCTATAGGTTGGATACATTAACAAAAAGAACAATAAAAGAGTGAAATATGAGGTTAGTCTCGTCACCATAAAGTGTTAAGATAGCAAAAGATTACACAATTAAGAACAGCTCACAAATATAACAATTTATAAATATTTTAATTTTATTGTGCACATATAAAGTCACTGAGAAATGTCTGATTTCTCACTTCTGATTGGTCAGCTCATAATTTTAGACTATGTTCCAGATCTAAGTAAACTCAAAATTTCAATTCTTAATGTAAGAAAGACTGAAAAATATAGGGTCTGCCTAAGCCTAGACTCCCACAAGCACAACTCAGGGACACTTTCCCACCCAAAACAAAGTAGATATTGTTGGTAAAAAGATCTCTTTTTCCTTCTGTTCTATCCAGGCACTTACTTATTTATTTTATTTATTCCCTACTCCAATTGGTGCAGGGTTTTCATCTTCTGTGAAACTGCCAAAATTAAGGCACCTTTTGGTGAGTCCATTCTGCAGTTCCTTTCGCCTGACCGAGTGTAAGAAAGATGAACCTGCAACACAAGGTTGACATTACCAGGTTATGCCTGATTATGGTTCAAAAATGCCACATTCTCCAAGGAGGCTCTTTTTGTGTACCCTGGTGCAAGATGAACATGTAAAGTCACTCGTGAATAATGTCTGGTTTCTCACTTCCAGTTGGTCAACTTATTTCAGACTATGTTTTAATACTACTGTACTGATGTAGGTAGTATGGAGTGAGGACATAATGTACTCTGAAGACCAATTTAGATTACTTTATGAACTGCCAGGCAAGGGAAGACATTGAAGGTCGGGATGCTGTTCTGAGAGGGGAAAGGCAATGCATGAATCATGGCATACTCATTAGGATAGGGCTTGTGATTTTTTTTTTTTTTTGGATTGTAACTCCCTGAATTTCCTTAAGCAGAATTAGCCTCTATAGTGGTTCTCTGTGAAAGAACTACTCATCCCATGGATTAATGTAGCTTTCATGGAGTCTTGCAGCTCCAGGGCAAATTCTGGGAGATGTACGGTAATATAGAAATATCCAAAAGTCCTCTCACTAATATTTATAATCCCTCAGATTCATGGGTTTTTGAAGAATTATATGAATTTCAGTCATAATAAACACCTAGCATGTTTTAAAGGAAATAGTTTACCTTCTAGTTTATGGTTATTGATGGATGAAAAGGGAAAGTGGGTTAGGAGTGAAAATGAAATTGAGTGAGTTCCAGAGAGTGTTTGAATGTTTATTATTAATTTATTAGTCTTACAACCTTATCAATAACAGAAGAATTAAAAATCTGTACAATACAATGGAGTGCAATAAAATACAGTAAAATAGAATACAGTATGTACATACCTGAGCTACTTTTAAAAGAATGTAAACGAGTATGTGCCTTAATACAATTAATACATGCATATTCATAGTCAGATAAGTGAATCTCCCTTGCAGGATACCCCAATTTGATTGATGTTTTTGATTCTTTCAGCTGATGCCTTAATTATAAATGTGGCAGTTCTACATACAATTTTCATGTGAGTTCCAGAGAGGTTACAGCAGCAGTGCCCAAACTATGGCCCATGAGCCCAATTAGGCCCGTGCATATAATTAATCTGGCCTGGGCTGAGTACCTGGGCTCTCCTAGGACCGCCCCCACCGCCTAATGTCACTTACAATGACGTCATCCCGGATGCACCATGGGTGATGCCTCTTTATCCTGCTGTTTCTTTGGTCTGGAGTTAGCGTCAGACTTTATATTCCCTTGTTGGGCCTCAAGATTAGATCACTGAATGACCTCCATGTGATTCAATAAATTGTAAACTCATGTAGTGATTAGTTGTTGGAAGAAACCATGAAATCAATATTTTAAAAAAATCAGAAATGTCCTAAATAGATTTCTTCTTTATTTGAATCAGGATGTTGACAGTTAAAAAAATCAAAGAAATTAAACTGTTAAATTTGATTATTGTAGTAGTAGTCTATTTCAGTAGCATTGTCTTGGCCATTTACTAGTTCTTTTGTACACATGGTGGGGCATAAATGGCATACACACAAATGCTGCATTGATTTATCTTGTATCTAAGCCCCATTTTACTTGATTATTCTTTGATCTTCCTGTTTCTCCTCTAAATATATTAAATGACCTCCAGATGTTCCAATGTGTATTGTTTCTGCTCTCTGTAGATATAGGCTAACCTTTGGTGTAGTATTTAGAACAGGGGTGCCCAAACTATGGCCCATGTGCGAGATCCGGCTTGCGGCACCAATTAATCTGGCCCTCGCCACTCCCAGAAGTGGAAGTAAAATGTGCACGGGCCATTTACGGCAGCATTCTGCACATGCGTGGGGTTGTTCTATGCACGTGTGTTTTTTTTCTGCTCGGGTGGGAGGAATCATGTGACCAGCACACTCGATCACAGATTGGTCTGGCCCAAAATATTTGGGCACCCCTGACTTAATGAGAGATGTATATTTCTCTTTGGTGCACTCAAACAATAACAGTTCATGTTCTTGGGTCTTATGCGATGAATCTCCAGATGTGCAAGTTTGGGATATATTGTTTATATTCATGTGCAGTTCCACAAACAAAGGGTGTTGATTTGATTAATAAATTGCTTAGTTTAGCTCATATTTTTACAGTGAATATATGTGTCTGGCTGGACATCCCGCTACGTCATTGGAGTAAACCATACAGCCAATGACTCAGCACCAAGTGTTGGGCAGCGGTATATAACCTGACTCCCTAAAGGGTCCAACGGCTACAGGCGGATGAGCCCCTTTATTGTCCCCTCAGTGGAAGAAATGCCACTGGAAACCATCATATTGGGCCCAATGGCAAAATGAGCAGAGGAAGAACTCTGATTCCCAATGGTCATGGAGGCGGAAGAGGCCATGCCAGATGGACTGGCTTTGAAGGTGTTCCTTGTCCATATCCTCAAGGCTGCAGCAGTCCATTGCAGTCCCAGTGTTAAATCCTGCACATCTCATTTCATATGTGCCTCAGGAGATGACTCCGTGATCACAGTATGTGGGTCATTTCACTGCAAGCTGGGATCCACCTTAAACAAATTCAAGCTAGCGGCATTTTTCCTGCTTCAGGAAAAATGCATTCTTGGGTATGAGTTACAACTGACAACAATGATGAGAAGATATTATTAAGCAGTAAGCATTTAGTTGTGTTGAGTGGGGAACCTGTATTTTAGGAGCATTTCCCAAACTATGTTCCACAGAACACTGGTGGACTTAAGTTCCCAGAAACCTAAGTCAGTACATTGGCTGATCAGTGCTTTGGGGAATTGACTTAGGCTTCTGGGAATTGAAGTCCAAAAACCAAAGATTGGAAAACACGGGGGCCTGATTCCTCCTGTCAGCCGGTGCTTGTAATTATGATCAGAAGTGATACTCCAACAGTATATAGAGGCCCACAGTTTAACTACGGTTGCTTAGGAAGTCATGTGTATTTGGGAAAGACATTTTATCCATCTGCTTTTATTAAGGAAGTTGGAGTTACTTTGGAATATCTACCTTTGGCCTCACTTTTAAGTACAGGCACTATTACAAAGATTTGGGTTTTGGTGATTCAAACTGTGAACTGCTGCAAGTTGGATAGTTTGGACAGGTGAAGAACTACTTGTGCCCTTTCCCCGGACTATGGTAGGATGCCCACAGGAAAAATACTTTCTTGGTTATAAAACAGGATTATCCACCCTGAATCTAGTAGTTGGCACAATTGGCTACACAAAAACGGAGCAGGATGCGGTTATAAGAAAGATGCAGTAAAGAACCTCGTATAGTGAACGCCCCATATAAAACCAAATCGCATAACAATTAAGTTTTTAAAGAAAGTGATGCCCTGCGTAATAATTTTTCCTATGGAAAAAATCATACATTTTTTTCAGTGGGAAAAACTGTTTAGCCAAAAAAACCCAAAACCCTTTGTATGATTTTTTTCCCCATAGGAAAAAATCATACAATGACAAAATAACATAGCTACCAGACCCGTGGAACAAATTAAAATTGTTATACGGGGTTTTACTGTACTGTACATACAAAGTTCCATGCATTCCGGTGTCTAATCATGCCTGCCACATGACCATGGAAACGTCTGCAGAAGCAGACAGTGCTGGCTCTTCGGCTTAGAAACAGAGATGAGCACTGAACCCTAGAGTCGGATATGACTGGCTTTCGAGCAAGGGAAACCTTTACCTTTACTATATACAAAGTTAATTGCATTTGCTGTACCTCCTAGCCAAAGACTTCAGTGTTCCAGAAATAAAGGCATTGTTGATATGGTATACAGTGGAGCCTTGGTTGATGTAACTAATGCATTATTCGGGACATTTCTTTAAGCGAAAATTACTTTAACCAAATTTCCCATAGGAATGCATTGAAAACCAATTCATGGGGGGGGGGGGTATCTGTAAACCGAGCCACTATTTTCTATGGATTTCCTTTTGTTATGTGATTCTTATGTTAACCAAGCCGTTTGTTAACAGAGGTTCTACTGTATACTATTTTAACAATCATTTGACAGCAGCAATTCTGAAAAGGATATTTCAGTAAACATTTCGCAGAATGTCTTATTTGTTTGACAAAGGAATGGTTTGTCTTGGAAGGTGATAGATCACTTTTACAGTATACTTTAGTAGTACTGTACTTCCTTTTCTGAATCGATCTGGCTTTTTTTAGCTTATATCGTAAAGCTGCTGTCGTCAGCATCTAATATAATTGAGAAGCATCAGAGATTCTTCATAAACAAAAGTGTATATAACAGTACAGTAATACTTCGGATAACACTAAGACTTGGTTCCACAAGTCTTGGTGTTATCTGATTTTTAGTGTTATCTGATGCATGTTAAAATCCTATGGGATGGATCGGATAACGTTAAAGCTCCATAGAGATACATTGTAACCGCACAGGCTTTAGCGGTTGTTATCTGATCCACCCCATAGGACCTTAACGTTATTCGATCCAATTCTCCCCAGATTACTTAACGTTATGCGATTTTAGCATTATCCGAGGTAAACGTTATCTGAGGTATTACTGTATTTGATTTGATGATTAGTGGGTGTATATTGTCACTTTAAAGAATGGGCTACAGTTCATAAAGGTTTATGTCAAATAAAAATTGCTAGGGAAAATTTATCAGTGCAAGTAGATAAATAGGTAGGTACCACTTTGGTGGGAAAAGATCTTGGGGACATGAAAGGAGCCTCTTTCGGGCGTCCCCTGAAGGGCGTTTCTCCAGCAAAAATCCTTTCAACCCAGAATAATTTCTGATACAAAATTATTATTTTTATCAGTTGAAAAACTTTGAAGACTAGTTGGATGCAACAGTGAATAACAATATTTATTGAGGTCATCCCAAGTTACAAAAGCCACATTGAAGTCCAGTGGTAGGAAAGGAATAGGAAGATGTATTTAGAGTGTCACATAATTTCTCTGTGAGATTCTGGGAACCACTGCAGTGTAATTAGCATGGTTAATCTTGGAAACGGACATGGACACAAACTAGCCTTGTTGGTTTGTTGTTTGTATGAATTTTTTAAATTATATCTACCAGAGTTCACCAGGAATTCTACCGGCCAGAAGGTTGACATCTGTGCATCGTGGCTTTCAAAAACTACCAGTCCCACAACCCTTTTTAGTTCCCATGGAGTTTAGCAAGACCCACCTACTCTTTCCTTAGCAATTGCTGTAAAGAAGAAAATCCTGGGCCTCAACTATATGTACTGAAATTCCTCAGAGACTTCAAGGTTCTGGCTACAAATGCCAGAATTCTGACTTAGGGGGATCCTAGTGAATTGGGTTTGGGAATTTTCTGAAAAAGAGGTTATTTAGTCATTTATTTCAAAAAATAAAATAATTCTACAGTGTCCTCTAGTGTCCAATGTTAGTAACTATAGCCTTAATGAATACTGTACTCCTAATGCAACTTGTGTCATAATCTTTATATTTTGCATGTTATATTGTCTTAATTTCTGTTTTTACAGCATTATGAATTCCAAATAAATATGCAAAACAGACTAAGCCTGCTAAGCATATTCTATATTATTTCTCAAGTTGTAATGGCTATCAACGGTAGTACAACTTGTCATGTATTTCATGGGTTTCATTTTGGAATTCATTGGTTTTCCATCCCTATTGTGTTGCAAGCTAATATTCTGATTAATATTTTAATATAATGAGTTTTGCATTTGTTTGTTTTGGACTCCATATTGTAGAACTCTCCATTCTGGAAGTCCCATCTGTTAAACCTACACCTAAATTGTGCTTATATGCAAAAAGACTGGTTTAGAAGGTTGAATTGCCAAAACAGGCTTGAATTCACGCCTAGTTTGCTCTTAGAAAAGGACGTTGCTGCAGCAATTACTAGGCCAGAGACACGTGGCCTAGCATTTGGGGTCAAAATGAAAATAAATACAGATGCCTAATTGCTACCAGTTAAGAAATTTTGCTCAGATCATTGGGGGTGTGTTACTGATGAAGTTCTGAAGCTGATTGTCAGATAATGCAGAGCCATTAGGCTTCCTAGTTGCTGAAAAGTTAGATAAGTTTGGTTCTCCTTCGTGTAGTCTGTTAATGCACACTCTGGGTTCTGAGCCAGTTCGGAGACTATTGTTAGCATATTCAGCTGTATTTTCATTTAATCCAAGTAAAATTAAACATATCCTGATAACTATTGTTAAAGCATGGTGTGGCATTCAATAACTTGAATGCCATACCATGCTGGGCAGCGAGGAGAACAAATAGGTCAATCTTAGAAGAAATCAACCCTGACTGCTCCTTAGAAGGTTAAATAGTGAAGACGAAGCTAAAGTACAGTTATGCCTAACTTAAAGAGCATAATGCGTTCCACAGGATTGCTCTATAAGCGAGTTTGCTCTTTAAGCGAAACACTATTGTAAGTGATCAATTGTGGGGGGATTGCAAAGCCCGATTTATTTGTTAAGCGAGTTTTTCATTGGTTTTATTTGTTAAGCGAAGTAAACATTCAGAAAATTCTGCTCTTTAAGTGAGTTACTCTTTAAGCGAGGCGCTCTTTGTGCGAGGTTTGACTGTACTTTGGACATCAAATGAGAAGAGATGATTCACTTGAGAAAGCCTTGATGCTGGGAAAGGTAGAGGTCAAAAGAAAAGGGGGGTGGCCAAAAATGAGATGGCTAGATGGTATTGTAGAGACAATGGGCACAGAACTGAGCGAGTTGAGGTGGATGGTGCAGGACAGAAGTGCCTGGCAGACAGTGGTCCATGGGGTCGCAAAGGGTCGGAATCAACTGCGACTGAACAACAAAACCTGAAACTCCGTCCAGATAAGGGTGAAGCTCGATTGGTTGGTGTTACTTTCAATCAAAATGCATTAGTATTTGATTTGCATTTAATGAGAGATCAGTTCTGTAATTTTAGCTAGATCAAAGACATTTATGTTCATGGTAGATTCAAACCTTCCCCGTTGACATATTATAAGTTGCTTTTGTGACTGTTGTCAAAAGATGGAGTTGATTATTTTATAATCATTTTGACAACATGTTGCTGTTCTTTTACAGGTATTTACAGATGGCATCACCAACAAGCTTATTGGCTGTTATGTGGGTGAAGAGACAGGTGATGTTGTCCTTGTTAGAATTTATGGGAATAAGACAGAGCTGTTGGTTGATCGAGATGAAGAAATAAAGAGTTTCCTTGTGCTGCAGGCTCATGGCTGTGCACCACAGCTTTACTGTACCTTCATGAATGGCCTGTGCTATGAGTTCATGCAAGGAGAAGCATTGGATCCAGAACATGTTTGCAACCCTGAGATATTTCGGTAAGTCCTTTGGCATCGCTGAATTGTTTTTGACTACCTCTTTTCTTCAGATTTTTCACAGTAGCTCAACAGTAATGTAATAGTCATCACCATTCTGCATTTTCCATTGTGCTCACTGATGGTAGGTGCCCCATTATAAGAAAACATTTATGGTAGATAGATAGGCATTTGGGCAAAGGGTAGACCTTCAAGATAAATCTGTAAGCAACTGTCTGTCATAACAATTCAGCATAACAGAAATTATATCTAGAGCACCACAGAATTGCTAATGGGAAAAACCTTTGGTGACAATTTGCATTTTGAGCAATTCTGTGGTGCTCTAGATATAATTTCTGTTATGCTGAATTGTTATGACAGACAGTTGCTTACAGATGAGACCTGCTAGATCAATCCAAAAGCCTATGACCTACTGGATGCTTATGGGAAATTTGTGGAAATACATGAAAACAGTTGCCATCTATTTTGCTACAATGTTCCTTACAGAGGCGTGGTGGTGGTGGTGATTCTTTTCTCTTGGGCAAAAGGAAATGGCATGATAGAAAAGGAGAAAAAACTACAAAGCTTTATTGAAAGAATAAGACAGAAGGCACGTCTTAGTAAATGAGTATAGAACACAAAGTAATAGTACAAGATGAATAAGAAACTCTGTATCTCATGCAAAGAGATAGAAATGACCTGAAAACCCATTCTGCTACTAGTTGCTCCTGGAAATGTTCTATTCTAAGTCCAATATGCCCCACAGCTAGTGCTGTGAACTGCACAACATAGCTATCTGTGGCCTGTATAGCAACTCAATAATTGCCTAAAATCTTGTCCTTTTCATGCTCCCTGGACAAGATGACTGCACAATCCTTTTTCATTAGCAAAATGTTTAAAGTGTAATTCACTAATTGATACATTGATAAAAAGATCCCTTATCAATTATCAAATAATAACACTTACAGCTTGAGTTGACTTGGCCAACAAGTATGTTGATGTATTTTTTGCTGTACAAACTGGATGATGGCATAATCCAGTGTTATATTTTTTTATTTAAAAATTTAAATCCCAACCCTCTTCAGGTTTTGTGGATTCCCATGATTACGTGAGCCTTGGGACAGGAGAAGGATGTCTTTCGTATTGAAAAGTCACTGCTAACATCTTGCTGCAAAATTGGGACTTTGGGCTTGATTTTCTGGTATTAAAGGCTCCCACTTGCTCTGTCCAAATGATCCTCATAACCTGAAAGAGGGAATAAACGGCATTTAATAAAATTGAGAAGTCTTAAATAAGTTAAAATATCCCTCCCTGATTATATCATCCAATTTGTGTGGCATAAATTTGCACCAAGAGGATTTAAGCCATTGAATTCCTAGTCACACATTCCAGAGTTAATTGGCTGAATATCACAACTGTTTTAAACAGGTTTCCTTCCAAAATAATAGCCATGCAAACTCATGATAAGCATGTGACTTCCAAGAGAGTTATTTATCGGTTAGGGAAGAAAAGAGGAGAGGTCAAATGAAATTGTATGATAGTATTTGAAACAGAGAGTTAACTTATGCTCTAGATAAGATAGGCTCATAAAGGCTTGTACAAAAATGGAGATCTATACATATTAGCCTATATTTATATACAAGTAAGTTTGGGGATAGAGGAGAACTGGGACACACCACTATACCTCCTAGCAATATAGTAGTCTTCCAGATATGCCACTACATTATCTCCAGCTTTTCTATCTTTAATCTCCATTAATTCAGCTTCACCAAGTATTGCCAAATTTTAGTATTACATATATGAGAGGAAGATAGTTGTGTGTTCAATTTCTCCAACATTGTTGAGATCCTGTCACTTAGTATAACAGGTTGCAAATGGAATGGGACCATTGAATCTGGGATTGATGGAGTAGTTGATTCAACAAATACTTATTGATTCAGTCACCCTAGTTTAATTGCAATTTACTGTGCTAAGCATTAGGATTTCAGCCATTTTTTTCTTAGATAATTTGACGTGAGAACAATGTAACAATGATAAGCAATTAGTTTCTTTTGCAAAAAAACAGTTGGCTAGCAGGCTTGTGATAGTTGCAGATAAGACTAAAGATCTGGAAAAATGCAGTGTTGAATGATGTCAGTAGAGTAGTCTTGGTTTTGAAGGCCGCAGTATTATCCTACAGCTGCAGTTTTTTAAATTCCTGCAAAGCACAATGTATTACAGCAATCTAACTTGTATGATTTTGCTGTGTCTGCTGCCTTTCCTGCTGTGGTTGCAATATCATTCTAACAGGTTGTTCTGTTCCTTGAACACACAGAGAGAAATTATTTTCTAATTATAATGAAACAATGTTTATTGTCAACTTTCATTTTTTGCAGTCTAATAGCAAGACAGCTTGCTAAAATACATGCTATTCACGCTCATAATGGATGGATACCCAAGTCTAACTTGTGGCTGAAGTTGGGAAAATACTTTTCTCTTATACCAACAGAATTTGTAGATAAGGAGTTACAAAAAAGGTAGGTGTCTACATCAGGGATGGGAAATAATGTAGCCCCAGGGATAGGAAGTCATGGCCAGGCTAAGAGCAAGTTTTGGTTTGGCTGGGAGCCTAAGGGCTCTGACTACTGTTTCTGAAAACCTAGAAAAATTGAAGAAAGTAGGATTTATTTTTGTGCAATTTTTTCTTTGTTTGATAGACTTAATTAGTACAGTAAATCTTCAGTGAGACTAATTAGTTGGTGATTTCTGACTGCTGTTTAAACTGGCACATCAGAGAAAACTGCATGTTCACCATAATTTAAACCTCAGATATACCTGCATAAAGTTGAGTTGTGTGTTGAAGAGAGTGCATGCACTTCACATTTCTTTGTCTTAGTGATTCTTTTCTTTCGAAAGCTAATAAAGTTTTATTGTTTATTACGGAGACTCACTTTGAGTTCTTTTTTGGCAACCCCCACCCAGTGAATGCAAGCTGGGCTGAAGAAGAAGAATTTATTCCACACATTGCTTGCTTGTGTGCTTTTGTCTCACAAAGAACTGAGCTGTGCTGTTAGGAAAAAAATCCACATGGTAAGAGACCCATCTAGCACTTTCCACATACGATAGTCCTATATGTTTTCCCTTTAACTCCCCAAACTGTTTGACACAGCTCCCAGTTCATTTCCTGAATTGGAACTTGGTTCCTCGTTTTGGCCTAAACTATTTTCATAATTGTTACTTTAAAACAGTGTTTCCAAACCTTTGGTTTTTGGACTTCAGTTCCCAGAAGCCTAAGTCAATTCCCCAAAGCATTGATCAGCCAATGTACTGAGTTAGGCTTCTGGGAATTGAAGTCCCCCTGTGGGGTGTGGGAACCACTGCTTTAAAAGATTGGAAGGAAACCAAAAATTTGCCAATAGCAAAGATAAAGGAATTCTTTCTTGTGCCTGAACAGGGTCCTGAGCATTTAGTGGAAAGACCACATATTTAAACTTCTTTCCTTTTAAATTTGAAAGATTTCTAAGTGATGTTCCAAATCCTCAAGCCCTTCAAGAGGAAATGGCATGGATGAAGGAGAGGCTGTCCAACTTAGGCTCCCCAGTGGTACTTTGTCACAATGATCTTTTGTGTAAAAATATAATCTACAATAGAAAACAAGGTAGGTATTGAACACAGCTGTAAGTAATCTTTAAGGGTTATGTTTTACCTAATACACATCAGTATTTTGTGGTGGGTGGTTAAGTTTGATTGTGCTTTATTTTGAATAACTTCTTATTGTTCATAGTTTATCATTTTTGCTTGATGCAAAGTTGCAGTGCTGTAGCAGCTGTTGTGTTAAACATTTTAAATAGATGTAATTTATTAAGTACTTAAGGGTTTGAAGAGAATAATGATTCTGTAATGGGAATCTAATATTCCACTATGTTGACAGTAGAAAGTTCAGGATGAAATGTTGTCTTAACTATCCTTGATCCAAACTTATTCTTTCAACAGCCTTGGGAGCAAGTGTCTCCAGGTTACTGTATATTATCTCTGTATTCTGATTTGTCAGATATGTTGATGCCACCGAGGAATTCTTCATGGTGAAGTATCTGGAAAGATACTTTCCAAGGCTCTGTTTATACCCTGCTGATGAGGTACATAGGTATCTTTAAAGTTGAAAATTTGTTTATAAATACATTTGAGGTTGGAAGTACTCTGAAAGTGGGCTAGTTAATTTTTTTAAATTATTGATTTTCTAAAAAAAAAAAAATCTTGGGTTCTAAGAGTAGAATTACCTGTAACTTTAGTTCCTATATTTATTGCTGAGTTTGGTCATAATGATCAAGATTGGCTATTAAACCATGTATTAAGTAGTCCCAAGTGATACACCAGCCTTGGGAATGCATGCTTCCTCCTTCTCCAGAGTGGTTTTTCCTCTCTTTAGCTTATCATGGTTTTTGTGTTGCACAAAATTGAATTCCACAAATTGAAGCATTCATGTTATAAACTAAAGCTGTGAAAGCTTGATATGAAATTGATGAATTAAATTTATGCAAGAACATTGATTTTTGATTGTGTAACTTACTTTATAATTAATAGTACTGAAGAAGAGGGAAGCATTTTTTCAGAATAATGAGGGGGTGGTAGAACATGCATTCCTAAAAAATGTGGGTCAGACTTCCAAATCATGGCTTTCGGGAGCCATTGTTGCCTCAGTATTAGTTCTTCTCAATGGAATCAAACTGGGTTGTTTATTTTGAAGATAAAGTAGCACTCCGGTATTAGAGAAAAAATGTTGTGTCTTGAAACAGATGTTTGATTTATTTGGTGATCAAATTAGATACATGATAAATAGCTAACAAGGAAAGTTACATGTAGCTACAAATTTATGAGGGTGGGTGGGTGAAATTCTGTAACTTTTCTTCACTGCTGATGAAGCAAACTTTTAGTATTTGAAATTCTTAGGCAGCTATTTGTGTTGTGTTTTGCTAGCCCAACCATTTGTAGTGAACTTTATTTAAGCAGGTTGTGCAGAAAAGAAATAGTTTTTATGTGTACAGTACTTTTTAGTATGTTTTAAACAGTTAAAGGTTTTAATTGTTTTTACAGTGTTCTATTTAAATTGATCAAAAGCCTCCCAGAAATATTTTTTTTTCTGAAAGGACACCAGTGGAATTATGACTTCCCATTGACTAATCTGTGAAATTTCAAATTCTGGCCAGATGTTAATACCTTGTGGCTCTTCTTCTGCACTGTGTTTCCACAGTGTCTTCCACTGGGAATCTGTCTATATTCCATTATATCAAACTGATTTTGAAACTCCCAAAATATTTTGGCAGGAGATATAAACCTGCTTGATACAAATGACAATTATTTCCTCATATCTGAGAAGAATTGCTATTCTGCAAAGAAACTTCTCATGGTAGAACTTTTTGAACTAAGCGCTATGAGAAAAAGTTCAAAATTGAACACTCTCAGAGTTTCAAGGCTTGACATTTGCTTTTTTGAAACAAATCTGTCATTTTCTTTTGTAAACAGAGTGGAGAATAAATCAGTGAGAGCAGTACCTCATTTATGAGCATTTCTACAAAAAACAGTGTGTGAGTGTTTAGCATTTGGGAACAGGGAGGGGGGGTGAGGGAGAAATCTCAGCTTGGAAAATTGCTTGCATTAAGTGTTATGTATAGTTACCCTATAGCCATTAAAGATAAAGTGTTTAAGGATTGCAGCACAACACATACACAGTAAGGACACATGTCAAGCGGCTATATTTCTGTGTGATAATTGCAGTTAATAAATGATGGGCATTACTATCATTTGTTAACTCATTTTGAGAGATGTCTTATGAATTAACTCAAGTAGTGCTTAACACTTTTGAAGTGCTGCAATGTTGAGCAGTGCTTTAATATTGGAATATATTAATTGTAAATACCGTACTAAAACTGTGTATTGTCTTGTGCTGGACAACAATGTTTATAGAAGTGGTACATCATATTAGGAGGAATTACTTTTGCAGTGGAAACTCAGCTTTAACTTTAACTTAAGCCAGACATTAAGTAGGACACAAATTTTAAAATGATACTGTTGAGATATTGGCATGCTCCAGATGTTTTGCAAGTTATTTGAATAAGAATAAACACATTTCAAAGATGCACTTTGCTCTTTTTCTGGAGCAATTCTCTTAAATTTCTTTTTTATGTTGCTTATTTCTTCTATCTAGAGCTTTTAGTTTATGAATGCAGGATTTGGAACTGACTAATATGCCACTTTATCAAATTTCCTTTTAAATTATATTTCTGTTGAAATTGATATTGGGCACTGTTTTCTGTTTAGCTCTTAGGGGCCTTTCAAATACCATGTGACAAAATACACCACTTTTTGACCCCCTCCCCCCGTGACTTTCTGTGACCTTTGACCAACCCCCACTCCCACCCTCAATCATGTGGTTTCTCCATTTTCCCTGATTTGAAGAGAAACGGCAGAAGCATGGCCAACCCGGAGCCTGAGGACACTTGCCGCCCTACCCCTGGACTTCCACATGGCTGGGTTTTTTTAAAAAAAATTGGAGTCACGTGACTTCATGCCAACCCACCTCCCTCTGTGACTTTCTGTGACTTTTGGTCAGCCCCCTACCCCCTAAAATGGTCACATGGTATTTGAAAGACCCCTTAAAACTGTATGGACTTTGCTTGAAATGTTGGTGATACCTTCTATATTAAACTCTTGGGGAATATTGCAAACATACAGTCTCTTTCAGTCTTTTCTGTGTTATCTCTTACATATAAAGCTTGCCTTTCCTCAGTGAGCTCAAGGTAGCTTCCTGACTTTCTTCCCCACTCACTTTATTTTCCCTGCCTCCTAATGAGTTTCCGCTTTAGCACTTTAACCGCTACATTGTGCTGACTGCACTTAAAGAAACATTTATTTTGCCTTATCAAATGATTTTTCACACTTGTTTTAATCGTGTTCCTTTCCTTTATGAATGTATAGTCTATTTTCTAGAAAGTTATGTAAAGGCTGACATAGAGTTGAGTGAAGAACTGGAAATGATACCAGTTCCTCAAAGATGTTAAACTGGGTGGTATAAAATTGCTCTCTGTAGCATCTTATGTTTTGCTCTTAGATCACACCAGGAGATATTATGAAAGTGGCGGAAGGTCAGCAGTTCAATTCCCGAGTACTGCAGGACGGAATGAGCTTCCGTCTTTGTCCCAGCTCCTGCCAACCTAGCAGTTTGAAAGCAAGAAATTGCAAGTAGATAAATAGGGACCACTTCGGTGGGAAGGTAACAGCTGTGCGCTCCGGTGTCTAGTCATGCCTACCACATGACCACGGAAACATCTGCAGAAGCAAACAGTGCTGGCTCTTCAGCTTTGAAACAGAGATGAGCACTGAACCCTAGAGTCGGATACAACTGGCTTTCGAGCAAGGGAAACCTTTACCTTATTCTGAAACATTCTTAAGAAGCTGAATTTTATGATGCTGTCATTCTAAATTGTTTTCTAAAGGTTGGACCAATTTCTATCCATACATATAAGATACAGTAATATCCCGGATAATGTTATGACTTGGTTCCACAAGTCATGTCGTTATCCGATTTTTAGTGTTGTCCGATGCATGCATCGAACAACGCTTTTTAAAAAAATGCCCTGACTTCAGGGACAAACCTCTTTAAAGGCAGGCAGGCAGGCAAAGAAAGAGACCCGATTGGGTCTCTTTCTTTGCCTTCCTCCCTTTAAAGCCACCCCCCACCCGCAGCGGTCTCTGTGACTGCAGTAGGGTCAGGGAAAGGTGTGCCTTTCTAGAGACCCAATCAGACCTCTTTCCCCCTCCCTGTAGTTTAAATACAGGGAGGGAAAGAAAGAGACACAAGCAGTCTCTCTCTCCCTGTAGTTTAAATACAGGGAGGAAAAGAGTAAGACACTTATTTACTTCACTGGAAATTTGATTCTTTTTCAAGGACTCTGGAAACTATTGTTGAAATGGATTTAACCAGCTGAATATGCCTGTCTTACTAATTTAGGCTATTGGTATTCAGGTCTTTGAATGTAAATGTAGTCTAAAATTAGCACCTATCATTTTTTTAAAAATCAGCTTGCCAAATAGCATTTGTATTTAACTTTTGGTGATAGACTCTTGAGTGTTAAGAAGCCTTAGTGAAAGCCTAAGTTGTCAATTCACATTAATTGTTTCCAGAAAGAAAATAATGTACTACTGCACTGTTTTCTGTATAAACTACAAATGTCAGTGCATTTCTGCATAATTTCTGTAGTTAATCCATTTGCTATTTTAGCTAGAGTAGATTCATTAAATTAACTGGTGAATGATGTGTCAGCACTTACATAAACTGATTGATTTATAAGCCCTACTATAGATAAATTAGCAATTGAAATTGTATCTTTCTAATTTCTTAGTTTGCATTCCTTATCAATTTCTCCTAAGCTACTTAAAAGCCATACTTCTAACAGAACAGTAAGATGGATCAAACTAGGTAGAGAATACTCAGAAGTGGTTTACCATTCCTCCTTCTGGGAGCATGCTGGGTTTGTGTAGTTTGCCCAATGACTACATAGACTGGCTCTTCTAGAACAAGCAAACAGGAATTCAACTCCCCCCACCCCCCAAAAAGTATTTTCTATAAGTCCACCTTTATACATTGAATGCTTATAAGATTATAAGTGCTGTGTAAGGGTAGAATTGTAGAGCTTGGAGGAACTACAGTAAAACCTCATATAACACTAAAACCTGGTTCCACAAGTCTTGGTGTTATATGATTTTTAGTGTTATCTGATGCATGTTAAAATCCTATGGGATCCATAGAGATACATTGTAACCACACAGGCTTTAGCGGTTGTTATCTGAAGCATCCCATAGGATCTTAATCTTATCTGATGCAATTCTTCCCCCCAGATTCCTTAATGTTATGCGTTTTTAGTGTTATTCGATACTAATGTTATATGAGGTATTACTGTATAAGGTTTGTCTAGTTGCAGAGTTTCTTAGCTAAATTGGTTATCCAATCTTTGTTTGAAAACCTCACATGAAGAAGAGTCCAGCACTTTCCAGGGTAGTTCATTCCACTGTCAAATGGCTTTTGCCATTAGGAGATTCTATTTAATGTTTTATTTAATTAGTTTTAAAGTAATTGTTGCAATCTCATTTCCCCAAGGACCCCAGTCTTTGGGAATGAATGGCTTCCCTTCATTGACAATGAATCCTGTTATGCAATTTATTTTTCAAGAGACATGATCAATGGTGGCTTAGAAATCAATAAGGTTATGTTTATCCACAGTCTTCTGTCTTTGGGTCCAAAAACCAAGGGGGCTGTGCATCTTGGACATTTGTATTTCTTGCAAAACTTAAATTTAAGGCTGAGTTCCACTGTAATGTGAGTCTGGAAGAGGAAGAGCAGTGAAATGCAGAACTTTTCTATTTAAAGTTTTGTGTCTTTTCAAATATGAGTTTGCCAAATTTTCTTCATCTACTACAGATTAGGTATGCCATTGTTGCTGCCAAGTGGCGGCGTGCACCGTGCTACTTAAAGGCACTGACTGGAGGTTTATCGCATCACTTGTTGGCATGCACCTCCCCCCTAGGAGAGCACGGAGCCTGGTAACAGCCTCATCTGTATCTTAGCTTCATTTTGTTATTTTGTAATATTGTTAATTATAATTGGAAGTTAGCATTTGAAAAAAGCAGAGGTTAGATGGTGGTGATATCAGCACTGCAGATGTATATCCTAAAATGTAAATTGAGTACAAAAAAGTTTATCTTAAATAACTGTCTTATCACTTCATATATGCGGGCCTCTCACCTGCTGTTTCTGTTGTTTTGTTTTTTAAATGCAAACATTTGATTAAAATGTATGAATGGGCTGCTTTTAAAAGTTAGCACCATTGTATCACTAAAAGGCATTAAAGTGGAATTGGGTGTGTATTTATATTGATACATTTTTATATAATTGAACTGAATGTTTTAGGAAGCAGTGATTATTTAGAACATACAATTATTTGTTCCATCATTTGCCTGTAGGGTATAAATTACTCTCTGGCTTAGTATGTGTATGTTGGTGTGGAAGCTTCCTTATAACTTAAATTTTTCAAATATTCTAAATATATTCTCTGAAAAACCTTGTTTATTAAGCGTTAAGAACATAGCTGTGCTACAAATAGATATTACTTTTATTCGTTAACAATAGTATAGTGGAAAATGTAGTTGTGGTAAGAATGCAAAAACTATTAGAAAATCCTGGCCCTCACATACGACTGTTATTCTCAGAGGTTGATTTGGAAAGGAAGCGGCTAGATATTTATTTATTTATTGCATTTATATAATGCCCAGCTGACATAATTCTCACTCTGGGTGGTAAACACAACAGATAAAATAAAATTACATAGAAATAAATAGAAAACCCATCGTTTCTAGCCCTGACTAGTTAATTTATATAGTGTATATAAGTAGTGCTGGCATGATGTTTCAGCAGTGGGAACATCTAAATCAGGGAGCCGGTCACTATGGCTATAGTGGCCAGCCTAAAAAGTTTGGGTACCTCTTATCTAAATACTTACATTTATACTGCATCATGTTTAAACAGTCACAGTAAACAATCTTTTCTGTGGTCAGTTATTAGTAAACTTTGTCATCTAAATGGAAATAAAAGCTGAAGTTTAAGAGTTCATGATACACACATTGATTTGAAACACTTGTTTCTCAAAATAAATTCAGATAATCTATCTCTGAATACTATAATTTAACATGTTCTGATTTGAGAAATGTTTACTTCAGAGAGTATGTGCCACAAAGTAGGTACCTACTTCCTACAAAGTGCAATCCTGTAAAACTTCCTACAAAGTGCAATCCTGTAAAAAAAGGAAGCATGGCTGTAGAAAAATACTATGGTGCACACATTTCTTCAGGCAAAACTATTAATACAGCATTGGTTTTTTTTAATAAAAAAAACTTGTCTGAAGATTCCTGCTGATATGAGAGTGTATAATCACACAAGGTAATTCTTGTTTCACTGTAACTGATGCCACCTCTGGCAGGAAAGAAAGTATTGCTAAGATTTTAATCTCCACATAGTATGGTCACAGCAGTTGTGAATGTCCATTTTTAATAAACTCATTATGTTTAAGCAAAAACGCATTCTTATCCTGAAATGTTTTAAATATGCATGCAACTGACCACATCAGACTGGAACACAATGGCAGAAGTTAAGTGGAACAGTGAAAATTCAAGGTACTGTCCCATACTTACACTTAAGAATTATATTCTTTTTGTCTCGTGCATAGGTTATGTTAAGTTCATTGACTATGAATATTCTGGATATAACTACCTGGCTTATGACATTGGGAACCACTTCAATGAATTTGCAGGTATTTTAGTAACTTGTTTTGGGTAGTGCAAGTGTGTGAGATTTTGATCGTACAGTCAATAGAATAATAATGTGGTCTTGTTTAAATCTCTGTTCTCACCTTCCTCTGCTTCCCCAAGAATTTTGAACAGTCCTTTGGCTTATTTAATAATGACACTTCATCTCTTTGTAGTGCAGATAACTTTTATATGTTTGAGGGATATGGTACAGTTCTAATTGTGGTTTGAAATGCAGGGAGCCTCTTCATGGGATTTTGCTTTGTTCTTTTTCTCTTGCATTCACATTTTTCTCTTGTATTTTCGTTTGCTTGTTTCTCTCATATGTTGTAATGTTACAGAAAGTGAGAGGAGGGTTGGGTTTTTTTGTTATTCTAGAAAACTTACACATACACACAAAGTATAGTACAGTAATACCTCAGATAACGCTAAGACTTGGTTCAACAAGTCTTGGTGTTATCCGATTTTTAGTGTTATCTGATGCATGTTAAAATCCTATGGGATTGATCGGATAACGTTAAAGCTCCATAGAGATACATTGTACCCGCACAGACTTTAGCGGTTGTTATCCGATCCATCCCATAGGACCTTAACGTTATTTGATCCAATTCTCCTCCCCAGATTACTTAACGTTATGCAGTTCTAGTGTTATCTGAGGTAAACGTTATCCGAGGTATTACTATATGTTCATATCTTGCAGGTTACAACTAGGGCAGTCAAGTGGTTGAAGGATTTTATATCTTAATTCACTAGTTTTTTAGCTATTTAATTGTATACAGAATGTTGGCATAATATAATAACTTCTGTATAATTTTGCAAGAATGAAAAAAGTACAAAAGAAGCCTTGCTAATGAAAGCTCACTAGCAACATTTTGTTAGGAAATGCTAAGTTAGTTGACTTCAAATAAAACAGATTAAAACTTGCAGATGTATTTTCTTTAATTTATTTTTTAATACCACTCATCCTAGATATTTTCCCATTCTGGGTGGTGTACAATAATTAAAATTGGAAATATATACATATAGCTGTGACATACACTTGATATTGCATAAGAAATTTATACTTTTTAGGATTTCTTCTTTTCTTGTGAAGTAATATTTTAGGTTAGCATTCTTCTAGTTTCAGTGTGCCTCTTGATTTCTGTTGGGTTTTTTTAAAAAAAATAATTTTGGGTAGATTGATGTACACTACTATAATTTTCTCAGTGTTCCTAATGATAATTATTGACTTTCACAATTTTTAAGGTTTTTTTAAAAAGATACGTTAGCTAATAGGTAAAATAAAGCATGATAGAAGAGGAATGGATAGGCTTTCTAGGAATGTTAATCTTTTATCTTTTTCAATACACTGTTTTAGGAATCAGTGAAGTAGATTATAGTCTCTACCCAAGCAGGAAGCTGCAACAACAATGGCTGCGAGCCTACCTGGAAGCCTACAAGGAGTATAAAGGATTTGGAACAGATGTAACAGATAAAGAGGTTGAGGTGCTTTATGTCCAAGTCAACCAGTTTGCCCTGGTAAGTTTGAACATTTGTGAGAAGTTTAGGCATTCTTTTATTTTATTTTATTTTATTTATTTATATAATTCATATTTATATAGCCATCCACTCATCACATTGTGGCGACTCAGAGCTGCTTACATATAAAATATAGAAGTAGCAAATAAAAAAACAAGGGCACCAAGAAGGGGAAAAGACAAAAGTTTGAACAATGCGGCAAGGTGTCCTTTGCTGCCCGCGTAGTGTTCTTGGCCAAGGCTCCTGTTGGCGGCTCTTTTCTATCCCCCTGGACAGGTGTTTCGAGTCAGGGGGAGGGCAGAGACGTCCGTTGCTGCCCGCGCAGCCAGGGCAGCGAAAGTGGCCACATGCACAGCCGGGACAGCGTTCTCGGCCGAGGCTCCTGCTGGTGGCCTTTTTCTATCCCCCTAGGCAGGTGTTTGGAGTCTGGGGGAGGGCAGAGACGTCTTTATAATTTCTTTATATTTACAAAGCATATACACTAGTACCTCAGATAACGTTATGACTTGGTTCCACAAGTCATAATATCCGGTTTTTAATGTTGTGCAATGCATTGATTGCACAATGTTAAAAAAAACCCCTGTTCCCTTTCCGAAGAGGAAAGGGAACGGGGGTGATCTGGTTTGCTTAGCAGGCCAGGCCAGGGTGGGGTGGGGAGGTTGTTTCTGAAAAGAAGGTAAGAAAACGTTTTCTTAACTTCTTCTCAAAAACCTCCGTCTGGATTGCTAAAGGGCTAGCGATCGGGGGGGGGGGGGGTCTTAAGAGGCCTGGGACCATTTTTCCAGCTTCTTTCAAGAAGCCCTCCCCCTTCCACCTGGATAGCTAAGCCCCTTAGCAAGCCAGGCGAGGGGAAGGGGTTCTGAAAAGAAGGTAGGAAAAATTTTTCCTACCTTTTCAGAAACTTCTGTCTGGATTGCCTAAAGGGCTTAGCAATCCAGACCTGGGGGGAGGGGGCTTTTTATGAGAGGCTTGGGACCCTTTCCACAGCCTCTCTTAAGAAGCACTCTCCCCCAGGCCTCGATTGCTAAGCCCCTTAGCAACCCAGGTGGGGGGAGGGGTTCTGAAAAAGTTATGGAAACCTTTTCCTACCCTACCTTCTTTTCAAACCCCTCCGTTTAGATTGCTAAAGGGTTTAGCAATCGGGGGGGGGGGTTCTTAAGAGAGGCTTGGGACCCTTTTCCCAGCTTCTCTTAAGAAGCCCCCCTCCCGCCTGGATAGCTAAGCCCCTTAGCAAGCCAGGCAGGGGGATCTCTCCCACAAAACCCCAGCTGTCCCAAACAATTGCCTGGGACTGTCAGGGTAGAAGCCGTGCATGCGCACAATCTCTTCCCCCAACACCCCGGCAGTCCCAGTAATGCCTAGGAAAGGCTGGGACGTTGGGGGAGAGATCGTGTGTGTGCACTGTTTCTCCCCCAATACCCCAGCAGTCCCAGCAATCGCCTAGGAAAGGCTGGGGTGTTAGGGGAGTGATCGTCCATGCACGCGGTTTCTCCCCCAACACCCCGGCTGTCCCAGTGTGTGATCAGATTGCTGGTTTGGTTGGGGGGGGAGAATGGGCGCGCATGTCCTCTCCCCCCAACCAAACCGCCAAACTGAACGGAGATCTCTGCGCCAAAGCCTGCAGAGCTGGTCTTCAGCCCTGTGGGCTTTGGGGCAGAGATCAAAGTCAGGGAATTTGAGGCAAACATTTGCATCGCACAATGTTATGTTAACGTTGTGCAATGCAAATGTTTGCGTCAAATTCCCCGACGTTATCCGATGTTAGCGTTATGCAATGCAAACGCTAACCGAGGTATTACTGTATTCTAAATATTGCACAAAACCAGTGCAGAACATTTTGTTGGCTTATTTACAGTCGGATGAAGCTGAAAATTGGTCCCCTTTCAAAGTAGAGGAGTCACACTTCTATACCACCCATTAGCACTTAATGCATTCTCTTGAGTGATTCACAAGTTAATTAGCATTTTGCCCTCAACATACTAGGTATTCATTTTACCGACTTTGGCAGGGTGGATGGCTGAGTCAACCTTGATCCCTGGTCAGGATCAGACTCACAATGTTTTGGTTGCAGGATAGCAGTTTAACATTTCCATAAACTGCTTAGTATCTGTGATAAGTCTTTGAAAAATGAAGTAAATTGTTACTAGGCCTTTGTTGTCCGACTTGATTCCCAATCCAAGCTAGTTGCAGTATGTTGTCTGTGAAAGGTTTCAGGTATCACTAGATACTTGTCAAAAAGCTTGAGTAGCTGCTTGTGCTGACAACTTCAGGAACAAAAGTCTGAACCGAAACTGAAGAATGACAGGTGGTGTTTCAGCTGCATGCAGCCCAGCATAAATATTTATGACTTCTGTTTCAGAGAGCTGAAGACTTCATGTACAGAAAATGCACATTAGGCTTAGATAGCCTGCTAGAAATGTTTGTAATGTTAACTAAACTTGAGGCAAAAATTAAAGGTCACCCTTCCCTTGCCCAGCATCCTGAGGTTTCCAGAGTCTTTCCTGGAGCAAAATGGAGCCCAGGGAACCTCAGAACCTAAAAATGGATGATATTAAACTTTTCATCAGTTGAAATTAAATGTTTCCAGTGCCCATTCCAGGTTACACTGGCATAAACCTACGCTACTAAGATTTTGCCCAATGTTCAATGGGATATATTAGAAGATACAAGAATCACATTGTCAATAACTAGCAGAATTGCTGAATGCATTTTTCATATAGCTAAGGAAGATAATATTGGTGTGGTGATAAAATATTTAATATAGTTCAAATATCACTGTAACTTCATTTTGTCATCAAATGCTACAGGAAAATATTCCTGTTTTTAGCAGGGAAAATGTTAAGCATTCAGTATTGCTTTTAGCATGGATATTCTATTCCAATTAATAGAGCAGTGTTTACAATGTAGAACAGGGATTTTCAAACTGAGGCCTGGGGGCCGGATGCATCCCGCAGCACCATTTCATGTGCCCCCTTACTGCCTCCACCACACCAGGAAGTGCCATGTGGTGGAGGAAGGGCAAAATGGCCATCCTGCCCCCAAAGCTGACTGAGGGAGCATGACCCGGACCCCAGCTTTAAAAGGTTGAGAGCTCCTGATGTAGAAGTTAGAAAAATCATTCAAGCAGCAGTGTTTTCCGAAAGATGAAATACTTTTCCTATTCTGTGGCTGCTCCAGCAACTTCCCACACACGACACCTTCATGAATAAGATTTCAGCCATTGTATAAGTTCAAGATATGATTTTTCAGTGAATATTAACCATAAGCATTACTGCTTTCCTAAGTAGAAGAACATAGGGCAGAATCTTGACGCTTAAAGTTATGCCAGTATAAATTGGAATTGGTCTGGAAATAATTACAGTAAAACCCCAATTTATGTATGCCTCTTATGTAAAAATCACCTTACATAAGGTTTTTTTGTGTAACTAGGCACAAAAAATTACTTAAGGAGTTTTTGTTGTTGTTCAGTCGCACAGTCGATTCCGACCCTCTGCGACCCCATGGACCACTGTCCGCCAGGCACTCCTGTCCTCCACCATCCCCCTCAACTCGCTCAGCTCTGTGCCCATTATTTCTACAATACCATCTAGCCATCTCATCTTGGGCCGTCCCCTTCTTCTTTTGCCTTCTACCCTTCCAAGCATCAAGGCTTTCTCAAGTGAATCCTCTCTTCTCATTTGATGTCCAAAGTACTTTAGCTTCATCTTTATTATGTGACCTTCTAAGGAGCAGTCAGGGTTGATTTCTTCTAAGATTGACCTATTTGTTCTCGCTGTCCAGGGGACTCTCAAAACTCTCCTCCAACACCACATCTCAAAGGCGTCTATTTTTCTGTGCTCAGCTTTCCTAATGGTCCAGCTCTCCCAACCATACATTTTTTTTACTGTCTTGTAAATACTGTCTGCATTTTCCAGAGCCCCTGCTTCTACAGGGACTGGGTGATCACTCAGCTGTTTGTTGGGAGCAGAGCTTAAGTTAGGGAGAATTGCATGTAATTATAGAGATGGCCACTAGGGGTACAAAATGCAATTCTCCATAGGGATTCATTGAAAACCAATATCAAACCTGTTTTTTTAAATATATTTTTCAGTGTATCCCTATGGAGATGCATCGATTTATGTAAACCCCCTATTTATGTAAATAGGAAATAGACTTTTTACGTAAATCAGGGTTTTACTGTAGTTTAATTAAAAGCCTCCTACCCCTTCTGTGGGCTCCTTAGGACTTTCTTATGTCACGAGGAAGTTTGGGTGTGTGTGTGTGTAGGACAGAGGAGAGCATTTAATATTCAAAAATAAATGCCTGATTGCTGTCTTGAGCTAGTGATGATTTTTTACTATTAAAGTCTCATCCCACCAATCCTAAGGCTCCCAGAAGCTTCTTTCTTCTTTTGCCATATCAAGTTCCAAATATTGGCGATCCGCCACGAAGACTGTCCCGAGAAGCTTCCCCAAGATAAAAAGGATCCCTAGGCAAACTGAAAATGAAGGCTAAGCTTTTATCCAGTTTGCACCAGCCATGCAACAGGATTTTCCCCTTGGAGTTGGAATACAGTTGCATTACCTTTTTATATACCTTTGAGTCGTTATTCAGCAAGGAGTCCACACATTGGTGGATGTCTCCGCAATGATAATCCACACACGCAAATGGGCCTGAAAAATCAGGTCTACTTGCATGCGGTTTTTTTTAGCCATTTGGATATCACGTTACCCGCTGGCTAGGGGGAGCATGAAATGTGCCCTCTGCTTTCACCTTGCCCAAGGGATCTGATGGATGACGCTTTTGTGAGTTTTAGTCTCGGCCTAGCATCATTGACAAGAGATGGGCAACATTCCCTAGTCATATCACTCAGGCACCACACCCTGATAAGGCTCTCACCTAGCAGGTCAGGTTATTTTTTTATTTTATTTTTTATAACTGCGAATATTTACAATAAATCACTGAAGAAGCCTTAATTCAGTGGTGGGCAGTACAGTCAAACCTCGCATAACGAGTGTTTCGCTTAGCGAAAAACTCGCATAACGAGCAAGTTTTTTGCTAAGCGGTCGGACTCGCATAATGAATGTTCGCTATGCGAGTCGGACTTTTTCCTATGGAAAAACTCGCATAATGAGCGTTTCTATGGGGAAAACTCACCTTGTTATGCGAGTTTTTCCATAGGGAAAAGTCCGACTCGCATAGCAAAAAATTCGTTATGCGAGTCTGACTCGCATAGCGAAAAACTCGCATAGCAAGCAGCCTCGCAGAATGAATTAAATTCGTTATGCGAGGTATGACTGTATAAAGCTTTGGTGCCTCCCGTTAACTTTCACAGTCTGATCCCATCAGATGTTTTTGTCTTTTGACTGTCGTGTACTTTTTAACACCCTCAAATAGAGTAGGACACAAATGTCTTGCAGCTTATGATATGTTGTCATGATTTTGTAATCCATGTGGGCTAGGGGCAGAAAATGTGTCCTGGACATATCGGAGTTGGCCACTTGTGCTGCAGTTATCAATGAAGAAGGTAAAGTAAATAAGACCTTTCAAGGTGGAAGTCTTCTGTGGTCTTACATTGAAAACATTAAAAGAATAGCCAGTGTGGTGAAATTTTTATAAACCCAAACATTAAGCAGGCACTGTACAATTCTTCAGTTGATGTACTCAGTTGCTCTCTAAATGCCATGTCAATTCTGTTAGTATTAATGAGATGTTGAACTTGAAAGGTTTTGTCAGTTGTCAATGATATGCTTTTTTTTCTGCAGGCCTCTCATTTCTTCTGGGGATTGTGGGCCCTAATTCAAGCCAAATATTCCACCATTGACTTTGATTTTCTAGGGTAAGTACTTATGCACAATTCTATGACTCGAGAAAATGTATGCAGGATTATAGCTTGTCTGTACAATTTATGTAACCTTGCAAATACTATTTCTCTAAAGAAAGGTGGACTGTTTAAAGGGCATATTTTAATTTCGAATTACCATAACTGGCTGCTTCTAAAATAGATGTTTTATATGGATAATATTTTTTTCAAGGCTCTCTGCATAAAAAACTGACTTGAAATATTTAATCAGCAGTAACTTTTTAAAGTGAAATTTGCTAGTACACTAGTACCTCAGATAACATTATGACTTGGTTCCACAAGTCATAACGTTATCTGGTTTTTAACGTTGTGCGATGCATTGATTGCACAACATTAAAAAAAATCCCTGTTCCCTTTCCAAAGAGGAAAGGGAATGGGTGTGTGTGTGTGTGTGTGATCTGGTTTGCTTAGCAAGCCGGGGGTGGTGGTCTGAAAAGAAGGGAGGAAGACTTTTTCCTACCTTTCTTTCGGAAACCTCCGTCTGGATTGCTAAAGGGCTTAGCGATCCAGGCCGGGGGGGGGGGGCTTGGGTCCCTTATCCCAGCCTCTCTTAAGAAGACACCCCCCCCCCCCGGCCTGGATAGCTAAGACCCTTACCAAGTCAGGCGGGGGGTAGGGGTTCTAAAAAGAAGGTAGGATCCCCCCCCTTCTTTTTAGAAACCTCCGTCTGGCTTGCTAAAGAGCTTAGCAATCCAGGCGGGGGGGGGGGGAGGGTCTTCCTAAGAGAGGTTTGGATCCTTTATCCCAGCGTCTCTTAAGATGACCACCCCTCTGCCTGGATAGCTAAGACCCTTACCAAGCCAGGCAGGGGGCAGGGTTCTAAAAAGAAGGTAGGATTTTTTCCCCTACCTTCTTTTTAGAAACCTCTGTCTGGCTTGCTAAAGAGCTTAGCAATAGGGGGGGCTCTTCCTAAGAGAGGCTTGGGTCCCTTATCCCCACCTCTCTTAAGAAGACACACACACCCCATAGCTAAGCCCCTTACCAATCCAGGTGGGGGAGAGATCCACAGCTGCAGGGTGGCTGGGGAAGCCGACGGGGACTCCCTGTCAGCTTCCCTAGCCACCCGCTCCTGCCTCCGCAGCTGTGGGGTGGCTGGCGAAGCCAACAGGGGAGCCCCCCATCAGGTTTTCCAGCCACCCCACCCGTGCCTTCACAGCTGCAGGGTGGCTGGGAAGCTGAACAAAGAACCCCATTCAGCTTTCCAGCTACCCTGCTGCTACGAACAGCTGCATCGGATAATGCTAGCAGATCGTTATCCGATGCAAAATTTCTTTATAAATTTTGCATTGTTATCCGATTTTAGTGTTATCTGATGCAGTCGTTATCCGAGGTATCACTGTACAGCATTTTGTTAGTGGCTTGTTTTAGCCTTTGTGTGGATACTCCCTTCCCCCACATCTAAATGTAAAAAATAAGTTTTGAGGGGCAAAACGATTTATTTTCATTTCCCCTTTTATTACTGTCTACTTCCTGCTATAACATCATAGCAGAAATGAAAGAGCTTTTAAAAAATGTTCCCCTGGAATCAGTGTTGCCAAAAGAATAAGGGGAACTCAGATTTCATCTACTTGAGTTAACATATTCCTTGATTAATCACATGAAGAAATGCTTCAGTATAATGAGTTATGAAAACAGCAGCACCTGGAAAGAATTTTGTCTCCATCATGGACTTTAGGTTTTTCTAGGCAAGTGGCTTAGCCCTAGATAATGCAGTATGGAGTTATTCATTATAGAGTGGCCTTGAGATAGTTACGTAAAATAATGAGTGGTTTAACTGAGACTGGCAATCTCAGTTTTAATGAGTGGCTTAACTGAGACTTGCAATCTCAGTTAATATGTATGCTAACATTGTTTGAAACTTGCCTTAATGTGGCTTAAATCCTATTGCTTTAGAATACTAAATTGTGTTAGATGGAGCCCTTGAAGTCAGTGAATTTATTTATTTATTTTTATTTATTTATTGGACTTATACCCCACCCATCTGGGGTGGACTCCCACTCTGGGTGGCTTACACTAGTAAAAAAGTGAAACAGACACCATTAAGACAATAAAACAACCCCCACCCACCTAATCAGAATCAGAACCAAGGACCCCAAACACTTGTGACAGAAAGGCAATGGGAGGGTCTCCTATTTGGTCTTCAACAAACTGCTAAAGGCCTCCTCAAACAGAAAGATTTTCAGTTGTTTCTTGAAGGGGTCCCTAAGAACTCAATCAAATGCAGCTCCCCTAGCAGTGTGTTCTAAAGAGCTGGAGCTGCCACTGAGAAGGCCCTACGATGGCTAATGGACTTTCTAGCCAACCTGGGAGTCGGAATTTGGAGTTGAGTTGTTTGTATCAACTCCTGCAAGTTCAGTTGATTCAAACGGTCCTACTCTGGGGATAGTTCTATTTGAATCAATGGAATTTACAAAGAAATTGAAATCCCTGCTGATTCAATTGGCCTTTTGTAAGTACCAAGATGGTATCTATTCAGTTCAACCTTTCACTGAATGAACTGTACTTGAAACCTAAATCAAATAAATCAACTGATTTATTGTGGCCTGTATTTTGGTGTCCTGTAAAGAACCATTAATTAGCTCAGGGGTACCCAAACTTTTCAGGCTGTGGGCTGGTCACGTGGTTCAGGGGGTCAGTCACTACGGCCCATGGGCCTGATCTGGCCCCGATGCCAATTCATCCGACCCATGAAGCCTTTTTCGCTCCCGGTAGCAGAGGTAAAATGCGCCCATATCGGTACATTTTGCTTCTACTTCTGAGAGCGATGAAGGTTTCATGGGCCCGGGTGAATTGGCACCAGGGCCGGATCCAGTCCACAGGCCGTAGTTTGGGCACCCCTGAACTAGCTGCTAAATTGGATGATTTCTTTAAGGTGCAAGATATTATTTAACCACTAGATGGCAGTATAAGATAAAACTTATAATAGTATATATTGTAAAATTCAACTGTATAGCAATAACATTTGATTTCATATTTCTGTTTACTCCCAATAGGTATGCAATTGTTCGATTCAATCAGTACTTTAAAATGAAAACTGAAGTCATGACACTAACACTTCCTGAGTAACAACTGGAAGATATGGTTGCCCACATTTGATAAGATCTTCCTGCTTTTGTTCTGAGTACAGATAATGGAAAAAGCTAAATCTTTGTTAGTTTTGTAATGTTCCTATGGTGTTTATCCCCCCTTGGTTCTAAACAACATTCTTTTAATGTGAAACCTAAAATGAAGATCTTGCTATGTTGTAGAAGGAGTAGAGAAACATTAGATTTGTAAAACATAGGGAGAAAATATTTAATCCTTTCTCTTGTAACTTTTAACATGATGTGTGAATTATTTATTAGGAATGTAACATTCCATTGCTGCTTTTCATCAGTTCTCTTCAAGGGAGGAGATGCAAGGCTGTAAGATTTTTGCATCTGATGTTACATTTGCATAGTCAGTGTCAAACCATTCAGCTGCAAACTGTACAAAATCTACCTATTAACAGGAGCAGCTTGAACTGAAGTGTAAGTCACATACTGACTGGCGAGTTAGGACAGATCAGACAAAGTAATTTTCAAGCTATTATTTCTACAGGCTCTACATACTGTCACATGGGTGGATTTGATACCCTTCTTACATTAGCAGTTGCAGAATCTTGCATACATGCAGAGAGAAACTTGCTACCAGCTAATCCCTGAATAGGGTTTAGAAGATGGTAGAAGACAGCTTTTAACTTCAGATATAAGCTTTAAAATACAACTGTTCCAGAGTGCAATGTCACTTCCTCCTGAAAGAATTTTCCCCCAAAACGCATTGAATACTTCAACATATAATCTGGTATTAGACATGTTTGTAAGATGCTGTAGTAGAAGCCAACAGAATCAACTGTTCAACAATACTGTAGTGTTTAGGAGCAGAACTGTACCTTTGAAGTTCATTAATTGCTTAGTCTTTTTTGGTCTTGTAATTTTCCTTGCCTTGATTTCTTGTCTTCAGTCTTTAGATCTATTAGTTGCTAGATTGTCTCTCTTATTTGCCAGATTATGATGAACTCATGGCTAGCCCAAAGCCTCAAGGGTAAAATTTTATTCTTGAAATAGATGGTGTTTGAAAAGTAATGAACTGATCGTGAACATATTTTTTTCTTTTCCCCCCCAAAAGCTATCCTACCAAGAATGGTTTGAATTCAAAAATGTGAAAAGAAACACAAATGTTTACTGTGTGTGTGTGTGTGTGTGTGTGTGTGTGTGTGTGTGTGTGTGTGTGTGTGTAAAAGAATGGGGAAAAGGCTTTAAATTTTGAGAGATACTGCAGTGAATTGAATAGTTACACAGTCCTATTAGTCTGAAACATTACAATTTGGTCACTTAAGTGCCCACATGTACAAAGTCTGTGTTTATACACAGTGTAATCCCAAATATACCTTAAGTAGAAATATTATGGGGAGCCTGTTGCACAGACTCCACAAGAATATTTATTCAGAATTATTTTATAGTAGTATGCAAAATAAAGATCTGATAAAATAAGCTTGTGTTGTTTGATGATACATGCAGCAGTTAACATGGATGGAAAATTCACCTCAAAGATCACTGAGTGTTCTTCTGTTTAGTTATACAAACAATATTGTGATTTTACCTATATTTTGAAGTGCTATCTTCACAAGCCACTGTATTCAGATGCCCTGCACAGGAGTAGCTCCATTAGGCAAAGAATCTAATGATAGAAAGTAGATTGCAATGTCAAACCTAGTTATTCTTAAAATTGTAATACTAATGGACTATAGTAGCTGTATTTCTAAAGTGTTTTAAGCACTTACGGATATACCTAAACTGGGCAATTTATCTTGTTCAGCGTTGATCTAACTAGTTAAAGAGAGGAAGATGTAATTCATCAGGTAAAGGATGTTGCTAGAGCTCTAGAAAATGCAAAAACTGAAGTCATGTCTGAGAATTGAATTCAGTTTTGATCTTTGCCTGAATTTTAGCATATTTAATTCATATTATTGCATAATCTGTTCAAGCTGGTGTGTTTCTGAAATGTTATTGTTGAAATCTTTGAAGCAATGTTAATTTCTAGAATGTTACATTTTCAAATGTCCACATGTATAGAACAAACCTTGCACTCTGAAATACTGAAACTATTTTAGGTGCTGGGAAGTTTTAAGGGATACTTGTTAATGGTTATGATATTGGTTAATTATGAGAAATTTCTGAGACTGACTAGAAAGAGGGTGATGTGTCAGTTACCTCTTCTGCATTGCTGCTTGCATTTGGTGAAGTTCACTGGTTATTTTCTGTAGCAGGAAGAAGTCAGGTTTCCTGTACTACTGACTGAAATCTTGTGGTCTTGTATAGTAAATTGCAGTTAAAGTAGGTCCATTGATTTGATGAGTCAATTCCTCCATAAGATCTTTTTATTCAAATTGGCCTCGTCTGGTTGAGACTTACTTTAGTGTAAATTGCAACTAGAATAGCCTTATTTGAGTCAGCAGAATTTACGGAATTGACTCACCAAATCCCCACTGATTCATTAGAGCTCCTCTAGTTGCAACTTACTATGCTAAGCACCAGTCTTGCAAACATTTTTAGTATTCCTATACTGTGCTGAGACTGAGCAGAAAGACAAAAGAAACACCCCCCCACCCCCCAAAAAAACCTTTAAAGATTTTAGAGGATAAACTTTTTATAAAGTCTCTTGACGGCTTTCAACCCTGCTTTGCTATTGTTTCTAATAAAGTGTTTTCAGTATACTCTGTAGCAAAATGTTTTGAACACTGTTCACATTTAAAACAATTACTAATACTGCAAGTCAAGTTAGGAAAAAATACTCTATTTTGAAAACCAAAATATGCAGTTAAGAGAAATAATGTAATATTTGAGGCGGTGTCCCTTCATTTGAGGCTCACATCTTCAGTTTATACTGAGTTCAAGAAGTGGTCTTGTAATTTCACAAAAATTTACCTCTAGCTTGTTCACATTTCCTGAATTCTTGAACCTTTTCTTTTTTTCTGGAGCTGTAGAGACAACCTTATGTAAATTTGGTTGTACTTTGCCAACACACTATTCTGTTGCCTTTTGAGCTAAAATTCTGAATGTCATCATCAGTGATGACGTTGGAAAATACTACAAAGATAGAGAGTGGTAATTAGCAATGGCATTCTAGCCCTCATAACATCAGCCTACAGACCGTAGTGGCTTAGTAGCTTTTGTAAAGCAGAATTGTGTGATTTTTTTTCCACTTGGCAATCAGACCAAGTTAACCAATCATACCTGATTGATCCAGACATCGTAATCTCTGAAATAATGATTGCAAATTAAAAATTGAAGGAAGATATCGTTTTGACTCTGGCCTGGGATTCTCATTGTGAATTTTACATAAGGGTTAGCTTGGCTTGTTGATTTATGGCAGAGTGACCATGCCCCCATGACAGCTGAGCGGGCTGGACCACACCCCCGAAAGCTGAAGCAGGTACATTTATGGCTCTCATAAGTGCACCTATTTCGACATTTGTGACAGCTGCAGGTGCGTTTACACATGCGGGGCACATTTTACGGCTAATGTAAATGTGTTTGCTTCTACTTCTGGGTGTGACAGTAAGCCACATGAAATGGTGCCATGGACTTTGTCTAGCCCATGGGCCGTAGGTTGGGAACCCCTGACTTAAGGTAGCCGGGTCTGACTGTGTATATACAATAGTGTAAATAACCATTTGTAAATTAGTGTGAATTGTATGGTAACTTGCATTTATGTACTTAATGTATTTCATTGTACTCTCCTTTTGTAGAAAGTTTGATGTAAAGAAAACTTACTTCTTGATATGTACTGCCCTCTTATTAAATTTATCACAACCAAGGGGAAACAATAGGATACTGTATCTAGAGATATACATTAGACTTCATTACGTGTGCCTGCTTTCATGTTCACAATAACTTCAGAGGAAACTGCCAGTCTGAAAATGAAGATGTTACCACAGTTACAGGCATTCAATGGCAATGCTTGCTATTCTAGTGCAGTGATGGGGAACCTTGGCACTCCTACTATTCTTGAACTTCATTTCCCAGAAGCCTAAGTCCCTGTGAATCCACACAAATGCACAGTAAACCCATTTGTGTGGATTCACAGGGAATTGGGCTTCTGGGAATTGAAGTTCAAGAACAGCTGGAGTGCCATGGTTTGCCATCATGGTTCTAGTAAGTAGCCTATGGGGTGAGAAAAAGAGAAAATGCCTTTCTCACTTGGAGTAAGTAACAAAGTTCTATTTAGAGGCCAGCTAAATATTATGGTTTGTTAGATGAATTTTCTTGAAGAAGTAGCTTGTACAGGCACCTTGAAAACTGTAAGCAGGAAAGAAAAGAATTCAAAATATTTTTTCAGGCAGGCAACAGAAAGATGGCTAGTTATATTTAAACTGATCCGTATATTAATTTGGCATGTACCTGCAACAAAGATACAGTGAAATGCTTGAAGCAAATGAAATGTTTCTATAAGATCATTTTAGAACAGCCTCTGTTAATATTTAGTCCTGCTAAACATTTAGCAATTCATAACTCATCTCAAATAAAATAATGCAGTATGTCTGTCAATAAGGAATGTTGCCTAAGAGATGATACTATTAGGTAATACTCCCCTTCCCAAACTTGGTCACTGTCTAAAAGACACAGGTCATAAGTACTAATGGTTAAAAATTGCTGTGCAGATCTTTCAACTTTTCTCATAGTAGTAGAGTCCTTGAGCTCTTGCTTGTTTAGAAGATGAATACAGTTCAAGTTGAAAAACAAAGTCATGAGCCACTTGTGTGGGAGCCTACAATTTCGAAGCCTTTCTGAATTAGAGACTTACAAGGATGGTTGCTACTAAAGCATTTAAATGTATTGTAAAATAGACTCAAAATTGCTGTAGAAATTACAAATAGTAGCAGCAGTTCTTGAAACACCAGTGGAAAATTTAGATGATCAAACAGCATTTAAAATATAAAAAGTTACTAACTCAAATTCATTAATTTTGGTAGGATGTTAAGTATAGAATCGTCTTTCAGTGTTTTCTAGAATGCCTTGTGTATGCCGCTGACCAGTTTCAGAAATAGTCTGTAACTGTATAAGGGTGTTATATACTTGTTCAGCGAGTCTCAGCACTGAAAATATTCTGGTACCTCAAGTAGTTAAAAAGTTTTGCATTTAAAGGTTTATTGGTTTCATCTTGAGTCCTAATGTTTCTGTCTGATTAACAGTACATCAGGATCACTTCCTATAATGTTTGTATCATCATGTTACAGTTTTAATCCTGTGTCTGTTCTGTCCAGTTTTGTCTGTGAAGGGTTTGCCTATCTAAGGGAAGGATAAAGTAACCTCATCTGTATGTTATAAATGGCATTAAATTGTGCATTCTGTTCATTGGCTTGTACTGAAGTGAAATGTTTTTTCCTTTTAAGCTAAGCATTGTTGAAGCTATATAACAAGGCCTTTTACCATTGATTTCAATGAAGGAATGTATCTTGCAAAGAGATTTATATTGTGTAAATAATTCAAAATTGGCTGTAACAATAAAGCTGGTTTCTAACTGTAGTATTCAGATACTTTGTTTGACAGTTGTTTATTCAATCAGTCATAAGCCATTTTCCTAGACAATAGTTCTGCAGTAATAGCAGTTGTCAAATGTTAAGTCATCTGGTAATCATGAACATTGCTTGTATGGGGAATTATTTCAGCGTCCGTGTGAACATTGCTAGTCTAGGCCAATTTTCTTCCATATTTGTTGACATAAGCTTGTTACGTTTTTGATAGCCTCTGTAGATTCTTTTGTGTCTAAGCCAGACGTGAAACTGTCAAAATGAAGGCACCTTTTGGTGAGTTCATTCTGCAGTTCCTTTCGCCTGACCTAGTGTGAGAAAGATTAGCTGGCAACACAAGGGTATGCCCAATTGTGGCTTAAAAATAACAATCTAGGAGGCTCTTTCTGTGTACCACAATTTCTAGATTAAAATAGTTGTATCAGTATTCTATCTGCTCATGGTAATTACCTTCAGATTGGTTGTTAACACACTTGAGTGCCCCTGATGTTGGAGTGTTCACCATCTCTCAAGGTAATTGGTTCTGTGTTCCTACTGCTCTAATAGGAGGTTTTTACTGATTCTCAGTCAATCTGGCTCCCTTAATTTACGTCCATCATTATGTTTCCTGCACTCTGATTAAGAACTTGCCCAGACTTAGACACAGTACTCACGATGAGGCCTAAAGGTAAAGGTTGCCCTTGCATGAAAACCAAACATATCTGACTCATCTCTGTTTATAGCCAAAGAGCCAGCGCTGTTTGTATCTACAGACGTTTCCATGGTCATGTGGCAGGCATGACTAGACACTGGAGTGCATGGAACATTGTTTACCATCCCACCGAAATGTTATCTATTCTATTTCCAATGCATCTTTATACACACTGGCAAATACGGTACTTGAAATTTCTTGCTTTAAAACTTCTAAGTTGGCAGGAGCTGGGACAGACGCAAGGTCATTCCATGGTGCAGCACTCAGGTCTCAAACTGCTGACCTACCACTCTTCCAGTCAAGTTCAGCGTCTTAACCACCAAGCCACCGCAGTCCCCACGAGGAGGCCTAACTAGTGCCAAATAGGCACTTTATGTTATTTGGAGACTGAATCTGTTAATGAAACTTAAAATTGCATTTCCCTTCTCTGCATCTGTATTGCAGTTGGTTCATATTCAGCTTGATTTCAACACCAATTCCAAGACATTTCTTGCTTGCACTGAGCCAACGATCCCCCCCATCTTATAACTAATTTAGGGGGTTTTTTTAAAAAAAGAGTAGAACTTTGTGGTTATCCCTGTTAAATTTCATTTACCTGTAGTTGTTTTCAGCCCAGCGCTCAGACCTATCAAGTTCTTTAGTTTTCCAGGGAATTGGTTATCCCTCCCAATTTTGAAAAGCATTCCCTGCACCCTCTCATCAACGTGATTAATAATGGAGCCCTAGGCCTTCTGATACCTTGTTTCTCCAACTGTAAGAAGTTGCTATTTAAGATTACTCAGTGAAGTTCCATTTTTAAAGGAAAGTATGTCTTACTGTTTAATCAATAGCATTTGTATAGTGCTGGATGTAGAACCCCAGAAGCATTTTACATTTTCACACATTGTTAGCTTAATCTGCGAGTGCATTAGAAAGCAAAAAGGAAAAAAGTATAGAGTAAAGGAGGCTAATATCTAATGCAGGGGTGCGCAAACTTTTCGGGCCGTGGGCCGATCACATGGTTCAGGGAGCCGGTCACTAAGGAGCAACAAGGGCTTCGTGGGATGGATGAATTGGTGTTGGGGTTTGGGCACCCCTGATCTAAGGTGTGCTGGACATATTTTTCACAAGCTGCCGTATGTTCCCCTAGAACATGCTTGGAATTGATACCTGTACAATATGTATATGGCTAAAGCATTAAGAACATTCTAACTGAATGTATTTCCAACCTGGAGAGAGACATTTTTAACGAAAAGCTGTTGTAACAGCATGCAAGATCTAATCATCCTACCCTGTCTTAATTTCCAAGGCACTGAAATGAGTTTCAAAGTTAGTTTTTTTCTATTGAAAATTACATTGCCAAACGGCAAGAAGCCACCACTTGTACATATCCACATAATATACTGCAAGGAAGCATTAAGTACTACATCATCAATATATAGCTGAAGTGCTAGTTTATTTGTAAAACCAACCAACATCATGACAAATCTTACTGTCCTGTTAATCAATTTTGTGAACCTTTGAGGAATTTGAAATGTTTTTTCTGTTTCTCAAAAAAACTTCTTAATAGCTTTACAGGGCATAACTTCCTGGTAATAAGGTTTCAGTCACTATGTTGGGCTAACATTCAACTACTATCAGTAGAACTACAGTGCACTTCCTATCACCTGTTCCAGTTGCTCTCATGACAGCTGCTCTGTCATCCAATGGTTGAGCTGCCCTTTTATCCCTGTAAGCTGCACAGCCAAGATCTGTAATTGCCTTGCTCTTAATGTTGCGTAACTTAGCAAGACTCAAGCCAAGCATTAATGAATTTTACCAGAGCTTCGTTTTTTTTAATGAGTATCATTAATCGTTAGTCAGGCACGTTCCAACCCACACTTTGCTAAAGAGAGATTGCCAACTGTGTTATGCTATAAAAACAGCATATTTTCTCCCAGATTTTTTTTAAATAAAAGTGATATTTAAATTATTTTGTGAGACAGATGCATGGGTGGGGATGGGGGGTGGCGGCAATTCATTTGACTTTTCTAAATGTTTAAGAACATGTTGGCCTGATTTGATAACCATTGCAGCAGTTAAGTTTGTATTATTGTTCTTGGCTTCAAATATATGATCATAACCATGCTTTAACTAGAACCAAACAGCAATATTCTACCAGTCTTCTAGTTATTATTTTTTTAAAAAAAATCCATGCAAGGAACATAACGTGAAATTTTTATTTTGCAACTGCTAAATAAATTCGATAATATTACAGTAATATTCTTCAAAAACAATCCACACCATTTCATATATATTTATAATATCCTGTAACAATTAGTTTTGCAGATTATAGTTCAGAGAGGCAGAACTGTGCATCCAAAAGGGATCTCAGGGGCCCCTGAATCCAATGTGATTGAACAAAATACAGTTTAAACCATCCCTAACACGATTATCTGAATTTGCATAAAAATCTCCTGTGAGAAAGTATCCACTATCTTTCAAGGTATTCTGTTCCATTTTGTATAACCCGTACTGTCAATAAGTACTTCCTAATGTTTAGATGAAATCTGCTGTAATTTCAAACCATTACTTCAAGTCCTGTCCTCTACAGACCCAACAAAATAATCATGCAACAACCCATCAAATATTTAACTGTTGAAGAAGTCTCAAAACGTGCAGCATCTTTAGATAAAGGTCGAGATCTTCCTTGCTTGAAAGCCAGTCATATTGGACTCTAGTGTTCAGTGCTCATCTCTGTTTACAGCCAAAGAGCCTGTGCTGTCTGTGTTTGTAGACCTTTCTGTGGTCACATGGCAGGCATGACTAGATGACTGCCATGGAACGCTGTTACCTTTCCCTCCAAAGCAGTAGCTGTTGCAATTTTCTGCTTTCAAACTGCTAAGTTGGCAGGAGCTGGGACAGATGGGAGTTCGCTCCATCATGCAGCGCTCAGGTCCTGAACTGCTGACCTACCAACCTTGTCAAGTCCAACGTCTTAACCACTAAGCCACCACAGTTCCCTCAACATCTTTAGATGCTGGTAATAATTGCTTAGACGTTCTGTGCTTACAGGTTCTATTAGCCTTCCCAAAAACAGCATCCTCTCAGTATTGAATTATGCTTCCCAGGTTCACATCTGGCCTAGACATGGAAGAAAAGAATTTTCTACATTAGGCAGTATAAGTTGTTGCCCCGCTCCTGGATCGGGACTCCTTGCTCATGATCACACATGCCTTGGTCACCTCCAGACTCAATTATTGTAATGTGCTCTACATGGGGCTGCCCTTGGCGACCATTCTGAGGCTTCAGCTGGTCCAGAATGCGGCTGCTCGAGTTACGATGGGGTGCGGAGGTTATGCTCATGCCTCACCACTTCTCCGGGAGCTGCACTGGCTCCCAGTGTGCCTCCAGGTGCAATTCAAGGAGCTGGTTATTACCTTTAAAGCCCTACATGGTAGTGGGCCAGGATACTTAAGAGACCGCGTCACCCTGAGAACATCTGTCCATCCCACTAGAGCGGACCGGAGAGGCTCTCTGGTTGTACCTTCAGCTAGAGAGGCGCATCTCTCTAGCACAAGAAGGAGGTCCTTTTCTGTGTCCGCTCCGGCCCTATGGAACCTCCTGCCAACAGAGTTACGTCTCCAGACGGAGTTGCTGCCCTTTAGGAAAGGAGTGAAGACCTGGATGGCAGGGCATGTGTGGGGAGTGGGCCAGACGGCCAACTCGGTCGCCTGGCTTGTTTCGATATCCCACCTCTCTCCTCTGTTTTTAACTTGAGTTTTATTTTTTTAATGTATGTGTTTTAATTGTTTTTAGTTGTAAAGCCACCCTGAGTCTTCGGAGGAGGGCGGGGTACAAATGAAATAAATAAATAAGTAAACACTTTAGGAAGGTTCCCCATGTGGGAGAAGGTGGCTGATCTTGGTTCATGGCTTCCAAGTCACCTTTCCTCCCTATAATACATTTGTATTAAATCTCTGCAAATGACACATTACAGTCTTGGAGAAAGGCCTAGTGCTGTGATGGCGAACCTTGGCAGTCCAGATGTTCTTGGACTTCAATTCCCAGAAGCCCAAGGACCCTGTGAATCCACACGAATAGGTTTACTCTGATTCATCCAGCCTGCGCTGCTCTTGTCGCTCCCAGAAGTGGAAGTAAAACACACCCATATGGTGCCCCAAAACATGCTGGGTATTCATTTTACCAACATCAGAAGGATGGAAGGCTGAGTCAATCTTGATCCTGGTCAGGATTGAACTCACAACCTTTTGGTTGCAGTGCAGCAGTTTAACCACTGCGCCAAGAGGGAAGTATATCCTAAAATCATCTCCGTGGGGTGGCCTTTCTCTCATAAGTCATAGTTTTTCATCTTAACTTTGAATCTCAACTGTTTCAGAAATTCATCCACCTGCATCTAAATTACAGCAGCTTGCTATTAGTTTACAAAGTCATGAAGTGAATTTCCATGTCAATAGGAAGCCTCAATTAGTATGCAAAGATTGACAAATTGGGAGGAGCTCTGGAATTGAGATTCTGTCAGGAAATGGGATTTCTACCCACCTGTCTTTTGTAAGAATTTGTAAAAATTCACTGCAGAAAAGCAGTTGGGATGAGAAGCCCGATTAAGCCCATCTCTCCTTCATGACTTACTGTGATTGAGATAGGGCAGAATATTTACCTCATATTTAAGGGCAGAATATTTACCTCATATTTAAGGGCAGAATATTTACCTCATATTTAAGGGCAGAATATTTACCTCATATTTAAGGACAGAATATTTACCTCATATTTAAGGGCAGAATATTTACCTCATATTTAAGAGCCCTCAGTTACCTCAATTAGGAATATGCCAACATTTCCACACCTCCCATAGCAGTAGTGGCACCTTAAATACTAACTCCTGTATTTAATTATGAGTTTTTGTGGATCAAGTCCACTTCATCAGATTTTAAGGTGCCATAACTATTTTTGTCTTTTTTGTTATTGTTTTGCATATTTATTTTATTTTATTTTTTGCAATTATACCCAACCCATCTGGGATTTTTTCCCACCCTGGGTGGCTAACAACACATTTTAAAAATCTATACAACAAGAAATTTTAAAAATTAAACAAACTGAATAAATTATAAGTAACAAACCAAAAATAACCCCCCCCCCCCCACACACACACTTAAAAATAACCATCAACAAAGAACACATCTTGGTGACAGAAAGTGTTAATAGATTTAAAAACCTATTGTTCGGCCTCTGGTAGTATATCCTTAAATTTAAAGCCCTCTTTGTAGAGGAACAATTTTAGTTGTTTTTTTAAATTCTCTAACTAATTATTATTATTATTATTTATTAGTTCAACTAATGCATTGAATCAACGTGGTCATCAAAATAGCCTTCCTCTTGGTAGATGCACTCCTCAGCTCATTTGGCAGAAAATCTTGGTGCGGAGACTAAAGCAGAACCTAAAGTTTGAGTGTAGAGGCGTGCGTGCGAAAAGTGTTATATTAATAAATGTTGCCACCAAGGGTTCCTAGGATCAAGATGTGAGAGTGTCCTTGCTCACTTAATTTGAAGCACCGGAAGGTTGTCGTGACCGTCTGCTTTTGTCAACGAAATCGCTTTATTGGGTGTAATTACTCGGCTCCCTAAGTGAACGGAAAACACACAGCAGTTTTAATTCTTCCCTGATTTAATTAGGTGGCACCCTGTAGCACTGTATACCTTTGCAATACTTTAATGGAAAAGTTTAAAAATTCACCCTCCGTTGTTATTTGGCTTTTTAGTTCTGTATGATGACTCAGGGGGTGATTAGGAAAGAGAGGAGATGGGTGTAGGTGGGCCAATGACATTGATAGTTTCCAACTAATAATAATTATTTAGTGTCAGAAATTATTCTGGGTCGAAAGGATTTTTTTTGCGGAAGAAACTGCTCAGAGAATGCCCTAAAGAGGCTCCTTTCATGTCCCCAAGAGCTGGGACAGAGACAAGCGCTCAGTCTGTCATGCACTACCCAGGTCTGAAACTGCTGACTTGCCAGCCTTCCAGCTAACAAGGTGAGTTTAACTACTGAGCCGTCACAGCCCCAACTAATTAGATAAAGGTCGCCCTTGCTTGAAAGCCATCTGTATCCGACTCTAGGGTTTAGTGCTCATTTTTTTCATAACTGAAGAGCCAGCACTATCTGCTTCTGCAGATGTTTCCATGGTCATGTGGCAGGCATGACTAGACACCAGAGTGCACAGAATGCTGTTTACCTTCCCACCCAAGTGGTCTCTATTTACTTGCAATTTCTTGCTTTCAAACTGTTAGGTTGGCAGATGCTGTGACAAAGATAGGAGCTTATTTCCTGCAGCATTCAGGTATCAAACTGCTGACCTGCCGCCTTCCAGTCAGCAACTGGCCACTTGAGCCACTGCAGTCCCAACTACTTAAGTTTCCAACTAATTACAGGAAACTGTGCATTTGATAGAGTATCTGTTTACAGTCAAACCTCGCATAAAGAGTGCTTTGCTTAAAGAGTAACTCTCTTAAAGAGCAGAATTTTCTCTGAATGTTCGCTTCGCTTAATAAATAAAACCAACCAAAAACTCGCTTAACAAATAAATCGGGGGTTCGCAATCTCCCCCACCAGAAGTCACAATTGGTCACTTACAATGATGTTTCGCTTAAAGAGCAAACTTGCTTAAAGAGCAATCCTGTGGAACACATTATGCTGTTTAAGCAAGGTACAACTATAATGTAAAGTTCCACTTAATCAGAGTTACCTGGTGTGATGTAGACTTGGATAGAGTGATGGACTAGGACTCAGGAGGCCTGGGTTTGAATTGTTGCTCAGCCATGGAATCTCTCTGGGGTGTGGAACTGGTAGAGCCACTCCTTAATCATGTCCCCAGGCAGTGAAGTAAGCTGATCAGAAGAAAACTGATTCATTCTTCTTCCATGTCTAGGCCAGATGTGAAACTGCCAAAATGAAGGCAGCTCTCGGTGATTTTGTTCTGCAGTTCCTTTTGCCTGATCTAGTGTGAGAAAGATTAGCAGAAATATGGTGCTGGAGGAGAGTTTTGCCAGAATTGTAGACTGCCAGAAAGATGAACAATGGGGGATCTGAGACCAAATCAAGCCTGAACCTTTTCTAGAGGCAAAAATGATGAAACTGAGGTTCTTGTATGTTGGGCATATCGTGAAAAGGAAAGACTTGTTGGGAAAGGTGGGAAGCAGCAGGAAAAAGGGAAGATCGTATATGAAACGGAATGACTCCATCAAGAAAGCCAGAAGCTTGACTTTACAAGAATTGAAGAGATCTGTTGAGGACAGGGTCTCACTGAATGAATGAAGATCCCTCATTCATAGGGTCACCATAAATTGGGGGAAGCTCAATGGCATGTGACAACAACAACAAAGTCAGTTCTAACTTGGAGGAAGGTAACAACAGAACACAAATAATTATTCTCTTGTCATGTTTCATTTTTCAAAATGCCTTGGTTTAGAATAGGGTTGAGCAAAGAGTAAAAAGGGACTGTGATGGCTTAGTGGTTAAGACACTGAACTTGACGATTGGAAAGTTGGCAGGTCAGCAGTTCAAGACCCGAGTGCTGCACGACAGAGTGAGTTCCTGTCTCTGTCCCAGCTTTTGCCAACCTAGCAGTTTGAAAGCAGGCAATTACAAGTAGATAAATAGGTACCTCTTCAATGGGAAGGGTAAACAGCGTTCCATGCACTCTGGTGTCTAATCATGCATGCCACATGTCCATGGAAATGTTTGCAGATGCAGACAGCGCTGGCTCTTTGGCTATATACAGAGATGAGCACTGAACCCTAGAGTCAGCTACGACTGGCTTTCGAGCAAGGGTGACCTTTACCTGAGCAAAGTCCAACCTGTCAGCTACATGTGGGGCTAGAAATCTGCCAGGAAAGGGAGCCATTTCACCCTTCTCATCCCTTATGGTCAAAAACATTAGCAGACAATAGAAATTTGCCTCAGAGGTCACACTGGTACTTTCCCCATTTTCTAGTCCTGATGCTTCAACACTTTTGAAGCTGGAAATCATACATAGAAGTTGCTCAAACTGCAGCAAATCCTGTTTTATTCCTTCTGCTCCTATATTCCATAGGAACAACAGAGAAAGCCTGCCAGTCTAATGGGAAAGAGGCCATGCAGCTGATCACCGGCAATGGAGAATCTCATTTCATTCCATGCTCATTAGCAAACACTCATTGTCTCTGTGTTTGCAGCTCATTTTTCTTTATTATTCTCAGCAAACCTGTGGCTGAACAGCTGGGGATGCCATGCTGCATTGCAGAAAGTAAAGAGGGCTTACAGGAATTTCCCTTCTGTTTAGTGCAAGTTGAGGAAGGAAGGGCACATGCAGTATTTTGATAGTCATTGATAACTTCAGCTCACCATGGATGAGAAGCTTAGAGGAATACGAAACTGTAAGGCAAAGAAGTAGTTGAATGGGCAAAGGAGGAATGGAGCTCAGGAACATGGAAGCCAGAAGCTGACTTAAGGAATGAGGGGTAGGAGACGTGTGTGTTTCGGGAGTTTTGTATGAATTAATCAAACTCAGTGAGGCAAACCAATTGTTGGGACAGTTAGCTCCACTCTTACCACATGAAGCAATACCAATCTGCACAAATGCCTCATTCAAAGCCTATTCATTCCCATCTTATGTTACCAGTGCCAAACATGTACACTTGCAACAAAACAAAAACAAACAAACGTTAGTCACCTTGAAATTGAGATGTCTGAGGAAGGCTGCTGGAGTGAGTAGAAGGGATAAAATCAAGAGTCAGGTTATAAGAATTGGAACAGAACCCATCTTGCATTACATAGAAGTAAAGGCAAAGGTTGCTCCTGCTCAAAAGCCAGTCACATCTGACTCTATGGTTCAGTGCTCATCTCTGTTTTATAGCCAAAGAGCCAGCGATGTCTGCATTTGCAGATGTTTCTGTGGACATGTGGCTGGCATGCCTAGACACCAAAGTGCACGGAACGCTGTTTACCTTATTACCGAAGTGGTACCTATTTATCTACTTGCAGTTTCTTGCTTTTAACTGCTAGGTTGGCAGGAGCTGAGACAGAGAGAGGAGCTCATTCTGTTGTGCAGTACTTGGGTTTTGAACTGCTGACCTTCCAATCAGCATCCTAACCACTTGAGCCACTGCAGCCCCTCAGAGACAACAAACAAAGTGGTTTGCCCATTTGGAGAGAATGTCTTGGAAGTCCAAACCATACAAGGTTTATGTGAAAACAGGAAAAGGACAAAGACCACGAGGCAGACCCAGAGGAAGGTGGAGAGGCAACATCAAAGAAATATTACAAGAACACCAAATAACACTGGTGGAAACTGCTAGAAGTGCCAGAACAAGAATTTTGTATCTCCCTCAACACCTGAAGGGGGTAAAAAAAGAAGAATCAAAATCTGAACACGTCTTCTAACAAAAATCTGAACATGTCTTCTAATTTGGGACAGAAAGAATGTTAAGGTTATTGTTTGTTTCAAATGAATGTGAGAGTAATAGAAACAGTTGAATTTATCCATCCAGGCTCATATCATGATGTGTTTTTCAAAGTTTATTTCAATCATATTACCATTGTGTTAGGATTCTCACCTGTTTCTTCTTGAGAAATATCTCATCCTTAATATTTGAAGAACTCATAGATTCAACATATCCTTTCTCGGTTGGGTGCACTGGTATCTTCTGAATTTGCTACCACAGATCCTGGGAAGATCATGTTCCTTTAGTAGTCTAATCTTCCAAAAGCAACACGTTTATTTAAATTGTGTGAGTGTGTGAAGACACAGAGGAGAGTATCACAAATCCCCCGTGTCCCCAACAGGTGTAATGCCCAATGGATATAATCCAGGTGTAATGCCCAATGGATATAATCCAGGTGTAATGCCCAATAGGACTTAACTCTGGCCAACAGAAGTGAATAAGCAAATCACAGTTATTGTCCATCTGTGTAATTTTGGATTTAACTCTCTCTGGGCAATTAGCTTAATTGGATGGACACATTGCAAGTAAAATGGCAAGGTATTTTCTTTATTTCTTTTTAAAAAAAGATTTTCTTCAGTTTTCTTGAACTAACAACTTTCTTTTTTTCCTTTCGCTTTGTTTTCTTCTTTAATGAGGTGACTTGGACTAAGATTTCTTTGTACCAGTAGCGAAGAGATTACACAATGCTCTGTATCCTAAACAAAGTGGAGAAAACTGCAGGGAGAAGTGTAGGAGTCTTGACGAATACCAGCTTAAATAGATTGGCTGGGATAGCAATTGCTGCTTTTGTTAATAGACCAGTGATTTGTTTTTAAATACAAGAACCCCTCCTATGCTGTATTTCAAGCTGCTTTTGAAATCCAACCGAGTTTCCTAGTAGCTGGGGCAGGGGATAACTGCGGTTTTTAAAAAGGCTCTCTCAAGCTGTATTATGGCATCTGAACCTGGTGTGTCTACCAGAAGCAGTAGCAAACAGAGGAGAAAATTATACTGTACTGTACTTCTCTCCCATTCCGTATGCAAAAATCAACTGGATTGACAATTGAGTCTTAAGCAGTGGTGGGTTGTCAAAATTTTTACTACCCCACTGTGACATCATCACAGTGTGGGCGGAGCTAACACCATGATGTCATGATGTCGTGGGTGGGGCCAAAGAAAATAAAAATAAAATAAAAATAAGCGCACACACACACACACACACACACACACACACACACCTCAACCCACCCACCAACCCACCCACAACACAAACCCGTAAATAAATAAATAAATTAAATAAATACAATAAAAATTACATTAAAATACACCCAAACACCCACCCACCCACCCACCCACCCCAAACACAAATCAACCCACCCACCCACCTACCCCAAACACAAACCCATCACTTATCTGTTAGTATAAGTGCCTGGGTAGCACCATGTTGCAAGATGGATATGGTCATCGTACCAGTTCTCTAGGATAATATGCCTTAATGTAAATTTAAAACAGCTGTACCTCCTTAAAGGTTCTCCAACTGGAACAGCAATTGGAACAGCACAGGTGTAGCTTATTGATGAGGTAACTCCAAGACTTTGCTTAAAAACCCCAAGCCAGGCCTGCTGGCCGCCAGGCCTTTTTAGGAACTGTGGTAGTATGTCAATATAGGTAAAGGTATTAAATACACATTAAAATACACACAGACACACCACATCCAAAGGTAAGTCACTTACCCTGGGGAGTAGGCTATAGGGAGCTTCAGGCTAGCAGCTTCTCTTCCTCCTCCCCACTTTGGAGGACAGCAAGGAGACCGTGCATACGCGCCAAGCAGGCATTTCAAGTGCTTGGCGTGCATGAGCAGTGGGGGAACCAGTGAAAAGGTAAGCCCCCAAGGTAGTTCCCCCAAAAGCTGCTACCGGTTCTCCGGGACACTGGGGAAAATTACTACCGGTTCTGGCGAACTGGTGCGAACTTGTTGCATCCCATCACTGGTCTTAAGCACTGATGATATTGAACATCATCATACTTGAAGGCAGCAAGCAGAAACTAGATCTCAGAAAACATATTTTCAGACCACAGCACTCAGAATCCTTCCTTTGCCCAGAGAATAATAATAATTCTTTTTCATCTTGTATCTGATACAGAATATTGGCTATCATCATGGCGATCAGCCATGAAGATTGTTCTGAGAATATAATGCAGTGGCCTTCTATCCTTCTGCATCAGAGCATGACACCCGTAACACTGTTCCAGTTCCATAAGTCACTTTCTGGTCCTGAGTCCTTTTGGCACACAAAGTCCTCCACAGCCCCAGGCCAGTTTTGATGAAGCTGCTGCCTTCCATCAAGATGGGTTCAAGTGGGATTTAATCCACTTGGGGACCATCATTCTTCTCTGTGGACTTTGCCATTCAAGGCTGTTAGTCCTCAGGGTTGTCAGGTTAATTAACCGCCACCTGACGAGTCAATCGGTTGAGTCCCTGGCAGTATGGTCTACTCTATTACCATAGCAGAATAATCCAAAAAGTAAAAAATGTCCACGGTTAGAGCTAATTTAGTGAACCCAGGCTAGGCTACGTGGTACACAGTGATGGGATGTATCAGGTTTGCACCAGTTTGCCAGAACCGGTAGTAACTTTCCCCAGTGTCCCAGAGAACCGGCAGCAGCTTTTGGGGGAACCACCTTCGGGGCTTGGGGTTTTTAAGAAAAGTCTTGGAGTTACCTCATCAATAAGCTACACCTGTGCTGTTCCAATTGCTGTTCCAATTGGAGAACCTTTAAGGAAGTACAGCTGTTTTACATTTACATTAAGGCATATTATCCTAGAGAACTGGTTAGGCAAAGACTTAGTACCTAACTTCTTTAACTGTTGAAAAGTTGAAAAGTGCCAAAATGAAGCCATCTTGTGGTGAGTTCATTCTGTAGTTCCTTCCATCTGACCTAGTGTGAGAAAGATTAGGCAGAATAAGCTTTAAACTCTGGTTTAAAAGCTCTGGTTGATTTGTGTTTGGTGTGGGTGGGTGGGTGTTTGGGTGGGTGGGTGTATTTCAATGTATTTTATTTATTTATTTATTTATGGGTTTGTGTTGTGGGATGGTGGGTGGGTTGAGGTGTGTGTGTGTGTGCCCGCGCTTTATTTTATTTTATTATTATTTATTATTATTTATTATTATTTCTTTGGCCCCACCCACAATATCATGATGTTGGCTCCGCCCACAACATCATGACATTAGCTCACGGTGACATCACGGTGGGGTAGTAAAATTTTTGACATCCCACCACTGATGGTACACATACCTCTAAAGTCTTACCTTCGTTAATCTACTTCCACAGCAACTGTGATTCTAGGCAGATGGCTCATGTTGTTCCATGGTAGGGACAGAACAGCTGCCTAGTTATGTGGTCAAATAAGGCAGGGAGTTTCCAGTGTGTCATAGTAGACGGAGTGATGGATTAAGGCTCTGGAGACCAAGATTCAAACTCCCATTTGGCCATGGAATCTCATTGGGAGTATGAAACCACTCTTTAAATGACTTGATTACCAAGAAATGTATATGTTTGTCCTGGCTTGACAATGTTGACAATCTTATACCACAGGATGGATCAAAGCAGTTTAGATTGCAGAGGTGTTTGGGAATGTCCAGTTTCAAATGGAATCCCTACAAGTTTCTAGGTAAGCAAAAGTCAAACCAGGGATCAGATTGTAAACTCTCCTTAGTCCCACTTGCTCAAGTTTGAGGAATAAAAGTATTCAGGAATATGGCATCATCCACTGCCCACCCGAGGCTTCCTTCTAAGCTTACAACAGTATACTGCTATTCTAAAGTAGAGCGTCTGAGGATGGTTTGGTTTCGAATTATCAATGAAGAGCCATTCACTTTACAAAAGACTTGTTCTTCATTTTTGATATTGACAAATCTGGCTGGTAGCATTTTTTTTTAAACTTCCCATAAGGGGAGAACTATGGAGGTCTACTTTGGTGAGCACCTGCCAATCCATCACTATACTACTTTCCCAAATTTTGGCCCTGGAGTTTACTAAAGAATTATCAACTCACCTTTCACTAATCTCCCCTCTCAGGAATGTGTGTTAAACTGCAGGATACACAAACGACAAGGCATGCATGTAGTGATAAGTAACTATGGAGATGCAAACTAAGAAATATCTTGCCACATTGTTGATTGTTAATTGACAAAAATGCATTTAATCCAGCTGCCTGCCTTTAATTTATTGTAACCACTACTGAAAAGAATTCAGACATACATTTTCTAGTCACTCTGCCTGAACACCATGGCAAATTCAGGGTGGGGGGCACACACGCACAACCTCTCTTACAGATGGGCAAACCCTATGACTTCGGAAGTTATCCCTTACTTAAAAGCTATCAATTTAGAGCTGTCATGTGTATTGCCCACAGAGTTTGAATGTATCTTTTCAGGCTTTAATTAAGGGTGACAAACCCCCTTTGAACATCTGTGTCCATGTGTGCAAAGCCGAATGTAACAAAAGAATTTAATCAAACTACAAGCCTAATAAAAGACTCCGTTGCCTGAACTAAATGATGTTATTGTGGTGGTAGCTCATAGTTTTACATTTAAAAAAGCAGGTCAGAATGTTCATTCATCTTGATTAGCAATGTCAACCTAATTACTTCTGGAGGAAACAGTAATTAGCTGGAGTCTCACCTCATTAATCATGACATTCTTGTAGCAGACTATTTTTATCTGATAAATTGTTTGGATTGGAGCAAGGTGTATATTTGAATGGAAGGTAATTGTACACAGCTTGCAACATTTCCCTTTTTAAAAATCATTTAACTGCTTCCTTCCTATCACACATCCTAGCAATTTTGTATGTGTGTTTGTGTATGTATCCTATGAAACTATAAAGTGAAATCTATACAGTTGGAATAATCAATTGTGGGATCCTGGTTGAAACCTGATTTGTATCGACACCATACAATTACAGCAGTTTGATACCATTTCAATAACCATAGCTGCTTTTGTTGTTCAGTCGCACAGTCAACTCTGACCCTTTGCGACCCCATGGAACACCACATGCCAGGCTCCTCTGTCATCTGCCATCCTCCATAGCCTGACCATAGCTGCATCGTATTATAGTTTTGAAAAAGTACAGCACTTAAAATTCTCTTTCTTTATGTTCTCCCCTGTACCAAACCATGAGAGCTATTCCTATATTTCATAGCATAGCAGTTAAAATGGCATTAAAGTGCAATAATTACTCAGTTATGATACAATTGTAGTCTCTCAAGCAACTTGTCCTTCCGCTGTCAACTTACTGGGCTCAAGAAAGAAGTCTAAAGATGTGACAACACAGATGAAGCTAAGTAGATCTCAATTCATTCAACATCTTCATGGGAGGCAGACTGGAAACTGATGGCATACGTTCTGTCAGAGAGAAAATAAAATATGTGTGTCAACATTTAAAATTTGCTTCTACAAGAAGAGCAATGTAACTGCAGGACTGTCACATTCTTAGGTAAAGGTAAAGGTCGCTCTTGCTCGAAAGCCAGTCGTATCCGACTCTAGAGTTCAGTGCTCATCTCTGTTTACAGCCAAAGAGCCAGCGTTGTCTGCGTCTGCAGAGGTTTATGTGGACATGTGTTAGGCATGCCTCAACCACCGGAGTGCATGGAACACTGTTTACCTTCCCACCAAAGTGTCTCTATTTATCTACAGTACTTGCAATTTCTTGCTTTTGAACTACTAGGTTGGCAGGAGCTGGGACAGAGATGGGTGTTCACTCCATCATGCAGCACTCATGTCTCGAACTGCTGATCGGCTGACCTTCTGGTCATCAAGCTTGGGGGCTTAGCCACTTGAGCCACAGCAGTCCCTGTCACATTCTTAGCACATCTCTAATTGTAGTGGCGAAGAGAACATGGTCCTCTCCATGGCGAGAACAAGAAAGTATAGCAGAAAGCAGGGTTCTTTGCACAACAACAAGATCTAGTTCTTGGACTTTGGGATTTGGGATATTTTTATTCTTTTTTCCATATGAGTTTACCAGAATGCTTGATTGCTTTCTGTTTAATATGGAAAGAGCAGGGGATTTTAGAAACAAATGAAACAAATCCCAGAATCTCATAGCCTTCTTGGACACTGAAACCACAAAATTATTTGAAACCACATACTTTTTTTTTCATTATTTAGGCTCTAGCATTGTCCCTTGCTGTCACTTGTTTGAGATGCACCTTAATTAGAACATAGAATATGCTTCTACAAATTAATCTCTAAACTGCATTCGGTTCATGGTCCCAGAAGAATAATTAAAAGCATCTGTTTCTCTGTGGCTTTCTTAATAATGCAACACCCTCTATTATCAAATAGTATAGGTAGGAGTTCTCAGTTTTTTAAAGCTGGGGGCCATTCACGCTCTGTCAGACAGCTTCGGGGGCCGGATGCCCATTTTGCCCTTCCTCCACCACATGGCACTTCCTGGTGTGGTGGAGGCAGTGTGTGTGTGGGGGGGGGACATGAAATGGGCTGCAGGTTGAGAATCCCTGAAATAGTATATTGGAGAATGTCACTCTCAAGCTCCTATTTAATGCATGTCTCTGTGTATCTGAGTGTGTGGTTGTATATCATGAAGATGACCACCCATCCATCAATAAATTTGGTGAGAATATCAATCTATCAATTACATATTCCCAGTGTTTCTATATGGAGTTGAACCTTGGACATTGACTAAAAGAAGATTGAAGCTTTTGAAATGAGGATCTACAGATGGCTGCTAAGGATATCATGGGTTGACCGTGTAACTAATGTAGAGGTATTGCGCTGAATGGATAAAGAACAAAAACTCTTTAAGACCATTAAGCAAAGAAAGCTCCAATTCAACATGAAATATAGAATCCTTCAACTCACTCTGCAAGAAAAGATCCCTGGGAAGAGAGACCCTGGAAATAGATGGACTTAATGGCTACAGAACATGAGAGACTGGTGTGGCATGTCCTTGGAAGAACCGTTCCAAGAAGTTAAGAACAGGAAGACTGTCGCCATGATGATATCCAATATCTGGAATGGATATAGCACCTGAAGAAGAAGAATCAATACCCCTAGTGATGGACCAGGAAAATAAAATTTTATGACTTACTTGGCACTTATGGCGAAATTGAATAAGTAGATAGGAATGCTGAGAAGGGCATACCTGTATTATTGAGACATTTTGTTTCAGATTTATTGCAGTGTGAACTTTCATGGAACAAAATCCACTTCTTCAGACAGAGAGGAAATACAGTGTCCTTTATATTTATATACATCTCCATGATGACAATAGTCCTGAACTGTTGATGATACAGACACAACAATAGACAAAGTGGCAACCTATCATTAATAGAACATGGCTATCAAGATGTTAATTGATTAAAATTGCAAGCCACAGCTGTATGCCAGGTAGACTGAACTGTCACAGAAATGCTAGAAGTAGTTTCTGGGGCAAAGGTCAGGATATGTCAATAACTGTTTTATACCCATTAGTTATAAAGACAGATGGGTGATTAATGTATGTAATGTGCAAAGAAGCCACCTCGTGCACAAAAGTCAACTGTTGTTCCCTTCTAGTGCCACCCACCTTTAGATGTATCTTCCTGCCTAGATATTCAGAGAACCAGAACAATTTCCAAAGAAATCAGTCCGTATCCTGAATGCCAGCAAGTGTGATACACACATTTGTTTAGTCCTACAGGGTCCCAATGCTGGCCCCATAGATCCTTGTTTTCTTCCACTCCACGAAATCCTAATATTCATTCGAAAAGTCCCTTTGCGCCTTTTGTTGGACATGCTAACAATTTTGCCATGTTTTTGCCACTCTTCAGGTCTCCCAGCCCCAAATGTTGATTCCTTACATATATGAGATTAGCACTAGATTGCCTATCACCTGATTAATAATAATAATAATAATAATAATAATAATAATAATAATAATAATAATAATAATAATAATAATAATAATAATAAACAACTATTATTATTATTATTATTATTATTATTATTATTATTATTATTATTATTATTATTATTATTCCCTGTATTTATACTCCTTTTAGTTCCCCCACCAGATCGGCAGAGGGAAAATGAGGGCTGTGGCCATCTCCACCAGTATGAAAGGGGATCTCCTGACTCAATCCACAGACTCTGCACAACCACAGACCACCATTCAAAACGTAATACAGGCTGCAAATCAAATTATAGTATAGCCCAGTGTTTCCAAACATGTGGCCCAGGCCCCACAGGAGAACTTAAATTCCCAGAAGCCTAAGTCAGTACATTGGCTGATCAGTGCTTTGGGGAATTGACTTAGGCTTCTGGGAATTGAAGTCCAAAAACCCAAGGTTGGTAAACACGGGTGTAGTCGAACCCTTAGTCTCTCTCACACACACTCAGACATACACTGGCCAGTGGTAACCTGCTTAAGTCTTTCTGTGCCTGGAACTCCACCTGCAGAAGTTGCTACGGGAATCTGACAAAGTGCTGGTTGTGTATATAGTTGTGTATATGGTTGTGTGTGATTAGCTCCTTCTCAAGAGATGCTTCTCTGACAAAGTGGGGTTTCCCTGTGGACAACAACCTATGTGAATGCAGAGAAGGACAAACCATCACCCATATTATGATACAATGCACACAATGCCCCTCAATGTGCACTGAGGAGGACCTTATGTGAGCAAGAGGAAATGCTGTCAATGTGGCCTGATATTGGGCAAATGTCATCTAATTCCTATTTGTTTTAGATATGTTAATTTTATTTCTCTGTGTTATTATATGGTTGTGGTTCCTCTGAGATGAATAAAGAAAGAAATCTCCTTCTCAAATGGTGACATCAGCTTCTGTAGTTCAAACTCAAGGAATGCGCAAATGTTGTACCCAAGACTTGCCCTGTTATTTTGTATAAGAGACCTCCTTCTCAGACATCACAATAATCAATTTTGTTTTGGCCCTGAAATCTCAGGGAAATGGTTGATCTGGCAACTGATCACCAGTCAGCTTCAAGACATAGATCTCCCACTGTCGATGTCTTTGAAGAAACTGAAAATGCCAAGCTTGGCAACATGACCACCAGCAGAATGGTGCTAAAGAGTTAATTAAATCTAATTCATTTGTCTTTAAACATTAATAACTCTTATTTGTCTGTGGGCTTGTAAATTAATGTTTTACAATTGTTACATCAATAAACCTCAAAATGTCCTTTTGAAGTACCGTAAATAACTGTAATGGATTGTCACAAAAAGGATCAGCAAAATAACATCAGCAGATTTCGTGATTAAAAGAGCATTTATTAAATCTGTTGCTGAAAAAAGTAATGAATAATTCCAACTGGCTAATTTTTAAATCAGATTCTTTCCAACCTTGGTTCAAAAGTATTCTCTTGTGAAAACTGTTAAGCAGACACTTGTATCCACATCCAAATGGTTTACACATTTTCCTAAAGAGTCCTGAAAAAGAGGTGGTATGATTTAAGTTTTGAAGGGAGTCATTATTTTTAAGTGAGATAGCTGGATAGCTCAGTTGTTAAGGTAGTACAAATGTGAATGTAACCCAGTAGATTCTCAACAATGTGGTCCAAAAAAGTAACTTCCCCCAGATCTTTCGAGTCCATATCAAACTTTGGACTGCCAAAATGAAGCTACTTTCTTGGCTTTGTTGTTGGCCAAAATTAAATTTTCATTGGTAAGTGTTTTGGGTAGTAACTGTCAGACGAGCAATTGAGCTGGATTCTGAATCTCTCCACATTCACACTGCATGGTGTTTGTCTGCCAGCAGCCCCCACTTAAGCCTGTTGGTCTTGCATTTAGGGACACCCTCAGCCTGTTAAGGGTCCTCCAAGTGCTATAGGGAAGGTCGAGTTCTTTCGTCACGTCCTCTTTAATGTTATTCCTTGTTCGGTGAGCTCCTTCCTCCATCTTCTAATTTGGTTTTGCTCTTGTGCACCCTAAAAAATGTTTGTTCTTGTCATAAAGCTTTTCCTGGATCTTAGATGGTAGACTCGAGGCTCATGTCTGTTCAAAGGATGCCACGGGTCATTCTCTTGCTTAGTTCTTTCAGTGTCTGCTGCTACTTCTCTCTTTATCTTAGGTGGAGTGATACCAATAAGGGGATATATTTTTTTCAACTGTTTGAAGCAATAAAAAATGCTTGCTCATGAAGAACAACTGATTGCTCCACATAGTTGAATAATATCTGTTCTCACTGAAGGAGGCTCTTTGACCAATAACCCTCCTCCTTTGTCTACTCAGAATATGATTAGTTATACAAGTTGGAGACTGAAACTCAGAACTCTCTGTTGATATGGAAGGGCTGGTTAATCAAACAATCCATGTTTATAATGCAGTGGCCTAACAGTTAGTTATGGCCTACAAACTTTTACTTCCTCTGAGTTACATCTTGCCATTTGTGGGAATGCAAACTTCTCATTGGCACATAGAGAACCAGCTGACAATGCTGTCCTTTGTACACCACTAAGCCCAATACTTCAACCCTCAATAATGTCATTCCCATTCTCTTCATAATCCCTGCTTCTTCTGACCCCCTGCCAACATGTAAAATTTAAACCCCCTCCATTCCTTTATTTCCAAGTCCTGCATCTGATTTGAATAATACTGGTAACATTTTGTAATTTTCCCTCATGGTCATATGTTTTCAACGGTGAGTATGTTCTAAAAGGGGAAAACAAGCAGCTCGTTACAACCCATGCTGAGCTTTGGTAATTAAACTTCATTGCTTCAGCGTTATTATTTTCTTATTCTTTCCCTACACAACTGAGTCCAATCTGCTTTCAACCAGAAAGATTAAGCTACTTGGCCCTTTGACTCTTTGGTTCCTTTTTTATCTTCTTTTTAAAACAAAACAACAACAAAAGCAAACAAAGAAAAGACACAATATCCACCACAGTGCTTTTCATTTTTTTAAAAAATAGTCTATTTGGAATCTAACAAAGAGAGTGAAAGGGGGAAGACTGTCATTTGATTCCAGCGACCTTCAATTTCCTTTAATATTCACAACACTATTTCTTTTCTTTGACTAGAGTTTTATATTCATGTGCTTGCTAAGATTCTTTGTGCCAATGGTATTTGGCACTGAAATATTTGCAATTTCCATACTACTGACTGAGCCCCTCACAATGGTTCAATGTAAGATTTTCTCTGATTGCAACCTGATCCCCAATTGTACAGGTTTTTGCAAGAAGTTTCGGTAACAGAAAAGTTGGGTTTAGTTGATCTTGGTTCACATGCAACCATGGACTTTTTGCACAGGCTGAAAGAGCTCAAAACCACCATCTTGTAGCCAAATCCCATTAAAAGAAGGGACAGAACAGCCAAAATCCTTCTTGTGGAATCAACCATTGTTGAGCAGAAAGATAATCCTTCCATAAACTTGGAGGGAAAGGTGATATAAATATAAAATCAGTGACCAGTTACAATACAGTGCATCATAACTTGAAAGTATGCAAGTGCAAAATCAGATTAGAAAATGGAGGAAGGAGCTCACTGAACAAAGAAAAGCATTGAAGGAGGAAGGAGGAGTTCTTCCATATCAACAGAGAGTTCTCAGTTTCAGCCTCCAACTTGTACAACTAATTGTATTCTGGGTAGATGAAGGAGGAGAAAAAATAAATTAGAAGATGGAGGAAGGAACTCACTGAACAAGGAATAATGTTAAAGGAGGACATGGCTGAGGAACTTGACCTTTCCTACATCACTTGGAGGACCCTGAATAGGCAGAGGGCCTAAATGTAAGACCAACATGCTCAAGTGGGGGCTGTTGGTGGATAACAACATACTGTATGAATGTGGAGAGACACAGAATTCAGACCATTTGCTGGTCTGCAAATTATGACCAGAAACATGTACCGATGAGGACTTAAGTTTGGCCAACAACAAAGCCAAGAAGGTGGCTTTATTTTGGCAGTTTACAGTCTGATCTAGACACGAAAGAAGAAGAATAAAAGTTACTATTTTGGTCTAGAATACACATGATACCTCACCCAATCTGACCAATTCTTTTAAAATTCTTCAGTCTAATTTGGAGCACTCTTATGCCATTATTTTTGCAGATGACATAGGGAAAATATTTTAATTCCCCTTTTCTTATATTACTATAAGATTCCGCCTGGAAAATTGCAATGTGAGATTCTAACTATGCGTTCTTTGCACTTTCCACATCACAGCTTCTTTCGTGGGGTTTGTGTGGAGTCATTTGGAGACATCATGCATTTGGGAATAAATCAGAGAGTGAAGCACTTTGAACCTCTGTTACCTGTTTATTCCTGGAACTTGAAGAGGCTACACTTTAGAACAGGAGTATCAACTTCCCAAGGACAACCTGCCCATCCTTAGATCCTAGAAGGCTACAATCACTCCTATCCCCCTGTTCTTTTCTTTTTTCTTTCCATGGAAATCTTCTTTATGCCCTCTAGTGGCTACAGAGAACAATTCCACCAACTTTTAATTTTTTTTTTGCTGCTTTTGTTTTTAGGGGGGAAGGCTTCATTTGGGACTCTTGTTTTATTGTTGCTATTTATAATTTATTAAGTGTGTTTATTTATGTCTCATTTTCTATTATAATAATTTTGTGTCAGAAACTATTCTGGGTTGAAAGGATTTTTGTTGGAGAAACTCCACTCAGGGGATGCCCAAATAATGATCCTTTCATGTCCCCAAGATCTTTTCCCCCTGAAGTGGTCCCTATTTATCTACTTGCAAGAAATTTCAATTAAAGAGTTTTTAAATATACTTGATAACTGGAACGTTGGCAGGTCAGCAGTTCGAGACCCATGTGCTGCATGATGGAATGAGCTTCCATCTCTGTTCCAGTTCCTGCCAGCCTAGCAGTTTGAAAGCAAGACATTGCAAATAGATAAACAGGTACCACTTTGGTGGGAAGGTAAACAGCATTCCCTGCGCTCTGGTGTCATGCCTGCCACATATCCACAGAAAAGTCTGCAGACGCAGACAGCACTGGCTCTTTGGCTCTAAGCAGAGATGAGCGCTGAACCTTAGAGTTGGATACGACTGGCTTTCGAGCAAGTGCAACCTTTAACTTTACTAAGCCACCCAGCTAATGAAGATATTCTACTGCAGACAGGAACTTGAGCTGAAAGAGACCATGTGCCAAACAACCAGAAGCTCTGAATAAGGATAAAAAGTTGTGAAAAGTCACTCCCCCTCCCAAAGCACTCACTGAAACAAGATGAGATATTGTTGGGATAGTGAGGAGAATACAATTAACTCTGAAAAATGTGTCATTTTTACTTGAAAAAAGGCTCCAGCTTGAGAAGTCCTGAGTCAAGCCACTTACTATACAGAACTTAGGAAAGTTAAGTTCTTATTTATTTATTTATTTGGCTTATACTCCACCCATCTGGGATGGACTCCCACTCTGGTTGGCATACACTATTTAAAAAAAATAACACCATTAAGACAATAAAACAACCCCCACCTACCTAATAAAAAACAGAACCAAGGACCCAAAACTCTTGTGACAGAAAAGCAATGGGAGGGTCTCCTATTTGGGCTTCAACAAACTGCTAAAGGCCTCCTCAAATAGAAAGGTTTTCAGTTGTTTCTTAAAGGTCCCTTTTTTCTTTAGGCAACAGCCCCCCAAATCTTTTCCAACCAGGATGGGAAGTACAGGTCACCCACTTATCTCTGGGGGATATGTTCCGAAACATACTGTGGATACCTGAAGCCATGGATAATAGGGAATTTTATTTTTGCAGTGCAAACAGTGACCTCTATTGGCCAGCTCTAGCAATGCACCATAAACATATATATATACAATGGTACCTTGTACTGTATAATGATTTTAATCTGTTCCATGGGGCTTGTTGTACAAAAAAAATGCTATACAATGCATGCATCGTATAGCAATTTTCTATGGGAAAAAACATACAAAAACAACAATTCATTGTATGATTTTCCCCATAGAAATGCATTGCATTATATAACAATTTTTGTTGTTATACTGGACACAATGTTTTTTTCAAATCCTTGTTGTTATACGATTTAATTGCTGTACGAGGCATTCGTTATATGGGGTTCCACTGTATCCTTTTCAGCAATATGGTAAATTCTTTCCTCCTTCAGAATTCTTTCCTATTACCAGAAACATGTAGCAAGGAAGATTTAATTTTGGCCAATGACAAAGCCAAGAAAATGGCTTCATTTTGGCAGTCCAAAGTTTGTCCTGGACATGAAAGAAGAAGAAGAAGCCTAGAGTTATCATTGAGGAACATGCTATATCTTTAAAGCATGCCATGCCAGTAGAATAATATACAATAACTAAATTAGAGTAGGGGAGATGCTTTCCACTTAATCTGCTAAACCTTCCTCCACTGATATGCTTTGACATGCCCTTCTCTGAAATGAAAAGTGTTAGGAGAGCTGACGAGTGATGGCCTAGCCTGGTGCTTTTGTGAAAGGCTTTGCTTGCTCTTAGAGATTAGAACCAACCAGACCAATTTTAATCTGTTAGGTATCTGACAGTACAGTACTTGCAATTTTAATGTTGTGCTACTAAGCCCAAGAATGTGGCTCGTGTAAAACTCAGAAGAGATTCCCTTCCAGTTCTCATGCCTGTCTCCCTACTTTGCAAGAAAACCAGATCATCTGTAGAAATCTCCCTCATCCAGGGCTATTTGACCGTCCAAGATTCCTCAGAAGTAATATTTATGTGTTTATTAGGTTTAGCTGCAGCATATCTCACAGGACTGGGATGCAGGGTAGGCCACAATAAAATAGAGATAAAAAGTAGGCCCAAACAGGCAGAGACCAGAACAGGAAGACTATTACCATGATGATACCCAATATTCAGAACGGATACAGCACCTGAAAAAGCAGAAGGCAGAAACCAAAGACAGAAACCTCCTCATGTTAAATATACTTAAAGAAACTACACCCTAAAATACAATAGGTAATGCTGTGTTGGAAAAAGATCCAGCCAGCTTTGTTCTACTGTCTATAAACATTTACCTATTTGTTATTATAATTTGCAGGCCCTCCTTTCCATCAACAAATGCTATGGCTACAAGTAGTAAGGGACCTTCTTACCTCACAGAACATCTTCCCTTCAGGACAGTAGCCTGCATCACTTGTTCTTCAATGCAGGTGCTGACCCCCAAGATTGGCTAGAAAAGCCGTGATGAGGAGAAGGGCCTTCTCAGTGGTGGCACCAATGCTGTAGAATGCCACTGTATCTGAGCTATGCCAGGCTCCATCCCTGCAGTCTTTAAAAAACAACAACTAAAACCATTGCTCTTTGAGGAGGCCTTTGGGAATTGCTGCCTAGTTCTGGTTGTTAGAAATGCTACCTGGCTCCTTTTCGTCTCAAAAAACATTGCATTTTCAGGGTCCTAGATAGCAGTACTTTCTGGCTATTGTAATGTTTGGTGATGATTTTATTGGGAGTTTTACTGTGTGTAATTTTTAAAATAATTCTTGATCATTGTATTACTGCTATTATGATGTTAGCTGCCCTGAGTAGGAATGATTTCTTCCCTAGATGGGTGGGATATAAGTGTAAATAATAAATAAAATAAAATAAATAAAATGGAAGACAAGCAGAAACATAAAGACAAGTCTGTTTATACCTGCTGTGGTCAATTTGTTGTCTGATGGCTAACCTCATGTTGAACTTCTGTCTGTTTAGCTGGACTGGTCCTTAGACACCAAGTCTTTTCTTGGTCCTGTACTCAAAGCTTTTGCCTACTTGGTACAGTTACATTTGGCAAGAACCTGCCTGAGCTTGTTGTCCCTTGTTGACAAAGCCTTGAAGAATTCAAAGTCAACTTATTGATATGCTAAGGTTGCAGGGTAGGACTTTGTGGAGACACATTATTACAATGCCATTTAAAAAAGGGAGGGGGTGGAGGAAGAAGCTAAAATATATAACTATTATTTGATGCAGAAAAAGAACTAATCAAGATACGAGTTAAACCACTAAGTAATGGGATGATCCCATTACGTCAAGGTCGCACTTGTTCAAAAATCAATCATATCCAACTCTAGGGTACAGTGCTCATTTCTGTTTATAGCCAAAGAGCCAGCGCTGTCTGAGTTTGCAGACATTTCTATGGGCATGTGGCAGGCATGCCTAGACACCGGAGTGGATGGAACACTGTTTACCTTCCCAACAAAGTGGTATCTATTTATCTGCTTGCAATTTCTTGCTTTTGAACTGTTAGGTTGTCAGGAGCTGGGACAGAGATGTAAGCTCACTCCAACATGCAGCACTTGGATCTCGAACTGCTGACCTGCTGATCTTCCAGTTGTCATGTTCAGCTTCTTAACCACAAACCACCACTGTCCCACTAATCTCCCTACTAAAAAGGATCAGATCTGAAGTGTTCACCTTACTCGCTGTTTTGGAATAACTGCTATTTTAGAAGAGACATTTCATCTCATCAGACAGGGAATAATGTTGACAGACAGCTGTGGTCCCATGGGTTTTTGTAATTTTTTTTGTATTTTTTAAAAATCAAAAACCTGCACACATGAATATGTCCAGTTAATTTATTGACACGTTTTACATTGACAGAAGTGTCCAGAAGTGAGCCCTCCTGTTCAACCGGCCAGAGAAGTGTTTTGTGGATGGTGAGCTAAGATTGAAATCCAAAACAAGCGTTTGGGGAGCAAATTCCATTGACACACTGTAGGACTTATTTCTAAGTAAATAAATGCCATGTTAACATTGCTCATGTCATAGTCTTTCCTTGACGGTGAATCCATCTGGTATATATGGAAATAAAATGAGGTGTGCCTTTTACAACTACATCAGTTCATCTCTCCCATTAAATGTTATCTGCTGTATATCCGCTGACATTATAACTGTACATTTAAAAAATCCATTACCTTTTCATGTATCTCTTTTTATCACTGGCACTTCTAAGAACCCACAAGAATGACAGAAAGTGGATGGTGGTGGGGGGCCAGGGGGACGGGATGACTTGATATATTTTCTTCATGACTTTTATGTGTGTGATTATCCTGCAGGGAGAAGCTAGAAAGAGACCAAGCTAAAGTGTAGACAGCAAAGAAAGTATGAAAGGTTGTTTTCAACTTTCTTACCACTTAAAGTCAAGAGTATCAACTCTGCAGGGAGTGATAGAAAAATGACTAGATGCTTGTTATAAGGAGCATTTTTAATATCCAATGTCTCATTTAAATGGACTTCAAAAAGACCAATGTGTAGTGCCTGAAGTTTTGTGAGTACTTTCCCCCCAGTTAGAAATGTAGCAGTATTTATTAATATCTGCATAGAGCCCATGTCCCAAAAAAGGAGGTAGAGTCTGAATTATCTGGCCAGTATCTCTGTATGTCTCCATCTGTGCCTATGACTGGATGATTGTGATGGTCCTTTGTGAAAGTTGTATTTTCAACTGATATGCTTGACTTTTGGGTGTATGCATATATTGTTCCAAAGCGGCATGTCACACTATGAAGCATGACATCATAGGTAAAGGTAAAGATCGCCCTTGCTAAAAAACCAGTCATATCTTACTGTAAGGTTCAGTGACATCATAAAAAGGTCATAAAAGAGAGCACAGAAACATGAGTGTGAAGACCCATTGAAATCCATTTGTTGCATTTATCTTTGATTAGTTACATTTTATTGTGTATTTGCTCAGATAAGCTTGACATGGTGTAAATGGCTCTTTTCTATACATTAAGTAGGTGGTTTTTCATTAATGCTCTCAGCAACCTGATAAAGCAGTGATTTCCAACCTTGATACTCCAGGTGTTTTTGAAGTTTAATTCACAGAAGCCCAAATCAGTACCCCTGCTGATCAGGGCTTCTGAGAATTGAAGTTCAAGAACACCTGGAGTGTCAAGATTGGCCATCACTGCGTATAAAGTAAGGCAAAGTGAGTGGAACTGTCCAAGGTAACCTGGTAAATTTCATAGTTCAGTACAGACTTGAGCTTGGGTCTCCTATCTTTGGATCCAGTACTTTAACTATTACGCTGCACTGCTTATGAATAGTACAATCAGAGGTGTAATTAGCAGTATTGCCATCTGAGACTTCGTTGCCCTATTGCTTAAGTATAGGTTACCTAATATTGGAACATCCCAAGAGAAGTAATGGAGAGGGACTACAGATTCCATGCTGAGCCCGAATGTTTTTTGTTTCCTTCTGATCTGGGAGAAGTGTCTGGAGGCTCTCTAGCTACTGGGGATAGCAGGTTCCCATTCTCTTAGTAGCAAATATTTACATACTGCAAATTTGGGTGCCCTTGCTGTCCAAACTCCAGTTTAAGTATGGAGTACCACCTGATAGTGCTAGTTTAGATTGGACTAAAGTGGTTACACTTAATATCATGTTTTAGACTGCTTTTGGCATGGTCAAGCTTGATCTATTTTCTATGACTGTACGATATACAGATAATTGCAGACCAGTTTGATATTTTCCCATGGCTATATTTCCAGCATTTGTGATTGCCAGTATTGAACTGGAATCATAATAGTGGGTGTTTTCCCCAACAATTCAATGCTATGCCATTTGAGTGGTAAGCCAGTTAAGAGCTATGTGACAGGACAGAATGGAGAAGTTCTCTCTCTCTCTGCTTTTTCTACACAATTGTGTGCTGTGTCTCTTGAACAACAAGCCATGGGAGTGATTTGTTACTAAAAAATGATTTTTTAATTTTTTAATCTTCTTATTAAAGATCACAGACTAACAGAAATGATCACCGTTGTGCTTCAAAACCATAGATTTTTTGTCGACTCTCAAGGGAGGCACAGTGGTTGAAGGAATCAAAGGAATGGTCTGTCTGTCACAAGGTAGTGTCTGACAATATTTTTTTAAATATTTACACAAACAATCAACAAACATTGCCTTTTCCCACAAGTTTCATCTATGTTGATGACCTTGCTGTGACAGTCTAGGGGATAATATTTTGAGTCAGCCAAACGCTACGTAACTTCTGCATTAGAAGATTGTTGTTATATTTTGGATGAGGGCGGGGTAGAAATGTGATAAAATAAATAAATAAATACTACAAAAACAACCAACTGAAACCTATCTCCATGGGAAAACATCTATTATTTGGCTGGCATTGCCCTCCATAAGTACATCGAGAAATGTTAGCAAATAATGAACAAAATAAGGTAATACTTTATTGGTAAACCAATCTACTTCATGGACATCAGCCATCTGATGGCTAAAATTGAGGAAAGGTTTTCTGCATACCTCTCAACCTCTAAATGTTCAACCAGAAGAGGCTAGCTAAACTCACACAGAATGGATAAATGCTGAAGAATGTCTCCCACCAGGACAAGATTCTGGTTGGGCCATCTGGAAGTCACTTAATAGACTTCAAAGTGAAGTAGGAAGATCAAAGAATAATCAAGTAAAATGGGGCTACTGGGAGACAGAACACATTTTATGTGAATATGAAGAAGTAGCATGCAGCATTTATGGGCATCCAATTTATGGCTTCCCACATGCTCAAGAAAGTTCAAGATCCAAATTGAACATGTTGGCAAACATAGGTGCTTTGGAATTTGACTGAATGAACAGTGGGATCTTAGCCATGGACAAAAACTCAGAAAAGGAAGTCCCCAAAGTGTTTTCCTTAAGATGAAGAATGTAACATACAAAGTACATTTAAACTAAGCTTTGAGAATGTGTATTATACAGTGTTATGGATGCTTGGTTCAACATTATGGAATGGCTTGTGGACTTCAGCATAGCAAATATAAAAGAAATACAGGTAGAAGCATTTCAAATAATGGATATATCAGAGGATGCTAGCAATTTTCTAGGATCAAAAGAGTGATTGACAAAGAAATACTAAGTAAATGAGTGCCTTGGTGGCGCAGTGGCTAAACTGCTGTCCTGTGAGTTCGATCCTGAACAGGGCTGACTCTGCCTTCCATCCTTCTAAGGTCAGTAAAATGAGGGCCTAGCATGTTTGGGGCAAAATGCTAATTAATTTGCGAATAACCCAGAGAGTGCATTAAGCACTATGGGGTAGTATATTAGTGCGATTGCTTAAAAACTAAGAAATCATAAAACACACAAAGGGAAAAAAATCCAGAAAGCTGGGAGATGAAAGCTCACAGTGAAATAGATCAGCTAGTCTTTTAAAGTGGTAAAATACTTAGAGAGAGGGGAAAAAATCCCTCTCTTCATTTTTTTCCAATTTACTTAGTTTTCAATATACAGTAAAACCTCGGATAACGTTAAAACCTGGTTCCACAAGTCTTGGTGTTATATGATTTTTAGTGTTATCTGATGCATGTTAAAATCCTATGGGATCCATAGAGATACATTGTAACCACACAGGCTTTAGCGGTTGTTATCCGCTGCATCCCATAGGATCTTAATGTTATCCGATGCAATTCTCCCCCCAGATTGCTTAATGTTATGCGATTTTAGTGTTATTCGATACTAATGTTATATGAGGTATTACTGTACAGTACTGTACACTATTTACTTCTTTGGGTATAGCCTGGATTGGCCACTAGATGTCACTGCCTAACTTGCTAACTGCCTGAACGCACCGCAAAAATATGGCACTGCTAGACAACATGTTATTAATTTATAATAAAAGGTCTCTGACAGCTTTATTTTGATGAATTATGAGAATCCCAAGCATAATTCTTAGCCTCTGGTGTATAAATTGTCATTGATTTTAACGTGCTTTGTAAAGTTGTGCCACGCAACAAATTTACCTGCCAAGAACAGTTAAAATAGAGAAGCATCTTTGGCTTGACGTAGTACATCAAACTTCTTAAGAGGGGAAAGCTGAACGAATGGATGGTTACCCGTAAACCACTAACGACAGACCCCACAGCGGCAATTCAAATAATTATGGCAGGCATTTATTATACTTTTTTATTTTTTTGCTTTTTGCCTTCTTTTGTGTCCAGATCAAACTTTCTCATCCACACTTGCTTTTAGACTCACAGAAGATTGAAAAAGTAGTAGGCTTTGTTGGGTTAATCACACTCTCCCCACACTATTATTTGGATTTTATTGATGCTGGAGATTTGTTGCAATAGCTTCTGTGTCCAGCACCTAAGAGAACGCGGTGTTGTGATTTTGAAGTTTTGGCCGCTACCTCTTTGGAAATTTTGTTTAAGAAAGTCATCATTCTCTCACCATAAAGAGTGAAACAATTCTCAGTGGAGAACTTTTGGAAATTTTGTATTGAGGGAGCTGATGAGAGATGAAATCCAGAATTCAGTGTGGCAAAGCACATATCTCTGTGCAGAAAAACTTTTGCGCTCTCTCTATCTCGTCCATCTTTTATCTTCTTCTGCTTCTTTGCCACTTACAACCAACTACTGATTTTAATTTAGTACATCCCACCTGAACGTTCAGTTTTAAAAATCTGCTCCATTTAATAGTGCTGGTTCACCACTACATTATTTTAATTGTGAGCTGCTTCAGCTGGCAGGCTACAAATCCCAGGGGATGAAGAAGTACAAAGGGCAACAAAATATTTGAGAAAGTAAATCTTTCCAGCAAATGGTTGGCTGATTAATCATCTCTCTATTCCACACCCGAATATGAAATTTATTTCTTGCATGGGTTGTATTTCTCCACACTCACAGAAATGTCTTCTGTGTTCCGATAGCCCAATTTTATGTGTCTGTTCACTTAAATAGATTTAATGATATGTCATTATGATCAGCGTCTTGATACTTGTGTCTTTTTAGAAATCAGAAAGGAAACACAGTTTATAGTTTTGTCAACAATAGAGACGATTCAACCAGACGTATTTAAATCTTTTTAAAGGAAATCTTTGCCTAACTCTTGAAGTCTGCTTGTTAATTGGATGGATTTGGCTAATTCTCACAGTTGGAGAACCATAATGGTGGCTAGAGTTCTAAGCACACTTAGCAATGGCAACTAGCAACTACATACAAGTATGACAAGCTTGTAAAAGTTACTCTTTCCCACTATACCTCCTAAAATGCTGCTATAATATGCTAGCTCAGAGAGTACAATCCAAAATGCATATTCCCTGAAAACTCTATACAGTACATGAACTCCCTGTCATTAGCCTTTATTAATAATAATAATTTCATGTCAGAAATTATTCTGGGTTGTCAGGATTTTTGTGGAAGAAACTCCGCTAGGGGAATGCCAAAATGAGGCTCCTTTCATGTCCCCAAGAGCTGGGACAGAGACAGGCGCTCAATCCATCATGCAGTACCCTGGTTTCAAACTGCTGATTTGCCAGCCTTCCAGTGAACAAGGCGAGCTTCTTAACCACTGACCCACTGCAGTCTTTATTGATACTGTTCTACCACCTCCCACTTTGTTCTGTGGAATTTATGCTGAAATAAATTGAGCCTAAATTGACTAATCTACCAATGAAATTCAAAAGCCATAAAATAAAGTAAGCAGATAACGAGAGTATGGAAAACAAAGAACTTATTGAATTCTCCATACAGGAACTAAGTAGCCTCTTAAGAACCTGTAAAAATCTTTCTGTTCAATAATAACAGTTAATAATTTTTGTTGTTGTTCAGTCGCACAGTTGATTCCAACACTTCACAACCCCATGGACCACAACATGCCAGGTATGCACTTAATTTTTTTTAAATAAAAGGGGACAACGCAATCAGTAGGCCCTATGGTGCAGTGGTTAAACGACAATGCTGCAGCCAAAATTCTGCTCATGATCTGAGTTTAACCCCGAAAGGTTCAAGGTGGATTCAGTTTCCCATCCTTCTGAAGTTGGTAAAATGAGTATTCAGCTTGTTGGGGGCATAATTCTAATTACTTAGTGAATGTCCAGAGTGCTCTAAGCACTATTGCAGAGACTCTCAACCTGGTGCCTACAACATCATTTCATATGCCCCCCCCACCTCCACCACACCTGGAAGTACCATGTGGGAGAGGAAGGGCAAAATGATCATCCAGCCCCCGAAACTATCTAAGGGAACATGACCCAGCCCCCGGGTCAAAAAGGTTGAGAACTCCTGCACTACCGGGTGGTATATAAGTGTGATTACTGTACCATATTGCTGTTTCAGACAATTTGGCTGGTAACCTTAAAAGCAAAAGTTCCTCAAAGTTGGACAGTAAGAAAGTACAGCACATCATTTTTCAATGTTAAAACGTTGAGTAGTTTTCTTTCTTTCGTTCGGTCGTTCTTTCGTTCATTTGTTCTTTCTTTTTTTGTTCGTTTGTTCTTTCTTTCTGTTTGTTCATTTGTTCTTTCTTTCTGTTCATTTGTTCGTTTGCTCTTTCTTTTTTTCTTGCTCTCTCTCTTTCTTTCTTGCTTTCTATTTTGCTTGGCTCCTCCAACAGTTAAAGACACACAGAGACTAATAAAGCTTACGAAACATTAAACATTCCAGAAGAAAACAAGTCTTCAGCTTAAAATCCATGTCTGAAGTCTTATGCCAAAAGCAAGGAAATTCCAATTCACAAATCAACCCTTCTCCTCATTCACAACAAGGGCACATTAATTCATCTTTCTTGTGCCTTAACTATAGCCAAAACCATCACAGGAGGGAGAATCCAATTTTCACAATTCCAGTGGCTATAGGAGAATCAAACGAAGAGAAGATACTGCTCTTCATACTGAGGAAGTGGACTTCATGAAAGCTCAAGTTAAAATATAGCAGTTAATATTTAAAGTACTTCAAGGATTTTGGTTTTCTTTATTTTTCTTGTTTTTTCTTTTGTTTCTTATCTAATAAACCTCTTCTTTTCAATCTTTGTTTTAAAACCGAGATTATTAGGATTGTCCTGGTTTCATTGTTTAATTTGCATTTAATCAGACTGGTACATATCCCTTCCAATTTAGCTGTGAGGTCATGTCTCTTGACTGCAGTGTTTTGGCCCATTATAATGGTTTGTGTTGATTGTAAATTATTGCATGTTTTATGGGGTGTAGGTTCTATGGGGTGTAACTGTTTTTAATAAGTTTTGTTTATTGTATGAGGGATTTTATGATATGAGCCACCTCGATTAGGGATGTATTGTTCCCTAGAGGGGTGGGATACAAGTGTAAATTTCAATTCAATTTAATTTAATTAACTTAGTTAGCCGAATAGGGCACCATTTTTAATGGAAAGGTAGAGCTCCGGTGTCTAGTCATGCCTGCCACATGACCATGGAAACGTTTGCAGAAGCAGACAGTGCTGGCTCTTCGGATTTGAAACAGAGATGAGCACTGAACCCTAGAGTCAGATACAACTGGCTTTTGAGAAAGGGAAACCTTTACCTTTACTAGAATAAAAAAAGTCAAGGAAAAAAGAAGCAGGAAAGATTGAAGGCAAAAGGAGGAGCGGGCAGCAGAGGATAAGATGGCTAGATGGCATCATTGATGCAATGGTCACAGATTTGGGCAGAATGACAGAGGAGGCTGGTGTGCAGTGGTCCATGGGGTCATAAAGGGTCAGACTCAACTGTGCAACTGAACAAGAACAACAACACTACTGCTCCAGGAACAGGGATTCATTCTTTAATCAGTTGCAGTTCCTCTTCAAAATGTGAAAGAAAGAAAGAAAGAATCCTCCAATTTCTGGCCACATCTGCTTTTCTTTTTCTGGCCCCACTTTAAATTATTTTTTTAAAATCTAGGGGAGGATGACAAGAACCCCTAATTGGGCTGGATTTTCCAGTGTTGCTGACTCTTATTCAGACTCAAGCAGCGGAGCCAGAGATAATGATACTATGGAGAATAACCCACTTCTGAATGTGAAATTTCAACATGTGAAATTTTATGGCATTTACAAGACAACCGGTGCACATCAATAAATGTTTTCATAGTAAATTAGTTGTTCCCATAAAACACACCACTATGGCCAATTACAGCACAATTTGGAAACCATTTCTGTTAATAACAAACAGGCCAATCTCAGACACCAAGCAACAAAAGCACATTCAACCACACATGTGCTGTTGAGAACTTAAGTTTCGGGTAATGGCAAAACCAGAAAGTGGCTTCATTTTGGAAGTACAGGGTTTGATTGGGACATGAAAGAATAATAATATGCTGAACCATTTTTTAGTGGCAGAATTCAGTACTTGAGACAGCTCCTGAAAACTTTGGACTGAAACTTTGAGGAGCAAATTCATCCACTGACATAACTCTCCGCATAGCCTTGCCTCCAAAAATGCAAATATAGTATAAGCAAGCTGTTATAATAGAAGAGGAGAATTCCTCCTGTCCATACAATTTCATAATAAGAGAAAGGACTTCAGACAGGAAAAAAAAGTCCATGATTGCTAGCAGAGAAATGAACAAACAAATTAGGCATTTTCTAAATCTGATTGCAAATATCAGCTTTCTGCTTTAGCCAAAGCTTTGAGAAACTACTACGGTATTTTGGGAGTATAGCTTTGGATGAATCTACAAGCTTCTTATCTGTACAGCTGCAAGGTGAGTAATTATTCAAAGAAACCAAGAGGCCTTTATGTCTGGTCTCAGAAACCTACGTCTGGTCATTCTAGAGCAGGGATGCCCAAACTTTTTGGCCACCAGGCTGGCCATATGGTTCAGTAGATTGGTCACGTGGTTCATCCCGACAAAAGAGGAAGTAAAATGTGCTTTCCAGTCTGTTTTGCAACAGGATGAGATAGATTTTAAGTTGCCATTTTCTCTGTTTAAACCAGGAGTGCCCAAACTATGGTTCATGGGCCGGATATGGCCCCCAACACCAATTCATCTGGCCCATGCTGCCCTTGATGCTCATGGAAGTGGAAGTAGAACGCACCCATATGGGCACATTTTACTTCCGCTTCTGGGAGCATTGAGGGTGGCATGAGCTGGATGAATTATCATTGGGGATCAGATCCGGGCCGTGGGCCATAGTTTGGCACCCCTGTTCTAGAGCTCTTATTTCTTCTATAAAACTCTTCTCTGTGACTATTGTCAATACAGTGAACTTTCTAGGCCTTGTGCCTAGTTTCATAGTCATCATTCCATCTGCCTTTAAGATCAGGCGTACTGGTGAGCAGTAGGTTAAGATTCAATAGATTGAGATGGATTGACCCAATAAAGATCGCCATGGGCTCCAGTTTCCAAGGCTTGAGTAGAGCTGTTAATGACAGGATCTTATGAAGCTCATTAATTCAAGAGTGCTAATGTACATCAGAAGTGACTTCATCACAACAAAAAGGATAGAGACTGAAATCCCACTTGCTAGTTCAAATCAGAATAGTCCCCCTAAATATATAGAATTTACATATGTGTTGAATTGTCATTTCAGTAGTTGCATTATAGTATCTATGGATTATAGTCCTTTCTTATGTCTGGAAAAGTTTATTGTAACCTGTGCAGGCTCACAATGAAACAAATTTCTTGCAGTTTTTGAAGTAGTAGTCATGTTAATCCTTGCAGGCATATTAAACAAGAAACAGAACATAAGTAATAAAAAAAGAAAAAGAAAACAAACTGTTGCAAAGACTCACCGCTATATTTTAATGTGAGCTTTCATGGATCAAGTCCACTTCTTCAGACACAAGAGCATGACTATAGTGCAATCATTTATACATGGGCTCAAGATAAAGAGAGTGAGTGGTTAGACATGGATTGCAAATTGTGTGAGTCAACGGGGAATTTCCCACCTTGTAAGATGATACAACATGTTTGTCTTCCTTATTATTTTTGTTTTTATTTTTATTTTCTTATCTGATAAATATATTGATCTCTGAGGTCCCACAAAACTTTCTTGGTTTTTTTAAAAAACCTAATGTTTGTGTCTCATCATTTCCTGCTCCTGTTGGATATTTGATTGCCTGAACAACAAATGGCAATAAACAATAACCCAAATGGGCTACCTGCACATAACAAACAGCAAAAACCGGGAACATTGTTTACAGCCAAACAGGTGACAACTCGCAAAACGTCAACTCTGCCATTCTAATTCTTTGTGGGTGCTATAATAAAATGTCTCCAGAGAATTAACATTGGTGCATGAGGGCTAACTAAGTATTTAATTGTTTGCTGCTGATTTTAAATTGTTTTCCAAAGGTTTAATTAGTTTTATATCTGAGTGAGAGGCTGGATTAGGAGAAATTTGAAAAGCGCTGTTTTTAGGCATTTCACTTTTGCAATGTTACGTCCTTTGACCTATTTTTGAACAGATGTCACCACACTATAAGGAATTGCCATTGCAAAGCAAAGTGGAAATATAAAAAGATTTTATTTATTCCCGAAATCCTTTCAATGTAAGCAGCTGGAACTGCACGAGTCACATGCAAAGTAATTAAACAAAAATACATGAAAACCTCAGTATGAAAGTAGCACAAAACCAAAAATATAATCACTGAAACAGGTACACCCACTGAGGGCAACAATGCAGCTGGAAAAGAAATGAATACTTAGGTAGTTTTCATAGATTACTCTTCTTTCTTCAGCCATGGTGGCTTAGAGGTTAAAAAAATGCTGAGCTTGACAACCAGAAGGTTGGCAGGACAACAGTTCACTACCTGAGTGCCATGAAAAATTTTTTATTGCCCGTCATCCTAGTTCCTTCCAACCTAGCAGTTCAAAAGCAAGAAATTGCAAGTAGACAAATATGTGCTACTTTAGTGAGAAAGGTAACAGCATTCTGTGCACTCTTGTGTCTCATGATGATGATGGTGTGTGTGTGTGTGAGAGAGAGAGAGAGAGAGAGAGGGAGGGAGAAAGATGGAAATAAAACAAGCACCAGCATATAATCAGTTTAATAAGCAGCTCCTCCAGTGCAGTGGCATAGTGTGACCCCCCTGGGGGCGTGCACCCCGGGTGGCACTTTTTTGTGGTACCAAAATGTCACTTGGGCATATGGGAATTCTTGGACTTCAATTCCCAGAAGACCTAGAGGCCGCTGCGGGAATGGTCACCAGCGTCTTGGGCCCCACCCAGGGGGTGACACATTTGGCTTATGCCCCGGGTAGCTGAAAACCATGCTACACCACTGCTCCAGTGGCTTAGTGGTTAAGGTGTTAAGCAGAAGACTGGAAGGTTGAGTTTCAATAACCAAGAACTGCACTTGGGGACATGAAAGGAGCCTCATTTGGGTATCCCCTAAAAATCCCTTCAACTCAGAGTAATCTCTGACATGAAATTATTATTATCAGTTTAACAATGGTCATTGAGAAGAGACTAGCTCAAGTTTATCTTTATGGCTAAATAGGGATTTGAACCATGTCTCTCTTGCTCAGTACTTCAGCAAATGCCACATTGTCTTTTATACATTTTTTGAGCCTCTTGAACAAAGAAGGAATACATTTGGCTGCTGAATTGCCCGTTCAATCCAAGCAAAGAAGAATGGAAAGTCTGAGGCACTTTCATTGCATCAGTCAAAACAATTGAGGTGGGGGTGGTGTGGTGGAAGAGAATTTATTTCAGGTTACCATTCAGATTCCCTTCTCTCAGAAATTCCAAGTAGCAGCAAATGTTTTGCCCCCTACATTCATTCCCTGGTGGGAACCATTTGCAGTTACACTTGATCCCACCAGGGAATGAATGGAAATCCGGACGGTGAGTGAGAAACCTGGATGCCAACACCAGGGGGAAAATAAGACAATTCATTGCTAGTTGGTTTGAAGTGTTTCAGAAACCCATGACCAATCACAGCAATCATGGAGGCAAAATAAGATTCAGGACTTAAATCAATATCATATCAACTTCGGTTACTTTTCTCTGTCCTGAAATCAAGACAAGATGGAAGATGAGATGTGGGTTAGAAGTTTGCTGAGCTGGTTTCCATTTCAGAGGCACAGTGTATGTGTGGACTAAAAAGTTATGCAGGTATAGATTCATATCTTTTAACACACTGACATACAGAAATGAGGTGGTAACTTTGGAAGTGTGTGTGCACGTGCATGCGTGTGTGCTCATGATACTCTTAGCCAGCCCACCTCATGAAGAATTCCAAATGCAGACAGACACATTAGTATATAGGGCTGTGGTTGAGACACTTAGTTTGCCAACCAGATGGTCGGTGGGTCAGCAGTTTGAGACCTGAGTGCTGTGTGACAGAGTTTGCTTCTGTCGTCTGCCCCAGTTCCTGCCAATCTAGCAGTTCAAAAATAAGAAATTGCAAGTAGATAAACCTGTACTGTTTTGACAGGAAAGGTAACAGTGTTCCATGTGCTCTAGCATCTAGTCACACTTGCCACATGACCATGGAAGTATCTGTAGATGTAGACAGCGCTGGCTCTTTGGCTGTAAACAGACATGAGCACCGCCTCCCTAGAGTCTGATGCGATTGGCTCTCGAGCAAGGGAGATCTTTACCTTTACAAACAGGGAGCAAAAATGCTTCTATAGTAAATGGCTCTTAATCATCCATTCAAGACCAAACTACCTTCAAACAGGCTGCTTTAAGACAGGAATGATTTGCAACAAAACCCAATCTCTTCCAGCTGCTTTGTGAACTACAGCAGAGTTCAAAAGGCATAGGAAAGCCCAAAGAGGAAGATGGATGACAAGGTTCTCCTGCTACTCAGAAATTCAAGGAGCTTTTTCCGTGTAAACTATTGTAAGGTGTGAAGCCATTCTTACTGTGCAGGACACCCAAACTTTGAAAAAGTTATTACTATATTTGAGACCTCATTTCCCCTGACCAGCATGGCCAATGGCTTTGTAGAGGATTTTTGCTGGAGGAACTCCGCTCATATGATGCCTGAATATGATGCCTTTCCTGTCCCCAAGATCTTTTCCCCACCAAAGTGGTTCCTATTTATCTACTTGCAATTTCTTGCTTTAGAACTGCTAGGTTGGCAGGAGCTGGGACAGAGACAGGAGCTCAAAGCATCATGCAGTACCCTGGTCTCGAACTGCCGACTTGCCAACCTTCCAGTTAACAAGGTGAGCTTCTTAACCACTGAGCCACTGCAGCCTTTATCTTATATATGTAGCTCCAGGAGTAATATTGGTTATAGTGAGACAACAAATAAGTTTCAGTCAGCCTGTCAGTGATCTATATGAACCATGCACACCCTCGAACATGCCACATATTACTTTGTGATGTGGTTCCACAGAATGTGTGGGGCTTTTCCACAGTAAGCATAGAGAAGCTTAAAAATGAGAAACACACAGCAACTGCTTCGAAGTTGTCCATCCACACCAAGCATCCCGGGAAGATCTGAAGATACTTCAGATCTATATTCCTTCTAACTTGCTTCGAGATATCTAACACATGACCCTTTTGTGTGAAGGCAAATATCATATGACCAGAACTGTTGCCTTCGATGGGGCTTTATTGTTCTTGTTTTGATTTAACTCCCAATGTCTTGTGATAGAGCTGTCACCAGGACAGTAAAACAGTTCAACAAAAGGAGATGTTTGTTTAGACTTCTGATAACTCTGTCTCCGGGGAAGGAAATAAGCTGCTGGAGGAACAGCAACACTGGGCTGTTGTCTCCAATTCTTCACACAATTAAAGTGAGAACTGACATACCACCACAAGCTTTGCTCACATGCTGCTCTGAAAAGGCATTCAAAAGAAAGAAGAGCATCACAAGGAAGACAACAACGCAGGCCATAACATGACCAATTGAGTGGGTTTAATTGCATTGGAACTTTGTGGGACATCTACATCAAACAGAACCTTTAAGGGCTTCAGATTTATATAAGGCTCTTGGCTCCTAATCAAGGTTGTCCTTTCCACAATGTCTCTCAGTCTCCCTTGCCCAATCCATTATGATGATTTTTTTTAGATTTGTTTCATCCTATTCTGCCCTGAAGGACCTAGACTGGCCACATAAACTCTAAAGGCATAGCAGTTGAGACTAACAATTGACTGAGAAGGACAAATATAGTTTTTTAAAAAGGATTTTTGGGTGTCCTTCATTACTCATTGAAAAGGATTCTGTCAAAGTGAACAGTTGGAAAGTAGAAATGATTGCTTGTCAATAGAAATAGAATGGGGGGAACTGTTAGGTGGGAATTTCCTGTGCTGAGGCTTTTTCAAAGCTTTGGAATATTCTGAGTTGTCTCACATGCATAGAAATTAACCCATTTGGGTGAATTCAGAGGTGGCCACAGTTACAGGCAAGCAACCTGTCATTGCTTTGTCAGTTCCTTTCAGCGATGGGATGTAACAGGTTCTCACCAGTTCGCCAGAACCAGTAGTAACTTTTCTCAGTGTCCTGGAGAACCAGTAGCAGCTTTTTGGGGGAACCACCTTCAGGGCTTACCTTTTCACTGGTTCCCCCACTGTGCATGCACGCCTACAGTGCTTGGCGTGTATGCATAGCCTCCTTGCTGTCCTCCCAAGCGGGGGGGGGGGGGAGGAAGAGAAGCTGCTAGCCTGAAGCTCCCTATAGCCTGCTCCCCAGGGTAAGTGACTCACCTTTGGGTGTGGTGTGTCTGTGTGTATTTTAATGTGTATTTAATACCTTTACCTATATTGACATACTACCACAGTACCATAAATACAGATTTATGTTTGGGGTGGGTGGGTGGGTGTATTATAATGTAATTTTTATTTTATTTAATTTTATTTATTTACGGGTTTGTGTTGTGGGTGGGTGGGTGGGTGGAGGTGTGTGTGTGCTTATTTTTATTTTATTTTATTATTTTTAATAATTTTTTTGGCCCCGCCCACATCATGACATCATGATGTTAGCTCCACCCACACTGTGATGACGTCACACTGGGGTAGTAAAATTTTTGACATCCCACCACTGGTTCCTTTGGTTTGGCCCAGTGTTAGAAAGATTAACTGGCAAGGTTGCCACCCAGGGTACAACTGGGTGGCAATCTTCGTGGAGCTTCTTTCTGTGTACTCTCTGAACAGAGACAAGCCTCAACTCTGCAGGCTCAGATCCAGGAGAACTTTATGGCAAGAACAAACATTCTTGAGGGTACACAAGAGCAAAACCAAATTAGAAGATGGAGGAAGTTGCCCACTGGACAAGGAATAACATTAAAGGAGGATGTAACTGAGGAACTCAACCTCCCTTACGTCACTTGGAGGACCTTGAATAGGCTGAGGGTTGGAGTCCCTAAATGTAAGACCAACATGCTCAAGAGGTGGTGTGGTGGACAACAACACACGGTGTGAATGTGAAGAGATACAGAATTCGGCTCATTTATGTTGATTACTGCCAGAAACCTGCACTGATGAGGACTTAAGTTTGAGCAAACACAAAGCAAAGAATGTGGCTTCGTTTGGGCAGTCCAGGGTTTGATTGGGACACGAATCAATGCTGGAAGATGTTCTTAATCCAAATGAAATACTGTATAAAACACATGACATCAGAGTATAAGACGCACCCTGTTATTACCAAAATAGCCCACTATAGGCCACTATATACAGTGCAAGATGCACTCCATTTTTCCAGTGTCTTTTACTGAGACTTTGTTGCTTTGCTGTTTGAAATCATTGTATGAACAGACCCTGAAGACCAAGGTGGACACTACGTGCCTCTCCACATGGTATTAGATTACAGTTCCCATCATCTTTAGTCAATGTAAATTAGATGATGGATGTCAGGAATTACAATCAAACAAACTGAGAAGGGCCCTAATGGTGTATTGGTTAAACTGTTGTACTGCAGCCAAAATGTTTGGAGTTCGATCCTGATAGGTACTGAAAGTTGACTCAGCCTTCTAGCCTTCCAAGGTCAGTAAAATGAGCACCCAGCATGTTGGGGGCAAAATGCTAATTAACTTCTGAACTGCCCAGGGAGTTCATTAAGCAGGATGAGGCAGTATATAAGTGTAATAGCTATTACTTGCTAGAGGGCCATGAATTGCCCAAATCCAACTTATGGCTTCTTTCATACCTTATACTTGGCATAATGCAGCTGTAATTTAACATGTTTGGATGTGCCAAGTGCTTGATATATCGTGTGTCTTGGAGAAACACATTTGTTAGAATTTCCTATGTACTGTAGTTGTAGAGTGGGTCCATGGTCAACATAGAGCACTGACTTTGTTCTCCATTGGAATCTTAAATTCTACTAATAGAAGTCAGTTGTAGTCAGAAAGTTGGGCATAAGGAACAGGGTATGCTACATAGGACTTTTTAAAGAACCAGGGAATTTGTTTGTCATACTAGAACTGAAACTCTCACCTTGGGAGGTGCTTGGAACCAAAGAAGGGTTAAAGTGTTCTCTCCACATACATTAGAGGCCATCTTCTTCTTCAAGTGCCACAACTGTTCCAAATATTGGCTGCCATCTTGGCGAAAGTTTGGCTAAGCTACTGCTGTTTTCCCTGTCCCTTTAGTACAAAAAACACAATAGCAATAATGTCTCCTTGGCTCCTTCTGCCAGTCCCCTCTCAATCTTATAATCCAGACTATCATTTGGGTCATCCTAGGTACTTTCTTAGCCAACAGAGCTCAGGTATCCATACCAGCCAGCTTTTTCACTTCTCACTCTCCATGCATTACTATGTTGAAGGCTATATACCCTGTTTCCCCGAAAATAGGACCTCCTCATATAGTAAGGCACCCCCCTATTTTCCCCACCTCAGAAATATAAGCCCCCCCCCCCGAACATAAGGCACTCACCTAAATCTTGCCCTGGCAATCCACTGTATCAGCAATAAATGTGTACTGTATTCTTCGTCATGGAAAAATAAGACATCCCCTGAAAATAAGACCTTATGCATATTTTGGAGTTTTTAAAAATATAAGACAGTGTCTTATTTTGGGGGAAACACGGTACTTGTGTGTAAGGAAGATAAAGCAGCTGCATGGATGGATACAGGAGGTCTCTGGCCTGCTTTTGCAAGAAAGGAAAATAAAAGGTCTGTTTTTTTAAAAGGGGAGGCATGGCTTGGTGGTTAAGATGCTGAGCTTGATGACTGGAAGGTCAGCAGATCAGCAGTTCAAGACCCAAGTGCTGTGCAACAGAGTGAGCTTCTGTTGTCTTTCCCAGGTTCTGACAAATTAGCAGTTTGAAAGCAAGAAATTGCAAGTAGATAAATAGGTACCGCTTTGGTGGGAAAGGTAACAGTGTTCCATGTGCACTCCTGTGTCGAGTCATGCCTGCCACATGACCACAGAAACATCTGCAGACACAGACAGAATTGTCTCTGTAAACAGAAAAAAAAGAAAGATATAAATTGCTTTGCAAACTGAATACTTCCAGAGGCTATATCCATCAAGGCTGGTGGAATTCCAGAACAGATTCACTGATTGCCATAAGTATGGAAAGGAAATAAGAATGTTTCAGAGTCCATTTGAAGTAGTGCCAGAAGATGCAAGTAACTTTTCCCAGATGGAATGAATTGATTTGCAAGCCAGTGATTATCTCAGAGACACTTACAGACAAAATAGTCTTATCAGAAAACAAAATAAAAAACCACTGTAGCACTTTAAAGACTAACTGCTATATTTTTATTGTTAGCTTTCGTGGACCAAGTCCACTTCTTCAGACAAGGAGTGAAACTTCCAGGCTTGGTTTATATATACCAAATGTAAGGGTCTACATGTTAAAGGGGATGTGCTCAAGCAGAATGACAGAGAAGCAGGCAACACAGTTTCCTACAGCTATCAGTAACAATAGATTATTCATATTAGTTTTAAATGTCTCCCTTTCAATCTCAAAGGTGTGGAGAAAGCCCATTCCGGTTTCTGATTAACCTCTTACTTGGATGTCAGAAAACAAACAGAAACACTATACTTGCAGTGGTGGGATGTCAAAATTTTTACTACCCCACCGTGATGTCATCACAGTGTGGGCGGATCTAATGTCATGATGTCATGACACCATGGGCAGAGCCAAAGAATAAATAAATAAATAAATAAATAAATAAAATAAAAATAAGCACACACACACCCCTCAACCCACCCACCCACTCGCAACACAAGGACAGCAAGGAGGACAGCAAGGAGGCCGTGTGTATGTGCCAGTCACTGTAGGCATGCATGCATACCAAGTGCTTGGCACGCATGTGCATTGGGAGAACAGGTGAAAAGGTAAGCCCCGAAAGTGGTTCCCCCCAAAAGCTGCTACTGGTTCTCCGGGACACTGAGAAAAGTTACTACCGGTTCTGGGGAACTGGTGAGAATCTATTACATCCCATCACTGTGTACTTGGTTACTTCTGTTTTGCTAGAGAGAATTGGCCGGAAGGTTGTGATACACCAAAATATAATATATAAAATATCTAGCAGCATATAGCAATCTGTATACAGTCAAACCTCACATAAAGAGTGCCTCGCTTAAAGAGTAACTCGCTTAAAGAGCAGAATTTTCTTTGAATGTTCGCTTCACTTAACAAATAAAACCAACCAAAAACTCGCTTAACAAATAAATCAGGGTTTGCAATCCCCCCCCCCCAGAAGACACAATTGGTCACTTACAATGGTGTTTCGCTTAAAGAGCAAACTCGCTTAAAGAGCAATCCTGTGGAACGTATTAAGCTCTTTAAGCGAGGTACAACTGTATCAAATTTGATAATGTCCCAGAAACTCTTCACTAATATTTAATCCCTTGCTATGGGTGTCTAACAGATGGATGTATTTGACTTCTGATGTCTCTCTTTCGGATGCCCGTGCAGAATTAATAATCCCCTTGCTGCGCCAATGCCCAGGAAAATTGCCGGCCCAACAAGCTTCCTTCCTACTCCAGGACAGTAGTATTGCTATCACGCGCAAAGTGGCGGGTTTTTGTGCACAGGCTAGTAGGATACGTCGGCTGCTGACTAGGAAGTCTAGTGTGGCTCTATAGTTTACTGAGATTGCTCCCGCACTGAGCAGCTGACCTACACTACTTATTATGTTATCTCTTCACCCTTATCATTATCGGTCTGGCCATAAATTACTGAGTTTTAGTAAACTACAACTCTATTAGAGAGTATTTTATATCCTCGTAATGAGGCTATCCCTCTTTTTCTTGTAAATATTAGTATTGCATTTTATTTTCATGACACTAGGTTTTAGTAATTATTGAGGGATTTTAGTAATATTGTTTTTAGATAGGCACCTGCTGTTTTATGTCGATTCCCAGTAGGTTTTTAGTATTATAGTACCATAGTTTCCTTTTATTACCCGTGTCCAGACTAGTTAGGATGTGGTATTATGTTTTTGTGTGTTATGCTGGTCATGGACTGTAAACAACTTGAATAAAATATAGTTCTGTTTGAATGTCTCTCTTTCAATCCTAATTTTGTAATTTATCTGTTCAAGAATTGTAATTTTCAGGTCTTGAATAGAGTGTCCAGGTAGATTGAAATGGTTTGAAACAGGTTTCTCTGTGTTGCCATTCTGGATGTCTGATTTGTGTCCATTAATTCTTTTGCGTAGAGATTGTCCTGTTTATCCTACATAAAGCACAGGTGGACATTTTTGGCAAAAGATGGCAAAAATCATATGGGCAGAAGCACAAGTAAAATTGCCTTTAATGTTGTGTGGGTTGCCGTTGGGTCCAGTAATCCTGTTTCCAGAGTGAATGTGGGGGCATAGTTGACATCTGGATTTGCATCAGGGTATAGTTCCCATCTCTGCTCCACTTCTGTGTAGTCTGTTGTGTGTCAATAGTTGTTTGAGATTGGAGGGTTGTCTATAAGTGAGTAGGGTTCTGTCACCAATGGCTTTGGAAAGTGAAGCACTTGTCCAAGATGGGTTGGAGATCCCTCAGTATGCGTGTGAGGGGTTTAAGTCGAGGGCTGAAGGTGACAACCAGTGGTGTGCGATTGCTTTCCCTTCTGGGCCTGTCTTATAGTAGATCACTCCTGGGTATTCGTCTAGCCTGGTTGATTTGTTCTTTAACCATATTGGATGGGTACTGTAGTTTGAGGAATGCATTTTGTAAGTCCTTGAGCTTGGCATCCCTGTCATGTGGGTCTGAGCAGATGCGATTGTACCTGAGGGCTTGGCTGAAGACAATGGATTTTGCTGTGTGTTCTGGATGGAAGCTGGAGGCATCCAGGTAGGTCCATGAGTTTGCGATATAGTGTGGTACTAAGATGTCCATTTTGTAGTTTCACAGTTGTGTCCAGGAAATTTACTTGTTGTGTAGACTGGTCCAAACTGAGTTTGATATTTGGATGAAAATGATTGAAGTCTTTGAGGAATTTCTCCAGTGTGTCCCATGCATCCAGATCAAAAATATGTCATCAATGTATCTCAAATAGACAAGTGGTTATAGGCACAGCAGTCAAGAACTGGGTTGCCATAAGTCAGAGGTGACTTAACAACACATACTACAGATAGTAGAATGATAAGATTATTGGAATTGAACTAAGATCTGTGGTTCAAACTCTCACTTAGTCATGAAACTTAGTGAATGGTCTCAAGCCAATTCCACTCCTTCAGCCTGATCTACCTCTCAGGGTTGTTGTGAGAAAGAAGAGGGAAGGAGGAGAATCATGTATACCACTTGAGGTTTTTTCAAGATAGGGAAGATATAAAAAATGGAGCCTGATCAGCAGCAGGCATGAAATTAAAAATTGTTGTCGCCCCACTGGAGGAGCAAAATGCCGTCTGGATGCAGGGATCTCATTAAATCTCATGTTTCTCCTCCCCCAACCTCAAATGGCTTATAAAAAGCAATACTAGATGGTCCTGGGAGGGTCAGTTTAGATAATGTCTAAGGAACTAACAAAATAATTGGTAACCCAACATTTTTGTAAGATCATCTTGTTTACATGATTGATAGATACATAATTGGAAATCAGATGCTTATGCTGATCTACCACAAATCACAAATGAGATCTGGAAGACATATACATGCCTTCCCACTTCCTTTCATGGACATGAAAATGGCAAAGGGTTCCTTCAACTTCCTTTGTACAGCCTCCTGCCCAGCTTCCACTTCAAGGTGATTTGACGTTATGAAATTGTTTTTTGTTCATGGATCGGTGAATTTTCTGCCTTGTCAGTATTCAAATTACTACTAGTGCTGTTTAGTACCTGTCTAATTAAAACAGAACTTACTCGCTGATGCTTCCTGTGCTTAAACAAATTAAACCCTAATAGGAAAAGTGATATATCACTTAGATGAAAAGGAAAATTGAATAACCGTTACTACACCCTCTCCCCATCTTTTTCTGTTTTCAAAGAATCTAAGCCAAGAGAGTGACATCACTTCTATTGGAGACAAAATTATACACACCAACATAGTCCATATATATACACACACAAGTGTCAAGAGGAATTCAAGCATTTAACATTATTCTGCTTTGGCCAAGTCTTGCCTGGGATACGGAACCCAGGTCTGAGCACTACAGGCTATGAATGATATTGACAAGCTGGAAAAGGTCCAGAGATCTTCTCTGGGTTACTAGGAAGGGCACAAACCCCCAGTGGTGGACACAAAATCCACTGGTTTTTGAGATGAAAAACATCTGTTTTTTCAGTGCATGGTGGTTCTAATGTCTGGGTGCCCATCTCATTCTCCTTCACCAGTGGTGTCAACCCTCACTGTCTTATCATGAAAGGGCTCATGTGTATGTGGTATGTAGGTACTCTTTATTTGAACGGTACCATAGGAAATCCAGATGGCCTGCCTTGCTCTGTCTCACATGCTCATAGGCACCCATCTGACTGTGGCAGAGAAGCTTCAGCCAAGATGAAGGAACCATGAGGACAAGCTGACTTAAGATACCAGCCCTATTCTTGTTCCCACAAACTTTGTGTAACTTGTCATGGTTAATGGATGACATGCTGGAGCATGTTTTGGTCAGACAGCTGGTCATGCGATGGGCTGCACAAACCAGATGCCCTTCAGGACTTTGTCAGTTGACTGAAACCAGCCGTGGCAAGTTACACAAACCTTATGCAAGCAGCAACAGGGGCCTTGGCTGTTATTTTACAGTTCTTGGCAAGGGAGCTGTGATGGTCTGTTTCGATGGCGATAAAAACCCAAAACCAAAAACTAAACAAACCAAATGTAATGTGGCAGTTTTGGCATAAGCCAGGGGTGCCCAAACTACAGCCTGTGGGCCAAATCCGGCCCACAGCACCAATTAATCCAGCCCACAGCACCCTCACAGTTCCCAGAAGTGGAAGTAAAACATGCATTAACATTTGCATAATGTGCCCACGGATGCACGTAATGCTGTCGTAAATGACCTGCAGCTTTCGTAAATCATCATCACCATCATCATCATCATCATCATCATCATCATCATCATCATCATCATCATCATCATCATCATCATCATCATTATTATTATTATTATTATTATTATTATTATTATTATTATTATTATTATTATTATTATTATTATTATTATTATACCGGCCTACTCAGTTGGACCGACTCAGGGCGGTTCACAAGCACAGATAAAACAGCAAGTTCATAGACACAACATGTAAATATCAAAAACAATCAGTATCAATACCACAAAACATCTCAACATCATTACAGCATCGAAAATTCAATAGGCATCAATTTCAAGCAACAATCAAAAATTACAAAACTCATCAAGTTTACACAAGGATTTTTTAAAAAAAAACCTAAGCAAAAAATTACTAAATCCCACAACAAGTGCCAAGCCTCTCTGCCTGCCCGCAGGTGTTCTTGGCGGCATGAAAAGTCCTGCCGCCGTTGCGGCTTTTAAACCCCCAGCCCGGGCGGAACCTCCAGGGAGGGGTGGGAAGAGTCCCGGGGCTGGACGCTGAGGCAGCCTCTCTGCCTGGCCGGAGGTGTTATTGGAAGGGCAAAAAGTCCTGCCTCTGTTGCAGCTTTTAAGCCCCCAGCCTGGGCGGAGCCCCCGGTGACAGGTGGGAAGAGTCCCGGGGCTGGACACTGAGGCAGCCTCTCTGCCTGGCCGCAGGTGTTCTTGGAAGGGCAAAAATGCATTTACAACAGCCGTGGGTCATTTACAGCAGCATTATGCACATGTGCATTATGCACCAGCTCATGTACATTTTACTTCTGCTTCCATTGGGAGAAACCACGTGACCGGCCTGCGGCCTGAAATGTTTGGGCACCCCTGGCATAAGTGAATGTGAGCAAGTGCTAACAAGCCTTTAGTAACCTTAAAAGGTACCACTTCTTCTATTTGTGGTTGCTACACAAGGGTCCAGATGATATCACAAGGTCCTATCACCCTGAGGTCTGGGGCATGAAATCTCATGGAATTTGGAGTTGCTGATCTGGTAGCACCACCTCTTATCCACCCTAAAAACATCTAAAGGATCAGCCCTAACATACTTTTCCACATTTACCATTTAGTCCTCTTTTACTTCTTTGCTTCTGATAAAAATATCACATAGAATCTCTTTGTTTCATCCCTTATTTTAATCGTGCTCCCATGCAGAGAATGGTCTGTTCATCTATCCAAAACAAAGGGATCATTTGTCCCGGAGAAGTGACTTATTGTATGAAGATTTTCCATTATTTTTTCCTATTCTCGCCCCCCCCCTTTCGCTCCCTGACCCATCATCTCATGAAATTGTGGCATCTTGCCTTGGGCAGAGAATGCAAATAAGCATCTCTTTTCAAGGGTTTATGCATATTCCACACTCTAAATCAGCTAACAAAAAATGGGTGGGGGAAGAAGCTACTGTCCGACTAATTTATTTTGAATATTGCCCAGGGATACAGTGTATGGCATGCCTCCTTCCCTGGCCTAGGAGTGAAAGGTCAATACTTCTGGCTCATGGTTCTAGTGTGCCTTTAAAGTGAGCATAGTTGGTTGAAGCAATGTGACAGGGCCTGGTTAAGAACTAGATAAGGAGGACATGGTCCTCCAAAAAAGAAAAAAAAGAAAAAAGGAAGAGAAAAATCTTCTAGCTACAGTTTTGAGAATAGATCCAATACCACTTTGCAACAGTTGACTTTGCCGAATCCAGGTAAACTACAATGCAAATAAGCATATTTTGCAATCATAACAAAAGACAACAGCTGTCTAGTATGGCTATTGAAAAACAATAATTTGCTTTTCTTCTTCCATATCTAGGCCAGACGTAAAACTGGCAAAATGAAGCCACCATTTGGTGAGTTCATTCTGCAGTTCCCTTCGTCTGACCTAGTGTGAGAAAGATAAGCCGGCGATACAAGGTTTCTGTTAACAGGGTGCGCCTGATTGTGGTTCAAAAATACCATGATCATTGAGGAGGATCTTTCTATGTACCACAATAATTTGGTAAAAATGGAAAATGTATGTTTATTGCTTCAGGAAATCCACTCAGGGATAGTGTAGCAGTGATGGCAAACCTTGGCACTACAGATGTTCTTGGACTTCAATTATCAGAAGCCCAAGTCAGCACTCTTGTTGATCAGGGCTTCTGGAAATTGAAGTTCAAGAACACCTGGAGTGCCAAGGTTGGCCATCACTGGTTAGAGGGGATAGATTATCTACAAGTTGCCTGAGTCATTGATAAAGTGAGTCTGGATCTCCATAGCTGAGATGAGGATGAAGCAGAAGGTGACTTCAGAGACAAAATAAAAAAAGGAAGCATGCTAGAAAAGGTGATGGTGGAACTTTGCGCTTTCAGTCTACTGGTTGCATCTCCCAATGCTATGCAAATGTGGTATAACTCTAACCTTTTAGTTTTATTGTAGCTGTGTAGAATGTAATGTTAATGTCATTTTATTTTCCTATTTTTAAAATAAAATTTTATTAAACATTAAAAAAGATGATTTTATCATAAAACATACTAAAAAAATCTTATAACTCAAAGCCTTACATTATAAACAGAAAATGGGTGCGCATATACAGTGTATATCCATCACCTTGGGGACTTTGCTTTTTATCTATGTTTATTTAGCTAAACTAATTGTTCTTTTATACATATCTTATTCCCTATTTTCAAAAATTTCATATATTTTTGACCCTGCTTAATTCCTTTGGATTTGTCAAACATATATTCAATAAATTTTCCCCAAATTTCCATAAATTCATTTTCCCCCTAACACTTTTAAAAATTATATTCGCATGCCAATCTATCATATATAGCCCTATTCCACACTTCTTTATACCAATCCTCCAATCCAAAATATCTATACATTTTCCAATTCCTAGCTATTAACAAGCTGTCCTTCAAAGAGAGCACACATCTACAAATATTTGTGTGGCTCTTTGGCTATAAACAGAGATGAGCACTGAACCCTAGAGTCGGATATGACTGGTTTTCTAGCAAGGGCGACCTTTACCTTTGCCTAAAGTAAGAAACAAGGCCAGTTAATGAGGCTTTATGGTTTTAGCTTACCTAGAGCTCCCCACCTCAAATTAACATCATATTACTCCTCACAGTATTTGATTACACCCACCCCCCACAATTACTTCTTACAATGTTTAAAAAGTATCTCATTTATTTCCCCATTTTCTTTTAGTAGGAAAAAAACACTCATGGGATTGATTAAAGAGTGACATAAAACTGCAAAACACACACAATATTTGCCAGACATCTTCAGAAATGTCTAAAAATAGAAACAGTTCAGCTGAGGTACATTTGAAGCAGGGAGCTGCAGTCAATAAAAACTTATGAAAATAAAGCTTAGGCAAGTAAAACTTGTTAGTTTTAAAGATGCCACAGAAAATGTTGATTTTGGGGCAACAGAATATACCACTTGATGCCTCCCAGCTAAAAATAAAAATAAATAAAAATAAATAGAGATATCTTCCTTCTTCCATACTCCCAATGTTCAATATATTTTACCTCATTTCTGTGGATTTGAGACTATATAATGCAAAGCCTGACTAAACAGTGTCAACCAGACTCTTTAGAAAGCCTACCAACCTATGACAGTTTGGGGATTGAAATGGGGTCGGCATCTCACTCCAAAATACTGGTAAGCGCTGTCCTCCCTTGTTACGGTCACAGGCCAACCTTACTGTCAAAATACTTATTAGTCAAGTCCATGTTCCAACTCCTGTTGTTATTAAGTGCTGTCAGGTTGTCTCTGACTTATGGTGGCTCTATAAATGAGTGATTTCCAAAGTGTCCTGGCCTCAACATCCCTGGTCAACAGACTCAGTCTTGTGGTTTTCTTTAGGGAGTCTGTCCCTCTTACTTTTGGTCCTATTCTTCTTCTGCTGCATCCAACCTTTCCCTGCATCATTGTCTTTTTAAGAGAATCTTGCCTTCTCATTATGTTCCCGAACTAAGGCAGCCTTAGCATAATCATTTTTTGCCCCAGAGATAGGTCAGGCATGATCTTCACAAGGACTCACTTGTTCATCTTTCTGGCAGCCTAGGGTATCTGTAAAGCTTTCCTCCATATTTCAAACATTTCATATTTATCCCTCACAGCTTTTTTTAAACCATCCATTTATCACACCCACTACAGATCCTGAACTGGAAGAAACTGGAAACTTTTATGCAATCTTGACATTACTGTTACCTGTGACATATGCCTTTGTCAGCTTCATCTTCACCATCTTCACCATCTTCACCATCTTCACCATCTTCTTCTTCTTCTTCTTCTTCTTCTTCTTCTTCTTCTTCTTCTTCTTCTTCTTCTTCTTCTTTCTTTCTTTATTTCATTTGTACCCCACCCTCCTCCAAAGACTCAGGGCGGCTTCACAACTAAAAACAATTAAAACACATACATAAAAATTAAAATTCAAGTTAAAAACACAGAGGAGAGAGGTGGGATATTTAAACGAGCCAGGCGACCGAGTTGGCCGTCTGGCCCACTTCCCACACATGCCCCGCCAGCTAGGTCTTCACTCCTTTCCTAAAGGGCAGCAACTCCGTCTGCAGACACAACTCTGTTGGCAGGAGGTTCCATAGGGCCAGAGCGGACACAGAAAAGGCCCTCCTTCTCATGCTAGAGAGATGAGCCTCTCTAGCTGAAGGTACGACCAGAGAGCCTCTCCGGTCCACTCTTGTGGGACGGACAGATGTTCTCGGGGTGATGCAGTCTCTTAAGTAGCCTGGCCCACTACCATGTAGGGCTTTAAAAGTAATAACCAGCACCTTGAATTGCACCTGGAGGCACACTGGGAGCCAGTGCAGCTCCCAGAGAAGTGGTGAGGCATGAGCATAACCTCCGCACCCCATCACAACTTGAACAGCCGCATTCTGGACCAGCTGAAGCCTCTGAATGGTCGCCAAGGGCAGCCCCATGTAGAGTGCATTACAATAATCGAGTCTGGAGGTGACCAAGGCATGTGTGATCATGAGCAAGGAGTCCCGATCCAGGAGCGGGCGTAACTGGCGCACAACACGAAGTTGTGCAAAAGCCCTCCTAGCCACGACTGCCACCTGCTCTTTGAGCAGTAGCCGTGAGTAGTCTTCTTCTTCATGTCCAGATCAAATTTTAAACTGCCAAAATTAAGCCACCTCTTGGCTGTGTCATTGGTTACACTTAAATCCTCATTGGTACATGTTTCTAGCAGTAATTGGAACACCAACAAATGAACTGGATTCTGTATCTCTCCACATTCACACAGTGTGTTGTTATCCACAAGCAGCCCTGATTTGAGGATGTCAGTATTAGCTTTAGGGAATCTAATCCTCAGCCTGTTCAGGGTTCTCCAAATGATGTAGGGGAGGTTGAGTTCTTCAACCATATCCTCCTTTAATGTTATTCCTTGTTCATCTGGTTGAAGATGGGAATTTGAATGGGTAACCTGACCTTTAGACCAGCGGAACACTGGTGGACTTCAGTTCCCAGAAGCCTAAGTCAGTACATTGGCTGATCAGTGCTTTTGGGAATTGACTTAGGCTTCTGGGAATTGAAGTCCAAAACCCAAAGATTCGGAAACGCTGCTTTAGACCACCACCTAGTTTGTAGCTAAAAGCTCTGGCTTCCATACTAATTCCTTCAACTGCTAAAGAATGGGACCCTTTCTCGGGGGAAATGTGGTTGCGCATACACCGGACCACTTTGCTTTTCATTAAACCCTCCTGTTCCTCTCAGACTGTGCTTTGTAGTGACATAGTGTTAATTCTCTTCCATTAATTGCATAAAATGTAACTAACCTCCCAATTCAGGCCCGGAATCCCGAACCACTCATTATGCAAATGGAACGGAATGCAGCAGGCTTCTGAGGTGACGGATAAAGCTTACCAGCAGGTTAGGGCTAATTTTTTTCATAATCTTCTGTTTTATGCCTTTCTTAATGAAGGATAAATGTTTGGAAGTCATGTTATTTAAGATCATTAGATCACCATGCTTCTTGAAATAGAAGAGATTTGTTCTTGAACAATTGGCTTTAAAAAAAAATAGAAAAAAGAAAATATTCCTGGCATCTCCTCATTCTCTCTTTCATCTGAATCAATTTTTTTCAGTCAAACAAAACACATATTAAAAATAAATACAAGGACTTCCCAGGATTGTTTAACAGGTTAATTCAAAATGTAGAAGTTACATTTTGGACTACAGATCTCAGATCCACTTAGCACAGTATGCAGGATTATAAGGATTTTAATTTTAAAAAGTTACTTTTTCAAACTCAAGGATGTGAAGGTGTTTTTGGATGAATAATTCAATTGATTAATGTATTGTTGTGCTTGCTTGTCTGTCATTTTGCTTGGACACACCCTGCTCTCTTTGACCTCTGAATTTGGTGTATAAAAACCATGCCTGTAAGTTTCACTCCTTGTCTGAAGAAGTGGACTTGATCCACGAAAGCTAACAATAAAAATATAGCAGTTAGTCTTTAAAGTGCTACAGTGTTTTTTATTTTATTTTGTTTATTTTATTTTGTTTTCTGATATATCAATTGATTACTGGTAATTATTAGTCAGTCCCCAAAGAAGTTTAGGGGCTGTGATGTCATAGTGGATAAGATGCTCATTTTGATGATTGGAAGTTCAGCAATCTGAGACCAGAGAGCTGTGTAGTAGAGTAAGCTCCTATTGTTTGTCCCAGCTCTTGTTAACCTAGCAGTTAAAAGGCAAGAAATTACAAGTAGATAAATAGGTACCACTTTGATGGGAAATGTTATAGTGTTCCCTGTACTCTGACATCTAGCCATACTTGCCACATTAGCATGGAAATGTCTGCTTTCAAGCAAGGGAGACCTTTACTTTTGCTTAAGGAAGCTTAGTATAGTTAGATCACAGCCTAGAAATGCGTGGACTTATTTTGGGAGATTTTCCTCTGATTTCTCACTGATTCAGGGGGTATTCCTTAACTGTATTAAGTCATAACGATGTCAGTATAGATCAAGGGTGGCCAACCTATGGCCCATGGCACCATGTTATGTGGCCCACCACTGCTTTCGCTGGAAGCAGAAGTGGATGCATTTATGACAGCCATAAAATGCACTCATGCATGCATAAACTCACCTGCGCCTGCCATAAACACTGTTGTAAATGCATTCATGGCTGTAGTAAACGTGTTTACAACAGCCACGGATTCGTTTTACAGCATTGTTTATGGTGGGAGGAACCACGTGACTAGCCTGTCCAGCTGTCCAGGGGGAGTAGTCCAGCCCATGGGGCGAAAAGGTTGGAAACCCCTGGTGTATAATCATTGCTCCCTTTAGTCAGCCTAGAACATTCCTTTGATTTTGGACCACAGTTCCCAGTATCCCCCATCCAATGTGTCCAATGGGAGTTGCCATCCCCTCAGAATTAATGTTTCCAAGTTTTATTTCCAACCCTGTGTTCTCTTCACAGACTGGAAACAGCTCTCCCGGATTTTGTAAAAGGTTCTTTGAGGATCATACTTAATGTTCCTGATGAATAGCTGAAGGGTTGGATTGACTTTTGAAGCATGCACCCAATTTGGGTGGTAATGGGGGGTGGGAGGAAATGATTTCCCTGATGTTGTAAGATACACTTGATTCATTTATTTATCTTGTGAGCTTTCATCTGGAACTTGGCACTGGCTGATTGAACAGACGTTACCAAGAGTTGAGATATACAGTAGCACCTCGAACAACAGATGTTCAGGCCTAGCTCACAGTCTTGCCAGACCATAATCCACATTCCATTAAGGTCAGCAGTTAGCGTTTGCCTTTCAGGCCAATTAAATATTCAGTTCTTGAGTTCTGCTTTTCTTTTAGAAGCATCTCTCTCTCTCTCTCTCTCTCTCTCTCTTTCACCTCCTCTCCCCTGGTTGCATTCCTTCTTTCTTAAGTACCTTAATTGTTAGCCAGAACATACAAGGTATTCTTGAAGACTTTAGTTTAGGTCTTCCAAGTACAGTGGTGCCTCGCTTAAAGAGCATAATGTGTTCCACAGGATTGCTCTTTAAGAGAGTTTGCTCTTTAAGAGAGTTTGCTCTTTAAGCAAAACACCATTGCAAGTGAACAATTGTGACTTCTGGTGGGGGGGGGGATTGCAAACCTTGATTTATTTGTTAAGTGAGTTTTTGGTTGGTTTTATTTGTTAAGCAAAGTGAACAGTTTCTCTTTAAACAAGGCGCTCTTTATGCGAGGTTTGACTGTATCACTTTCAGTATTTACCATCCATCTTCAACATAATTCTCCATACTTTCCAAAAGTTTCTATCTCCTTTACTGAGTCAACCCAAGTCAATGTTCAAGTTTCCTCTTTTCCTGCTGCCTTCCACCCTTCCTAGCATTATTGTCTCTTCCAGTGAGCCTGCAGACCTGACTTTGCACACAAACACAAACATCTGTGTTGACTTCTTGGCTTGCAGCAATTCACTGATGAAGACTTCACCAACTGAGAGTTGTATTGAAGGCCATAACTATTAGGACTGTGGACGATTTGCCCCAAATACAGTCACCCCGGCAACCTCTAATGAGATTTCAGTCTTGATCTCCATATATTTGTCTGTCTGGCCATAGGTCTTCCTCCAACATTTTGATGCAAATAGGCAGTGGTGGGATGTCAAAAATTTTACTACCCCACCGTGATGTCATCACAGTGGGCAGAGCTAACATCATGAAATCTTGGGAGGGGACAAAGAAAAAATAAAATAAAAATAAGCACACACACACCCCTCAACCCACCCACCAACCCACAACACAAACCTGTAAATAAATAAATAAAAATTACATTAAAATACACCCACCCAAACACCCACCCACCCAGGCAGTGATGGGATGTAACAGGTTCTCACCAGTTCGCCAGAACTGGTAGTAACTTTCCCCAGTGTCCTGGAGAACCGGTAGCAGCTTTTGGGGGGAACCACCTTCGGGGCTTACCTTTTCACTGGTTCCCTCACTGCGCATGCGTGCCAAGCACTTGGTGTGCATGCATGCCCTGAAGGTGGTTCCCCCTAAAAGCTACTACCGGTTCTGCGGGACACTGAAAAAAGTTACTACCGGTTCTGGCGAACTGGTGCGAATCTGTTACATCCCATCACTGCAAACAGGTGTTTTTGCTATTTACTGATAGCAAGGAAATCCATTCCTTCTGAAAGTGTTAGGGAGGTGATCCATTCATTCCCCTGAAGGCATTGTCTGTCATGCCTATTGTATTAAGGGCATTGAAAGACTCTGTGTGTGTGTGTGTGTGTGTGTGTGTGTGTGTGTGTGTGTGTGTGTGTGAGAGAGAGAGAGAGAGAGAGAGAGAGATTAAAGAAATTCTTAAAGTTTGGCATACTTTTAAGGATGCGGTCCCAAAGCAGAACCATTGTGTTCAATCCCTCGCTGTGTGAAAACACAAATGCAAAGAGATTACATCTCTCTAACTGCTGAATCTAATTGCCATTGCTGGCTTCTTGATCATCTTGTATATACTGTGCATGATTTGTTTGGTTTGGCTGTACAGGGGAGAGAAGTCAGCTTTCCAAAATGGTATATATACATGACTAAGAGTTATTACAGCAAAACGAATGAGAAAACATGCTGGGGCAGCGCGGGAGTTTGCCTTGTTTTTACAATGCTCTTTATATTTTATGCCAGCTGTCCTCTAATGGAAAAAATGTCCAGAGGGACATTGTTTGTCAAGGTTTTAAGTCTACTTAGAAAGACTTTCAGCCCTTAGCTTTTCCTTAGGCCAAAAAACAGCTTCTTAATGGGGCCAAAGATGGAAGAAAGACGATGGAAGAAAGATGTCTTTGCCCTCTTGAGGTCATTATCATTTCTTTATTGTTCTTGCAGTTGTGTTCTTAAACAGTCTTAATATTTTTTCACACAATTAGTGTTTTGCTTAGCATCCCTGCATAGTGCCATTTGAGGATGCTTGTAGGCACCCCATTTAGGAACTACCAATGCACACGCCTGGATAAGATCCCAGATCAGCCAAGAAAATGGAAATAGATAACTAAGTGGCTATTATTAAACAGACAAATCAAAACTGTCTGACTATAGTTCCTAGAAGTTCCTGCTTAGAATGTCTAGAATGTGCACCAACTTTGGTGTGTGTGTGTGCTTTGATTTTTAAAAAGTCAACAATCCAGGCGCACAAGGGCCAACTTTTTGGCAGGGCAAGTGTGGGGATTAAAGAATGTTGTTTCTCATGTCGGGTGGCTGATCTAATGAGACAGCCACCCTCCCTGCTCTTGCCTCCCTGCTCTTGCCCCTCATTCTCTTAAAACTTTTGTAATCTGTAAAGTTTAATTTCTTTTAGCTTAATTTTTAGTATTGTATTAATCAGATTCTTAATTTTTAATAGTTAAGTGAATTTTAATATATATGGGGCACGTTGGGACTGTCCTACTGGTTTTATATCTACTTATGAACTGTGGTTTTAAGCTATGTATTTTTCTAATTGATGTTGAAAGCCGCCCAGAGTTGAGTCTACCTGATTGGGGCGGGATAACAAATTGGAACAAATAAATGAATCTCATCAAGTTTGGCTTCCATACTTGAGGCTTAGAGATCCTGTGAAGAGTACTGAACTATTAGCAATGGCAGTGCTGCAAAGCACTCTTACATAACAAAGTGTCCCTCAAAAGTGAAAATAGGTATACAATTTTGACATTGAACAAAAGAGAGGGACTAGCTTTTTGGGATTGTTGAACTGTAGGCAGTGTATATGTCAGTGATGGAGAACCTTTTAGAGACCAAGTGCCCAAACCAGAGGGCCGGGATGAATTCTGTGCTGGGGGAGGAAGGAAGTGCTCCCATTGAGCTGCTGGGCAAAGGGGCGGGTGAACTTTGTGCTTGGGGGAGGGAGGAAGCACTCCCATTGGACTGCTGGGCAGAGGGGTGGGGCAAACTCTGTGCTGGTGTGACAGTGCGCGTGCCAACAGAAAGGCCTGTGAATGCTACATCTGGCATGTGTGCCATAGGTTCACCACAACTGGTATATGTGTTGAGGAAGTACAATGTCAGTCCAAGTCATTTTTCTGGCTGAGGCAGAAGAGAAAATAGTGCTCCATCCCATTATGTCCCAACTTAGAGTAACCTTAATAAAGCTTTGAATGTAAGTAAGATATTTGAGGAATGGTTTCACTGGTGCCCTTCCCTTGTGTGTTTCCATGGCTGAGCAAGGATTTGAATCTAGGTCTTCTGCATCACTACATCACTTTATATGCTAGAATGCACTGGATTGTTCTATGCCTGTGATGGCGAAACTTGGGACTCCAGATGTTCTTGGACTTCAATTCCCAGAAGTCCAAGCACCCTGTGAATCCACAGGAATGGGTTTGCTGCGATTCATCCAGCCCATGATGCCCTCGTCACTCCTGGAAGGGGAAGTAAAACAGAAGCAGAAGTATGGGCGCAGTGCAGACTGGATGAATCCCTCCATTTCCCCCTTTTATCACCAATTGACACCTGCTCTCTCCTCCTACAGAATGAGGACAAAAGGCAGATTTTCCACATCATGAAGACTGAACTAATTAAAGAATTACACTCCACAGAGCCCATGTTTCTGCAAATATTTGGACTTGTTTAAATTGAAGGCAAAGATTTGCATCCCATTTACAAAACGTTAAGGCCCTTATCATGCACACTTTAAAGGGTTAGCACAGGAACAGCATGGGATAGAATTGCGGAAAGGTGCCCCCTGAAGAAAATGAGGAAGCTAGAAAATGTCATAGATTTTATGGAGGACTGAACAAAAACTTTATTCTTGGAGGGCTGGCAAGAGAAATGATTGGAGTTGGATAAGAAAATGGCAGGAGATTTGAATCTTGAGGTAAAGCTGTGTGAAGAGAAATTTAAGCACAGCAAAATGTCATGAATCTCCCAATGTTCATCTTGATGTTGGTCCAGGACAATTAGTTTCAGCTCAAGCCAAAAAAGGGCAATGCTACTTATCGATTTATGTTCTTGGGCGCATCTATTTATGCTTGGGTGACACACACACACAGAGAAATCCCTGATCTCTATCATATTAATAAATATTATTAAGAAATATTTTGCAATACATGGCCGTAGTGTTTTACCTCAGCAACTAAAGAAAATAGAAGCCAAAATGTTCCCTCCAATGCTTCTGTTTGTTTAGCCACCCTTTTAAGTGACTTTTAAGTATATGTGTTTTAGTGATTAACACAATCCCTGAAATTAATCCAGAAAATCTTTGACTAAGGTGCTGTTTGGTTCTCATTCCCTCCCTGTGTATACAAACATATACTGTAGACATATGGGGGAGATATAGTAACCTCTGTTACTAACCTAGTCCTATTACCATGCATTTGCAGTTTTGGGTGATATAAACTTGTGGCTTTCATGAGAAAAAAAATTCTTGAAAATCACTTACTTTTTAGAAAAAGATTTCCATTCTTGTCTTGGGCAAAATTGTTACCTCTTTTGCTACTCTTTTTGTGGCACTATTTTACTTTTGGCTGTTGTCTTCCAGGATTTAGACCAGTGGTGCCCAAACTAAGGCCCAGGGCCCGGGTGTGGCCCCCGACGCCAATTCATCTGGGCCACGAAGCCCTTGTCCCTCTTGGAAGAGGAAATAAAACATGCCCGTACGGGGGCGTTTTACTTCTGCTTCCAGGAGCAATGAGGGCTTCGTGGGCCAGATGAATTGGCGTCGGGGGCCACACCCAGCCCCCAGGCCTTAGTGACCGGCTCCTTGAACCACATGATCGGCCCACGGCCCAAAAAGTTTGGGCACCCCTGATTTAGACATATGGATAATTGCTTTCCAACAGCAATGAGATACAGAATCCGGCTCATTTGCTGGCCTGCTGTTGACTACAGGAAACCTGGGCAGGTGAGGATTTAAGTTTGGCCAACAACAAAGCCAAGAAGGTGGATTCATTTCGGCAGTTCAAAATCTGACCTGGACATGAAAGAAGAATAATTCTGCTTCTTTCTGAAGCCACATTCATGGTAGATGGGACCATCAATAGATACTTTTCATGATGGGTAATTGAATACACATGCCCCTTTTGTACCATAGGAAGTAAACCTTATTTTGTCAGTTACTGAGGATGTGGTTTTGCACTCATGTCCTTCTCAGAGTTTACAACCTTATTTGCTAAGACCCTAACTGGAAGGCGGCAGGTCAGTAGTTCGATGCCTGAACACTGCAGGATGGAATGAGCTCCCTTCTTTGTCCCAGCTCCTGCCAACCTAGCAGTTTGAAAGCAGGAAATTGCAAGTAGATAAATAGGGGCCACTTTGATGGGAAGGTAAACAATGTTTTGTGCACTCCGGTGTCTAGTCATGCCTGCCACATGACCACGGAAATGTCTGCAGAAGCAGACAGCACTGGCTCTTCAGAAACAGAGATGAGCACTGAACCCTAGAGTCAGATGTGACTGGCTTTTGAGCAAGGGTGACCTTTACCTTTACTAATCACATTAATCATTGCAGCTTGGCAGCTAGATTTCTTTTGGTGTCATTTCTCCCTTGTTACCAACAAGCTCCCCTGGTGGGTTAGTGGTTAACACGGTGAGCTGGAGACGGGAAGGTTGGGTTTTGATACCCGAGGGCTGCACTTGGGGACATGAAAGGAGCCTCATTCAAGCATCTCCTGAGTGGAGTTTCAACCCAGAGTAATCTCTGACACAAAAGTATTATTATTAACCAACAAATCAGAAAGACACAGAGAAAATACACCTGGTCTCCCTCTAGTGGCCACACCTGACATTCTGCCTGGAAATACTTATAAAAACGCAAAAAACAATTCAGAAAGATACTTTTCTTGCCACTTTTGATTGTAAGAGAATGGCATAAAACCCCAAAAGTGCCTGTAAAAATGCGTTAGCACCCAGTACCTCCTGTAAAGTCTGCAGGATGGGACCAATCACAACCCAAAATATTTAACCTCATCTGAGCTATTTGTTTTAAGAACTTAATGTTAGTCTTGCTTGTTGTTATTGAGTGCTATCAAGTTGAAACTGACTTATAGGGCCTTAAAGGAGTAGCTTTAACAGTGGGTGGCAATATAAATTTGAACTAATAATAATAATAATAATAATAATAATAATAATAATAATAATAATAATAATAATAATAATAATAATAATAATAATAATAATAATAATAATAAGTTCTTGTGGTTGAACTGGGATTTGAACTCAGGCCTCTCAAGTCCTCATCCATCACGCTATCCACTACACCACCCTGGGTATCACAAGGGAAAAAAATTAATAATATGAGCTCTGTATATGAAGTAGGTCAATATTGTTACCTCTGTGTTGCATATTGAGAGCATATTGTTAGGAAAATATATAAGGATTGGTGTCGAGTGAAAGTTAGATTTGAATTTGTGCTTTTCCATTGACTTTTCTCTCTGCTAGGCTGCTCTTCCTCCTATCTCACCTCTGTAATTGGAGCAACCGAAGAGAAGTGCTTTTAAGTTTGGCTTCCCCTTTTTGCACGGCGTAAAATGTTACACAGATGGTGCCGGGCCTTTTGCCAAGCTTGCTGCCGCTTGATTCCCGTTGGCAATTGCTGGCAGGAGAGTTCCAAGATGGCGTTTGCCTTCCCTCATGTTCTGTTCCTTTGCTCTCCACCTCAGATGTTTTTCTGGCTTGCAATGCCCAACATAATTAGCAATGTTTGTTTCTTTCATAAACTTATACTTTTTTTACCATAAGATTCTCTCTCCCCCCCTCTCTCTTTCTTTTTTGGGAAGTTCTTGCTTCTGTTATGCCTCATGTTCTTTTTCTCCTGGCAAGGTTCTTTTCCCAAAAGAGAAACTATACCTTGCTGGATAATTAATGAGCCTTTTATTATTTTTACAAGGCTAGAAAGGAATATTTAGCTGTTAGTGTTGGAATGGCAATTCCTCTTGCTCTCTCGCTCTTTCTGAGAAATGCATGGAGAAATTCCACCTGACTAGAATATTCTTTTATGAGCTGTAGGGGGAAAAATCCCATGCCCTTTCAATTTATTAATAATAACAGTAATTGTGTGTCATCAAGTCAATTCTTTTCTTGGTACAAAATACGCAGAAGTGATTTATTATTCCCTCCTGCAGGGGGAGCCCTGGGACTGGAGTTTGCCCAAAGCCACATAGGTTGGCTCTTCTCCCAGGAGACACAATGGGGAATTGAACTTCTATTCTCTGGTTCTGGCTCTACAGCCAGACGCAAACTCCCTGGACTATCCAACCCATGCGTTATAGCACTAACTTTACACTACTCCACACATTTAGCAAGACAGGATGTTTTTGTTGTTGCTATTTATAATTTATTTAGTGCTTTTATTTTTTATGTCTAATTTAATATTGTAAAGATTTTTTTAGTATCTTGTAAGCTGTCTGAGTGGGAAAATAACCCAGATGGGCGGGAGACAGACAGACAGACAGACAGACAGACAGTTGGAGAAAGAACTCACCTTCTGAACATCTGTTTTAGAGGAGCATAGTTGGGGTGCCATATTGACTTTATACCCATTGCACAATCTAGAGTCTAGGTGCCATAGTGGTTATACTGCTATACTGCAGTCAAAACATTGTAAGTTTGATCCTCATGGGCATCAAGGTTGACTCAGGCTTCCATCCTTTCAAGGTCAGTAAAATGAATACCCAACATGTTGGGGGCAAAATGTAGTTCGATTCCCGAGAATGAGCTCCCGTCTTTGTCCCAGCTCCTGCCAACCTACCAGTTCGAAAGCAAGAAATTGCAAGTAGATAAATAGGGGCCACTTCGGTGGGAAGGTAAGCAGCATTGTGTGTGCTCCGGTGGTGCCTGCCACATGAACATGGGAACATCTGCAAAAGCAGACAATGCTGGCTCTTCGGCTTTGAAACAGAGATGAGCACTGAACCCTAGAGTTGGATATGACTGGCTTTCGAGCAAGGGAAACCTTTTTGGTTCACAATGATCAATTCATGACCACTTTATTATTTTTCAATGCATCCCTATGGATGTTTCGGTTTACATTTTTTTCGGGTTATAACGGAGGCTATTAGAATGGGCCTCTATCATAACCTGGGGTTTTACTGTACTGTATAATTGCTAATTGCTAATAAGCCCCACGTGGTGTAGTGGTTAAGCAGCAGTACTGTACTGAAAAATCTGCCTACTATGTGAGTTTGATGTTGATGGGATCAAGGATGACTCAGCCTTCCATCTTTTTGAAGTCAGTAAAATGAGTACCCAGCATGTTGCAGACAAAATGCTAATTAACTTGTGACTCTCCTAGAAAGTGCACTAAGTGCTATGGGTGCTATATAAGTGTAACTGCTATTGCTATTAATTTAAGAGTGAATTTTCATGGATTACATATTTATTTCTTTAAAAACTGGGGGTGGGTGGGTGGGAGAAAACTTGTTGAATTATTTTGGTGGCTCATTACTTTTTTCATCATTCTTTTTTTAAAAAAAACATCAGGGTTTATAAGAGGACTAGTGCATGCCATGAACATTTCCTGTCCATGTGACTTTACAATGATGGTTAAAAGTAACTTTAAAAGTAATTAGAAAACTCTATTGCTCTTATAAATTAGTTCCATTCTCATTTTTGAAAGTGGAACTTTGTTCCATGCTCCTTTCTAGAAGTAGGGACTCATTGTAGATAGCAAACTTATCTGGGTCTCAGTATTGGAAGCTGTGGGATTTCCTGGCCCTTAATTAATATTAGTGATTAATAATGGTGTTATGTCAACAAACAGTTGGGGAAAGGGGTGTGAACTTGGCACATCTGTCAGCTTTATGTGTTTAATTTAGAAGTTCCCATAGTTGATCTGGCAAATAGTGACAAAGCCCGTTATTACCTAGCGCTAATTTATGTTGTTCATTTTTCCAAGAACAAAAAGAGATTCTTCGACAAGTTAATTAGGGTCCAAAATAAATAACTTGGTGCAATTGGAAAATCTGTGTATTCAGGGTGTAATTTTAGCTTGCCACTGAGTTTATAAAGCAATATAATCACTCCATAGTTAGCTGGAAGGCCAGCAAGTCAGCAGTTCAAGACCTGAGTACTGCATGATGGATTGAGCGCCTGTCTCTGTCTCAGCTCTTGTGTACATGAAAGGAGTCTCATTTGGGCATTACCTGAGCAGAGTTTCTTTTGCAAAAATCCTTTCAACCCAGAATAATTTCTGACATGAAATTATTAGAAAACAAAACAAAACAAAATAAACAAAATAAAATAAAAAAAAAACATTGTAGCACTTTAAAGACTACCGGTAACTGTTATATATTTATTGTTAGCTTTCGTAGATCAAGTCCACTTCATCAGACAAAGAGTGAAACTTACAGGCATGTTCTTTATATACCAAATTCAGGGGCTCAAAGGGAGAAGAGGTGTGGGCAAGACGACAGAAGGGGTGTGGGCAAGATGACAGACAAGCAAGCACAAGATTGCAGCTTCACCCAGCCATTAGCAACAATAGATTATTCAGATAAACTCTAAATGACTCCCTTTCAATCTCAAGGTTGCTGAGAAAGCCCGTATGGTCTCTGATCAACTTGTGACCTGCATGTCAGGGGAAAAAACAAACAAACACCTGTACCTGGTTTCTTTCTGTTTTACTAAAGAGAATTGGCAGGAAAGTTGTAATATAAAATCATATAGCAATCTGTGTATCAAATTTGATAATGTCCCAGAAACCCTTCGCTAATATTTAATCCCCTGCAATGGGTGTCTAACAGATGGATGTATTTAATTTCTGCTGCCTCCCTTTCAATCCTAGTTTTGTAATTTCTCTGTTCCAGAATTGCAACTTTCAGGTCTTGAATAGAGTGTCCAGTTAGATTGAAGTGGTTTGAGACAGGTTTCTCCGTGTTGCCAGTCCGGATATCTGATTTGTGTCCATTAATCCTTTTGCATAAAGATTGTCCTGTTTGTCCTACATAAAGCACGGATGGACATTTCTGGCAAGAGATTGCATAAATCACATTGGCAGAAGCACAAGTAAAACTGCCTTTAATGTTGTGTGTGGTGCCATTGGGTCCAGTAATACTGTTTCCAGAGTGAATGTGGGAGCATAGTTGACATCTGGATTTGCAGCAGGGTCTAGGTCCCATATCTGCTCCACATGACATGAAATTATTATTATTATTATTATTATTATTATTATTATTATTATTATTATTATTATTATTATTATTATTATTATTATTATTATTATTATTATTATTATTATTATTATTATTATTATTATAGCAGCACCATGGTTTATCATGCCCATTTATGGTTCCTCTTATTGTTTACTGTACCTAAAATTATCCAAAAGTATCACAACTTTGTATTTATGGTTGTGAGAACTGGAGCATAAGGAAGTCTGAGCGCAGAATAATAGATGCTGTTGAGAGGTGGTGTTGGAGGAGAGTTTTGAGAGTACCCTGGATAGCGAGGAGAACAAATAGGTTGATCTTAGAATAAATCAACCCTGACTGCTCCTTAGAAGGGCAAATAGTAAAAATGAAGCTAAAGTACTTTGGACATCAAATGAGAAGAGAGGATTCACTTGAGAAAGCCTTAATGCTGGGAAAGGTTGCAGGCAAAAAAAGAAGGGGGCGGCCAAAAATGAGATGGGTAGATGGTATTGTAGACACAATGGGCACAGAGCTGGGTGAGTTGAGTAGGATGGTGGAGGATGGGGTGCCTGGCATGTGATGGTCCATGGGGTCGCGAAGGGTTGGAATCAACTGTGCAACCGAACAACAACAACATCACAGCCTTATCCAAAACAGAAGACTGTTATAAAGTTTTTTCCATTTTTTAAAAAAATAAAAACTCATTTCAGCCCAAACTTGTAATAAGATAATAGAAAATGTGAACTCCCCCACCACCATCAAGAACAGTTTGGAAAGATATCATCAACTGAGCTGCTCTGCTGGGGTACACCAAAAGAGCCTCCTTGAAGATTGTGATATTTTTGAAATACAATCAGACATACCTTGGTAGCAATAACTTTGTGTTGCCGGCTTATCTTTCTCATGATCAGACGAAAGGAACTGCCGAATGAACTCACCCAAAGGTGCCTTCATTTTGGCAGTTTCACAGCTGGCCTAGAGGAGACTTTACACATGGACATCACCAGATGGCCAATATCGAAACCAGATTGATTACATACTCTGCAGTCAACAATGGAGAACTTCCATACAGTCAGCAAAAACAAGACCAGGAGCAGATTGTGGCTCAGATCACAACCTACTGATTGCAAAATTCAGGCCTAGACTAAAGAAAATAGGAAAAACAATTAGGCCAGACAGATATGACCTAGACAACATTCCTTGGGAATACACAGTGGAGGTGTGGAACAGATTTAATGGGTTGAACCAGATAGACAGAGTGGCAGAAGAATTATGGACAGAGATGCAGGACATCATGCAGGAGGCAGCAAGGAAAACCATACCAAAAGAAAAGAAGCGTAAGAAAGCGAAGTGGTTGTCCGATGAGACTCTTAAAATAGCAGAGGACAGAAGGAATGCAAAATGCCAAGGAGAAAAGAAAAAATACAGTCACTTGAACACAGAATTTCAAAGAAAAGCAAGGAGAGATAAGGAAACCTACCTGAAGGAACAGTGCAAAGAAATAGAGGAAAACAATATCAGGGGTAGGACTAGAGATCTTTTCAAAAAAATTGGAGAACTCAAGGGAACATTTAAAGCAAAAATGACCATGATAAAAGACAAAGATGGGAAGGAGTTAGCAGCTGCAGAAGAGATTAAGAAAAGATGGAAGGAGTACACAGAGGAACTCTACAAAAAGGACCTCAACACCCCTGATAATCACAATGATGAGAACATTGAACATGAGCCAGACATTCTAGAGAGTGAAGTCAGAAAGGCCCTAAAAAACACGGCAAACAACAAAGCCAGTGGAGTTGATGGTATCCAAGTTGAACTTTTCAAAGCCCTACAAGATGATGGAATCAAATTACTACATTCTATATGCCAGCAGATTTGGAAAACACAACAATGGCCACAGGATTGGAAAAGATCTGTATACGTTCCACTCCCCAAAAAGGGTAATGCCAAAGAATGTTCAAATTATCGAACAATTGCGCTCATCCCTCACGCTAGCAAGGTGATGCTCAAGATAATACAGGATAGACTGCAACAGTATGTGGAGAGAGAATTACCAGAAGTGCAGGCGGGTTTCAGAAGAGGCAGGGGAACTAGAGACCACATCGCCAACAGAAGATGGATCATGGAAAAAACAAAGGAATATCAGAAACAAGTCTACTTCTGTTTCATTGATTACACTAAGGCTTTTGACTGTGTCGACCACAACAAAATGTGGCAAATAATTAAAGAGATGGGAATATCGGAACATCTTATAGGCCTCATGAGAAATCTGTACATGAATCAAGAGGCAACAGTTAGGACAGAAAATGGAATGACGGAGTGGTTTGGAATAGGAAAAGGAATAAGACAAGACTGCATTTTGTCACCATGCTTATTCAACTTATACACAGAGCACATAATGCGCAATGCAGGAATGGAGGAATCACAATTTGGGATCAAAATTGCTGGAAGAAACATCAACAATTTGAGATATGCAGATGATACCACCCTAATGGCAGAAAGTGAGGAGGACCTAAAGAAGCTCCTGATTAGGTTGAAAGAAGAAAGTGAAAAAGCTGGCTTGAGACTCAATATCAAGAAAACCAAGATAATGGCAACAGGCCCTATCAGTCCCTGGAAAATACATGGGGAAGAAGTAGAGGCAGTGACAGATTTTACTTTCCTAGGCTCAAAGCTCACTGCAGATGGTGATTGTAGCCATGAAATAAAAAGGCGACTGATTCTTGGGAGGCAAGCGATGAGAAACCTGGGGAGCATAGTGAAAAGTACAGACATCACATTACAAACAAAAATTCGCATAGTCAAAGCAATGGTATTCCCTGAGGCAATGTATGGTTGTGAGAGCTGGACCATTAGGAAAGCTGAGCGCAGAAGAATAGACGCCTTTGAGATGTGGTGTTGGAGGAGAGTTTTGAGAGTCCCCTGGACAGCGAGGAGAACAAATAGGTCAATCTTAGAAGAAATAATAGGTCAAATAATAAAGATGAAGCTAAAGTACTTTGGACATCAAATGAGAAGAGAGGATTCACTTGAGAAAGCCTTGATGCTTGGAAGGGTCGAGGGCAAAAGAAGAAGGGGACGGCCCAAGATGAGATGGCTAGATGGTGTTGTAGAGACAATTGGGCACAGAGCTGAGCGAGTTGAGGGGGATGGTGGAGGAAAGGAGAGCCTGGCGGACAGTGGTCCATGGGGTCGCAGAGGGTCGGAATCGACTGTGCGACTGAACAACAAACTAGATATGGAGGAAGAAGAAGCTGTTTAGCTGGGCAGATCATTTTCTTTTCATGCATGCAATGGAAATAATTGGATAGTGCTACCATAACACAGTAGCTAAAAGATTAAACTGCAGGTTGAACTAGATATTAAGGGGAATGCCTATTTCATCCAAAAAAACCATTTCCCAGCTCAAACAGCATCTTCTCAGAGACACATTAGTTAGCCATCATTTTTGCAAAGTAAATCCATACTTTACCTTCTAAGGTAAAGCTTTTCCTAGTAGGATAAGATTTTTTAATTTAAATAAATAATGAGTAGACACCTCAAACAAAAATAACCACATAAACTAAATATCAGAATTAAATGAGGGAGACAATTTGCTTTTGTCCTGGTTCTAGTAGTTCATCATTTTTATTCATGTTTTTACGGTTTGCATCTTCAACTGTAAAGAACAGAAACGGTTGTGTTTCCCATAAATCAAGCCATTTTCATAGTTTGTTAGCAGCAGAGGCAAGAGAAAACAAAATGTACATTAAAAATGTATTGTATGTTATGATGTCTTCTTGCTTATCTTTTCCAGATGTTTAAAATTGTGGTAGACTTGATAATGTCCATTGGTGTATGTACGCTCATCCATTTCTTTTCATATATAATAGGATGCTTCTTAAGAAAAGCACAGTAAAGCAAGAAATGTTAAGGAGAACCTCAGCAAGTTTTTACAGAAGTTAAGTCCCACTGAGCACAGCAAAGTTTATAACTTTTATAAGAACGTTTAGGATTGTACCCTCAAGAACTTTCCACTCCATACATGATTTCATGGTCTCCTCCCTTTCTCACCACTACAAAATTTCAGGCTACAGGACTCTAGCGTACACTCCAAAGATGTAGCAGCTTGTTCTCAAACCCAGGTAGTTAAAAAAGATAGATTTAAGGCCTTCCTTTGATGCCTCACCAATCCATTTTGTTGAACTGGAAGCCTTTGCTTTTACTTAGACAAAAAGATGAGAGGCAGAATATCAGACTTCTGGCTCTTAATTCACAGACATTAATAAAGCTAAAGAGAACTGGAATGGAAGTTCCACTTAAGAAGTATAGACTTTAATTTCCATGTCAAATAGCTCTTTTAATGATGTTCGGAAAGCTTTTGAAGCCATTTTCTTTTCCTTTCAGGTCAGTCTGTTTAGTTTGCCTGGTGGTCAGCTTTTCTAAGCTGTTTAACGATTCACATTTGAGTGCAAATATAAAGATCATTATGTTAAAATTGGCACACATCGGGGGTTTTCCCTGCTATTCTACCACCAGTTGAGATTTTAGGGGCTGGAGGCGTTCAAGGGGCTGAGAAGAAACCCAAAGAAATCATTATATTGCACTGAAGGTAGCTGATTTTTTCCCACAGGAAGTGTAAATGAAACGTATATATATTTTGCATAATGAAACAGATGACAAACTGGGCCAGCCTATCTATTAATGAGCCTCCTGTAACGCTAGAATGTGTGGACCTGGGGAGTGAGCAAGAGCCACAGAAATCATACCTCTGATCAAAAATAAAATAAAATTGAACAACCAATTTTAATCAAACCGTCCTCTGTGATCCTTGAAGCTCCTGACACCTTCTAACAGGCAGCATAATTTGAATTAAGAAAAAGAATGAGAGACACTGACATAGACAGAGAAGAGAGTGGTGAAAAGGGGGAGGATGGAAAGATATACCAGATTAAAGACATGAAGACTTGTTTTAAATACATTTATTCAGGCATGAAACATATGATTAAGTAGGTGGAAAACTTATCAGCCTTCTTCTTTACTTCCTCTTTTACCCCTTTGGGTGTGGAGAAAGATACCAAGTTTTTGCTGTGGCGCTTCTAGTGCCCTTGCTGTTATTTGGTGTTCATGTAATATTTCTTTGATGTTATCTCTCTACCTTTCTCTGTGTCTGCCTCATGGTCTTTGTCCTTCTCCTCTTTCCACATAAGCCTTGTAAGGTATGGAATCCCAAGACATTCTCTCCAAATGGCCAAACCATTTATTTGTTGTCTTTGTATATAGTTTAATTCTTTCTTTCCAATTATTTCCTTTATAATCTCATTCCTGATTTTATCCCTTCTAGTCACACCAGACTTGCACGTCTGGTCAGGTTATCCTACTATCATGTAGACCAGTGGTGGCAAATCTTGACACTCCAATTGTTTTTGGACTTCAATTCCCAGAAGCCCTGATCAGCAGGAGTACTCAAGGTTTTTGCGCCACGGGCCAGGCCCCTCACCCTCAGACAGCTGAGCGTGCCAGATGTGTGGTTTACTGCCATCGTAAATGCTGCCACAAACCATGATGGGAGTGTTTGCCCATGCACAGGCACATTTCTGGCTGTCGTTAAACATGCCTGCTTCTGCTTCTGGGGTCATCGTTGTGGGCTGGATGGAGTGGCGTAGGGGGTTGGGGCCGGCCACCAGGCCATAGGTTGCAAACCCCTGGTCTAGCATGTTAGGTAGAGGTAGAGGTCTCTCTTGCTCAAAAGCCAGCCGTGTCTGACTCTTGGGATTGGGCGGGGTGGGTGGACGAGGCAGTGGAGGGCATCAGCAGGTTCACACCAGATTGTACATACCGGTAGCAAAAACGGCTGGCCCTGCCCACCTCCACACCCCACTCCACCCACCTCCCCACCATGCCTCATCCATCTCCCCACCCACCCCGCCCTCCTCCTCTTCTCCCCACACTCCAGGAGCCAAGAGGAAGGAGGAGGAAGAGCTGCTGCTGCCAGAGCCAGTGAGGAGGAGGAGCCATGTCAGGGTGGGGTGGGGAGGTGGGCTGGTGGCAGGAGTTGGGACAGAGATGAGCATTCATTCCATCTTGCAGCACTCGGGTTTTGAACTGCTGACCTTCTGCCTCCCAGTCAGCATCTTAACCACTTGAAACTGACAATTTCTTGCTTTTGAACTGCTAGGTTGGCAGGAGCTGGGACAGAGATGGGAGCTCACTCTGTCATGCAGCGCTTGGGTTCTCAGTGTGTTGATTTACTGACCTTCCAGTTGTCAAGTTCAGCATCTCAAACACTTGTCATGAATTGATCAGAGGGATGCAAATTTACGAATGCTTCAAGGAATCTGTAAGTTTTGTAAAAGTTCTTCTTCCCCATTTCTATACCTACTACACACCCTGTACTTTTTCAAAGGCAAACCTTCAAGCAGAATCAATCTGCCCTCACAAATAGATTTGATGTTATGGTCCCTTCAAGCAACTTACACATGCAAAATCAGTGTTTTTGATTTTTAAAGTGTTCCATTTGGGCTTCCCTTTTAGCAAACATTCCCCACCCATCACATTCTAACTCATTCCAATGCTAACACAAAGCAAAGCCCACTGTATTGTGGGGCTTTAGTTTTAAAGCAAAACGTCTGTATGTAAACATCCAGACAGCCTAATTAGAGCCTTATTAGTTTGAGAATGATTACACAAACAGGATTCCAAATTGGTCTGACTCTCCAGCCTAGCTGCATTATTAATGAAGCACTTTCCCCTCTTATGTTGTGTTGTGGCAGGGGTGTCCAAACTATGGCCCACGGGCTGAATCTAACCCTGATGCCAATTCATTTGGCCAACACCAGCCTCATTGGTCCTGGAAGTGGAAGTAATATGTGCTCGTGGTTTGGGCACCCCTAGTTTAAGCACAGAAAATGGCAGCTTAAAATCTATCTCATTCTGATGCAAAACAGAGTCCAAGGTGTGTTTCACTTCTGCTTCTGGGAGGCGGGGAACCATGTGACCGGCCCACTAAACCATGTGACTGGCCCATGGTCCAAAAAGTTTGGACACCCCATTTCGTGGTGTTACGATGTACAGTAAAACCTTGCATAAAGAGTGTCTCGCTTAGAGACTAACTCGCTTAAAGAGCAAAATTTTCTCTGAATGGTTGCCTTGCTTAACAACTAAAACCAACTAAAACTCACTTAACAACTACATCGGGGTCCGCAGTCCACCCCCACCCCCCGAAGTCACAATTGGTCATTTACAATGGTGTTTCACTTAAAGAGCAAACTCGCTTAAAGAGCAATCCCATGGACGCATTATGCTCTTTAAGCAAGGTACCACTGTATTTGAGTGGCTGTAGATGGTGATCCAGCTCTTATTGCACTCTGAGGATGGCCTGGATCAGGGGATACTCCCTATGCCCCGCCCAGTTCAGCCTGCACCCGAACCTGAGGATGTCCTGAGCCAGGGATTTCAGCCTGCGCCTGGCCCAAGTCTGTTTCCCCCGACAGCTGATCTGCCAGATCAGGGGTCTGGCTCTGACAGTGACCAACTCTCAGTCAGGGAGAGGTCCAAAAAGGAGCTACACCTGAGACATAGGCAGGCTAGAGTGACATACCAAAGAAGACTCCCAGCTGATACAGATTAGCTGGGAGGCTTATAAGCAAGCTTTTTGCAACCTGCCAGAGTCGGTACAACTCTCATGTGAATACTGACACCCTGCTTGACTCCAGACTGCCAGCCTAGACCCCGACCTGTCTGCCATGATCCTGACTTCTCTGCTAACCCTGATGACACCCCTGGACACCCTTTGGATTAGACGCTTGCTTGGACTGCAGGTAAACAGACCTTGACTTGCCTTTTGGACTTTGATATCTGGACTCTCCTCTAATACACTCTCAGTGTAGCACCCCCATGCAGTGACCGTGCCCACTCGGGTGGGTCAGCACATCTGCTGAAAGATTAGCAATAGCAATTACATTTATATACTGACACATAGTGCTTGTGCACGCTCTGGACATTTCAAAAGGTAATTCACATCTCCCCCCCCCCCCCAATTTTACCAACCTCAGAAGAATGGAAGGCTGAGTCAACGTTGAGTCCTGTCAGGACTGAACTCACAATGCCAGCAGTTTCAGCTGCAGTACAACAGTTCAACCATTACACCACCAGAGCTCTAGAGCAGGGGTTCTCAACTTAAGGCCTGTGGTCTGGATCCAGCCCGCAGTGCCATTTCATGTGGACTCCCCTCTCCTCCGAGGGCATTTGAGAAACAAAATGGCTACCCATTGAAAGCTGTAGGGACAAAATGGCCACCCCCACCATGCAGGCAGGGCAAAATGGCCATCGGGTCCTCAAAGCTGACTGAGAGAGCATGAGCCGGCCCCCAGCTTTAAAAGGTAGGGAAGCCTAGTTCTGTGTCCTGTGTTTGATACTCAAATAAATAAGCCAACATAATAACAGTAGCAGCACAACAATTTGTTATCTTCCTGGAATGACTCATTAAAATTTCTTATTAATAATATTTTAATTCCAATACACCTTTTCATAAAGTTCCATGAAAACCTGGAGGCTGCTGTCTATTTTCTTTTTTCTGTTGTTGTTGTTGTTATTGATGATGATGATGATGATGATGATGATAAATTATCTGGGGTCACCAGATAGGTGGGTGCCATATTGTACTGAATTCAATTAGTACGTATTAGTCTTTCAGCAAAGGCTATGTCCCAAACACATTTATACCAACTAGTTAAAGATTATTCTTTACCATCTTTCCATTTTCATGCCAGCTCTTGTCATTTTGCCACAAGCTAAGATATTAATAAACTGTTTATACCTGTAAATTAATTAAGTAAGTAAGTAGAGTTAGCAACGGGTCAAACAGATTTACTGATTTGTGATATGTTTTAATTTGGCATGTATCAGGAGTCTATGATGTGCTCACATTTGGCCTGTATGTATTTGAAAATGAGAAATTGTAAGTTTTTTTTTCTTTTCACCTGTGAGATATTTTCTGTCAGTCTCGATATTTTTCATATTTACAGGAATTACTTTCACACAAGTATAATAGTTCTCAAATTGTATGGTGGGTAAACATCTCCCTTGCTTGAAAGCCAGTCGTGTCTGACTCTTGGGGGCAGTGTGCATCTTTGTTTACAGCTAAAGAGCCAACACTGTCTGGGTACAGCACAATGGAGTGAGCTCCCATTTCTGTCCCAGCTCTTGCCAACCTAGCAGTACGAAAGCAAGAAATTGCAAGTAGATAAATAGGGACCACTTTGGTGGGAAGGTAAACAGTGTTCCGTGCACTCCAGTGTCTGGTTATGCCTGCCACACGTCCACAAAAGTGTCTGCAGACACAGACAGCACTGGCTCTTTGGCTATAAACAAAGATGAGCACTGAACCCTAGAGTTGGATATGACTGGCTTTCGAACAAGGGTGACCTTTACTCTCAGGAAGTAATCCAAGTGCTGAAACTATTTTGGAGATAGGATTAGTATCATAGTTCAAATAAAACTTTTGTATGGTCTCAGGCTCTCTCCTTCTCTACATCATGTAATGAAATAAGTCCCATTTTAAATGGTGCTTTTTTCATTATCTTTTTACCCACCTAAATGTGTTTTACTACTTTCAAAATGGCGATTCCAAATCTGGGGGAGGAAGAAGAATGTAAACAGTATGTGCCTTATAGAATTGGAGAAATGGAACTTTTTTTTTTTTTAATTTTTATTTTAAATTTTATTTAGGTATATTAAAAAAAAGATACAGAAAAACACAAAAAGATACAAAAATACAGATCTATAAAAGTACAGAACAAAACAAAACAAAGAAAAATATATTGAAATGTGAAGACCTTGTAAATTATTCTATTCAACAATATTTCTTTTACCACTCTACTATTAAACATGATCTTCTCCACTTTGTATTCTACAACATCATTAACATCACCCTGGTGCTATGTGTAATGTCCGGGGGGATCTATACCTTCAACATTTCCAAAAGTCATACTGATCTTGTGCAGGGAGTATGCCCTTTTTTCTCTCTAAAGTGTAGTTTATAAAAGGTTCCCAGATCCTCCAAAAATTATTGCTTTGCACTTTTCCTTTCCTGCAATTTAAATCCCATGTAAGTTTTTCGTTTAAGGCCAAATCCCACATTTGCTTATACCAATCTTGAATAGTTGCCTGTTCATTACTTTTCCAGTTTTTCCCTATACATTGTCTCGCGACTGTCAGCATTATAGCCAGAAGTTCTTTATTATCCTTATTCATATCATAATCTTCTATGTCGGTTAGAAGAATTGTGTCTGACCCCAATCTAACCTGCATATTTAGTATTTTTTCTATTTCTTTTTCAATTCTTCCCCAAAAAATTTTTAATACATCACAGCTATACCACATATGTTCGTACGTTCCCCTTATTTTCTTACACCTCCAACATTTATCACTCAAATTGTTATACATTCGATGCAGGTCGACTGGGGTCCTATACCATTTCCATATCATTTTATAATTATGCTCTTTAATTCTAACCGACATTGTCTTCATTATCCTTCTTTCCCACATCTTTTTCCAATTTACTGCTGTTATATTTCTGTCTAAATCCTGTTCCCAGCTTTGTCTTAACACTTCTTGTATTCTTTGGCTTTTATTCAAGATCTTATAAATTTTGCTAACTAATCCCTTGACCCCCAGTTCTTCATTTCTGACTTTACCCATAAGTGTCTCAAGTTCTGTGCATTCTCTATTTAAACCATTTTCCCTTAAAAACTTTTTATTCCAATTATTTATCTGGAGGATCTTAAACCAGTCCAACCGTAATTGCGTGTACAGCTCCTCCCTTCTTTCCTGGTCTCTGCAAATATTGACCCAATCTTTTAATAATTTTATCTTCTTTTCTGCCAATATATCCCTGATCCTTTTGTCCATCTTGATTGGGAAATCCTGAAAGTCTTCGACCTCTAGTATTGGTGACATCCCTAAAGCAAGCTCTTTTCTCACTTTGTCCCATATCTCTAATGTTGCTTTTAGCATCAGTCCCTGTGATTTCTTCTCCCCTCTTTCCTTTCCACTCCCTAGAAGTTGTGCATTTCCCTTCCTCATAAGACCTTTCCTTTCAATTTTTTCCCATATTGTTTCTTGTCTGTTTAAAATCTTTATAATATTTCTTATTTGAAAGGCCCTGTAATATTTACCAACATCTGGAATTCCTAATCCACCCTCTTTTTGTGGGACATACCACAGTGATTTAGCTATTCTTGCTCCTCGGTTTCCATTACAATACCCATTAATCATATTTTGATACACCTTTAACTCCTTATCTGTGTGTCCTAATGGCAAAACATTGAACAAGAAATTCAACTTTGGGATCAGCTTCATTTTGCACATAGCAATCCTACCGAACCATGACAGATTTAATTTACTATATTGTGTGATTTTCTTCTCCAATTCCTTCTTTTGTCTGCCATAATTCAGCTCTTTTAATTTTCCCATTGTACGTGATATTATCACTCCCAAATATCTCATTTCATGTGTAATTTGCACTTTATAGTTCCTTTTTATTATCTCTTCATCTTCCTTATTTCCATTTACTAAAATCATCTCTGTTTTATTCCAGTTAACTTTCAATCCCGTTACTTCTTCAAAATCTTTCAAGTGTTTATTTATTCTAGCCAAACTTTCTATTGGATGTTTTGTCGTTATCAATGTATCATCCGCATAAAGGCTTACTTTAGTTCCTTCACTACCTATTATTTCCTCATCTTGACGAATCATATTTGCCAGTAATTCCATAGCCATAATAAACAATAGTGGTGACAATGGACAGCCCTGTCTCGTTCCCGCCTCTAGTCTAATATCGTTTGTATAATTTTCGTTAAATCTGACTCTTGCCGTCCCTTGTTCGTATAACCTTCCAATAACTCCTTGAAATTTTTTTCCAAATCCATAATTTTTAATCATCTCATGGATCGTTTCCCATTGTAAGGAGTCAAAGGCTTTAAAAATATCTAGAGCTAAAAATCCCATCTTTTCCTTTCTTTTTTCTGCTAAGTCCATTATGTCAACCACTCTTCTTACTAAGTCTGCCATGTGTCTATTTTTAACAAAACCAGCTTGATCCTCCTTAATATAGTTGGCTATGAATCCATTTAATCTGTTTGCCAAAATTGTTGTGAAAATTTTCGCATCTTGATTAATCAGGGAAATTGGCCTGTAAGATTCAACATTTTCTAAATTTTTACCAGGTTTGGGGATCAAAACTATTATCGATCTATTCCAGGAATTTGGCGTTGCTTCCCCCTCTAAAATCCCATTGTACACATTCTGCAGTCTCGGGGTGACCCAGGGCCTGAAATCTTTATAGAATTCAGCTGATAGACCATCCTCCCCGGGGGCTTTCTCTCTTTTCAATTTTTTTATTACATCTTCAATTTCTTTTATAGATATTGCTTGTTCCATTTTATTCTTATGGTCCTCTGTGATTTTTTTAGGTATTTGCTTCTCTAAAAATTCCCGCAGTTTCTTCCTATTTATCTCCTTTTTAGAGTACAAATTTTTATAAAAGTTCTCAATTAGGAGTGCTTTATCTTTGCTTTTGTTACATCTTTTCCCATTTTTATCTATCAGCACCCCCATCTGTCCTTTATTCTTTTTATCTCTAGCTGCTTTCGCTAATAACTTGGAGTTTTTATTACCAAATTCAAAATATTCCCTTTTTAAAAATATCAAATCTCTCTTGATTTTTTCAATATCTTTCCCGTCTAACTCTTTCTTTATTCTTTTTATTTCCTGCAGTGTTTTCTGATCCTTCTTTTTTGCATAATCTTTATGTAAGTTTGCTAATTGATTTTCAAGTTCCTGGGTTCTATTTCTATTTTGTCTCTTTCTAATACTACCTAATTTTATCGATTCCCCTCTAAAAATTGCCTTCATTGTATCCCAAACTCCCCCCCGGCTAACCTCGTTATTTTCATTAAATTTCCAGCTTTCATCCCACTTTTCCATAATCTGCTTTCTCATTGATTCTTCCTGGTATATCTTCCCATCATATCTCCAAATGTAACCTCTTTTTTCAATTTCTTTGAGATTTATATCCACAGTGACCTTTGCATGGTCAGATTCCCTAAATGTCCCAATCTTTATATCCTCTATTGTTTTAACTAAATCCTCTGTTACAAATATGTAATCTATCCTTGAATACATGTCATGTACCTGTGAAAAATATGTATATCCTCTTTCCTGGGCTTTAATTTCTCTCCAGACATCCTTTACTCCCATGGTCTTCCTCCACTCCTCTAATATGTATCTTTTACCTCTCTTTTTTACACTTGTACTGTCTATATCCGAACACATCATGTTAAAATCTCCTCCTAAGACCATGCATCTGGTCCCTTCCTTTTGCAGAATTTTTCCCACTCTGTCAAAAAATTCTTGCTGTTTATCATTTGGGGCATAAATATTAACCAGCGTTATCTCTTCTTCTTCTATTTTACCTATAACTATTAAATATCTCCCTTCTGGATCAGCTATGGTTTTATTCACGGTAAATCCCAGTTTCTCCGAAATCAAGGTTGCAACTCCCCTGGCTTTGGACGTCCCATATGCTTTCTCATATATTTCGATTCCCCTTACCTTCAAATTGTTCACTTCCCCTGATTTTTGATGGGTCTCTTGCAGAAAAATTATATCAGCCCTATCTTTATTGAGCGACACTTGCAGTCTATTTCTCTTCAGGGCGTTCCCTGTCCCCTTCACATTCCATGTTATTAACCTCAATGACTTAACCATTTATATATACCTCCACACCCCATAGTTCATTTGTCCCCCCGGACGTGTTCCCTAGTGAAATCCAACCCGTTCCCCTACTAAAAAAATTATACAAACTAACATGGATATAGGATCCCTTAAACAAGAAATAATGATAATAAAGAGAAATAAAAACAAAAACAAAGAACTTACCTATTCTCTGCCCATCTTCAACCCTCCCCGCATCTTCCTTTCTAATGCTACCTTTGTTCTTCAAAGAGGGGAGGGGGGGACCGGAAAAAAATGGCATATAATTCCTCCAATAAGATCTTCCTCCCTCTGCCACTATTTAAATTTATTCTTTGGTTGCTGAGAATATTCCTCCCACCTACTCCGCTCCTGTCCCTGGTAACTCTGCTCCTCCCACTGCTCCCTCCTCCTCCCGGCCCACCAATGGTCCCATCACCCCTGCTTTAAACAGCTCTGTTCGCAACAAGATCCAATCAGTATCAGCTTCCTTGATCAAGCCAATTTGCGTCAAGTACAACAGTGCATCAGTATTCACATCTAACACGTGCCATTTTTTATCATAAAAAAATCTTAGCTGTTGTGGAAATCGCCAACCATATTTGACCCCTTTTGCCATCAGCAATCTTGTTACTGGTTTCATTGTAAATTTCCATTTCCTCTCCATGGGCGCAATATCATTGTAGACCTCCACATCCTGCCCTTCTATTTTAAGGGCGCCAGACCCAGCTTGTCTAATAAAGGACATAACTTTCAATTTATCAGCCCAATTTGCAAATTTAACTAGAACATTTCTAGGTGTCTTCTTGTCTCTCCTTCCCCCCACCCTATACACAGCGCCAATATCATCCGATCCAAAATCTTTTCCCATTTTGAGTGAGTTCAACCATTCCAGAACTCTCTCTTTCAGCTGATCTGGCGACCTTAATGGCACGTGTCGAATCACTAAATTAAATTTTCTCCATCCCTCTTCCATCATCATCAATCTTCTCTCTTGCTCCGCCATCTTGTCTTCCAGCACATGCTCTTGAATATATAACTCATTCACTGTTATGATGGTCTGTTTAACTTCTTTGTCCATTGTCTTTGAAATCTCATCAATCCTTTGTGTATTAACTGCCACATCTTTCTTCACATCGGTAAGGGCCTTAGCCAGGCTTTCATATTGTAGCCTGGCAAGTTCCCTATCTTTTTTCATTTCCTCACTGTTAGACTCAACAGCTTTTTCTACTTTCTGCAATGTTACTTGAGTGTCAGTCAAATTCTTAGCCATTTGTTGAAGTAATGTCGTCATATTTTCCATTTTTTGGGCCAGATCGAGGGAGGTTCCTTGCACCGTAGCTGTGGAAGACTCTACTATTGTTTGAGGCTCCAGATTCGGTGATGGAGTGCTCCTCTCCTCCTCTTCCTGCTCTTTGCCCCTCTTACCCTTCCGGCCCTTAGGTTTAACTGCTTCCTCCATCTCCCTTCCCTCCCTCCCCAACCAACACCCCAGTGTCCTTATTCAAGTCGTCCAAGTCCAAAATTATAGGGGTGGGTGGATAAGAGAAACTTTCAAACTGAGCCGAAAACCAAAAAGCAAGTCAAAGAAGCGAATCTGCCGAGCGTCTTCCCAGGGCAGCTTTACCCAGTGCTTCTTTATGCGTGTCTCGCCAAACAAAGAAAACCCTTCGTCTCCGCCCCTTAGAAAACTTTCTCCTCCGCCATTGCTGCCCCGTCCGTCCACACAGTTATGTAAGCGATCAAAGCCCCTTCGTTTATTCAATGCCCACTGTCTCTCATCAATGTATTCACTCTACAATCCACAAAAAAAAAATAAATTTCCAGCCTCCTCTCCAACCTTCCCAGCAGTTTTATTCCAGCTTTGATCACTTGCGCTTCTCTATTCCCCTCCGAAGAGCCCCGCTCCCAGTGTCCTCCTCTCCAAATACAATACAAGAGAGAAGAAAATAGACCTCCTTCACTCTTATCTTGCTCCAACGCACGACTCCAACCCTCCGAAGCTTCTCGCAACTGCCTCCGCCTCGCCAGGAATCTCCGCTCTCATTCGACTCTCACGCTCGCCAGCACCCCGTCTGCCCCCCGTCCTCAGCTCCAGCTCATTCACCGCTCTCCGAACCTTCTTTTGGGGTGACTCCGGTGCCGCAACTCCTCCAGCCGACCCAGATCTCCGCCCTCAAGCGGCTCAACGGACTGGTTCGGGACCTCGATCCCCTTCCAAGGATCCGATCCACCTCCCCGTCCGGAGCGCGTTCTCCCGGGCACCACGGAGAAATGGAACTTAATGTGTGATTGACATTGTCTTGCTGTAAGATAATTGGTTGGAATCCCTAAGGGGGGAGGGCCAGAGGTGTAACCCAGAGACACAGACATTCTCTGGAATGCCGTGCTCTCATTCTGCAAAATGTGATGCTTGAGAAAGGAGGGGGCCTATGGGCTTTCCTTAAACCAAGTAGCTTGCTTTATTTCTGTTCGAAATGTTTTGTGATCTTTTGATGGACTCTATCCTGAACCATGCTAAGCTTTCAATATATTTCTAAAATACCTGAAGAGATGGAGTGGTTATTTGGCTTGTCGCTACCTTTTCTACACATATCTGAAGCCTGGGTTGTCCTGCCAGGGAGCTGCAACTCAGAAGAACACTAGGGCCTACTCAGAGGTAAGGCTCCTGTTGTTACACATCACATATCTGGCTTTCCTAGCCTTAGCTAGTAAGTTCAGGAGAGAACAGGACTTTCCAATCCTATTTGGAATGGTTCTAGTCCAGCTTATTCAGAAATAGTTTTCAATGTGCCACAATTCTTGGTTACTTTTTTGTCCTTATTTTACTTAAATCTTCCAAGATTGATCATCTAGCCTAAAATTATGAAAACTTGTTCTTTAATTCAAAGATCTGGAAGGGATAATTTTAGGTAAAGGTCACCCTTGCTCGAAAGCCAGTCGTATCCAACTCTAGGGTTCAGTGTTCATCTCTGTTTATAGCCAAAGAGCCAGCACTGTCTATGTCTGCAGATGTTTCTATGGACACGTGGCAGGCATGACTAAACACCAGAGTGCACAGAATGCTGTTTACCTTTCCACTGAAGTGGTACTTTGCTTTGGAACGGCTAGGTTGGCTGGAGATGGGACAGAGATGGGAGTTCACTCTGTCGTGCAGTACTCGGGAATTGAACTCCAATCTTCCAGTCATTTGAATTCAGCATCTTAACCACTTGAGCCACCCCAATCCCTGGGATAATGTTAATGTCATGCTAAAGCCACGAGCTCCATTTGTTTTTGTGGAAACAGAAGACATCTCTTACTTGCTTCCATCTAGTTTAGTGCTGATTAGGAATAAGTAAGAATTTCTTTTTAAAAATTTGTTTTTGATTAGGACTTGCCAAAGATTTCTCCATAATCAGGATGGAAAGAACTTGAGATCTTGTTTTCATAAAGAAAGCAACAATGTGAGAACAATGCAATGGACAGCAATAGCAAAAGTCAATAGCAATGACACTTCTATGCCACCTCATAGCGCTCTGTCTATGAAAGCCCAGGCTTTTGAGTGCTTAGCTTTCAAAAAACTGGCATTGAATCCCAGTGTTTTCAATCATCTTGTGGTCGATTTAGGGTGATTCAACCCTTCCTTCCCTTACATTGAAGATCTAGATGTTAGGCAAGTAAAATGTGATTCTGTCTGTTCTAGTTGTTGTTGTCATCTCCTCCTCCTTCACAAGACTGTAGCGGGGGTGGGAGTGGGGGCAGCCCCCCAACCCTCCTGAGCTAATAGCCCTGCCCAACCCACACTGGGATGCCAATGTTATATATGTGAGTGTGACATTGTTGCCCCTCCTGATTTTTTTTTTTGCCCCCCTAACCCTCCCTCCAAATCTAGAATCCTGGCTATGGCCCTGCTCCTTCAAGTGCCATGTCTGTTCCAGATACTGGCTAGCATCATGGCGAAAGTCATCCTGTTCTTAACTCCTTGGAACAGTTCTTCTGAGGAAATTCCACACCAGTCTCTCTGGTTCTTCAGCCATGACGTCTGTCTATGTTGTGGCCTCTCTTCCCAAATATCTTCCCTTGCATGAGGAGTTGAAGTATTCTATATTTTATGTTGTTCCTCATGATATGTCCAGAGTATTGGAGCTTTCTTTGTTTAATGGTCTTAAATAGTTCTTGTTCTTTATCCATCATCCAAAATACTTTTACATTAGTCACATGGTCATCATATGCCACCCCATAGCGCTCTTAGCTGCTGTCTGTAGATCCATATTTCAAAAGCTTCAATTTTATTTTCAGATGCTCTAGTCAGTATCCACTGTAGTCAGTGTCGACTACAGGCAGTATGTTCTAGACCAGGGGTGCCCAAATTTTTCAGGTCATGGGCCTGACCACACCTCCCAGACAGCTGATCAGGCGGGTCATGTGGTTCCTCCCACTGGAAGTGGAAGTAAAATGTGCCCACACATGCACAGAACACTGAATTAATTGCACATGTGGCTGTCATAAATGTGTTTACGACATCATGTGTACATTTACAGCAGCATTCTGCGCATGTGTGGGCATGTTTTACTTCTGCTTCTGGGAGTAATGAGGGCAGCTGGGGCCAGAAGAATTGGTGTCAGGGGCTGGATCTGGCCCACAGGCCATAGTTTGGGCATCTCTGTTCTAGACAGAATGGAATATGTTTGTCTTTGGAACAATTTATCAAATTCCATTATATTCTGGAGAGATAGGAGCTGAGGTTTGAAAAACCAAATGCCAGAGATCAGAGATGGGCAGAGCATGTCAATCCAGGACTACAGCCTTGTGGCATTCCTCGTTCTTTGTTTGCTGACTAGGAAAGTCCATGAAAATCTGGAGGGCCACTCTTTACCTAGCATGGCTGCAGAAAGGGACACTGCTCCATCCTTAGCGCTAACAAATCTGTCCTCAGATCCCTATTATTTATCATGGCCAGGGGCTGCAGTGGCTCAGTGGTTAAGAGGCTCACTTTGTTAGCTGGAAGGCTGGCAAGTCGGCAGTTCGAGACCTGGGTACTGCATGATGGATTGAGTACCCGTCTATGTCCCAGCTCTTGGGGACATGAAAGGAACCTCATTTGGGCATTCCCTGGTTGGAGCTTCTTCCACAAAAATCCTTTCAACCCAGAATAATTTCTGACATGAAATTATTATTATCAAAGCCAGCATTATCAGGCTTTGGGAAAAGAACCTACTTTTGGTTTTGAAGTAGACAATCAGTGTTTGCTGTTTTTCCTGCATAGCAAACATTGTCTCTCTCTTGGGTCCAGTTTATTGCCTCATGAAACCACATTCTCGCAATTCCATGACACAAAGTGTTGGATATTCAAAAGTTCTTCGGCGGGAAATCCGCCAAATCCCATTGGCCGGTGGGCCGGGCTTAGCAGGGTACTTAAACCCTAACCTCCCCGACCATTGTTGTTGTTATCTTGTTGTGTCCACAATAAACGGACGTGTTGTTCAGTTCAACCACATGGCTATTGTGTCCTCCTTCCCACGCTTGGATCTCCGGATCTAGCACTGACGACGAAGGTGGGATACTGAGGATCAAGCCAAACCGCACGAAACCATCGAGCCAGCTGAAGTCGGCACAACGCCATGGCTACATATACTGCCCCGCCACCCTTCCAGCCAAGGGACGAGAAATGGGAAAGCTACGTGGACCGTTTTGAGTTCTCTCTTCTGGGCGCCGAGTTGGGAGAGATTTCGGAAGGCGTTCTTCCTTACCCCCTGCGGCGCGAAGGTGTATGAAGTGGCTCAAGCGCTGGTAGCCCCGACACCTATTATGGCGGTTTCGTGGCAGACATTGCAGACCGCCCTCAAGGAGCACTACTCGCCAGCCCCATCGAAGTATGTCCACCGGATCAACTTCCGAGACAGATACCAGAAGGACGGGGAGCCTGTGAGCGAGTTCGTAGCTGCCCTGCGAGCAGCCGCTATCCCTGCCGAATTCGGAGCGAATCTCGAAGAGGCTCTCATCGAACAAATTATACGCGGGGTAGTGGACACCCGACTCAGAAGGCGCCTCCTAGCCCGTAAAGAACTGTCCCTGGCCCTCGTGCTAGATGAGGCAAGAGCGTATGAAGTTTCTTCATCGGCCGCGTCCTCTCTCCACCGAGCCCCGTCGGCGCCACGGTCAGCCACCATCCACCACGAAGATACCGTCCCCGAAGCGGAGGACGAGGAGGAGGCAGACATGTGTGCGACCGACGGGGCAGACCAGGGCAGGAACAGCCGCCGTTGTGCCAGCTGCGGCGGCCCCCATCAGAGGGCACATTGCCGTTTCAAAGATGCAATTTGCCGCCACTGTGATAAACGGGGGCATATTGCAAGGGCCTGCCGCACGAGACAAACAATGAGCCAAGCAGACCGGCCATTTCAAAATCTCCCGCCAAGAAAGATTGCCGCCAACCACCGGGCAAATCAGAGGCGCCAGTTGAACAGCGGCGCCAGATTCGAAGACACCGAAACGCATACGGTCACGATCAGTCATGCTGACTTGGAGAAGGGGGAGAAGATCTACACGACGGTCCGGATCGACAGAAAAGAATGCAAAATGGAGGTCGACTCGGGGGCCGCCATAACCATCATCTCCTGGGACTGGATGAGGCGAGCCTTCCCTTCCCTCAGGAAGTCGGACTTGAGCTCCCAAAGTCTCCCGGTGAAGGACTGCCAAGGCAGAATCATCCCCATCGCCAGCCAGAGACAAGTCCGTGTCAGATACGGCGGCAAGGAGTCAACTCTACCCATCACTATCGTCGACGGGAAGTTCCCAACCCTCCTGGGAACGAACTGGTTTCCGGCCCTGGGACTGACCATCGCAGGTATCCACAGCACCAACGCCGGCCAGTCCAGTGCGACCTCTGTGTGGGACGACCTGATTGCCGAGTTCCAGGACGTTTTCAGAGAGGAGCTGGGCAAGTATGTGGGGTCCCCTATTTCATTCTCCCTGAACCCCAATGTTGCCCCAATCCGGCTCAAGGCCAGGAGAGTTCCATTGGCACTCAAGCCCAGGGTGGAAAAAGAGCTAGATAAATTAGTGGCCCAAGGCATACTTGTTCCGGTCAACCATGCCAGATGGGAGACTCCCATAGTGACTCCCATTAAGCCGGATGGGTCGGTGCGGATCTGTGCAGATTACAAATGTACCATTAACAAGGCCCTACAGCCAAGCGCCTATCCGGTCCCCGTAATTGACCACCTACTGCATTCCTTGGGCCCCAGAAAAATATTCGCCAAATTAGACCTGGCACAGGCCTACCAACAGCTACCGGTAGACGATGCTACGGCTGAGGCACAGACTATAGTCACCCACAGGGGAGTGTTCAAATGCACCCGCTTACAATTTGGGGTCAGCATCGCACCGGGACTCTTCCAAAGCACCATGGAGAGACTCCTTCACGGCCTCCCGGGGGTGGTTCCCTATTTTGATGACGTCTTGATCATCGCGGAAACCCCGGGTCAACTCAAGGATAGGGTCGCGGCCGTTCTTGCGAAATTCAGGGCCACCGGTTTGAGGGTAAAACGGGACAAGTGTTTGCTAGGGGTACCCTCCGTGGAATTCTTGGGTTTCCGAATTGACGCAAATGGAATACACCCAACCGAGGGCAAGGTGAGGGCAATCCGCGATGCCCCTGCCCCAAAAAACAAGCAAGAACTACAGGCTTTCTTAGGACTATTGAACTTTTACACGGCATTCCTTAAGGGCAAAGCCACCGCTGCCGAGCCGCTCCATAGACTCCTAGCGACCAAAGCGGTGTGGGAGTGGGGTCCCGACCAAGAGTCGGCATTTAAGGCTGTAAAAAATCTCTTATCCCAGGACAGCTTCCTAATCCAATACAACACCACTCTGCCGCTCGTCCTGGCCTGCGACGCCTCTCCCTATGGCGTCGGAGCTGTCCTCGCCCACCGACTTCCCAACGGACGGGAGGCACCCATCGCCTACTACTCGAGAACCATGTCACCGACGGAGCGGAACTACGGGCAGATTGACAAGGAAGCATTAGCGGTGGTGGCAGGGGTAAGGAAGTTCCATGACTACCTCTACGGACTGGACTTTGAGCTCATCACGGACCACAAACCCCTACTGGGGGACCGCCAAACACCATCCGCGCTATCTCCCCGCATGCAGCGTTGGGCCCTGTTTTTGTCGGGTTACTCCTACACACTGACTTACCGCCCCGGGAAACACATGGGTAACGCGGATGCCCTAAGCAGGTGCCCCCTTCCTGATCAGGACGGCGCGGAGCAAGGGGAGGCATCGGTCCTTTTGCTGGACGTTTTGGACTCTGCCCCCATCACCTCAGCTGAGGTTGCCCGGGCCACGGCGAGAGACACTGAGCTCCGAACTGTTTCCGCCTGGGTTCAGCGGGGCTGGCCGGTAAAGGGGGAAGGGGAGTTCAAGACATTTTTCGATAAACGGGACGATCTGTGTTGTGTAGGGGGATGCCTGTTGTGGGGAGAGCGGGTAGTAATCCCAAAGAGTTTGCGAAAAGGGGTCATGGAAACACTGCATAGCAGCCATCCGGGGGTGGTGAAGATGAAAGGGTTGGCAAGAAGTTATGTGTGGTGGCCGCAGATTGATAAGGACATAGAGGGGTGGGTGAGCAAGTGCGAACCATGCCAACTGTCCCGACCCAATCCCCCGGCGGCACCAGTTAGAGAGTGGGAACAATCCTCCGGCCCATGGCAGAGACTCCACATCGACCTAGCCGGCCCCTTCCATGGCCAAACATTCCTGATTGTGGTGGATGCCTACTCAAAGTGGCTAGAGGTGAGACTTATGAAAACCACTACAGCCAGGGCCATCATCCAGGAACTCAGGCAGCTGTTTGCCACACACGGCATGCCGGACACCCTGGTCTCTGATAATGGCCCCCAGTTCACGGCCACCGAATTCGAACAATATCTAGCATCACTAGGAACCAGACACGCGCTCACCTCTCCCTTTAGAGCACAGGGAAATGGGCAAGCCGAGAGGTTCGTGCGCAGCACGAAGGAGGCATTGCGGCGGCTGGGACCGGGGGACTGGCAGGAAAGAATAGACAAGTTTCTATTAGCTCAGCATAACCTCCCCTGCGCGGCCACGGGAAAGGCTCCAGCGGAACTCCTGATGGGCAGGAGACTCCGCTGCCAGCTAGACCGGTTACACCCCTGTTATTCCCCTGATAAGTTCCAGGAAGGGCACACGCAAAACCGCACATTCCCCATTGATACACCGGTCTACGCCAAGAATTTTGCTGCCAGGCCAATGTGGGAAGAGGGAACCATTCTGGGCACGCTAGGTCCGTACACTTATAGCAAGGGTGCCCAAACTTTTCGGCCCGGGGGCCGGATAACATTTTTATCAGAGGCTCTGAGGGCCGAACTATCTCTCCATGGTACATACATCCACCCAGCCTTGGCGCCGCCTCCTCCTCCGCCACCACTAACACCTTTGCCGCCGGCTCCTCTTTCACCGGCTCCTCCTTCGCCGCCTTCGCGGTGTCCTTTAAAAGTGTCCTTTTAAAAAAATATGACAGATCCTAGAAACTCACATCCAGCTTAGTCATTGTGGCATCCAAGGAGCTGTTGTTGTGTTCCAAAGCTTCAGGTAGGTGGGATTTTAATTAGCAATGAAAAGTCATTAGCCTTAGAAAAGATCTGCTTCCTGACATCATGTCAGGAAGCAGATCTTTTCTAAGGCTAGTGACTTTTCATTGCCAATTAAAACCCCACATACCTGGAACTTTGGATTTTAATTAGCAATGAAAAGTCATTAGCCTTAGAAAAGATCCGCTTCCTGACATGATGTCAGGAAGCAGATCTTTTCTAAGGCTAATGATTTTTCATTGCCAATTAAAACCCCACCTGCCTGAAACTTTGGATTTTAATTAGCAATGAAAAGTCATTAGCCTTAGAAAAGATCTGCTTCTGACATCATGTCAGGAAGCAGATCTTTTATAAGGCTAATGACTTTTCATTGCCAATTAAAACCCCACATACCTGGAACTTTGGATTTTAATTAGCAATGAAAAGTCATTAGCCTTATAAAAGATCCACTTCCTGACATGATGTCAGGAAGCAGATCTTTTCTAAGGCTAATGACTTTTCATTGCCAATTAAAACCCCACCTACCTGAAACTTTGGATTTTAATTAGCAATGAAAAGTCACTAGCCTTAGAAAAGATCTGCTTCTGACATCATGTCAGGAAGCAGATCTTTTATAAGGCTAATGACTTTTCATTGCCAATTAAAACCCCACCTACCGGAAACTTTGGATTTTAATTAGCAATGAAAAGTCATTAGCCTTATAAAAGATCTGCTTCCTGACATCATGTCCTGCCTGGCTTCCTGCAGCCTCAGAGGGTGGGGGAACTTCAAAATTAGCGCGCATTGGGTCTCCCAATCAATTTAAAATCAGGAATTACACAATGCACAGCCATAATACTGTAAATCAATTTTGACTTCCAACTTATACCAATACAGTAATGCCCCGTATAACGTGAGTATCATATAGCGCTAAAACCGCATAACGTTACAAGATTTTCGGAAAAATCTTTTATCGAATAACGTGATTTTTAACGTTATCCAATACAGTCATTCTTAGCAGCAGGGTGGGTGGAAAGCTGAACGGGGTTCTCCGTTCAGCTTCCCAGCCACCCTGCAGCTACGGAGGCAAGGGCGGGTGGCTAGGGAAGCCGACAGGGAGTCCCCGTCAGCTTCCCCAGCCACCCTGCAGCTGTAGATCGGGTCCTCTGATCTCTCTGGAGCAGGCAGGGGACACGATCCAAGCTGTTTCTGGGCTTCCCCGACGTCCTGAGCCAGTGCAGCAAGCCAGAATGTCAGGGTTCGAATCCCGACATTCTGGCTTGCTGCACTGGTTGAGGACGTCGGGGATGCCCAGAAACAGCTTGGATCGGGTCCCCACACCTCCCTGGACCCAGCCGGGTGTGTGTGTGTGTGTGTGTCAGAAACCCCAAAATTGGTTAAAAAAAAAACAGACCTTTTTTTTTTACCAATTTTGGGGTTTCTGACCCCCCCACCGGGTCCAGGGAGGTGGGCAGACACGATCCAAGCTGTTTCTAGGCTTCCCCGACGTCCTGAGCCAGTGCAGCAAGCCAGAATGTCAGAGTTCGAATCCCGACATTCTGGCTTGCTGCACTGGCTCAGGACGTCAGGGAAGCCCAGAAACACCTTGGATCGGGTCCCCACACCTCCCTGGACCCAGCGGGGGGGTCAGAACCCCCAAAATTGGTAAAAAAATGGACTTTTTAAAACCAATTTTGGGGGCTCTGACCCCCCCGCTGGGTCCAGGGAGGTGGGCAGACCCGATCCAAGCTGTTTCCAAAGTTCTCCCACCTCTCTGGAGGCTGAAGCAAGGCAAAATGTCAGGATTCGAATCCCGACATTCTGGCTTGCTGCAGCTTAAAAGAGGGTGGGGGAAGTTCAAAATTAGCGCACATCAGCTCTAGGGAGGTCAGGACACACACACACACACACACACACACACACACCTCTTTCTCCCCCCCCACACCTCTTTCTCTCCCCCCCCCCACACACCTCTTTCTCCCTCTCCCAGAAGAAACTGCTTGTAATCCTGGACACACACACAGACATCTCTCTCTCTCTCTCTCTCTCTCTCTCACACACACACCTCTTTCTCCCTCTCCCAGAAGAAACCATTCTCTCCCCCCCCCCCAGCCCTGAATAAGCGGAAGGCTAAGACAAAATGGTGGACAGTTACTTTTAGCTCCCGGATGGCCTCAGTCTCTCTCTCTCTCTCCACTCTTAACAGCCAAAACACCTAGGCGGAGGGATTCAGCAATTCTAAAGTAGATTCGGCAGAAGTCCTAGTACTAAGCAGGAGAAGGAAGTAACTAGGCAAATCACTGTCTTTCACTGATTTGTGATCACTCCGCAAAAAAAAAAAAAGTCCGCAATTTTTTTAAAAAATAAAATAAAATAAAATTATAAGAGTTCCTATACCATTTCGGGGGCCAGATGAAATGGCCTGGCAGGCCGGATGCGGCCTGCGGGTCATAGTTTGGGCATGCCTGACTTATAGGGTTGGCCTCACTGATGGTCGAGTATGGAAACGCCATATCGACCAGCTCAGGAGGCGAACGAGTCCTGACACGCAAGATGACATCGTTCCAGACAGACAGCTCACCACCGACACGGACACGCCAGCTCTAGTCGAACCGGTCACCGACCTGGTTCAGCCCTGCCACATTCCCTCTAACTCAGAAGCGACACCGGAGGACTTACCAGGAGAAGCAGGTCCACCCCCGCTCACCGCCGAAGACACCGCATCATCCCTGGAACTGGAATCGGCCAGGGCAGAGCAGAGCGGGAGCGACAGGTCCACTTCGCTCGATGCCCCGGCGCCGACTGAACTGCGCAGGTCCAGTAGGGTCCGCACACGCCCCCGTCACCTGGCTGACTTCGTATGCAAATAAGGTCGTAGTGCATTCTGGGGGGAAGGGGTGTTGGATATTCAAAAGTTCTTCGGCGGGAAATCCGCCAAATCCCATTGGCCAGTGGGCCGGGCTTAGCAGGGTACTTAAACCCTAACCTCCCCGACCGTTGTTGTTGTTATCTTGTTGTGTCCACAATAAACAGACGTGTTGTTCAGTTCAACCACATGGCTATTGTGTCCTCCTTCCCACGCTTGGATCTCCGGATCTAGCACAAAGCATCCTTGGCTTTGGAGCCTTGGTTTTCTAAAGCCGGGTGCCCTTTGTTTTGTTTGCCCCAATGCATTTCAATGCTTTGGTTTAATGGCAACCTGCCAATACAAGCAGGGGCATCTCAGCTCTTTCACTCCATACATACTAGAGGTGCATGGTAGAACTCAAGACGGCATTATTGTTGTGATTGAATCCTTCCAAAATGAATGAATAAACCAACAAGGTAAACAGGAGGGATGTGACACAAGGTCTCCGAAGTCCTCAGACCTCATCGTGAGTGATGTTTTTGAAGGTTTACTTCTGCTGCTGTTTTATTATTCATTGCTGATGCGTTTGGTCTTCTTATATTAGGAATGGTGGTTGGGTTCCCTGGGGAATGTGGAGATCTGAAAGTTATTGCTGCAAATATGGATATAGTTGTTATGGAGAGATAAGGGAAATGTTCTAAATGAAGCACAATGTCATAGCCCCTCAGATTGTTGTTGCTAGTGCTGCAGTTGTTGTTTTGAGAGACACAAAACAACAGTTGCAAGATCTGTGCTTGCCTTTGTTTTCTTTTGTTTTAAATCTTCTTTATTTTCCAGCCTTGTGAAATGAAATCTCCCAGGGACATGAAACCATGTCATCAAAGAGCTCAGAAATCCATGTGTTGATAGAAACAAGGCCGATATATCAAAGCCATTTCATCATCAAAGAAAAGTGAGCTTGTTGTGTTTCTCTGCAAGTTGGCTTCAAAAGACCCACTGTTGGTTTCAATCCGACAAAAACCCAACATCAGTCTGAGATGTTTCTAATACATGGGCCAGTGTGGTCGAAGCACACCCAATTTCATGAAATGGTGGCTTATATGGAAGTGATACAGGGCACAGTAAATCTCATTGATTTCATCTGTGAAACTCAGTGGATAGTAGTCTCAAGTGCAGCTGAGTAATTTCCCAGCTGTTATTGGCTGTTCTGTGATCCAGGACTCCATCTCATAAAGCTTTGGGAAGACAGATAAGTGGCCAAAGGCTGGCAGAACACTGTTTATTGCTTAAAAAGGTTAAGTTGACACCCACATTGAAAGCTGATGAGGCTGGCAGTTGAATCATATTTCATTTCTTAGCAATGCGCTGCAGATGGTATTTTTTGGACTGTGGTGGCTTAGTGGTTAAGACACTGAACTTGATGACTGGAAGGTTGGCAGGTCAGCAGTTCGAGACCTGAGTACCTGCATGATGGAGTGAGCTCCCATCTCTGTCCCAGCTCCTGCCAACCTAGCAGCTTGAAAGCAAGAAATTGCAAGTAGATAAATAGGTACCATTTTGGTGAGAAGGTAAACAGCGCTCCGTGTGCTCTGGTATTTAGTCATGCCTGCCATATGTCCATAGAAATGTCTGCAGATGCAAACAGTGCTGGCTTTTTGGCTATAAAAAGAGATGAACACTGAATCCTAGCGTCGGATATGACTGGTTTTTGAGCAAGAGCACCCTTCACCTTACATATGGTATTGTCTGCTAAAATGTTCCTATTCTTTCTCTCCTTCTACTACCTCCCGTCTCAGACTGAAAGCCTGATTTTGCCTAAAACTCTTGTATGTTGGCTATGTGGCCACCATGTTCAGAAAAGTTGCTACTTAGTTTGTAATGCCAGAAATTCCAACATCTATCGTGGACTATGGTCATAACAGCTGGGGGATTCTGTGAGCTATAATCCCAAATTGAAATTTCTCAAAGCTCTGGCCACACCTCTGGCACAACATGACACTTTCCCAATCTACACTTGTACCTCGCTTAAAGAGCATAAAGTGTTCCACAGGATTGCTCTTTAAGCAAGTTTGGTCTTTAAGCGAAACACCATTGTACGTGACCAATTGTCGGGGGGATTGCGAACCCCTATTTTTTTTGTTAAGCGAGTTTTTGGTTGGTTTTATTTGTTAAGCAAAATGAACATTCAGAGAAAATTCTGCTCTTTAAGCGAGTTACTCTTTAAGCGAGGCGCTCTTTATGCGAGGTTTGACTGTATTTTATAAATGCTAATTTGTATTCTCATTCCTTCCTGAAGATCTACACCTGAAGGGAGAAACTTCATATCTCTGCCAGAATATGTTGTTGTACATCCAGACTGCACAAGCATCATGTCAGACCCCAACCCAAACCAATGCCCGCTATTCTACATAGCACACAGATTAGTCTTATCAGAGGGGATGTCAGATTTACAATGGCACATCAAGATGTTATGTTGTTTAATAATGTCTCAGCCTTGATTATGACACTGGTATTTATTTCCTTTTCCTCAGTGAGAGATACCATATTTGCCGGTGTACAAGACGACTGGGCGTATAAGACGACCCCCCAACATTTCCACTCAAAATATAGTTTGTTATATACTCGTTGTATTAGACTACCCCCTCTTCCACACACCTTCCACACACCAAATAAAACGTAAAAGAACATCAGATTTGATTTCAACATGTTAATTTATATTCAAATGCTTATGACATGCAGAAAAACTATCACAAGGCTGTATGTTATCAAACATGTACAGTAAACATAAAACAGTGCAAGTTTATTAAACGTAATTCACCAAAGACAATTCACTAAAGTTGAATGGAACAATAAACCTATGGGAGCTGCCATGCTGTTTGTTTTCTAATCTGTTAACCAAACTGGAATTGTCAATGATAGAAGGAAGATAACAAATAGAGGGAGAGAGCAAGTGCCAGGCAAGTCCCTAGCAAGTTTGCTGGTGTGACAGTTTCCCTTTAAAAGCCTTCAAACTCCTGTTCGTCATCTGATATTAAAAGTTGTTATCCGATCCATGCTATAGGACCTTAACGTTATTCGATGCAGTTCTTCTCCCCAGATTCAGTGGCGTCGCGCAGCGTTGAGCCGCCTGGGGCGAAGAAGAAAATCGCCGCCCGCCCGCCCCCCGCTCGCTGCCCCCCCCGCTCGCCCCCCCCAGGCAGAAGGCGCTCCCTCCCCTGCTGAATAGTGGGCACCCCCCCCTGCCAGCCCGCCGCCAGAAGTTCGAAAAAGGTAAAGATCGCGGCTCGACTGCGGGGGTTAGCTGGGATCCCGAGGGTTCCCCCCATCCTCGCCTAATCCCCGCAGAGCCGTCCGCGTGCACGCCCGAGGATTCAAAAGGGTAGGAATACCCTTTCGAATCCTCGGGCGTGCGCGTGGGCAGCTCTGCGGGGGTTAGGCGACGATGGGGAAAACCCTCGGGATCCCAGCTAACCCCCGCAGTCGAGCCGCGATCTTTACCTTTTTCGAACTTCTGGCGGCGGGCTGGCAGGGGGGGGTGCCGACCCACCCACCCAGCCAGCTTGCCGTCAGACTGGGCGCTCGTCGGGGGGGGGTGGCGCCGTAGCGGGGAGCCCCTGGCTGCTGGCTGGGTGGCTGGGGGGGAGGAGGTGGGCAGCGCGCGCGTGCAGGACTTCCCAGGTGGAGGGCGAGCCTTTTGCTGGTGATCGCTGCTCGCCTCCGTGGCCGTCCCATTGGCTTGGGTACTCCTTTAACCGGCCTCGGTCGCCAGCAACCGAGGCCGGTTAAAGGAGTACCCAAGCCAATGGGACGGCCACGGAGGCGAGCAGCGCTCACCAGCAAAAGGCTCGCCCTCCACACACCTGGGAAGTCCTGCACGCGCGCGCTGCCCACCTCCTCCCGCCCAGCCACCCAGCCAGCAGCCAGGGGCTCCCCGCTACGGCGCCACCCCCCCGACGAGCGCCCATTCTGACGGCAAGCTGGCTGGGTGGCTAGGGGTGGGGGGGAGGAGGTGGGCAGCGCGCGCGCGCGCGCGTGCAGGACTTCCCAGGTGTGTGGAGGGCGAGCCTTTTGCTGGCGAGCGCTGCTCGCCTCCGTCCCATTGGCTAGGGTACTCCTTTAACCGGCCTCGGTTGCTGGCGACCGAGGCCGGTTAAATGAGTACCCAAGCCAATGGGACGGAGGCGAGCAGCGCTCACCAGCAAAAGGGCCGCCCTCCGCCTGGGAAGTCCTGCTTCCTTCCTAAGCCCAGGCAGAGGGAGGAGGCCAAAGTGGTGAGGACATTTTGCCGCCCCCTGAAAGCCGCTGCCCGGGGCATCCGCCCCCCCCCGCCCCCCCACGCTACGCCACTGCCCAGATTGCTTAACGTTATGCGAGGTAAACGTTATCTGAGGTATTACTGTATTTTATTCAACTGAAGTGCACCCGGAGTACAAGACCCCCCCCCTTGGAGGCATGTTTTTCAGGGGTAAAAAGTCATCTTATACCCCAGCATATACAGTAATTAAACTGCCTTGACAAGTCAGTAGGCATTAGGAAGTCTTTAGGAAACAAGAATCTGTGTGTTCTTCCATCTGCAAGAAGATCATCTACCACTTTTGATGGCATCCCAACAATTATATTCTAATGTAGATGATAATAAGTTATAAAATGAGCCAGAATGGGGAATGAGTAGAATTAAGTTGTGAGATCACACCCACCTCAATTTTTCTCAGAAGCAAGTCTAATTTCTTAGCTAAGCGTCCCTGCTTTGAATATTTACCTCTTCCTTTAATAGCTTTTTGTACCCGAGTCAGCAAAAACTAACATTTTAGCTGTGACTAATCAGCTGTGTAGTTACATATGAGACATGGGACAACCCAGAAAATGATATCTGTTGAGCTATGGCCCCACCTCCAGCTTGATAGGATAGGTTGGGTTCCTCTTGCCATCTGCCATGTTCCTTGAACAACAACACTTCCATTTAATTGCATTCTTCTTGTTGTTGTTCTGCCATATCTGAATCCGAATATTGGTGATCCTCATGGCGATCAGCCATGAAGACCGTCTTGGGAATATAATGCAGTGGCCTTTCATTTGCTTTCCATGTAGCAACATGACACCATCCTAAGACCTGTGGGCTGGATCCAGCCCACAGCACCATTTCATGTGGCCCCCACCTCCTCTAAGGGCATTTGAGAAACAAAATGGCCACCCCTTTGAAGCTGTTGGGGCAAAATGGCCATCCTCATTGTGTAGGCAGTACAAAATGGCCCTCCAGCCCTCAAAGCTGACTGAGAGAGTGTGATCTGGCCGCCGGCTTAAAAAGGTTGGGAGCCCTTGCTCCAGAGACTTAGCAGATGGGAGCAGAGGGGAGTTTTAATTCAGTGGTGTTTTTAACAAATCCCTCAAAATTCACAGATCACTTTTTCAGGATAGAACAAAAGGTGGAGTTTGAACCAAACTAGAGGAGGGAGGAAGATTTTATTTTTTAAAAAAGTGGATTGATATTTCTCATCCCAAGTAACCATGGAAGAATCAGACTGTATCGTTATGAAGTCTGGATTCTAGATTTGTGACTGTTTTCGGTACATGTTTTCTTAAATCAGAAAAGTCTAGCAAGTTGTGAGTGATGGCAACAACAGCACACAACCTTAAACTTTCCCACGGGTTTCTCAACCTGATGTCACTTCTTGAATTTATGGAAAATAGCTGCCAGCTAGAATGGCAGGAGGTCAGACATCAGTGCCAGCTAGGAATGTTGAGAAATTTTGCCTTAAGTCAAATTCTATGCAAGAGTCGCTCTCTTGATACAGCAAGGTAGCATCTTGAGGATTTTCCAAATCCCTTGACTGATCTTATCTACCATGCAAGAGCAAGATACCAAGCAGCTTTTACTCCTTGTGGTTTACATAATTTTGCAAAATATGTTCTGTGTAAAAAATCCTGTCTTTGTACAAAATGAGTGTCATTCTCCCCTTCTGGAGCAGAAGCCACTGTTTTTACTCATTCGTGCCACAAAGCAATCTTGTGTTGCTTGGTTTATAGAAATGCTCAAACATAGGTCAAAAATAAAAAAGGAAATGTCTTGGACTCCCAAACCTCTAAATGAGGGGTGTCCAAACTATGGCCTGAAGTAAAAAATGCCCGTACAGAGATGATACCACCCTGATGGCAGAAAGTGAGATGGACCTAAAGAAGCTCCTGATTAGGTTGAAAGAAGAAAGTGAAAAAGCTGGCTTGAGACTCAACATCAAGAAAACCAAGATCATGGCAACAGGCCCTATCAGTCCCTGGAAAATAGATGGGGAAGAAGTGGAAGCAGTGACAGATTTTACTTTCCTAGGATCAAAGCTCACTGCAGATGGGGATTGCAGCCATGAAATAAAAAGGCGACTGCTTCTTGGGAGGCAAGCAATGAGAAACCTGGGGAGCATAGTGAAAAGTAGAGACATCACAGTGCAAACAAAAATTCGCATAGTCAAAGCAATGGTATTCCCTGTGGCAATGTATGGTTGTGAGAGCTGGACCATTAGGAAAGCTGAGCGCAGAAGAATAGACGCCTTTGAGATGTGGTGTTGGAGGAGAGTTTTGAGAGTCCCCTGGACAGCGAGGAGAACAAATAGGTCGATCTTGGAAGAAATCAACCCTGACTGCTCCTTAGAAGGACAAAGAGTAAAGATGAAGCTAAGGTACTTTGGACATCAAATGAGAAGAGAGGACTCGCTTGAGAAAGCCTTGATGCTTGGAAGGGTTGAGGGTAAAAGAAGAAGGGGGCGGCCAAAAATGAGATGGCTAGATGGTATTGTAGACACAATGGGCACAGAGCTGAGCGAGTTGAGGGGAATGGTGGAGGACAGGAATGCCTGGCGGACAGTGGTCCATGGGGTCGCAGAGGGTTGGAATCGACTGTGCGACTGAACAACAACAACAACAAAACCCAGAGATTTTATGCCTCAAGATGGCAAGATTTAGAGCGGGGATGTCCAAACTTTTCAGGCCTCAGGACAGTCATGTGTTTCAGTCAGCCGATCACAAGGTGTGCATACGGGCACATTTTACTTCTGATTCCACGAGCGATGAGGGCAGTGTGGGGATGAATTGGTTTTGGGGGCCGAATCCAGCCCATGGGCCATAGTTTGGGCACCCTTGGTTTAAGCAGACAAAATGGCAGCCTAAAATCTATCTCACATGAGCAGCCTGCTGAACCTTGTGACTGGCCAAGGCCCGAAAAGTTTGAGCACCCCTGCTCTAAGTCTTGCCATCTTGAGGCATAACTGAGTATACAAACCAGACCAGACCAGACCAGACCACAGAAATGTTTAAGAAACCAAAAGGAGACAACATCTTTCTGTTTGAACTATAGTAAAGGTTAAGGTTTCCCTTGCTTGAAAGCCAGTTGTGTCTGACTCTAGGGAGAGGTGCACATCTCCGTTTACAGCCAAAGAGCCAGCACTGTCTGTGTCTGCAGACATTTCCGTAGTCATGTGTTGGGCATGACTAGATGCTGGGAGTACATGGAACACTGTGACCTTTCCTGCCGAAGCAGTACCTATTTATCTACTTGCAATTCTTTTGCTTTTGAACTGCTAGGTTGGCAGGGGCTGGGACAGATGACAGGAGCTCATTCATTTTTATAACCTGATGTTTTGCCATTTTAAGGGATGGGTTTTGAGGACAGAAAGCAGAACTGTTACCCAAATTAGTGTTCTTATGGAGAGTTCCTGACATCTAAGATCCACTTTGTGACCTAACAGCATTCTTGAGTTTTTATCAGCCTTTTCCAGCAACATCTGATTTTATTTTATTTAGATATTTATAACATTTATACCCTGCTCATCTGGTCAGTACAGTACTCTGAGTGGCTTACAAATATTTAAACTCTCATAGTAGTGATTCAGTAATATCATTAAAATATTTAAAACAGGTACCCGATAAGTCTGCCAACAATTAATCAAGGTGCAATCCATCATAGATTTTTATAATGGGCAGATGAAGAAAGGAAGGCTTCACAAAATAAAAATGTTTTCAAAGATTCCCAAAATGCTAGCAGAGTTGGAGCAGATCTAATTTCTGCTGGCAGTTTGTTCCAGTTCGCTATGGTTTCTACTCCTGATGACAGGAGGCAGGGTCAGAAACCATTAAAAAACCCCAATAGTTTAAGACTTTGCCTTATTTACTTTGCTTCACTTTACTTTATGACACTACGGTCAAAGACCAGATTTGATTTCGGGCTTTAGATTAAGTTTCTCTGGATAATACTGAGTGGGGAATCCCAGTCCATCTTTGTCATAATAGGCAGTTTCCCCATGCTGTTGGCAAAATTTATTGAGTTTGTGGCTGACACCTGGACTTCCAAAGTAAGGAGACTATTTTTATTGTGGAGGGGTGGGGCTGTGGTGGCTGAGTGTTTATGAAGTTTGCCTTGTTAGCTGGAAGGCTAGCAAGTCAGCAGTTCGAGATACGGGTACTGCAAGATGGATTGAGTGCCTGTCTCTGTCCCAGTTCTTGGGAACATTAAAGGAGCCTTATTTGGGCATTCCCTGATTGGAGTTTGTTCTGCAAAAATCCTTTTAACCCAGAATAATTTCTGACATGAAATTATTATTATTATTGTGGAGGAGTCATGATTGATGGCAGAGACAGTGGTTTGTTTGGAGACTTTTGGGCTTTAGATAAGTGCTTTATGTTGCTGCTGTTGTTGTTGCTGCTGCTGCTGCTGCTGCTGCTGTTGCTGCTGTTGTTGTTGTTGCTGCTGCTGCTGCTGTTGTTGTTGTTGTTGTATGCTGTCAAGTCTTCCCCAAACTATGGCAACCCTATGAATGAGTGGTGCATTGTCTGGCTGGACATCCTGTTATGGTAATGGAGTAGACCAGTGTTGCCCAAACTAAGGCCCGGGGTCTGGGTGCGGCCCCCGAAACCAATTCATCTGGTCTGCAAAGCCCTCATCGTTCCTGGAAGCGGAAGTAAAATGCGCCCAGATAGGCGCGTTTTACTTCTGCTTCCAGGAGCGATGAGGGCTTCGTGGGCCGGAAGAATTGGCGTCGGGGGGCCACACCCAGCCCCCGGGCTTTAGTGACCAGCTCCCTGAACCACATGATTGGCCCACAGCCGAAAAGGTTTGGGCACCCCTGGAGTAGACCATATAGCCAGCAACTCAGTGCCAAGTATTGGGCGGTGGTAAATAACCTGACTCCCTAAAGGGGCCAATGGCTATAGGCGGATGAGCCTCTTTAGGTGGGGTGGTGGAGGAAATGCCACTGGAAACCATCCTATTGGGCCAGATGGCAAAATGACTGGAGGAGGAACCATTTCACTATTCTGATTCCCAATAGTCATGGAGGCAGAAGAGGTCATTCCAGATAGACTGGCTGTGAAAGTGCACCTTGATAATATCCTCAAGGCTGTGGCAGTCCATTGCAGTCCTGGTGTTAAATCCTGCATGTCTCATTTCATACGTGCTGCAGGAGATGGCTCTGTGATCACAGTGTGTGGGTCACTTCATGGCAAGCTGCGATCCACCAATGGCATTTTTCCTGAAAATAATTTTCAGGAAAAAATATATACTCTGATATGAGTAGCAGCCGACGACTTGGCCTGCGAAAATATGGGTGATAGTTTTGTTTCCTTGTTTATTTTAATTAGAAATTCTGTATTAACCAATTTCTTTATAAATGCAAAGAAAATAACATCCAAATGTGAGAAAAAGTAAAACAGAAAGCATCATACAACCCAGTAGAAAACATTGAAAACTTAGGTTTACAAGTCTGGTTCTGATCCTGACAGTAGATCCAGTTGTGCTGGCAGATCTGAGATCAGCCTGCAACAAGGAGATTGTGATAGGACCATGGGTCTGTGCTTAGAATTCTAGATTGCAACTTGACAAAGTAATGGTATGTTCCTTTAAGGCCACTGGGTGTAGTTGCATAATCAGCTGTTGTGGAGGAATAAGAGTGAGCAACCTTTTGGCTTCTCTCTCTCTCTGCTGCTTGCTCTTTTGTGCTGCTCTGCTACTGTTTGGGTTTATCCTGCTTGCTGTGACCATTGGTCAGAAGCCTTGGACTTTTGGCTGAACATTTGCAAGCTTACCACATCGTGGACAAAGAACATTTGGCTGCTCCCAGTTTTGGGAATTGTTTGCTTTACTTGCTGCCTCTGTTTGAAGACAACAGAACGCTGAAGTAAGGCTGTGACCTTGTATATATCTTTGCACTCCTATGCTGAAGATAAGCTTGGTATTATTTCTCCATTCATGTTATTGTTTCCTGCACTGTACATAGAAGCCACCACTCATTAATATAGCAACTAAAGTTCTGTTTTGTTTTTTCACTTCAATGCAAGACTGTTTTGCCTTTCTTGTGTTTGGGGGTTCAAAACAGCTGCTACACGTACCGAAACAACAGTTGGTGTGGCTAGTGCGGTACTGCTGTGCAAGGACACTCCCTCTCAGATTGTACTGGCACAACGGACATCAGCTCATACTTAGTGGTTAAGATGCTGAACTTGATGACTGAGAGGTCGGTAGGTTAGCAGTTCAAGACTTGAATGCTGCACAGTGGAGTGAGTTCCTGTCTCTGTCCCAGCTCCTGCCAACCTAGCATTTCAAAAGCAAGAAATTACAAGTAGATATATAGGTACTTCTTTGGCAGGAAAGGTAACAGCATTCCATGCTCTCCAGTGTCTAGTTATACCTGCCACATGATCACGGAAATGTCTGCAGATGCACTGGCTCTTTGGCAGTAATTGGAGATGAGCATTATACATTAGAGTCAGATATGGCTGGCTTTTGAGCAAGGGTGACCTTTACATTTACCCTCACCTTACAGCCAGGATTAGCTTTGCATCTGAGTTGCACATCTTGTCCGTAGTAACTGAACAAAGAGGTACATGGCTCAATTAAGACTAACTCATTTCTTGAGCTATCTTAAATTACAATCCACAGAGTATAACCATGCTATCTATGCACAGTGTTAAAGTTGGCATGGCATCAGAGCAAAACTGGTTTCAACACGTATGATATTCATCGACAGTAATTACTAAATTACACCTCTGTAGGAGCACTGCTATCTGTCATTCTGATTGGCATTGTTGCATTAAAACACACACATACACACAAGCCAAAACAGTTATCCAGCAAAAACCAACCAAAAGGAAGTGCGTGGATTTAGTATGATTCATTCAAAACAGAAGGCAAGGAAGGCTTTGCTTCAACGCATTCCAAGACTTGTGAATGTAGCACAACTGAAGTCAGCTGCGCTGTGATATTGATTTGATTAAAAATGGTTTAAGACTTGTAAATGTCACTGGAACTTAGCAAAATGAACGTTATTAAATCCTTCTGGTGATGGGGAAAACTAACAAAGGGATTTGCAGCGGTTTCTGTAATTAATTGCTCTGTCATGATTTATATTAACTTACAGTATGACTCCATTAGTGCGGACCTGTCATCTCTACTCAAGGAAACAGCAAGTAATCACTACCACATTAAAGAATAAATTAGTTTTTGGCTAGGAGCCGAGCTGTGGAATGTTTCATTTGTGTCTGTCGTAGACATATGTACCTAATAAAAGTTTGGGAAGAATGAGTTAAGACACGTATACATCAACATCCGTTGGCCATATTTTAGAGACAATATGATCACCATTGTTCATTAGGAATAATGAATCATTTTATGTCAATTGCCCCCGTTTCTTTCTTTTTTGGTGGATGCCTTTAGGTGATCTGTGAAGCAAAATAGGAGTGAAATAAGGAGGCCCCCCTCCCCATAACTCCTCCCTGGCTCTAGAGATTTCCCTCTCTTGCCTTTTGTGTTTTGTGGCCTGTGGTCGTAGTAATAACTTCATCTGGTTTTGGTTAACACTTCATTACCCTGGGCTTGGATAAATTATCCTCTTGGTCCGTTTCTATTTGCAGACACGTGGGGGAAGCCAAGGTCTTAGCTGCTACTTACAGTCGATTATAAGATTTGCAAGGTTCTATCAAGAGATCCGTGGCTTTGATAGTTTGGAGATATTTAAGTGGTTTGTGCATGGTTATCTCCCCCACCCCATGACTTTTTCTCCTGGTCTATCGGTAAGAGTATAAAATATTACCTTGGATAGAAGAAATGTTAGAACCAGAGGCTGGGAAGACTTACTGTTTTGGGGGAGGGTTGACCTTTCCAGAACTCCTCAGCCAGCATGGACATGGACTGAAGCTGTGACCAGATAGCCAAATTCCATGGGGATTTGCTCCACTTACTAAACAGGTGAATTCAAAGTATTTTTAAACTGAACACACCATGCAAAAACTGATTTGAATTGATTTAGCCCTTTTTGTTACCAAAGTGGGATATATATGTGTGTTCTCTACTGGTGGGAAGCTTCTATCTTTTTCGAACAGGACTGATTTGCATATGCTTTCCCCTAAGTCCTTGGAAATATGGGGGAAGGATTCTAAAGGTCTTGTTTCAGTGATGTAGGCTGTTGGAGCATGGCTAACTGGTGGGAATCTCCCCACATTCTTCCTCATTTGCCCTCCAATTTAAAAAATCTTATATGTATGAGATTAGCGCTAGAACACACTTATTGCTGGGTCATCGGTATTATTCTTTCCCATACTGATGACCCTGTCAGTTCCCCAGACATTTAAAGCAGGAGTTCCCAACCTTTTCCTGTCAGAGGCTTAACCATGCCCCCTCAGTTACCATTGCATTGGCAATGGCAGCGGCGCATGCATTTGTGCTGTGTTTCTGGGTGTTATCCCCCACCTCTACTGCTTCCCTTGGAGGAGGGAGCAAGGGAGGAACATTTTTGAGCCATTTTTGATATTTTTTGCCACATTTTTGTGGCATTTCAGGGGAAAAAACATGGTGATTTTGGCACTTCCAATGACATCGGGGCACTTTTGGCATTGACAGCAATTGGGCCTGGGGGCCGGATCTGGCCCATGGGCTGTAGGTTGGAACCCCTGGTTTAAAGGATCGGCAGATCTGGAACCAGAGAAAAGAAGACTATTAAAAGGTTGCCAGAAGTGGGACCAGAAGAAGGAAGGAAAGAATGAATGAACGAATGGGGGAACTGTGTTGGAATGAGCATTGTATCACATCCAGTACGAATGGTGGACTCTTGAATCAATCCACGGCTCCTGTGAGAGCAATGGATGCAATTTCAAATGTAATATAGGATGGAAATAAAGTTGCAGCAAAGCTGAATTGCAGCAATTTGGCTTTCTGGTGGAGTTGGAGCCTAAAAGTAACTCTCTTTTTTCCATACAGAGACTAGAAATAGGTTGTGTGATGGACTTATCATGTTCAGGGAGCCCCACTCTAACCACTTAGCCACACTACCCTGTTTATCCTGGAGTGGGTGAGCCCTGAAAAGTCAAATGTATGCTGTATATTAGAGTATAAGGGGATCCGAATATAAGCTGAGGTACCGTACCTAATTTTATCTGAGAAACCAGGAAAACTGATTGATTCGAGTATAAGCCTAGGATGGGAAATGCAGCAGCTACTAGTGAGTTTCAATAATCAAAATAAATGAAAACAAAATTAGGTTAATCTCTCTCCTCCCACTCTCCATCCTGAAGCCGTTTCCCATGGGCCATGGGCTCACCAGACACAAAGAAGAGACTAGTTAGTGCCATGGATGCTGGGTCAGGGGGAGGGAGGGAGTTTCACCCTCTGTAGAAGTGATCAAGGCCAGTTCTTCAGCCACCCAGATAACCTTCTACATGAAAGCCCATCAGTGCTAGTGCTCGTCAGCTCTATAAATCACAGCATCATACGGCCTCAAATGTGCAGCTCTCCCGCATAGCTGAGAAAATAGAGCAGATGACTTGAGTATAAATTGAGTGTTTCTTCAGTACATTTTTGGTGTTGAAAAAAACAGCTTATACTTGAGTATATACGGTAAATCCCACTTGACTCCATCTTGTTGGAGGGCAGCAGCTTCATTAATACTGGCCTGGGGCTGATGAGGACTTTGTGTGCCAACAGGGTTCAGGACCAGAAAATGACTCATGGAACTTGATCAGTGGTATGGTTGTCATGCTGCGACGCGGAAGACAGATGAAAGGGCACTGCATTATATTCTCAGGAGAGTCTTCATGGCTGAGTGACTCATCCTTACCCCATTGTCCATTAAAGGACGGGGCTTGAGGATGCCCCTTCTAAGAGCTGGAGACAGAGTAGAAAATGGAAACAGAAGGAGGGAGAGATGAGGGAGGAAGAGAGAAGAATGCTAGTGTGGAAACTCAGTTAAGGTTAAATTCAAGTAAAAAAAAGATGGCTATGGATGCTTGGAGTGAATCATTCTGGATCTGTGGGGAGAAGATATCACAGTTCCAACCCAAGTCAGTCCAAACATCACAGCTCGTTTGGATGAGCCATGAGATTTAAAACACACACACACACACACATATATAATGTATGGAACTTATGCATACATTCTTCACACTTATTCACCACTTATTCACCACTGATGCTCCACCCTGCTTCTAAAACAGAAACCTGAAGTAGTCAGAAGTCCCCCATCTGGTTCTGTAAACCTCATTAATGGTGGACATTTGGGAAAGTTCAAATTTCCAAGAAAATGGACCAAGGGTGAACAAAGCCTGCCTGTTTACTCACTCTGACTTTTACTATCCAGCTCCATTTTGTGAGGGTCTCTGATGTCCCCCTACAATAAGGATAAAGAAATTGCTCCTCAAAAATGGTTTTTTCCTCACTCCAAGTAAGGTAGTTTTTGTATTGGAAGAGTCCCAGGGGCTCCTCACCCTAAAATGTCCAGACAAATGAACTGAGATATATGTTAATTGATTGCATTTTAGCAGCAGTGTGATCAGCACTTTTCTTGTGAGCTAATGAAATGTTTTAAGCCAATTGTATCGCCTCATCTTCTCCACTTCATCTTCTCCACTTCATTTTTGGTAAATGTCTTTAGGCGATGGATGAAGCAAAAGATGAACGGAACAAGAAGCCAGTCCTTCCTCTTATGCCCAGCCCTGGGATTCTCTCTCTCCTTTCTTTCTTTTTTTGTTCGGTGGCTTGTGTTTCTAGTAATAACTTAAGGGGCTGTGGTGGCTGATTGGTTAAGAAGCATACCTTGTTAGCTGGAAGGATGGCAAGTTGACAGTTCATGACCTGGGTACCACATGACAGATTGAGCGTTTGTCTCTGTCCCACTTCCTGCCAACCTAGCAGTTAGAAAGCAAGAAATTGCAAGTAGATAAATAGGGACTACCTTGGTGGAAAAAGATTTTGGGGACATGAAAGGAGCCTCATTTGGGCATCCCCTGAGCCGAGTTTCTCCAGCAAAAATCCTTTCAACCCAGAATAATTTCTGACACAAAATTATTAGCAATAACTTCATTTGTTTTGGGTTAACCTTTGTTCAAAATTCAATTGTATATATTTTCTCTCACACTTTTACTTGCTGGAATAAAATAATGGAGGTTGTGGTTTAAAAATAAAATAAAATTAACATAGTGGGTAGGTACAATGTGTTCCTTTCCATAATGCAAACCACAGTCCGGAAAACGTACATTTTGGATTATGAGTTTCAGAATCTAAAAAAGCCCAGCTGCTTAGAGGACTCTGGTAATTGTAGATGAAAAGTAACTTTCCTAACTGTTGAAAAACTTGAAAATAAACCCACTGGAGGTTTTCTGAAAGCTTTGAAATCCCCTCATAGACTAATGGTAAAATACATATGGAGACACTATAATGAATGTTATATGGGGTCGGTTCTGGACATATAAACTAAAAAAGATACAATAAGTAATGCAACTACTGTGCTGTATTAGGATTAATGTAGGAAAATGCTTGAGATAAAATGGAAGTTAATACTCTGGGAAATTGGATGAAGTTCCTTTAAGGTGGTTAGGGTTTGTTTGTTATCCCCCCCCCCTTTCCTTCATTTCCTTCCTCTTTCCTTACTTTTTTCCAACAAACTAGATTTTTTTTTAGTATAGATAAAGAATTTTTCTCCTTTTTCCCCTTCCCCCTTTTTATTTTTCTTTCTTTCCTATTTCAATGTTAGATTGTATTATTGCTATACATTTCTTCTTTGGAATGTTGTTAATAAAACTATTTAATAATTTTTTAAAATAAAAAAAGATTTTTTGGGCGTAACTGTATCTGTCAAATGTGTGTGTTAAATTCAGGAAAGGGTTTATCTCAATTTATCTTGGTAAGCATTTTTAGAGATACTGTATACCAGTTCTTTCCACATGGCAATGGGAAGAACCTGAGACTTAAAGGGTCTAAATGTAGGAGAAGACAAAACAGGCAGGATCATCCCTTTCTCATCATCACCTAAATCCTTTCACGATGTGGCAAGTGGGTGGCTATATAAATGTGAATTATAAATATAAATAAATGGGAGAGTCTTCTTCTTCCGTGTCTAGGCCAGACGTGAAACTGTCAAAATGAAGGCACCTTTTACTGAGCTCATTCTGCAGTTCCCTTCGTCTGACCTAGTGTGAGAAAGATTAGCTGGCAACACAAGGTTTCAATTACCAGGATATACCTGATTATGGTTCAAGAATACCAGATTATTATTATTTATTAGATGAAACATGGAGAACTTTCCACGCAAAGTTCTGCCTTTAAGCTGAAGCCTCTCTTCAGATCATAAAGCTTTGAATATCATAAACTGCAAGGTAAGTTTTAAATTTCCTTAATAATCTGTGGAAGTTGAAGTTATTTCAGAGACAGACTTAATATATTTCTCCACTGTGTATTGGCAGTCTGGTTGATTGTGCTTGGGGGGCACTCTGTGTGTGCGCGTGCATGCGTGCACGTGCATGTGTGTGTGCGCACGCATGTGATGAATGAGGCTGTGAGAAAAATTTGGCATAGAATCGGTTTATGCAAATCTACTGTGCACCATGCGCTGAAAGTATCTTGTCAGGAAAGTTGGAGGCAGCAGGTGGAGATATTTGGCTCCCTGTCTGAGAATGGAAAGTATTCACAGGCTGCAAGAAAATCTGCCCAATTGCTACAGGGACTGGCAAAGAGACAAACGACATACAAGGAAACTCCTGAGCAACCAACACATCACAGTGTACTTTGATACAGTGTGTATGTGTGGGGGAGCACCCATCAAGAATGTAGCCATTCTTGTGGTGAACCGAGGGTCACGAGATCAATGGGAGCCAAGTTAAGAAAGGAACTATGGTAACGAGAGATTGAAGTCAAGGAATGTCCAATAAAGGGGGGAAATGGCAGTGAATAGGAACCGGGGGTGGCTGGGATGGGTGGGTGGGGGAGAAGACTTATAATCAGAACAATTCATCCTTCCAAAGATGTTATAACAAGGAAGCAGATATGTTAGGAAACAAACAAGCATTTATAGTGAGAAATGAAATGGCGGGGGTACAGTTGCCGTTCGGTTTTGTCATTAGCATGAAAAGTGCTTTTTTAAATAAAATACATAGTATTATCCTGGTTCCAACCCTTACAGGATGGATGGGTTTCCCTTATTCAGGGGCCTCAGCCCCCCTTTTTTTCTGGAGTAGGACCAGGATCAAGTCGATATGTGGCTGGGCCATCTCAGGCTATCTTAAGCGGCGGAGGTCTATGAGGACGGCATGGAGCCATGACCTCTTTTTGGACTTTCAGAATCTCTCAGTATAGTGACAAGGTGCCTCAATCCTACACCAGTTGAGAAAATATATCCTCTTTTTGGTATCGCTCCACCTAGGATAAGGAGAAAAGTAGCAGCAAACACAAAGAGAACTAAAAAAAGAGAATGACCAGTGGTGGGCATCAGCAGGCTCGCACCAGTTTGCCAGAGCCGGTAGCAGAAATTCTGGTTGGCCCCCGCCGATCCAAGTTTTGAAATAAAGTAGTCATAGTTCAGGTGTAATGCAGGGCTTTCTTCCTGGCCATGCCCATAGTGTGGTAGTAATTTTGTTTTTGGAGCCCACCACTGACAATGACCCTTGATATCCTCTGAATGTATATGAGCCTCAAGACTGCCAGCTCAGATCCAGGAAGAGCTAGAAGGCAAGAACGAACGGTTTTGAGGGTACACAAGAGCAAAACCAAATTAGAAGATGGAGGAAAGAGCTTGCCGGACAAGGAACATTAAAGGAGGATATAGCTGAAGAGCTCAACCTCCCCTATATCACTTGGAGAATAGGCTGAGGGCTGGAGTCCCTAAATGCAAGACCAACATCTCAAGTGGCGCCTGCTGGTAGACAACAACATACTGTGTGAATGTGGAGAGATACAGAATCTAGCTCATTTACTGGTCTTCTGATTACTGCCAGAAACGTGCACCAACAAGGACTTAAGCTTGGCCAATAATAAAACCAAGAAAGTGGCTTCAATTTGGCAGTCCAGGGTTTGATTGGGATACAAAAGAAAAAAATATCTCTGAGTCAGAATCTGGCTGGAGAATTCTGACAGTTGTGGTCTAAAAAACTCTGGCTATAAGATTCGAGGCAAGGGCAGTGAATGGTAAAGGAATCACATGGCTTTCGAGCACCTAACATGACTGGCTTTTGAGCAACTGAGACCTATACAGTATATGTATACTGTACTGCACTTTCCCCTTAGTTTCTCAGCTGCCCAGAGTAACACTATATGTTAGATCAGGCATTCACAACCTATGGCCTATGGGCCAGACCCAGCCCCTGACACCAATTCATCTGGCCCCTGAAACCCTCACCGCTCCCGGAAGTGGGAAGTAAGATCGTTCTGCACATGTGAGCTGCACAAGCTTTTTTAATTTTTTAAAGTGTTTTTAAAATTGTTGGAAATCGCCCTGAGTTCCTTCGGGGAGGAGGGCAATAAACAAATATAAATAAATAAATAAATAAATAAATAAATAAATAAATAAATAAATGTGTGGCATGCATTTTACTTCTGCTTCTGGGTGGTAGGAACCATGTGACTGGCCTGATCAGCTGCCCAGGCGGTGTGGTCAAATCTGGAGAATCACTGTGTTAGATGGATGGGATATAAATTGAAGAAAGAAAGAAAGAAGGAAGGAAAGGAAAGAAATTCAATATCAAAGGCAAAAGAGTAGGACGAACGTGCCAGCATATTTTAGTTTTAAAATTAGTAAATTGACCCTGAAAGGATGTTTCCCAATCTTTTTAGAATGGAGGAAAAAATTGTACAAAAGTTGGAAAGCCCAAGGAGAATCTGAATTGGGCCCTCATTTTTCTAGTGAAGATAAAGGTTGCCCTTGCGTGAAAGCCAGTAGTATCTGATTCTACAGTTCAGTGTTCATCTCTATTTACAACCAAAGAGCTAGCAATTGCTGCATCTGCAGACTTTTCCATGGACATGTGGCAGGCATGACTAGACGCTGGAGTGCACAGAATGCTGTTACCTTTCTCACCTAAATGGTACCTATTTCTCTGCTTGCGATTTCTTGCTTTCACACTGCTAGATTGACAGATGTTGGGACAAGCACTCACTCCGTTGTACAGCACTCAGGTTTCAAACTACTGGCTGGCAGACTTCCAGTCATCAAGTTCAGCATCTTAACCACTAAGCCACTGAAGTCCCCCCCTCATTTCCATACAAGTGCTCTAATATGTTTGAACAGGAGCTGAGCTGACAGAAAAAGCTTCCCCAAGATTATCAATTTGAGCTAAAGTTTGTTGACTGAGCCCTATTTTAAAAAACAAATAAGCATGGAAAGAGAGACAAATTTGGATAATTCTACAGAGGGCTGGCTATAACCGTAAATGGGAAAAAATGGGAACGCTCCCTTTAATAGCAAAAGGAGATAGATTCAAACTCAAATGATATAACCTTTTTATTTTAAAAAATGTTATTTCTTTTTATATTTATGAAGAAAATAGTTTTAAGCAGTGTTTGTGGTTTATTTACATTTTTAAAATTAAAAGACAATTACAAACAAAAACCAACAACACTGTAGCCACTGCCTTCCTACAAAGAAAAACAACAACATTGCAATGTAATTAAAATGACTCCTTAAATTATCATTAGATTTAGAATTTAATTATGGCTGGCGTAGTTCATCTTTATACACAGCTGACACATTATTGATACATAAGCCTTAATGTAATGTTATTATATTTTATATCTCAGATCTTAATCTGAGGAATAATAGCAAGTTTTATGATGTAAGAGCAGATGGTAAAAGTAAGCCTAGTTAGACATAAAATCTCAGAAAAGTTACTTTTTTAGGCCAGCGAGTCAGGGATTCATTGGGCTCTAAGCAGTGGTGGGATGTCAAAAATTTACTACCCCACCGTGATGTCATCACAGTGTGGGCGGAGCTATGATGTTGTGGGCAGGGCCAAAAATAAATAAAATAAAATAAAATAAAAATAAGCACACACACACCTCAACCCACCCACCCACAACACAAACCCGCAAATGAATGTACATTCCTACAAGGAATGTAGGATCCCACACAAGGTGGCTAATTTAAGGGACAGCTTCCCTTTCTGTTCGGTTTTATCCTGTGGGGCTGTTTTATTTCCTGTTTTTTATGAACTTTTAAAGTTTTTAATTATTAGTACTCCATTGGTTTAGCTTATGATCACATTTTATCTTGTGAGCCGCCCAGAGTCGGGTATACCCGATTGGGGCGGGATAGCAAATGTGAGTAAATAAAATAAATAAATAAATAAATAAAAGTATTTTAATGAATTTTATTTATTTATTTATTTATTTTATTTACTTGTTTGTGTTGAGGGTGGGTGTGTGGGTTGAGGGTGTGTGTGTGGGTGCTTATTTTTGTTTTATTTTTAAATTATTTATTATTATTTTCTTTGGCCCCACCCACAACATCATGACATCATGACATTGGCTCCGCCCATGATGTCATGATGTCATGACGTTACTCTGCCCACACTGTGATGACATCACGGTGGGGGTAGTAAAATTTTTGACATCCCACCACTGGATGGTTCTATCTAGAAAAGGTCTTGGTTAAAAAATCTAGGTTGCCAAAGTTTTTGTTTAGTGCTTTGGTTGCCATCTTATAAAATGGCATTTGGTTTTAACAACTGGGTTTATTGCCCACAAGCTATCTCCCAGTAGAATTCTGTTACAAGAAGCAGGTGCCTCAAGGTGTGAGGATGTATTCTGTCAATGTGTATGTGTGTGTTTTTTCTATTTAGAGGAAGCTTATATTTTAAATATATATTTTTGTTGCCATGTGCTATCAAGTTGCTGCCAAGTTATGGTGACTTTAAGGATTATTGATCTCCAAAATGGTCTGCCAGCCATAGCCCTGCTCAGTTCCTGTAGAGCAGGGGGTTCCCAACTGAAGGTATGTGGGCCACATCTGGCCCCCAGCACCATTTCATGTGCCCCCACCCTGCCAAGGGAATTCAAGAAACAAAATGGCTACAACTTTGAAGCTGTTGGGACAAAATGGCCACTCCCATTGTGTAGGCAGGGCAAAATGGCTGTCCGACCCTCAAAGCTGACTGAGAAAACATGACCCAGATGGCTTGAAAAGGTTGGGAACGCCTGCTGTAGAGTCAAGGCCATGCCTTACTTTATTGAGTCAATCCATCTCTTATTTAGCCTTTTCCTATTGTTTCAGAAGTTTCCGTTATCATTGAGTATATGGTCTATTGAAAATTCCATCCCTTATTTAAGATGCTGAGCTTGATGGCCAGAAGGTAGGCAGGTCAGTGGTTTGAGACCCGAGTGCTGTGTGACGGAGTGAGGTCCTGTCATCTGTCCCAGCTCCTGCCAACCTAGTAGTTTGAAAGCAAGATATTGTAAGTAGATAAATAGTCGTCCCTTTGGCAGGAAAGGTAGCAGCATTCTTTGCACTTCAGCATCTAGTCATGTCTGCCACATGACCATAGAAACATCTGCAAACACAGGCAGCACTGGCTCTTTAGCTGTAAATGGAGATGAGCACTGCTTCCTAGAGTTGGATACAACTGGATTTCAAGCAAGGGAGACCTTTACCTTTACCTGTGGCCACTCTACCATCTTGTGCTACTCATTTATCCTTGATTCCTGTGTCACCTTATCTTGTTATGTGCCTAACTATGTATTACTGCTATTACTACTGATGATGATGATGGTGGTGATGGTGGTGGTGGTGGTGGTGGTGGTGATAAGAATTCTTACCATTTACAAAATGCTTGAAAATTTTATCATATTCTCCATTCCAACCTACAGCCCAGTCATTTAAGTTGAATTTATTATCCCCATTTTGCAGCCAGGACTGGGTAAAACTGAGGCCAAGAAGGTGTGAGGTCTGTTCAAAAGGGCTTCCTTCATCTTCATCAATGAGGAGAGATTAAAGCCAGGAATATTAAGCTTCCTGTTCCTATTTTTGCCACTAAACTACACCAAAATACTTCCCCCCCCCTTTTCCCTCACCTAAACTCAAAATGGATTGCAATAAAAAGTAGTAATATGTACAGTATATCTTTATATATATTGCTGTAAATTAATATCTAGTCACAGCAAGCATTTACCTCAGAGTTTCTATACAGAATTTTGTTCATATCACTTTCTAATATTTTTCTCTATTACTTCCTCCCTCAGCTCAATTGCTGAAGGAATGTGGTTTAAAAGACAAAAATAAAATAAGTCAGTTTGGCAGCTGAGCTGGTTAAAAAGAGCAATGCCATTTTTATGACAAATCTGAAACTTTGTTTTGACATGACCATCACTTCGGCATCAATAACAGTGAAGCAAAATGTCAAATGTTTTAAGGAAAGAATATCGGAATTTTGATATTTTCCATATTTTTGGATACTCCTGGCAAGCTTGTGGAAATGGCAAAGAAGTTTTTTGGAAGAAAAGGGAAAAAAAGAAAAAATGTGTGGGTTTTCTCCCAGGCAAAATGTACATGCAGGGGGAATATGGATGATGGATCTAGTAAGGTTGGTAGCTTTTCTGGCTTATAATCAGCACATTTTTAATACAGAAGAACCAGAGTTTTGAAATTTGGGAGCACTTTAAATTTCAGGCTGCTGAAATTTAATGGGTTCCCAAATTTGCTGCTGGCAAGACATGAAAGTGACAGCATTGAAAACAAATACTGCTTGGGAGTTTAAGAATGTGAAGAAAATATGAAAAATGGTTTCTTTGGAAATCAAACAAATATCGCCTATAAAATTGGAGATGTGTCCTAAAATAGCATTATTTATGGATTTTGGAAACATGCAGGTAGACTGGAATAAGAAAGAGATGACTTATATTTGTAACAGTTTTGAGACTAAATATTGTTAAAAAGTGGAAAGTACAGTAGATTGGGAATCTGGACTGGGTGATTGGTATAAAAAGATATGGAATATAGCTAATGGTAAAGGTCTCCCTTGCTCAAAAGCCAGTTGTGTACAACTCTGGGTTCGGTGCTCATCGCCATTTACAGCCAAAGAACCAGCACTGTCTGCATCTGCAGACGTTTCCATGGTCATGTGGCAGGCATGCTGTTACCTTTCCCGCTAAAGTGGTACCTGTTTATATACTTGTAATTTCTTGCTTTTGAACTTCTAGGTTGGCAGGAACTGGGGCAGACGATGGGCTCTCGCTCCATTTCACAGCACTCGAGTCTTTAACTGCTGACTTGCTGACCATCCAGTTGCCAAGTTCCCTGTCTTAACCACTAAAATACCACAGTCCCTTGAAATATAGCTGTTAATGACAAATTAACATATGAGTTAAAGGTGAAAACGGGATTAGTAAAATAAACTGATTTTAGAGAAATATTCTTCTTCTTGTGTTGAATCCAATTCTGAATTATGGTGATCATCATGGTGAATATTGGTGATCATCTGGGCATTTCCTTCTTAATTGGATATGCCTTTCAAAGACTATAGGTAAAGGTAAAGGTCACCGTTGCTTGAAAGCCAGTCATATCCAACTTTAGGGTTCAGTGCTCATCTCTGTTTATAGCTGAACAGCCTGCACTGTGCATTTGTAGGCGTTTCCATGGACATTTGGCAGGCATGCCTAGACATCGAAGTACATGAATATACCCTCGCATTATCTCATTTTAAGCCACTGCAGTTCTATCTAAAATGCTAAAAATTAACAAGCTTTTCTTACATGGATAATGCAATGGCCCTAATTTTTAAACCTGGAGGACAGGGTGTTTTTGAAGGGGTGGGGGTGGGGTCTTAATTGCACTTTAGAAGGTAACCTTGATGATATTATTTTACCCCATTCATTACTATGGGGTAGATGAGGAAATGGCAGGAAATGCCTGTGTTCATTCTTTATTCCGAACTTTGATCTGATAAATCGCAACCCACTGCCCTCTGCATTTCCCTTAGTTTGGTGGTTTAACTACAGAGAATGGTTCTTCAGCTACATTACTGAGCAAACACCAGTCATTTTGTTTAATGGTGTTGAATTGGAGGTGAAAATGTTATGTGCCAAGTTACCTCAGAAGCTAATTAGAAGGCTTTTACTTTTCCAGATTTTATTAATGACCTGTCGGTGCTCTGTATTTCGTGAAATGTTCTATACATCTGCATGCTGATGATGTGACCTGGTACACAGTAAGAGATTGTTGTAAGGTTATCAGTCCTTGACTGTTTTAACTAGAGATTTATGGAGCAGTGTTCACAATTTAAAGACATAGATTCCCACACCACCTCATGCCTTCAACGGGAATGGCTTCAAGACCAATCTGATGCATGGCTTCTCAGGGTATTTGAGAATCCATTTGTTTGTGATGAGGTGAGGTTTCAACTAGAGGTGTCTTCAACAACATGGGCCTTCTTTTCTGTTGCTGGTGTCCCTGGGAAGCCAGTTTGACAATGATGGGAAACTAACTATCCAACTAACTAAGCAACAATTGCACCACAATTAACCCCAGGAAACAAAGTTCCCTTTGAATTTCCCAGAGTGCTCTGAAGGCTCTGTGCAAAATCAAAATGGCAGCCCCTGACTCCTGATGAGCTAACCTAGCTGTAATGGCAAAGAAAAGTGACAACGTCAATGACAACAGCAGCAACAGCGGCAACAACAAAAAAGTCAACTGACAGATGTATTCTGATCAGCACCAGAAGCAAGCAAGCCACCTTGTTCACGTTATCCACTGAGATATATCCATTGTGGATCAATTTGTAATATGCTTAATGCCCAGTGCCATAACTATGGTGGAGCAACTGGTACATTACCCAAGGACAGGTGTCAGCAAACTTGGATCTCCAGGTGTTCTTGGACTTCAATTATCAGAAGCCCAAGTCAATGCACCTGCTGATCAGGGCTTCTAGGAATTGGACTCCCAAAACAACTGGAGAGCCAAGTTTGCTGACCCCTGCCCTAGGACACCAAAATTTAGAAGGCACAAACTCTAGAGCTTAATCTATTGGTATGTGTTGGGAAAATAAATCCAGGTCACCCCCATATACATATCTAAAGCAAAGCAATCACACTTATATACTGCTCCATAGCACGTAGTGCACTCTCTGGCTGGTTCACAAGTTAATTAGCATTTCCCCCGAACATGCTGGGTACTCATTTTACTGACTGCGGAAGGATGAAAGGCTGAGTCAACCTTGATCCCTGGTCAGGATTGAACTCACAACCTTTTGGTTACAGTACAGCCACTGTTTAGTCATGCCTGCCAACATGACCATGGAAACGTCTGCAGAAGCAGACAGTGCTGGCTCTTCGGCTTAGAAACAGAGATGAGCACTGACCCCTAGAGTCGGATATGACTGGCTTTCGAGCAAGGGAAACCTTTACCTTTTACCTACAGCCACTTAACCACTGTGCCACCGGGGACTGTCATCCACAGATTCACTTATTCACTGATCAAAAAATATTCAATAAAACCCAGCATCACTAGAGCTGCCCACTAGAGGCCACTGTCTACAAAGTAAACTATAGGGTTCACTGTTATCCACAGTTTCAGGTAGGTCTTGGAATGTATCCCCATAGATATAGGAGATGACCTGTAGTACCATCTCCTAGCTTTACTCATCCCCTCACCAAAAGTATTTTCATCTCCTTTTAAAATAGGGGGCTTGCATTCATGCCTCAAGTGAGAGTGGGGAGGATATTACACCAGCTGCCCTGGGTGCCTAAATGTCTCATTACAGCTCTGTTAATGCCAAATTCTGCCATGCCAAATGTACTGCAATTGCTATTTGAAGAAAGTGCCCTGCACTATGGATTTTCACTTTATTTCTTTTTAATAATAATTTCATTTCTTTTCAATAAAAGAAAACAGATGGGGAATCTCTTTGCAGAAATAGCCAGCAAGGAGGAGCCGACACAAGATGGCTGCCAAATACACTGCCATTTGAATGTAGAAAGCAGCAGAGATGAGAAATGTGGTGGACATGGATTCTGGCAGTCAGAATAAAAGAATATAACTTATGCCATCTCTGTACATCTGCCAACTTTCCATTAATATTCTTTTGGTAGAGTGCTTTGATGTCTGGTACTTAGATCCACCGTGATGGGTGTAATATATTGCCTAGGTAGATCCAGAAGGGAAAAAACCAGGACATCTTGAATTCAAGCTGGCAGGAGACAGAAACCAATTTGAATTTGGGATCAATAGGACAAGGTTGCTTTGGAAATTCTAGTTGGCAGAAGCCAGCTTTGAGCAGTGCTGGCACAATTCTAGTTTGAAATGAGTACTTCTTGGTAGCATAGGTAAAGGTCTCCCTTGTGTGAAGGCCAGTCATTTCTAACTCTAGGGGGTGGTGCTCATCTCCGTTTACAGCCAAAAAGTCAGTGCTGTCTGCATCTGCACATTTTCCGTGGTCAGGTGGCAGGCATGACAAGACGTCAGAGAGCATGGAACACTGTTACCTTTCCCACCAAAGAGGTACCTATTTTTTGTTGTTATTCAGTTGCATAGCTGAGTCCGACCCTTTGCGACCCCATTGACCATTGGACGCCAAGCACCTCTATCCTCCACCATCCTCCGCAGCCTGCTCAGCAATACACCCACTGCTTCAATAATGCCATCTAGCCATTTCATCCTCTGCCGTCCCCTTTTCCTTTCGCCTTCGATCTTTCCCAGCATCAAGGCCTTCTCAAGTGAGTCCTCTCTTCTTATTTGGTGTCCAAAGTACTTTAGCTTCATCATCAATATTTGTCTTTCCAAGGAGCAGTCAGGATTGATTTCCTTCAGAATCGGCTTATTTGATCTCTTTGTTGTCCAGGGTATCCTCAAAATTCTCCTCCAGCACCACATTTCAAAGGTGTCTATTCTTCTGGACTCAGCCATTTCTATGGTCCAGCTCTCACAATCCTACATTACCACCGGAAATACCATTGCTATGACTGTGAGGACTTATGTTGGTACCTATTTATCTACTTGCAATTTTTTGCTTTCAACTTGTTAGGTTGGCAGGAGCTGGGACAGAGATGGGAGGTCACTCTGACTCAGGTCTCAAACTGCAGACCTGATGACCTTCCAGTTAAGTTCAGCATCTTAACCACTAAGCCACAGCAGTCTGACTTGGGTCCTATTTCTTCAACATATCTCTTTGAAAATAAATACCTGATTACAGCTGGCTCTGTAAATCTTCCGTCCTTGCTCTTCACAAGGGAACCAATTCCATAAAACTGCTTGGAAGCTGGGGAGGTGGCAATTGTGAAACACTACTGTAAAGTTCAAATTTGGCTTTAAGACCAAGCTGAGTATCATAGTTAAAGCACAAAAAGAGAGTGCCTGGCCACGCAAAATAATCACCTCAGACTGGAAATAAAAGCCTAGGGCACTTTTATAAGTTACGAAACTCTCAAAATAAGTTACTTACTCTTAAAAGAGTCCAAAGCCAATCAAATTGTTTTATACCCCCCATAGTAGGAAAGATGGCCTGAGAGATTTCACAGAAAGCATATCACAAAAGAAAAGGAAAAACTCATAAAGCCCCAAATGAGACCTTTTGTTTAGAAGCTGGAGAAAACATTAATGGCTAGATGATGAAACATTGCAAGCTTTCATAAAGGGGTTCATAAGGAAAACAAGCTGACCCTAAAGTGGAGCAAAACTTCAGCTTTGCTTTCAAGAAAACTGCCTTTTTATATTCATACTCAGCTGAACTAGTGTCAGTGATAACAGGAGAGCAAAAGACTGTATCAAATTACTAGCTGGAACAAGTACTCATAGGAAAAGCTTAGACGGGAAAATTTTCTTCTTGAAAAAGGATAAGATGAGACTATTCTCTGTAAATGATCGTAAACCCGACTTTGTATCCCTGCCTCACAAATGTCTGCCTACTTGCCAAATTTTCAGCATAACTACACCCTGAATTTCATTAGATCTACCTGAAAGTTACCACAAATAGTTGTTTTCTCAAAACTGTTGTTTAGTGACAAATTGTAACTGTAGAAGAAAGCTTTATAAACCTCCTCTTCTTCCTCCCCTCCTCCTTCCCTGAATTTTTTCAAGTTTGCAGGTAAGACTGCATTAACATCGCAGAGCAGAGCAGAGCAGAACAAATTACTTTGATGAGCAAACAAAGGATAACATCCATTATACAAGTAATGCAAAAAGACAGGTCTGCAGAGATCAATTGTAAAATTTACATATTTGTTTTTGGTTTTCATATCTATAAGTTCCTGTTAAGTGTGGATGGCTTCATTCTTGACTTCTTCCTCACAAAACAACTGGCCAAAACTGTGACTAAATGATTTTATTTAGATCTCTGGTTCTAAAGCAGGAGTGCCTAAAGTTTTCGAGCCAAGGACTGGTCACATGGTTCAGTGGGTGAGTTGCATGGTTTAGTGGGCCAGTCAGGTGGTTCCTCCCACTGGAAGCGGAAGAAAAATGCGCCTTGCAATCTGTTTTGCAACATATATGTTTTGCAACGGGATGAGATAGATTTTTTAGGCTGCCATTTTTTTCTGCTTAAACCAGGGGTGCTCAAACTATGGCCCATGGGCTGAATCTGGCCCTCAACACCAATTCATCCATATGGGCATATTTTACAACCATTTCTGGGAGTGAGGAGGGTGACACGGACCAGATGAATTGGTGACAGGGCCCAGATATGGCCCATGGGCCATAGTTGGGCACCCCTGTTCTAAAGAGGCTGAATACATACTTCCCTTCTCTCTTACATGGAAGCCTAGAATCAAGGCTAGGGGGTGGACTACACAGGCACTAGGTGGCATGACTAGAATCCAGGCAGAACCTGAGCTAAATGATAATACAACATCCTTATCTTTTCTTACTTGTGGAAGGGTGACAGGGAAGAGCTAGCCTAGCCATTATCAGAGAGTCACAGAGCATGAAGTTTCCACCAAACATATTTCCAAGAGCACCGAAAATGGGCTTCCTCCAGAGATCTGGACACAGTAGCAAGCTCATAATGGAAAATACAGTAAAACACCGGATAACTATTGGATCGGATAACGCTAAAATCGCATAACGTTAAGTAATCTGGGGAAGTGAATTGGATCGAATAACGTTAAGGTCCTATGGGATGGATCAGATAACAACCGCTAAAGCCTGTGCGGTTACAATGTATCTCTATGGAACTTTAACGTTATCCGAACCATCCCATAGGATTTTAACATGGATTGGATAACACTAAAAATCGGATAACACCAAGACTTGTGGATCCAAGTCTTAGCGTTATCCGGTGTTTTACTGTAGTGCCATTTAGATAAACTTACTTCTGAGTCACATGTAGGTGTGTACAGTGTACCTATTATGGCACCCACATGAAGCACATCCATAGATGTAGGGGATGGGGCTGCAATAAAACTGTAGTTCAGACAGAAAGAAAAATACGTACATGGAAATCCAACCTGAGATGCTTCTACTGTCCACTTTGTAAAGAAAGCTGATTTTAATTGTCCGCACTGAGTTGTTCCTAAGGTGCAAAAAGGTGAGGAAACAATTGCCATCAGTTATCGCCTATATTTAGCAAGCTGCCTAAGAGCTTGGTTACAGTTTAACCCAATGAGAGGCCTGCTAAAAGCATATTCTCTTTTCTCCGCTTGTTTGACAAACTCTTTGCTTTTCTTTGCTGGCAATAATGAAATACGCCTGTATGCTTTTTGCTTCTATTTGGTTATCAGTAAGCCATTGTATGGCTAACAATGCCCTCTGTCCCCCACCCCCCAGCAAAGCTTTGTAGAATAATGCTATTCATCCCCATGGACCCTCTGGTTCATAAAAAGGTATTGATGAAAGGTGGGGTAGATTTACTCAAGTTTTCAGTATAATAATCCTATTGTTCAGTCTTAGGGCTTGCCTGATGAATGGCCCTTAATGTAAACAGCTGAGCCAGTTATGCTTTGTGACTATATACTGAGGGGTCTGTTTGACGTGGGCATTTCTGCTTTCTTTGATATGACTCATTAAAACCCCAACCGGTGTGGGTATCGTTTCCAAGTCTTGCTGTGTTAGTTGGTGGCTTGTGTCTGAATTCTTGTGCGTACTCTGAACAGTATTTTGTCTACCCTCGAAAGAAAGACCCACAGTGCAAGAAGGCAGCCTTCTGATTCTAATTAGGCCCCACCTGTCAGGCATGGGTGTTTGCTATAACACAACCAAGGAGCTTTGGTCTTTATGGCAAACATTGTGATATGTCTATTTTAAAGAGCCAACTCAAAGGTCCTTCCCTTTTCAAGGCCTTTGCTGTATATACATATATAGAAGGCTGCCTTGCAATCATTTTCTCCAACTTGGGGAGTAACATAGGCCCAGTTCTACCATAGCTACCTCCAGTGGTGGGCAAGAGCCGGTTAGCACCGGTCCATGCAGACCAGTAGTAACATTTCTGGGTGGCTCCCCACTCCCCCGCCCTGAATTTTTGGGGTGGCCACCTGGGGTGTTTACCAATTTTTGGGGCGTCCAATTCCTCCATCTCTCCGCTTACCCGACACATGCACACTCCAAGCACTCCAGTGCTCAGCGCGCATGCATCAGTTGATATCTTAAAACGCGTGCACGCTGACCTAAGTAGTCATTTTGTGCTTGGTGCGCAGCAGCATCAGGCAGGAGGAGAGGTGGAGGAACCAGCGGTGGCTGTTGAGGCCCTCAGTGGCAGCTGTTGAGGCCCTCAGCGGCCTCCCCAGAGGTGTGGTGGCAGCAGTGGCAGCCTCGTGGCTGAGGGCCCTCGGCCCTTGGAGGCAAGGCGGGGCGGGGATGCCTAGGATAGCTGAGGCCCTCGCTTGAGTCGGCACTGGTGGCCTCCTTGGAGGCAAGGTGCTGGCTTCGTGGCTGAGGCCCTTGGCGGCCTCTCCAGCATCAGGCGGGTGGCCTTGCCAGAGCACTGGCTGGAGCAGCACAGGAGTGAGCGGCAGGCCTTGGAGGCGACGACTGGAGGAACTGGGATGGGGGGAGCTCACTCCACGCTGACCAGACCAGGTCGTGCGCCGGGGGTTCCTTGTAGCAGCATTAGCAGAACTCTCATGATGTTCAGGCATCGTGGGAGTTGCACTGCTGAAACCACATTGCCCGGACATCCTGCTGCTGGGGGAATGGAAGAACTTCCATCATGCTGCATGGACCAGCCCACATGATGCCGCTGCTTTTTCTAGCAGCAGCAACAGCAGCACTGGAAATGCAAGACATTCTTGAAAGTACTAAAGAATGGTTTGTCAACCTTGAGTCCCTAGAATTTGTTAGACTTCATTACCAGATGCCACATTCAAGGGACTCCAATAGAGAGGGATTTTGTAGTTTGACAACATTTAGGAACCCATAGATTGGGAACCACTAGTTTGTGGCAGTCTCTGGTCTTTCCAGATATTGTGGGCTAAATATTTATAAACTGTGCTGAGTCGGGGCTGTTGGAAGCTGCAATCTAATAACCACTGAAAGGCCATGTGTGTCCCAGTTCTGGTTTAAGAAGATAATTCACACTACTGACTCATTTATGTCAGCATTATCTAGGACTGTGATGGCCAACCTTGGCACTCCAGATGTTCTTGGACTTCAATTCCCAGAAGCCCTGATCAGCAGGAGTGCTGACTTGGGCTTCTGGTTATTAAAGTCCAAGAACACCTAGAGTGCCAAGGTTCGCCATCATTGATCTAGGATGATAAGCAAGAGCTCTCTAAAGTCTCAGGAAAAAGTCCTGGGAACAATAAAATGCAGTGCATTTCCATTTCCCCCCTCTGCATCACAGTGTGACACACATATCACTGATCCAGTTCAAGGAGTCACTTTCTGTTCCTGAGCACTTTTGACACACAAAGTCCTCATCAGCTCCAGGCCAGTACTGATGAAGCTGCTGCCCTCCATCAAGATGGATTCAAGTGGGATTTAATCCACTTGGGGACCATCACCCTTCCCTGTGGACTTCAGCACCCAAAGCCATTAGTCCTCAGGGTTGTCAGGTTAGTTAACTGCCACCTGATGATCAGCATTGAATCGCTGGCAGTATGGTCTACTCTATTACCATAGCAGGATAAGCTGGCCAGACCTAGTTGTCAAAGGGAAATTAGGTTAATTCTTAGAAGGATGCTTTCCCTTTATTGTCTGTTTTGAACCTTTGAGTGTAGCCTAGTCATGCTAGCAGGTAGCAGGGCCGGAGCCAGGATTCTAGATGTGGGTGGGTGAATATTTTTTTCAGGATGGGAGTTTTTCAGCTGGGAGTTTTGAGGGAGGGCAAACTGCTAACTCAGGGTGGGCGATGTCTGCCCTGGCCAACCCCTGGCGATGGCCCTGACAGGTAGCCATTCAATAGGAAGCTTAGCTAACTACAGCTTATTGGCAAATCTCCCTAACTTGAAATGTGTGTTTGTAGGTATATTCTTTAACCCAGGGGTTCCCAACCTAAGGCCAGTGGGCTGAATCTGGCCCATGGCACCATTTCATGTGGCCCCCACCTCTCAAAGGGCATTCGGGAAACAAAATGGCTATCCCTTTTAAGCTGTTGGGACAAAATGGCCATCCCATCATGCAGGCAGGGCAAAATGGCCATTTTGCCCTTGAAGCTGACTGAGAGAGCGTGACCTGGCCCCAAGCTTGAAAAGGTTGAGAACCCCTGCTTTAACCTATAGGCTGCTTCTCTTTCACTATCAAGGGTATTATGCAGTGATGGGATGTCAAAAATTCTACTACCACACCATGACGTCATGGACGTCATGGGCGTGGCCAATGTCATGACGTCATGACGTCATGGGCGGAGCCAACGTCATGACATCATGACGTTGTGGGCAAGGCCAAAAATAAAATAAAAATAAAAAAAATAAACACGCACACAGATTCGTAAATAACTTAAAGAAATAAAATAAGGAAATAAATAAAATAAAAATTAAATAAAAGTACAACCACCCACCCAAAACACAAATAAATCACCCACCCACCCTAAATATAAAAGCCTCACTTACCTTCCTTGGCGCCGATGAACCTCCATGTGGCCCGGGGCCACCAGGCAAGACACGCTGCCCCTGACTGCGTCCGTTGGCCGGCCACTGAGCTCCCACGGGCATGTTGGTGCCTGCGTGGGCCATCCGCCGCCGCCGTGCCCTCCTAGGGACTTGGGCCCGACAAACCCCCATGCCCTGGGTAAGCCTGGCGGGGCTCGCCACCGCCGCATCCTCCTCCGCCAGGCGCCTGCAGCTTCCTCGGGGTGGTGCCTTTTCGGCCCGGCTCTGGCGGCGGCCACGGGCGGCCAGGGCCTGCGGGGAGCAGTGGGTATGGTGGCGGCTGCTGTCCCCATGCCGCACCGCCTCCAGGTTCCTCCACCGCCAGGCGCCACAGCCGGGCTAAAAAGGGACCGGCCCAAGGAGGAGGCCACAGGGATGCAGGCAGCTCCGGCGGCGGCGGCGGGGGGCGGCAGCTGCAGGCACCCAGTCCACAGGCACCCGGCGGAGGAGGCGGCGGCAGCGGTGCACCGCACGTCCCCAGGGCATGGGGCTTGTCGACAGCGGACGGCCCAGGCAGCCCTCAACGTGCCGCAGGGGAGGTGCCCTCCTCAGAGGGCTGGTGCCGCCGCCGCCGCCATCCTGAAAGCAGTAAAACAATTTTTTAAAAAATTGGAGCTAAAATGGCTCCAATTGACTGCACATGCGCAGAAACTCAATCTGATGCATGCGCAATGCATCAGATTGAGTTTCTGCGCATGCGCAGTCAATTGGAGCCATTTTAGCTCTGATTTTTTTTAAAAAAAATTTCTTTTGGTGAGGCGTCCGGAACCAGACGCCTCAAAAGTGGACTCCCCTCCCGGAGAACCCTCCGGAATTGGTCCTACCGGTTCCAGGGAACCGTCTGGAACTGGGGACATCCCATCACTGGTATTATGTTTTGAAGACCCTACATGCCTTTTGGGACTTTCACTAGCAGAGACCTTAAGTCAGTTGGACATCCTTCCTTTTTCTTATTGCAGTCTCTTGATGTGTTGACACGGGCAAGAGTTTATTGCAGTGGAGACAGTGTTTTACCACCAGGTACTCCAACCTGTTCATAATTTCATGTTTTTCTAATAGATCTGCCACTTTTACCTTTGCAGCAAATTGTTATCGTCCAAGCAAAGATAGGACAAAATGTTGCCCATTTTGAAGAAAGTTTCAGTGGGATCCAAGCACATGACCTCCTCATTAAGTTCTTTAGAGTTTCATGCTTTATTCCATGCTAATCTACTCAGATGAAATGTGTTCCTACACTTCTAACACAAAGATAGCCAGTCATAACCTTTCATTGACACTAATGAGAGGCATACTATAGAGATGAGGGAAGAAAAAGATAGAGGGAGATCCTTTAGTTAATGGAGTCCTTAATATGTTTTAGTGGGCCAATGCAACCGTCTAAATATCTCAAGACCCAGAGGGGCCAGATAAGCATTTCTTGGAACTGATGAGGTTAGATTCATTGCTACCGAGTATGCAGGGCTTCCTCCTCCACTGGAAGTCGATGCAAATGTGCCGATCATTTACCCTTAACGAGAAAAAAGTAAGGCAGACAGGTGTAAAACAGGGGAACCAAATGAGCACAAGAGAGTAAGCCACAGTGGCTGTCAATTAACCATTACATTAAAAAAAAAACACCGGGTTGAAAATTAATAAACTTTTAAAACATCTTTATAGAGGCAGTAGATTACAACCAGGTTGTGTTGTCCATTTAGACCCATTCCAGAGTTAGACTGCATTTTGTTTAGAGGGGAATAAAAACGTGCCGATCTCTTGATAAGCAAAAATAACAAAACCAAGGAATTCAAACAGAGCTGTTTTGGGGTCCGTTTCTCCTCTCTCTCTTCCTTCCTTCCAACCCTTCAGCCCTGTTATTAATATGATTATTATTTAACCTTGGCTGGGTTATAATGCTGAACATATGTATTCTTGGCCTTAATCACCTTGTCAAGTTAAACGACGTATTCAACTTCATTTACATGACACACGATCTAATATTGGAGAACAACAATGCTATTGTAGCGCTAACTGGAATGTCTCAGCCCAGCGCCAGGAGAAACCGCCAGTCTGATTGCTGACGGTCCCAAGGAAGGGGGTTTATTCCCTCACCTGCCGTTGGACCATAACGCCAACATTGTTAGCAGCATCTGGCTCTAATCAGCTCAGAGGCCCTGATATGTTACTCCAGTGGCACATAAATTTAGGATTATATTCTTTTCTAAGCCTCTCCCCCACCCCTACAGCCCTACGACTGCCCATTCTTCCCTCTTTCAGGTTTTTAAGGACAAGATAGATTCATGGCTCCACAGAGTCTAACAAACTGCAAACCACAAACAGGGTAAGTTACTGCCAGGTTTCCTAGGCTGTGCCTAGCTGGTACGTACTACTTAAATAATGACATTTTATGGTCAGCTCTGTGCTTTCAAAAACCAGGTTGTGAGAGAAAAGCACTGGCTTTTTCAACCTTGTGAAAACTGGGTGCTGACTCTAAATTCAAAGGTCTCCCCCTTAAAAAAAAAAAGTCAAAGTATGTACAATAGACCAGTTTGAATACTGATTTGTTCTCTTTACATGTGTCACTTTGCAGATCAAAAACCTGAACAAGGCAAAGACTGATAAGCTATCTGAGAAAACGTGTACATATTTTTCCTGCAATATTTTAGAGATTTTATTAACCATTTTAGCATATTATTGGGCATTCTTGGAGGGAGATTGGATAAAATAGTTGGAATAGGAAATAAATGTCCATACGAATGCAACCAGGTGTGTGTCTATGGCCCAACTCCAATTGCTAGAATATGCTCAATGAATCATAAATGAACAGGCATGAAAACACAATGATTTAATGGATCTATTCTAGTTGGGACTACTGATTAGATTTATTCTTGGCTCTTTTAAATAAATAGCTAATTTTATCAATTGTGCAAGCAATGGATTTAGAACTAGTAATGTGGGCTCACATCCTGTTGCTTAGTGTAGCCAGTTGCACTACAATAGGGGATTTAGTGAGTCAACTCCTCCATATGTTCTACTAATACAAATGGGCCTACTCTAACTGTAACTTACTATAGCATAGTGAATCACAATTTAGTAGGCCCATATAAATAAACAGAATTTGTGGAAGAATTGACTCACTAAATTCTCATCAACTTAGTGAGCTTGTTCAATTTTCTGTACTAAGCAACAAGATTTTGGCCATTAAATGAAGGAGTTATTCAAGTACTGTATTGCTAAAAAAGTACTCAAGGTATATTGTGTGGATATAATGCTTCCAAATAGGAGAATTCTAGTGATTTTCCCCAAGACAGACACACTTTGTATGAAACACCCAATGAGACAAATGTACATAGAAAATTAGCTAGGCTGTCAATATTTTAACTGCCAATATTTCCATGCAATTTTAACCACTTTGTCCCAAGCTGTGTTCATTCTTGTACATATTGCAGAAAATTGCAAAGTGATTTAATATCCGTATGGCTATGAAATCTATCAGGTAGGGTAGCAGGGAGTGAAATGAGTATACAAAAGTCTGGCTTTTTGACTTTTGAAATATTCTAATATTGTTTTCCCTCTGGGCAAAAGACTACATTCCTGTGCATGAGTATTTATTTTTGTGAAGGAATTTGCAAGAATAGTAGGTACAAGAGTTGCAATCTGTCTATGCAAATAATGTGGCTACAAAATCTATGATGTAGTGTGGGGTTCCCAACCTTTTCATGCCACGGGCTGGACCATGCCCCCCGACAGGTGAGTGGGCCGGTCACATGGTTCCTCCTGACATAAAGTGCATTTATGGCAGCATTTACGGCAGCATTTACGGCAGGTGTGGGCGCATTTATGCATGTGCAGGGATGTTTTATGGCTGTTTATGGTGGCAGCAGGCCACATGAAATGGTGCAGTGGGCTGGGTCTGGCCCATGGGGTGTAGGCTGGCTAGCCCTGATATAGTGTGTTCCATGTACGTGGCGTGTCCCATCAGGCCAGACTATTTTTTAGCAATGCTAATGAGACGTCTGAGGTAATGAGATATTTAAGGAGTGGTTTTATCAATTCCACCCCATCTTGAGGTTCCATGGCTGGACGAGAATATGAGTCCAGATTTTCTGAGGGTGTGACTACAGGGTCAAATACTGTTGGATTTACTCTGCTTATTAAATGGGTTAATTAAAATATTTTTACTGACCACTTGATACTTTGTTGTTGTTGTTCAGTCGCACAGCCAAGTCCGACTCTTTGTGACCCCATGAACCATAGCACCTCAGGCTTCTCTGTCATCTGCCATCCTCTGGAGTTTGGTCAGATCTACACTCACTGCATTAACGATGTTGTCTAGCTGTCTCATCCTCTGCCATCCCTTCTCCTTCTGTATTCAATCTTTCTTAGGATCAGCACCTTCTCCAGTGAGACTTCTCATTTGGTGGCCAAAGTACTTGAGCTTCGCATAACATATAGGCTAATTCAAATTTAATTAAACAATGCCCATGTGTAATAGCGTCCCATTCTTCCTCAAAATAGCAAAATATCAGATGCCTATGCAAACCAACTGAAACAATGATGCAAAAAATAATAATCACCAGTTTTAAATGAAATTAACAGTTGACGCAGCTGACGCCAGTGCCAGTCGAACTGGCCAGAATGTGAACAAAATGCAAAATTGACAAGGGAGATTTGCTTCTTGGGAACCAAAGGACAGAATAGAAATTCTTCCTTGGGTTTTCACATGACTAGTGAGGCATCCATCCAGGGCATGCTAAGCTGCAATTACTGTTTTATAAAGCATGTTGGCTGTGATGTTAATAATAATTGTTGTCCTATCTCATATTTCTTTCTTTTAGTGGATTCCAGTTTTGCAAAAATAATCTGAATAATCTAAGTACAGTAATCTATAACACCTTTACAACATGAGGTTTTGAGATGCATAGCTACCTCCCAATTGAAGCCAGTGACAAAATTCCCATTGATTTTAATGGGTCTGGATTGTGTCCTTTGTCACTTAATAAATCAAGGGTTCCCAACCTATGACTCATGGGCCACATCTGGCCCACAGAACCATTTCATGTGGCCCCCACTGTTGATGTAATTGGTCAGCAGAGTGGTGCAATGGCCAGCAAGAGGTTTGCACCTAGCCAAGTGGTCTCTTGTGAGAGAAACAGGTAGACCAGAGTATAGTGCAGAAGAAAATTCAAAGCAGATTTACTCAGAAAGTAGAAGGGTGCAAGTATATGCAGTACAGCAACTGTAACACAAAACAGATATATTCTCTTGGGCTGCTCAGCTCAGTTGACCTCAGTGAGACAGTACAGTTGTGGTATATACAAGTCCATTAACAGTTCAGCAACAGTTCAGTTCAGCAGTATAAAGGCAAGCTGTAGTTACAAACAAAGCCAAAGAGTTCTACAGCTTCTGCCCTCCCGGTGGAGGCTTACCCAGTTAGTACTCCTTTGTCCAGTAAGCACAGATGGCATATTTATTTATTTATTTAGATTTATATCGCTGCCCACTCGCCATGGCGACTCACAATCAGCAAAAGCTTACGTATCCAGCAAAAGCCATCAGTAGGAACAGTGGCAAAAGTACAGTCCTTATAGCAGGTTCCAGAAGATACAGGAATCTTCATCCAGACTGTCTGCAGAGGAAGGTGAGCATTAAAGCTCAGGCAAGTTAGGTATTAAGCCTGTACCTGATCAAATGAGTTTTTGGATGATATGAAATTTTGTTTGAGCCTGTGGCAACCTCCTGGACATTGTATATAGCACAGCAGTGATTTATAATAGAATGATGTTATAAAGATATTAATAGATCTGGAAAGAGGTGATAGAAATATTATATAAAATACATAATATAATTTTAACCCGAAAAATAGCTGTATCAAGTTTCATTTTCTTCTTTTTGTGTTTTGTATGTTTAGTATTGTATGTTTTTTTATTGTATTTTTTTATTTGAAAACTTAATAAAAATTATTTGAAGAAAAAAAAAACTCAGGCAAGTTGAGCATTGTAGCTGAAGATCTGTAATCCTGCTCTGTCTTAAATACACTGGCCCTTGGAACACATCAGGGAAAGCTCCCAGTAGCTATGTGCCCCAGCAGTAAAGTCTTAAAGGCATCACGCACACAATATGCCTTGCAACCAGTTAGGGAGAGCAGTGAAAACTTAAGTTCGCTAATTAACACCCACCTCCTCTAAGGGCATTCGAGAAACAAAATGGCCACTCCTATCATGCAGGCAGGGTAAAATGGCCATCCAGCCCTCAAAGCTGACTGAGGGAGTGTGACTTGGCCCCCGACTTGAAAAGGTTGGGAACCCCTGTAATAAATGCTTAGTACTCTGATGATTTTATTCTCCCAGACACTACCGTTTTTAACAGAGTTATTCTTATCTGAGTGGGAGATTGTTGGGACCCAGAATGATGATTTCTCTTTGTGGCTAGCAGCTGTGGACTGTGGTACTAGGGAATCTCCTTACACATTACATTCCCCCCCCCCCCAAAAAAAAGCAGGAAGGTTGATTAGATGCAGAAAATGCCATTGTGAAATTGAACTGAGTGTATATCACTTTTGCATCCATATCTAAATATAGCTGTGCATGATGTATAAATAATGGCAAATCTATTTTATTGATAGAAAGAGAATAAACCAAACGTGTCCTTATGATAATCGTTTTTAAAAATCTAGCTTTGCATACTAGAGATTTGGCTGTGGTTGGGGTTTTTTTAAAAACACAAATGCTGAATACCAGAACAGTGGAACATAAAGTAAACAATTTAACAATTTAATCATTTTAAATTACTGCATTAAACAGTGAAATGCAATCATTTTGAAACAAGACAGAAACTGTCCCTGCATTTATTTTGAAACTACAAATATCTTACAAAGGGCTTAAGGAAATCCCCTCATTCAATCAGTAGCAGCTCATTTGAGTTAGTGCATCCTCCAGTTTGGTAATTGCTAGCAATTAGCACTTCTTTTTAATCAGCTTCCCTAAGGGAGCCTTTCATGGCTCATGGTGTTATTTGTCTGCATAGAAGGAACAAGTTGAAAATAGGTAGTTACAAATAGCAGGAATCCAGTGATTCCCTTTTTAAAAATATAACCGTGTTGTATTGTGATTGTCATTGGGCAGAGTGCTTGTCAGAGTTGTCTACCTGATAGGACAGTGATGGTGAACCTATGGCACGGGTGCCAGAGGTGGTACACAGCGCCATCCCTGTGCGCCATCCCTGTGGCCACCCATCCAGTTAACCCAGCCCAGAATTTGCCCCGGCCCCTCCCCAGCAGCCCAATGGGAGTGTTTCCTCCCTCCTCCTAGCATAGAGTTCGCCCTGCCACTCTGCCCAATGAGAGCATTTCTTTCCTCCCCTGTTGCCGTGTTGGCACTTTGTGATAACTAATTAGGTTTTAGTCTCTAATTTAATCTCTAAAAGGTTCACCATCACTGTCAAAGGAGGTTTGTTGTTATATGCTGTAAAAGCAGAATTGACTTATAGCAACCTTAACAATGCTTTCAGAATAAGTGAGATGTTTAAAAGATGTCTTTATTTATTTATTTACTCCAATTTCTATACCGCCCTACTCGGTTGGGCCGACTCAGGGCGGTTCACAAGCACAGAGTAAACAGCAAATTTATAGACACATCATATAAATATAAAAAGAGAGGAAAAAAATCAGTATCAACACCATAAAACAACTCAACATCGTTACATCATAAAAAGCTCAGTAAGTATCAATTTCAAACAACAATCAAAAATTACAAAATTCATCAAGTTTACACAAAGATTTTAACATTATCAAAAAGTCCTGCCACCGCTGCGGATTTTAAATGTAGCCTCCGGAAGAGGTGGAGGGAGTCCCGGCTGGGCGCAGCGGTAGCCTCTTCCCCCGGCCCCAGCTGTGTTCCGTGGCGGCAGGGCGAGCAATGCTCTGCCGGGGGAAGTCCTGCTGCCACTGCGGCCAGGGAGGCTCCCTCTATCCTCCTCCGGGCCAGTGATGGGGGCCAGGAGGGCACGGCGGTGGCAGCAGCAGCGTTTTCGAGCCTCCCTCGGCCAGGGAGGCTCCTTTTATCTTCCTCCCGGCCGGTGACGGGGGCCGGGAGGGCGTGGCAGCGGCGGTGACGGCAGCGGCGGTGGCATTTTCGAGCCTCCCTCAGTCAGGGAGGCTCCTTTTATCCTCCTCCGGGCCGGTGACAGGGGCCGGGAGGGCGCGGCGTCGTCGTTGGCGTTTTCGTGCCTCCCTCAGCCAGGGAGGCTCCTTTTATCTTCCTCCCGGCCGGTGACCGGGGCCGGGAGGGCGCGGCGGTGGCGGCGGCATTTTCGAGCCTCCCTCGGCCAGGGAGGCTCCTTTTATCCACCTCCGGGCCAGTTCAACATCTCTAATGAGTTTCTGTGGCAGGAGTGAGTCTTCAAACCTAGCCTTCTGAGTCCTAGTTTGTTTATCTAGGTCAGGCATTGTCAACCTACGCCCTGTCAGCCAAACCCGGCCTCCAATGCCAATTCACCCATTCTCCGATGCCCTCACCGATCCCGGAAGCAGAATTAAAACGTGTTCTGCACAAGTGCAGCGCACATTTTATTTCCGCTTCCGGGTGAAAGGAACCACATGACTGGCCCAATCCGCAGTCCAGGAGGTATGGTCAGGCCCACAACCTGAAAACCTTGAGAAAGCCTGATCTAGGTAAAGGTAAAAAAAATCTCCCTTGTTCAAAAGCCAGTCTTGTCTGGCTCTAGGGGGTGGTGCTCATCCCTGTTTTCAGCCAAAGAGCTGCAGATGTTTCCGTGGTCATGTGGCAAGCATCACTAGATGCTGGAGTGCATGGAACAATGAGACCTTTCCCAGAAAAACAGTGCCTATTGATCTACTTGGATATTTTTGCTTTCAAACTGCAAGGTTGACAGGAACTGGGACAGATGATGGGAGCTCACTTCATCACACAGCAGCCAGGTCTCCAACTAATGATTTGCTGACCTTCCAGTTGTCAAGCTCAGCAGCTTAACCACTATGCCACCGCAGCTCCTATGTTACTCTATCTACTACATCGCAATGGCTATCCCACATAAGAGGTTGCCTCATACTAAACCTGTCCAGTTGGATCATCTAATCCATACAGTACTATTAATTATGACTCAAGAAGCCCCTTGAGAATTTTTCATTTCTTTAATTTATATCCCACCTTTCCCCCAATTAAGAGATCTAAAGTAGCTCACAAATTATTAAAACACAAACCAAGGAAAACCACAATAAACCATAGCACTTAAAAACAGTTAAATACACAACAGTATTTAAACAATTCATGAAAACCATTTTAAAAACCCTTAAAAAGAGATTTAAAATGCACATAAAATAAAACTAGTGTCTGACAACAAGGATCAAAAACCGTTTTCAGATGATTACCATTGAAAGTCAGACACAATTGGCCTCTTCAGAGGGGTATGTTAATTGATAAGAACTGCACTGTTGAGCTAGAAGCATTACATTTTAGAACCATTCAGAGTTGTGGTTTAGCAAAATACCTGAAGTTCTCTTCTGCAGCTAAACAGATTACTATAAAATGACTTTAAGTGTGAATGTTACATTTCAAAAGTGACTTGTGCTGCTTATTATTTCTCATCAGTCACATTGTCATGGTCATTATCATTTTATTGTGTCAATCAGGGGCGCCCAAACTATGGCCCATGGGCCCAATTAGGCCCCTGCTTATCATTAATACGGTCTGCAGTGAACACCCAGGCTCACCACTGACCGTCCTCCCACCCGCCCCCACCGCCTGACGTCAGCAGCAGTGGTGGCGATCGCATTTTGTCTTGGCTGCTCCAAGCAGCCTCTTGCTCGGTCCCTGCCGATCCTTCCCTGCTTGCTGGCCTGCCATTGGTGAAGGAGGGATCCTGCCTGTCCTTGCCCATGCTCAGCTAGAGCGGCACCCAGGAAGGACACGAGTGGCGAGTGTGGCTGCCACCACTCTTTCCCCTTCTGCCTGGCTTGGCATGGCCCTAAGGGTGATCTGCCCTGCTAGGAGTGGTGTTTGGGACATGCCAAGCCAGGTGGAAGGGGAAAGGATGGCAGCAACAGCGATGGGAGTGAATAGAATGGCACCATGGGCCAGATCTGGCCCATGGGTCATAAATTGAGAACCCCTGCTCCAGGCCATGGCTTCCTTTATGCAGTCAATCATTCTCATATTTGGTTTCCCCTATATTCTGCTGCCCTCAACTTGTCACATCATGATTTGTCTTTTTCAATGAGTCTTGCCTTTTCATGAAGTGCCCAGAGTAAGACAGCCACAATTTCGTGTGTGTGTGTTTGTGTGCGTGGGGTGATTATTGCAGAGAAAATTTAGGCTTGAGTTGATCTAGCACCCTCTTGTTCCTCCTTCTGGCTTTACTGCACCATATTTCAAATAAAGATGTTATTTACTATACTTAGCAGTAACTATAGTGATACTTGACACCTTAAAAGTAATTATAGTGATACTTGTCTAGTTAGCATGTCAAGGAGAAGAGAAGTACTGCTACATGCCCCAGAAGAAGAGAGAGAAAGAAAGCGAGAAAGAGAGCTGTTCACCATTTGTTGCCCACTGTTTTTTGGAGAACGTCAATCTGTGGAACCTCACACAGCTCTTTCTGGTATGCACGCCAAAATGAAGGCACCTTTTGGTGAGTTCATTCTGCAGTTCCTTTCGCTTGACCTAGTGTGAGAAAGATTGGCCATCCACACAGGTACACCAAATTGTAGTTCAAAAATACCATTATCTTTGAGGAGGCTCTTTCTATGTACCCCAAGAACACACTATGTGAATGTGAAGAGATACAGAATCCAGCTCATTTACTGATCATTACCAGAAACATGCACCAATGAAGATTTAATTTTGGCCAATGACAAAGCCAAGAAAGTGGCTTCATTTTTGCAGTCCAAAGTTTGATCTGGACAGCAGCAGCAGCAGCAGCAGTGAGGACCAGTGTGGGAGCTTGAGGGAGCTTGAATATGTTTAGCCAAGAAAGAAGGTGATTGAGAGGTGATGTAAGAGCCACCTTCAAATATTTGAAGAGTTGCTCTATGGAAGATGGAATAAGTTTGTTTTCTGTGGCTATAGTTTCTAAATCAAAAAGGAAGAAAATCAGGAAGATTTTCTTGGTGTTAAGATTTGTTGGACAGTGGGGAAGGCTACTTCAGAAGTTGATGGACTATCCTTCATTGGAGGACTTTGAACAGAAGCTGGAGGCCAGTCTGTTGGGGATGCCTTACCTGTGATTTCATAGATTTGCTAAGGGCTAGACTAGGGGTTCTCAACCTTTTCAAGCCAGGGGCTGGGTCATGCTCTCTCAGTCAGTTTCGAGGGTTGGATGGCCATTTTGCCCTGCCTGCAAAATGGGCGTGGCCATTTTGTCCCAACAGCTTCAAAGGGGGTGGACATTTTGCCCTTGGAGGAGCAAGGGGCTACATAAAATGGTGCCATGGGCCAGATCCAGTCAACAGGCCTTAGGTTGGGAACCCCTGGGCTAGACTTTGTGTGCTAAGGGGTCCCTTCCAGGTTTACAATTCTATGATGGGATATTTCTTTAATCTTAAATGGAAACTTTTTTTTAATTCTGGAGAAATCTTGGCTATAGTAAGATATGCCACATTTTAAGAAACAGAGCTGGAAGAAAAATTCTTTCCCTTCTTCTTCTCTGTCATTTTATTTCACAGAAAACAAGTAATTACTCTAAGTATACTAATTGTTATATTAAGAATCCATTTGTTGGATTGACTTCTTCAGAGCATGGGTGGCTTTCTCGTTGCTTTTTCTGAATTATATCAAACATTTGCAGGCTTGCAACAGTAGCAGGCAGCTAATGAACCTGGCATCTGCTTCCAATTTGTTTGAGAGTCAGTTGGACAAACAATTAAACAAACATGTCAATGACTGGGATAAAGATGAGTTTGTATGTTGTTTTTATGATCATCTTAATTTCATCACCCAAATCAGCTGACAGGAGAATTCAGGGTCCAGAGATCCCCGATCTGCCATCTCATAAGTACAGCAAGTGCTTGCTCATTTTTTTTTTTAAAAAAACCTTACCCTCATCAGAAGTTCAAAGAGTAATCAAATACAGATGAAACATTTTAGTTTCTTTTTCTGGTTCTTCTTACATAGCAGGGGAAGTGTGTCAACTGAAAGGACACATTCATAGACATTTCTTCATCTGTAGCATCTGGGTGAAATACATCCATGCCTATTGCTTTCTTTAAAAGAAAGGAAGAATACATCTAGAGTTAGTCTTTAAACTGCTACAACATTTTTGTTTTGTTTTGTTTATTTTCTGATATACATCTAGAGCAGTGTTTCCTAAGTGTTGGACTTAGGCTTCTAGGAATTGGGAAACACTGATCTAGAGTCTCAAAGAGCTTCACCAACCATGGAAAGGACCCACGTCCGAAGACACATGTTGGAGGGCATGCCTTTGCCCCCTTCCCCTGGAGGGAGATGGAAGAGCCCAGGCACGCCCGGGGTGTGCCTCGCCAAAGTGAAGTGAGGAGCCATGTTGCCTTAAAGAGCAGTTCCTCCCTCACCTAGGCCTTTTCGACGACAATAGGAGAGCGGAAGTCAACCCTCCCTCCCTTGAAATAGCAGTGTGGGATTAGTTGGTCTCTTCGGGGCTGAGTGGGAATTTTTGCATGCGTCCCTGAGTGGCCTTGGTTCGGTGGTGTTTTTCTCCACTTCACACTGTTATGGATGGGGTCTGATTGGTTGTGTTCTAAATTGGTCACTTTGATGGGTAGCATGGAGTAAAATGGTAGGAGAAGGCCTAGGACTATTCAGGAACGGAACTTGGAGTGTCAAATGACCGGAAATGCAGAAACCTAAGCTTCCATTTCCGGGTGGGTGGTATGTTGAGGGACCGTTGACCTGCAGCCTTGAGGTTTGAGAATAGCATTGGCCATTGCACCCGAATGGTGAGCTGGGATGGGGACTGTTGAAGAACAGGATAATCCCTGTAAGCCGGTTTTCACCTAGGCGTGAGTGCAGAAGGTAAAGTTGATCATCTTGGCTCCATCACTTAGACTTGCGCTACTTAGCCCCTGCCACAGGTAGGACCGTTCAGTTAATAAATTCGGTATTAATAATAAAATGGCCCTGATTTTGACTCCAGCACTGTGTCTGACTCTTTACTCGGGGTGGGATTGGGCGGTTGGGGCCAAAGCAGCTTTGCACCTTTAAAAGACAATTCCATCCTTTCCAGCTACTGTAGCGTCCTTTGCTCTTAGGTGTGAGGGCCAAACAGAAATATCTAGTAGGCAGATATAGCTAGTCCTGTCTTAAGAAAATATATTTAAAAGGACATGAACAAGCTGGAAGGTATCTAAAAGAAGATGACCAAGACAAGAGAACTCTGGAAAGGAAACCAAAAACATTGGTTCAGCTGGATCTCTTTAGCCTGGAAAAGATTGAATATGATATGATGACCATCATCAAATGTCTGGAAATATGTCATCTGGAAGATGGAACATACTTGTTTGCTATTGCTCAAGAAGATAGCTCCTGAACCAATGGATTTAAATGGTAAGAAAGGGGATTCTGGCAAAAATTGTTTGACAGTAGTATGGATTATTGTGGAAATTGGTGTAGTGACCATTGTTGGAGGTTTGTAAACATAGATTGGATGACTATGTGACACAAGGTTTTAGTTGTAGATTTCCTGCATTGGATGACCTTTAGGCAGCGGTGGGATGTCAAAATTTTTACTACCCCACCATGACATCATCACAGTGTGGGCAGAGCTAACGTCATGACATTGTGGGCAGGGTCAAAGAAAAAATAATAAAATTAAAATAAGCACACACACCTCAACCCACCCACAATACAAACCCGTAAATAAATAAATTAATAAAATAAAATAAAATAAAAATTACATTAAAATACACCCACCCAAAACATAAATCAACCCACCCACCCCCCAAAAACAAACCCATCACTTACCTGTTAGTATAAGTGTCTGGGCACCACCATGTTGCAAGATGGATATGGTCATTGTGTCGGTTCTCTAGGATAATATGCTTTAATGTAAATGTAAAACAGCTGTACCTCCTTAAGGGTTCTCCAATTGGAACAGCAATTGGAACAGCACAGGTGTAGCTTATTGACGAGGTAACTCCAAGACTTTGCTTAAAAACCCCAAGCCAGGCCTGCTGGCCGCCAGGCCTTTTTAGGAACTGTGGTAGTACGTCAATATAGGTAAAGGTATTAAATACACATTAAAATACACACAGACACACCACATCCAAAGGTGAGTCACTTACCCTGGGGAGCAGACTAGGGAGCTTCAGGCTAGCAGCTTCTCTTCCTCTTCCCTGCTTGGGAGGACAGCAAGGAGGCTGTGCATACGTGCCAAGCACTGTAGGCGTGCATGCACACCAAGTGCTTGGCGCGCATGTGCAGTGGGGGAGCCAGTGGAAAGGTAAGCCCCGAAGGTGGTTCCCCCCAAAAGCCACTACCGGTTCTCCGGGACACTGGGGAAAGTTACTACCGGTTCTGGCGAACTGGTGCGGACCTGTTACATCCCATCACTACCTTTAGATATATTCTATGACTAAGTAGTATGCCTTACCCTAGTTAAGGTTTATTCTGAGAGGGATGCTTGTTTTAACATGACATAAATGCTTAAGTTTGGGGCCTTGTATGGTCTAGATCAGGGCTCCTCATACTTAGCTCTCCATGTGTTCTTGGACTTTAATTACCAGAAGCCCAAGTCAGCGCTCCTGCTGATCAGGGTTGCTCAGAATTGAAATCCAAGAACATCTGGAGAGCTAAGGTTAAGGAAGCCTGGATTAGATGACAAGTCCTATTACACTAATTCTGTAACAGCTGCAGTGTTGGTCTATGTAGTTCCTGGCCTAATGGTAAAACACTTCTCTTGATCTTTTACATCCTTAAACCAGGAATGGCAAAACATGTAATTTGCCATCTCTTGTCCAAGTTCAAACATTTTCTGCAAATGATTACTATGAACCTCTTCTGAAATTGTAAACTAGCTTGAGAAGGTGGAACCCCTGTGAACCCTTTGGTTCAGCCCAATGAGTGGGGAAATCCTACAAAGGGGTTGAGATTCAGGATTTGAGTTAGAGAGAACAGGATTACAGGAGCCATGGGAGTTGCTATTCCCATAGAGAGACACCTTGGTTTAGGGTTTTAGGGACTGTATACATGAGGTCAGTAGCTTTATGTTGTGGATGTCCTGTTTTGGTTGATAAATATATCTTGAGCTTTGTCCTCATTTGGTTTCAAAGAGACATTTGAATTATTAATTTTTCAAGGAACTCCAGCTCTACCCTTGACACCAGATGGAGTAAAAGAGGAAACAAAGAAGAACTCCTGCTTTGGTGCTGGTGAAAAAGATCTCAGAGTATACAAGTTGTATCATCCAGTTTTGTTACATCGTTGTTGTTGTTAAACTATTTTGTGAAGTTTGTGTTTGCAAGCACAGACAAACAGACAGACAAAGGGTAAAACACAATTAGCTAGATGGGTAGATAGTTGGTTGAATAGAAGGAAGGAAGGGAAGGGAAAGAAAGGGAAGGAAAGCAAAAGGTCAAATTTCCTTTCCAGGAAGCCATTGGGGATACAATTTGCCTTTGAATATAATACCCAACCTGTTTTATGCCAGCAAAATAAAATTAAAGAAATCACTTTTTTTCCTTAACTGACCAAAAGTGAATATTTTTTCTGGGTTTCATGGTGTCAGACAGGATCCCCACCGCACACCCCGGGCGGGTTCTGCAGGGGGCAAAAACAGCCCTCTGAACTGCAAATGTGCCCACCCCATGGTAGAAGGAGCAAGGTTTTGATGGAAGATAACAACACTTCCTGTGTACCAGGCCTGTCTAGCCATTCCATTCTCAAGCTCCAAACAGATTTTTCTCATGAAGTCATAATTAGAGTGGGATGGGTGACATAAGAGGACACATATGCTTGCATACGAGAAGAAAAGCTGAATTTGCTCAGTCTATTTATATGCTTCAGTTCACCATGAGTTTTTTGTTTTTTGAGTGGGGACCTGGGTGTAACGCTAACCAAGTTTCACTCCAAGTTCCTCCTTTCCTTCGCCCAGCAGCTGGTCTTAGCCACAAAGACATCTGTAGTTATTTCTATGACTTTGGCAGCCGGTGCTTTTTGCAAGGGAATTAAATTTGTTCTTCAACTGTTCATTATTTTAACAACCTCCCTGGCTTTGTTTTTGTGGCTTCAGTGCTAGTAAAAAGTACTGTACGTTCCTTCTGCTGAGCAGAAAACCATAGACACCCTGTTAAAGGGATTACATCACTGGGCTTGCTTGTTTGGCTGCCGAAGTGAGGAAACAATTGTCAAGTGTATAGCTACGATGTGAGGAGATTTTACACATTTCTCATGTTAAGTAATTGGGAAGTGAACATTTTCTTCCAAATGCTGTTCCTTTGGCAGTGTCAGGCCAGAAATTGTATACTCCCTCTCTTTATTTCCGGAGGCGAAAACAAGAAATGATTCACTTTATTGACAAAGAAGCTGGAGGCAGCTATTGATCAAATGGGACTTAGATTGAAATATTCAAATGCTGCCTCTTTTAACAGACTCCAGAATTCCTAGGATGCTACTAATCCATTCAACAATTAATAGGCAAAGATGAGAATTTAATTTCCATTTCCTTTTGATAAGGATTAATTAGACTTTGCACATTTTCTTCTATTCAGGATGAAAAGAAATCATTTTAAAAACAAGATTGCGATTAATAATAACTATTTTCAAAATATAAAAATTTTAAAGAAGATTTTAAAATATTGAAAATGAAATTTGACAGATATATTCATTCAGGTCCAGGTTCTTATTTTTTAGCTTAATGTTCAAAACCTAGCTTTGAATCACAGCATTTTCATTCATTTTAATGCTGAGTTAGGAATCCAACAGGTTCCTCAGCTTTAGAATTTCAAGTCTTTTCTTTCATAACAGTACCTAGTAAATTTGGCCAGGGCAAATGTGTGTGTTTGCATTCAAGGTTTTTTTTAAAAAAACAATTTGCCAAAATTTGCATTTGTATTTGAGGTTGGAAAGAGCCCGTGCTTTAACATTTTGAATGCAGAGAGCTGTCCCATCAATGTAATGTAACAATTTTGTGGAATCAGGGCTCACAGTGTTTGAGTCTTGGGATTTTCTAAATAGCAGGGATTGTGGCCTCATTGGTTGTGTGCTTTAGCTTCCCCATCCCTCTGATCTTTCTTGCAATCCTCCTAGAACTTGGGTGAGAAAAGGATTTTCTCAGGTACAGCATATTGTGGCAGACTATCTCTGCTGTAATGTATTTGATGTTGGCTTGGTTTTGAACTTATAGGTTTCCAAATTGCTTGGCCAACCTAGCAGTTTGAAAGAAAGAAATTGCAATTAGATAAATAGGTATTGTTTCAGCAAGAAAGGTAACAGCATCCCATGTGCTCTGGTGTCTGGTCATACCTGAGAAATGACAATGAAAATGTCTTCAGACACTGTAAATGGAGATGACACCCCACTAGAGTCAGATACGGGACTGCGGTGGCTCAAGTGGTTAAGACACTGAAATTGAAGACTGGAAGGTCGGAGTTCAATACCTGAGCACTGCACAATAGAGTTAGCTCCCATCTCTGTCCCAGCTCCAGCCAACCTAGCAGTTCAAAAGCAAGAAATTGCAAGTAAATAAATAGGTACCACTTTGGTGGGAAGGTAAACAACGTTCTGTGCACTCTGGTGTTGAGGCATGCCTGCAACATGTCCACAGAAACATCTGCAAAAGCAGAGAATACTGGCTCTTTGGCTATAAACAGAGGTGAGCATTCAACCCTAGAGTTGGATATGGCTGGCTTTCAAGCAAGGGTGACCTAGAGTTGGATACAAGTAGCTTTCGAGCAAGGGAGACCTTTACTTTTACCTGGTCTTGAATGAGCGGTTAATTTTACAAAATACCAAATCATCATTTGATGAAAAAGACTGATCTAGCTACCTGAATTTTTGAGCTCTTCTGATGGAAGGAGTTGGTTATAGGAATTATCAGGTTTCCTGATTGGGTGGCATACAAGTGGGAAATTAAAATAAAATTAAAATTAAATTAAATCATGATGAGAACCTGCAATTTCGTGTTTACTCCTAAAGACATGTAACAATCGGACAGACTTCAGATGTGTGGGTGAGTTCAAAATACAAACAACTTCCACAATTTGGGGGCCATAGATCTTTCTGGGCTTGGTCTTTAGTCAAAATGCCAGTTTCTTCCTCGTTGCATTGCATTGCATCCCATCCTGTCCCACCCCATCATCTCTGAAACAATTAATAAACCAGTTCATCCATTTGGGTCTGTTTTTATTTATTATTTATTTGTTCAGATTTATATTGCTGCCCACTCGCCGAGGCGACTCATGGCGGCTTACAGTCAAAACAGCAACAGTACAGTTACAATAATAAAATACAACCTCACAAAACAACCAAAGCAGAACACAGACTAACTCCCCTCTGGCCATTGATGGGGACTTGGAGGTGGAGGCGAGGTCCTCAAGCCACCTGCCAGGCCTTGGCGTCTTTTCCCTCAGGCCGTTGGTGTGGGCCCAGAGGTGGGGGCAATGTTCTCAGCCACCTGCTAGGCCATGGGTCTTTTCCCTCAAGCTGTTGGTGTGGGCCCAGACGAGGGGGTGATGTTCTCAGTTGCCTCCCAGGCCCTGGCGTCTTTTCCCTCAGTCTGTTGGTGCGGGGTCAGAGGAGGGGGCAATGTTCTCAACTGCCTACCAGGCTATGGCGTCTTTTCCCTTAGGCTGTTAGTGTGGCTCCAGAAGTGGGGGCAAGGTCCTCATTCATCTGCCAGGCCAGGGCATCTTTTCCCTCAAACTGTTGGTGTGGGCCCAGAGGAGGGGGCAATGTTCTCAGCTGCCTGCCAGACCATGGCATGTTGGGGGCAAAGTTTTTAGCTTCTAATAATGTATAGTGTTGTTTGTGTTCAGTTTCCAGTGATTTATGGCCCAAAATGTGAGACACAGGTGTTAATTCTTTGTGATGTCACAATCACAAGGCTTCTGGGAATTGAAGTCCAAGAACATCTGGAGAGCCAAGTTTGAGGAACCCTGTTCTATGGAATTCCACAGGTCTGAATAATGCTTCATATGGACTGACTCTATGGAATGCTCTATTATTGTCCACAGAATATTCCAGTATTGTCTAGACCAGTGTTTCCCAACCTTTGGTTTTTGAACTTCAATTCCCAGAAGCCTAAGTCAATTCCCCAAAGCACTGATCAGCCAGTATATTGACTTAGGTTTCTGAGTATTGAAATCCCTGTGTGGGGCATGGGTCTCACGTTGGGAACCACTGGTCTAGACTCAGAGTTTCTCAGCCTTGGACCCCCAGGTGTTCTTGGACTTCATTTCCCAGAAGCCCAAGTCAGAACACTTGCTGATTGAGGCTTCTGGGAATTGAAGTCCAATAACATCTGGTGGCCAAGGTTGAGAAATCCTGGTCTAGAACACCCAATGTTTGCTCCAGGAAATCAAGATAGAGATATTTTCCAGAAGAGAACAAAATCTGAAAACCAACAATGTATTTTGTTAAAGACTCTAGGCTACCGTTTGGGGGCAGCAACTTGGGGAGGGGATGACATCTAGTCAACTCCATTTAGTCAGTCATTTGGAGGGAATTTTCTCCCCATCCTTTCACCAATCATACCATTTTAATCAAATCAATACACGGGTCTTACCATTTGTTGACATTCTTAGTATGTAGGTTATTCCATTTAGTAGGCACTTTGGTGTCTAGGCATGCTTGCCACATGACCATGGAAACGTCTGCAAACTCAGACAGTGCTGGCTCTTTGGCTATAAACAGAGATGAGCACTGAAACCTAGAGTTGTATACAACTGGCTTTTGAGCAAGGGTGACCTTTACCTTTACTATTCCAGACCAAGTATGCCCACCCCAACAAGGCTTGAAAATGGAAGGCACAATCTCTATGATGCAGTATGAATTGCTAATTTATTTCTTCTTCCTTGAAATCTATATTCAGTGCATGAACGTGTATGGAAGAAAGGAGAAAAATATAGACATTTCTCTATGTGTTCTGACAAATTTGTTTACACACACAATGAAGCGCTCAGTTGTCCGTTGTTAATAGGCCCTTAGTGTTTTCTTAAGTCTTAGCCTTGAAAAACTAATTTGGTTTTTTTTCTCTGACTCGCTCTTTCTGTTGTCATTTGGTAAGTGCCAGAATTTAGTTTAAGTGAACAGCCTTGTGATCATTTGCCATGAAGGGCACCAAAGAAATCTCACAAGCTAATGGATCCAATTGATTGTATGAAGGCCTCCGTGCTCAATTTTTGCATTTGCTGTTGGTTCAGAAGACTTATCAGTGCCCAGTTTTATACAAAGTTTTGCTTAAAGCTTTGATGCCATTGGGATGTTTCTCCCAATACTTTCTTCTTTAAAATGTGGAAAATATTTCAAGCAGATTGATATCTAAGAAGTCTCCATAAATTTCTTCTTTGTAGTCACAACAGTCCTCCTCGCTGTTTTTTGTCCTTTTATTCTGTTCTATAATAATGTCCCACTCTCTTATGATGACAGCTTAAAGGCTATGTTCAAAGACACTGTTATATGTGTGGAGTGGTTTTGAACAACTTTTCAGAGTTTCCTTATAGCTCAGTGCCTTTGCCTACTAAGAGATTCAGGTTCATTTCCAGTCCTGTATTGGAATCAAAGATGCTAAATGTAGAACTCAAAGTCACTCATTTTACTTCAGCAGTAAAGCCTACGAAGATGAGGGTAGTAACCTCTTCCCTCCTCTTTTTAAAAAAACTTTTAAAAGCTTCAAGACTTTGGCACCATAACAGTAGAAGTGATGGAAATTTGACTTCCAACCCATTTCATTAATTTTATGGAAAGTAGTTCCTGAACCTTAAAGTCTTTCTCTTGTGCTTCTTTTGCTTAAAGCTGAATGTCCAGTAAATTCTTACCTTAGATGCTGCACTTCTAAATCATGGTGTATTCCCTCCGTCTTCTATGTTCATCAGTCACAAGGGTCTTGTCCTTTCTGCAAGTCTTTTCTCATTTATTTTACTGTCAATAATGAGCTGCAACAATCTGTATGTTGTGGATTTAATGAAATGATTGACAAATTTAGCTTTCTATATTTTAGGTGTTTCATGATTTCTTGTTCTGTATTCATTTGCTTTCATAATTCTCTAGGGGTCATCCTCTCAGTCCAAGACATTCTTATCCCATAATATATCCGCATTTCAAATGCTTCCATCTTTTCTATAGTAACCTGTGTGGAAGTCCTTAATTCCATGCCATGCCATATGCCAGAACCAAGCATAGATAGACCTATACAATGTACAATGTTCAAGGCCAATTTGAAGCTTTTGTTCAATATCATGTTTACAATTTTTTAAAAGCTTCTTCATGCCATCTCTAGTCTGACTTTTATTGTGTGATTATGCCTCCAATGTTCATTTAATAAGATTCTAAGTCATATTTGTCAGTGTACTCCACATTTTCATTGAGCATTTCCCCATGCTCAAATTGGAATAAGGTATATCTGCAGTTCACTTCTTTTGATATATGGAGTGATGCCTCTACTACCAGATGACTATACATATGCGTGAGAGGGTGGGACATGTGTCAGAAATGAGTGCAAGGAGCCTCAATGTTGCTCAGCATCCGAGTGGTGGTTTTGAACAAACAGTAGGTTAGTAACAGTAGCATTTTTCCTTCTGATCTGAACATGTGAAATAAAATCTGTACTGATTATCTTAGTGCAGGGGTTCCCAACCTACAGCCCATGGGCCAGACCTGGCCTGTGACACCATTCCATATGGCCTGTCACCACCTCCACCACACCCAGAAGTTGAAGCCGGCTCATTTACGTCAGCTGTAAAGTGCACCCACGCATGCATGAATGTGCCCACAGCTGTCATAAATGGAGAAGTGGGCACATTTATGACAGCTGTAAATGTGTCTGCTTCCGCTTCCAGGGGGCATGGTCTGGCCCACTCAGCTGTCTGAGGGTGTGGTCATGCCCACGGCATAAAATGGTTGGCTGCCCCTGTCTAAGTAGGTGGGTAGGATCATGAGCGGAAATAATTCAAGATTAAAGGCAATTGTTCAGGTTTTGAATTGTGCTTGGTAAGAGGCTGGAAGTTAATGAAAATTGAACAATTTGGCAGGGTGTGTGTGTGCTTGTTTGTTTCTTATATTTGTATCTTGCATTTTCTCCAGTGATCTCAAGACCTTTACACCAGAGAGAGTAAACTGGAGCCAAGTGCTCTGAAAGGCAACTGACTTTTCCTCCATTTGCAATTCCATCCAATACACCAAACTCTACATTCACATTGGGTGGAAAATAGAGTTGGCCTGTCTGAGGCAGCAGAAATTTCCATGGTAATGTGGCACCCATAACTAGATGTTGTAAAGTGCATGGAATGCTGTTACCTTTCCTGCTGAAGTGGTACCTATTTATCTACTTGAAATTCCTAGCTTTCGCAGTGCTAGGTTGGCAGGAGCTGGGACAGATGATGGGAGCTCACTCCATTGTGCAGCACTCAGGTCTTGACCTGCTGACCTGCCATCTTAACCAGTAAGCCACCACAAGCAGTTAAGCTCACTAAAAGGCCAGAATTGGACACTGCCCACTATTACACATGCTTGTGGGTTTACCAGTCTATTGTACATGGGAGGGGTTCCAAAGAGCAATAGAAGTGCTTGGGTGTGGGGAACATATGACAGCTGCAGATGCTAAAATGTCAGAATAGTCAAGTCTTAAGACCCATAGATCAAACTGGCAGATCAGACCTTAAGAAGCTTTGTGCATTTGGGTGCGCCAGAATAATCTCTGGTTACTGTGATGCAGCAAATGCCTAAGGCTTTGCTCCCTTTCTCCCTATTTCTGTCTACATGTGATGGAGAGAATGAGAATTGGATGAAAAAAATACTGGGTATTAGCATCACTTGGGGATGAGATGGAGGGTATGATGAAGCCATCACAAGCTTTTGTTTCTCTTTAGGGAAAGGGTGGATATGGAGTTTTGATTAGTTTAGCCTGCCAACTCTTAGTGAACATTTTAAAAGCATTCTTTCCCTCTTGGCAATTAGAAGCAGCTATTACTGGATGCCTTACTGTTAAAAATATTAGCCCATTGTAATCTCAGAGGCCTAATTCTGATGTAAGATTAATTTTTCACTTGCTTTGTTCAAAGCAAAGTTATCCCACTGATAGGGTGTGGATGTGTTCTGCCCGCTAGGAAGGGTGAGGCAAATTACATGCCTGGTTCATTTCATTGCTTCTGTGTATTGATTCTGCATGGCCTTCTTAGTAGTCCACATCTGTTGAAGTTTTATCCTCCAGCTATGCACATGCTGTTCTCCATTTTCTTCTATTAGGGACATATCACTCCCTAGTTTGATCTATACTGCCGGTCTTGCAGTTTTCTTATCATCTTTGTTGAAATTTTCAACAGATCTACAAATTAATGGCAATTACTAAGAAGATATTCTTCTGATAGTTCCTCCTGGTTGCAACAAAGATTTTTGTAGCTAGATAACAGAAATCAATAAAAGTTCTATCAATTAGCACCAGTAGTTTGAAGGGGCTGTGGTAGCTCAGTGGTTAAGGAGCTCATTTTGTTAGCTGGAAGGCTGGCAAGTTGGCAGTCTGAGACCTGGTTACTGCATGATGGTTTGAGCACCTGTATCTATCCCAGCTCCTGTCAATCTAGCAGTTCGAAAGCAAGAAATTACATAGGGATCACTTCAGTGGGAAAAGATCTTGGGGACATGAAAAGAGCCTCATTTGGGCGTCCCCTGAGTGGAGTTTCTCCAGCAAAATCCTATCAACCCAGGATAATTTCTGACACAAAATTATTCTCAGTATTCTGAAGATATATGATTTTACTAGTTGGCTAGTCCCTCTACCAAGGCAGATCACTGACCATCATCACTGGGCTCATAATTGCTGCAAAACTTGTCCCCAACCATCTGGTGAGGAACTTCATTGTACTTTGCTAAGCTGCTTCTTGGATGGCAGATGAACAGGTAGTGTAGCATCAGGCATATATGTGAAGCTTCCAAATTTGGCAGCTGTTCTTTTTCTGTCCTAACTTAGGGTCACTTCCACTAGCTACAACAAGGCTCCAGAGTAGTTTTCAGTGCTATCAAAACACTGGTTATCTACCACCTATAACCTGGATGCTTAGACAGGTTAACAGGAGATAGTTCATGAAAGGAAGGTTTCATCTCCTCCCCTCCTTCCACACAGCAGCCTCACATGCTCCATCTCCCATTTGTTCAGGAGGTTTTCTTGATATTTTTAGAGTAGAGTTTTTGGGAAAATGAGTGGCTGCAGTGGGATATATATCAAGAACATCAAGGGAGAATGATAAGAACATCAGAAACCCTTCCATGGTGTGTAGAGATAAGGAATAGAGTAATCCTTTTTATCCCTTTCTCACAGTAATACTATATATTAAAATTATTTGGGAACAGCTTGAGGAACATCAAAGGTCAATATATTATTGAGTGGAACTTGCTGCCACAAAATGTAGGTCATTAGCACAGGACATTTTAACGTGAGCTCACAAAGATTAGTTCTCTCCATGATCACAGATGTTTACTTCAGAATGCCAGTCCCCAGGAGGCAAAGAGGCCTAAGCTTGGTTGAGATCACGACCTTGAACAGCAGATGCTAGAAGTGTTGAGATGTTGTAAGAGAGAGTCTACCCTGCATCCTGATTCAGCAAACTTGATTCTCCCAGGGGTAGTGGAGGACAATGCAGTCAATGGCACAATGTACCTTCTATGGTTTTAGTGTAACATTTAGCTGGTAATACAGTCAGAATCTGTATGTAGAATGGAGGAAGAAGCCTCTTGTCCACCTCAACCAACCAACCAACCAACCAACCAACCAACCAACCAGCCAGCCAGCCAACCAACCATTCAGCCAACCAGTCAACCAAAACCTGCCTTATACAGAGCCAGATCTTTAGTTCCTTAGATAATCTAACTGGCATTGACTGTACAGTATTTCAGGTCAGATTCCTTCCTAACCCAAGCCAGTATCCCCTGGCAATTGCTCATCCAAGTACAACCCAGTCCTGACTGTGTTTAGCTGCCAAAATCAGATGGGATTCAATGTGTTTGGGAAGGCATGGTGATAAAAGGGCTCACATAGTACTGACTTTTAACAGGTCTCATTCTTTTCTGGTTCTGTTGGGACTAAGAGTTAAATTTATCCCTTTGTTATAAAATAAGTCACCCTGCTTATTTAACTTATAAACAGAGCACATAATGTGCAATGCAGGGCTGTATGAATCATAAGTTGGAATTAAAATTGCTGGGAGAAACATTAACAACTTGAGATATACAGATGATACTACCCTAATGGCAGACAGTGAGGAAGACCTAAAGAAGCTCCTGCTTAGGTTGAAAGAAGAGAGTCCAAATGCTGGTTTGAGATTCAACATCAAGAAATCAAGATAATGGCAACAGGCCCTATCAGTCCCTGGAAAATAGATGGGGAAGAAGTAGAAGCAGTGTCAGACTTTACATTCTTAGGATCCAAGATCACTCCAGATGGAGAGTGCAGCCATGAAATAAAAAGGTGACTGATTCTTGGGAGACAAACTATGAGAAACCTGGGGAACATAGTTAAAAGTAGGGACATCACCTTGCAAATAAAAGTTCGCATAGTCAAAGCAACAGTATTCCCAGTGTTAATGTATAGTTGTGAAAGCTGGACCAAAAGGAAAACTGAGTGCAGAAGATTAGGTGCCTTTGAGATGTGGTGTTGGAGGAGAGTTTTGAGAGTCCGCTGGACAGCGAGGAGAACAAGTAGGTCGATCTTAAAAGAAATCAACCCTGACTGCTCCTTGGAAGGTCAAATAGTGAAGATGAAACTAAAGTACTGTACTTTGGACATCAAATGAGAAGAGAGGATTCACTTGAGAAAGCCTTGATGCTGGGAAAGGCTGAGGGCAAAAGAAGGGGGCGGCAAAGAATGAGATGGCTAGATGGTATTGTTGATGCAATGGGCACAGAGTTGGGCAGGTTGAGGAGGATAGTGGAGGATAGGGAGTCATTTGTGAGGAGGGCGGCATAGAAATATGATAAAAATAAATAAACAAATACAGTATTTGCTGGCGTATAAGACTACTTCCCCCCCTGAAAAACATGTCTCCAAGGGGGGGGTCGTCTTAGGGGGGGTCGTCTTATACGGCGGGTGCACTTCAGTTGGGATAGACATAGCTGCCCATAGTGGCCTCCCGATGCTCACCCACCTCATTCTACATACCATCCAGATGAAGAAAGAAGCTCTACATTACAATTGTGTCTCCCTTTCAAACTGGTGGGGAAAAAGAAAGGGTTTCATTTACTGGTATCTTCTGCCCTTATCTCTCTGCTCTGCCCAAAATGGAGGAAAAAGCCATGTTTGCAGGGGAAGCAAGAGGCTAGGCTGGAGCAACACTTCCTGCCTCAGTGCAATTGACCTGCCCACCCACTTTACCTGCAGCACCACCACTGGTGGCTGGTGCAAGTACAGTTCTAAAAAAATCAATAAAATAATTAATATTACTGTATTCTAATTACTGAAATTCACTAGCAGTCGCTACATTTCCCACTCTTGGCTTATACTCAGGTCGATCTATTTTCCTGGGTTTCAAGGTCAAAATTAGGTACCTCGGGTTATATTTGAGTCAGCTTATATTCATGTATATACGGTAGATAAATAAGTACCACTTTGCACTTGCACTGTTTTATGTTTACTGTACATGTTTGATAACATACAGCCTTGATGTTCTTTTACGTTTTATTTGGTGTGTGGACGGTGTGCACAAGAGGGGGTAGTGTTATACGGTGAGTATATAACAAACTCTATATTTTGAGTGGAAATGTTGGGGGGTTGTCTTATACGCCCAGTCGTCTTATACGCCGGCAAATACGGGTAACTAGTAAGTTTGGTACTTTCTCCTGGCACCTGGGGGAAAAAAAGAGAAGACCTTCTGTCCTGACTGGTGCAGTTTTACCATTTTCTGTGATGTGACTTTGCCATTTGTATTTCATTATTTGCAGGAATAGGTCATCTGCAAATTCACTAATAGCAGCTTGGACTAGGCTTGGGTCCAAGTATCTCCATAAGGTTCAGGGCATCTTGTGCACCAATCTCTGTTCTCTTATTTATACGTGGACCAGGTCAAGGAGCAGTGTGGATCCTTAGTTATAAAATCTAATTTCCCACTGGTTCTTCCAGATGTAGTATATAGTTGGGGGGGGGGGGACGACACTTTTTCAAATAAAGACATTACCATGGGGATGGGTGGTGGAATCCCCAATTGGCAAGTCTACATTCCTACAGCACATAATCGTATAGCTAAATTTCTGTACGGATTTTACTGAAATGCCTAGAAGCTAAACAATGGAAGTGACAAAATCCATACATCATTAAAGGTGCAAATTGATTATTGGACATCTAGCCAATGAAGTTATTAATTGTACACTGGAGGTGAAAATTGGCAATTTAACTGCAGTTATCCTTAATCAGGAGCTATGGAAATCCATTTGGAGAAAGAACCAGTAAATGACACGGAGATGCTTTTGCCAGTTGTTGTTGTTGTTGTTGTTGTTGTTGTTGTTGTTGTTGTTGTTGTTGTTGTTGTTGTTGTTGTTGTTGTTGTTGTTGTTGTTGTTGTTGTTGAGTCACATAGTCTGTTCCCATCCTTTGCTACCCCATGGACCATTGCTGTGATATATTTATATAAAGCATATATACAGTAGTTCCTATCTGTATGAGAGGCATACAAAATAGACCCAACTTGCCCAGTGCTAATGCTACCCAAGATCTGAAATTATCCCTTTTATTATTTTTAAAAATATTTTTATTTTCAATAAAAATGCGTTTACTCTTTATTTTCCACCTCCCCCCCCCCCCCCGACAATACACAATAGGCTTACATGTCCACAAACACCACACTGTACCATGATTCACTTTCAGGTAAGATAACTGCAAAGGTTGATTTTTAATAAACTTATAAAGATCTCAAACTGCTATTTAAAAGGACCATGGTCAAGGGGGGGGGAGCCCCCCCTTTCTCTCTGTCTGTTTGACCAAACCTCAACAGTAATGGAAAGGCTCTGGGAGCTACTGTTTGGTTTAAAATGCATTTTGCTATATAAGAAGGTAAAAACTAACATTTTAAATTTGCTTAATGTCTTAGAAGGTCAAATTGAAAAGGGCCTAAAGCCAGAGATATTGCTGCAATCTGGCTGTTTGGAGAGGCCAGAGTGAGAACAATAAGGGCCATTACTAATCCCATCAGGACAGAGGAAACCTCTTTGTTAAGGAAATTTGCTCTCTGCATCTGTATGCAATGAAGATGACAAACAAACAGCAAACTTTGGGCTGGGCTTCTGGATGATCTCCTCCAATCAAGAGTGTGTTTTGGGGGGGGGGAAATGCTATACAGTAATACCCCGGGTAACACGAGTACCGTATAGCGTGAAAACGGCATAATGTGACAAGATTTTCGGGAAAATCTTGTATTGAATAACGCGATTTTCATGTTATTCAGAACAAGCGTATGCGTGGGGGGGGGAGTTGGATTGGGTAGAACATCTACCCAATCCAACCCCCCCCAGCGCCCGCCCCCACAATGTTTGGAAAGGGTATGGGGATCCTTACCCTTTTGAAACTTTGAGTTGCGAAAGTGTAAGGATCTTTACCCTTTTGCAACTTCGGGCGGCTTGGAGGCTTGCGCGCCGCGGCGGCGGTTAGGTGAGGATGCAGAAAAGACCCCCGCATCCTTGCCTAACCGCCGCCGCGGTGCGCAAGCTTCCAAGCTGCCCGAAGTTGCGAAAAGGTAAAGATCCTTACACTTTCGCAACTTCGAGCGTGTGCGCGTGTCGTTCGGGGATTAGGGCAGGATAAGGGGGTCTTTCCCGTACCTTGCCCTAACCCCGAATGACACGCGATCGCGTGCCTACCCGGGGGGGGGGGATTTCGGACAAGCCGAGCCTTGCCTCGGCATGGTTTGTCCCTGACGTCAGGGCTTTTTTAAAGCATTGTTCGATCAATGTATCAAACAACGTGAAAAACCGGACAACGTCATGACTCGTGGAACCATGTCATCATGTTGTCCAGGGTTCTATTGTATATGGATTTTTGTAACTGACCTCAACTCCTCCCATAGCAGTCTCCATGCTGGTCACATGGCAGAACTCCTCCCATTTCTTCATGTGACATCCTGGACCAACCAAGTTTGTGGATGGACGTCTCTTCTTCTATGTGGACACTTCTGAGCAAATCAAATATGGGGGCAGACCCATTCCCCTTCCATAGACCAATAGTGTTTGTGCAAGGCCATTTCTGCTCCATTTGAATGCATATATAAGCTGGCTTCTCCCATTGTCTGGTTTAGAAGCTCCTTCCTTTCTGGTTCAACCCTGTGGTAGCAGTTTCCCATGTTGTTGTATCAAGGATTGTATTTGCTCTATTGAATGTGATGTAATTATTGTCTTGTACTGACTATAATATGTATTTGCATTACCACTTGTATTTATACTTTTGACTGTGAGCCACCCTGAGTCGGTTCCCCCTGACTGGGTGGCATAGAAATAAAAAAATGAAAATAAATTAAATTAATAGCATATATGCCATGTGTTATTTGTTTTCTAAGTAAACTTCTCTAATTTGCATCAAGCAATTGTCAGTGGTTCATTTAAAAGTTTGGGGCTCACTTTGTGGGTGGACTATATTGAATTGGAATGGTACTTTCAGTTCAGTTATCTCCTTTCTATTTGAACCCACTATTTAATGTGGTCTTTTGGTTCCTGATTCAACCCTGCCTGTGGAATGTTCCCCTAACTTAAAAGGTAACAATTTTTCAGGTAACACTATCTTGGGTTAGGGATGTTTTCTTAGAGTCAGTGGTGTTATTTTCTGTATTTCTGGATATCTGCGTGGGGGTGGGGAGAATCAAACTACTATGTGTATGGTCCCACAGTGTTAATTCAGGGGATGTGGTAGACCAAAGAATGTTAGTTCTACTAAAAAATATATTTCTAGCAATTGCACAAAAGCCAGTAAGCAATGGGGTTTCTTCTTCCTCAAGTGCCATATCCAATTCCGAATATTGTCTATCCTCATGGTGATCAGCCATGAAGATTGTCCTGGGAACAATCTAATGCAGTAGTATTTCTTTTGTCTTCTGCATCGCAGCATGACAAATGTACCACTGATCCTGTTCCGCAAGTCACTTTCTGGTCTTGAGCCCTTTTGGCATGCAAAGTCCTCATCACCCCCAGGCTAGTATCGATGAAGTTGCTGCCCTCCATCAAGATGGAGTCAAGTGGGATTTAATCCACTTGGGGACCATCACCCTTAACCACCAGAGGCCATTAGTCCTCAGAGTTGTCAGGTTAGTTAACCACAGCCTGATGATCGGTGTTGAATCACTGGCAGTAGGGTCTACTCTATTACCATAGCAAGATAATCTGGCCAGGAAGGTGCAATGGAGTTTAAAATCACTGAAAAGAAACAAAATGGGAGTGACTGTGGTAAAAAATGACAGTCCTGAGCACTTTCAGTCTGACTTAGACAACCTTGATCCCCTTCAGGATCAAACTCACAACATCAGCAGCTTTGGCTGTAGTCCAGCAGTTTAATCACTGAGCCACCAGGGCTCTTTTTAGTGAGTTCTGGGGAAAACTTTGGAGTTTTGTGTGTGAATGCATGTGTGTGTCTGCGTGCATGTGTGTATGTGTATTAAGACAATTTTGACTCATGGTGACCATTGCCAAAAGTTTTTTAAGTGGAGCATACACAGAAGTGGTTTACCATTCCGTTCCTGGAGTGCTCTGGAACTGCAGCTTGCCCAAGGTTACGCAGGTTGGCTCTACTCAGTGGAGGCAAAGTGGGACAACTCAAGTCATTGCAGGAAAGTAAGCTTTGCTTGTGATCTGAAACCTCTCACCTTTCTCCTTTTCCCATTTCATGCTAAGTAACTGGGCTCTTGAAGCAGGAGAAAATTTGGTGTGCAGCATTTATTTCTTCAAGCACTCTCATATCTTCATGACATCATTAATTAGAATGCCCTAACTTTCTCAAAAGGGCTGCAGTGGCTTAATGGTTAAGACCAGCTCGATGACTGGAAGGTTGGCAGTTCAGCAGTTAAAGACCTACACGCTATGTGATGGAGTGAGCTCCTGTCATCTGTCCCAGCTCCTGCCAACCTAGCAGTTCAAAAGCAAGAAATTGCAAGTAAATAAATAGGTAGCACTTCGGAAGGAAGGTAACAGCATTCCATACACTCTAGTGTCAAGTCATACCTGCCACATGAACACAGAAATGTCTGCAGATACAGCTCTTTGGCTGTAAATGGAGATGAGCACCACCTCCTGGAGTCGGACATGACAGGCTTTTGAGCAAGGGAGACCTATACCTTTACCTCCCTCTAGTCTAGCCAAACCTCAGATTAATTAGGTTAACATGTATGAAGAACTTTAGAAGACAGATGGACTTTTCTTACAGTTTCCCCCTGTACTGATTCCCTTTCCATTTGCTATGAATTATAAAACTAATATTATATACTGTTACACTGAAGAAAAATAGTACGTACTTCTTTGTGCAAGGCAATAAGAAATTGAGGACTGAGAACTGTTTAATGTGGCTGGGAAAGCCTAATTTTTTTAAAAAATCCTTAACCCCTCCCCCCTTCCCTCAAGTATAGAGATAAGAATGGCTCACAATCGCCTACAATTAAAATACAATTATAGAGTTTATATTCTGTGGCTCTATTTTCCCATTCAATTGAGAAAAGGCATAAAAGCCTTTATCAAATGTCTGCTGTCGGCATTTGGCTGGTCAAAGTTTTGGTTCTGATTCTCTTGTTTCTTAGTACAGTCAAGTTGTAGATCTTGGGCTCTCTCACCAACAGCTGTGATGTAACATATTCTGAGATAGAATTTTTTATCATAATTAATAATAGATGAAAATTTCTATGTTTTTGAAGTTCTAAACCCAATGCTGTTTGATTTACAGTGTCTTTATAGTTTTTTTAAAAAAAGTAATTCCATGTTGTTTTTTCCTGTTGGGATACAGCCAGATGGCTCTTTATAGGAAGAAAATAAAATAAAAACAACAAAAAAATTAAATATATTACCCTAGCAGAGCTGTTGCTGTGCTCTTTGTTTTCTTTTGCTGTGCCCTATGGATTTTAGCAAATATATTCCGTAAAAAAAAATTGTCACTTGCCTCTAATTAGAGCAATATTCACATTCCTTTAATAGCTACAGCTCCTAAGCCATCGTTGGCTCATAAGGGCTTCTTAGATTTAAAACCAGAGGTGGTCACCTTTGTAGAACAAGAGAATGATGCAGGGATCTCTGTGATTCAAGGTTATGTCCTCAAGCCATGCTTTAGACAACGATGCCCCAAGTTTATCCTTTGAGATCTTCACTGTGAAAGTCTCCCTCTCCTCTTGATTTCAGCCATTACACAACTCTCATTGTTTCTAAAGAATGAAATGGTGTTAGTGTCAGAAATAGTAAACACACAGGAGTTACTTTGAAGGACTACAGCTCTCAGGATGTCTCAGTCAGCATGGTCAGCAGGGATGGTAGGTACTGGAGTCCCCATAGGTAATGTTCCTAAGCTGTGCCAGTGCCCTCTTCAATGAGGAACAAAAAGGCTGGCCACTTAGACATTGGTAAAAAAAAGAAAAGGGTGTGTGTGTCTGTTATCAGAAAAGAACTCAAAGGAGGCCATCAATTTGCATAAAATGGCATATGCTAATTTATGTGTTGTTATTGTTAGGTGCCATTAAGTTGACACTTTCATATAGTGACCCAAAAAGGGCTTTCAGAGTACAGTATGTGAGATATTTAAGAACTGCTTTTACCAGTACCACACATTCGGTGAGTTTCTGTGGTTGAGTGGTGATTCAAACGTAGACCTTTGAATTCTAGCCCATCATTCTTTCCACGAATACCACATTGGACATCTCAACAATTGCATGCTGTCAAGTCAATTCCTACTTGCAGTCCTATCGTTTCCAGGATTTAAAAGGTAGAGAATACTTAGAAGTGGTTTCCCATTCCATTTTTTATGGAGGCACTCTTGGACTATGCGGTTTACCGATGGCTACATAGGATGGATCATCTCAGGAGGCATGATATGGAATCAAACCTTCAACCTTTGGCTCCGTAGCCAGTTATGTAAACCATTGAGATTCCAGCTAATTTATATGTACTGAGGTGAAATTAGAAATAATTGTGGTATAGTAGTAAATCTGGAGGTTCAGGGAGTCATCCTCATAGTCCTCAATGCAAGCTGTTTCTGTGCTAGTACAAAGTATTTCAGAGTGTTTGCTCTTGAATGGACAATTAACAAAAGATTTACTCCTCCTATAATGAAGATATGACATAGATCAAACCAACAGCTAGGCCAGGGGTTCCCAACCTTTTATGCTGCGGGTCTGACCATGCACCCTGGACAGCCTCCTATCACATGGTTCTCCCTGCCACAAACCCTGCCATAAAATGTATCTGCGGCTGTCAAAAATGCATTTACGACAGCCACAGGTGCATTTATGCAGACACGGGTGTGTTTATGGCTATTGTAAACATGTCCGCTTCCACTTCCAGTGCATGGTCATTGCCACGGGCCACATCAAATTGTGCCATGGTCCAGGCCTGGCCTGTAGACCATAGGTTGGCTATCCATGAGTTAGACCATCCTCCTCATTCAGGTTCCTGATCTTTAAATCAGACTTGGACTGGAAAAGATTTCAAATGAAGGGCATGCTTGAAGGATGGATTATTCTCCATTAGTCCTACAAATATTTCACTCTCCCTCCCCCCCCCCCAAGGATCATTGCCTTGCTGTGGCGAGGGGGTTTGTGTGTTTGATGAGGCTATGGGCTAATGCTCTGTAGGGCCATTCAAGACAGACAGGCCATAGCGGAGAACTTAAGACTAAACATGAGCCACTGGAGTAGGAAATGGCAACCTACTCCAGTATCCTTGCCAAGAAAATCCAACGGACAGTATCAAAAAGTTAAAAGATATGATGCTGGAAGATGAGCCCCTCAGATCATAAGGTGTCCTTATGGACTGTGGTGGCTCAGTGGTTAAGAAGCTTGCCTTGTTTGCTGGAAGGTTGGCAAGTTGGCAGTTCAAGTCCTGAGTAATGCATTACGGAATGAGCACCTGTCTCTGTCCCGGCTCCTGCCAACCTAGCAGTTGAAAAGCAAGAAATTGCAAGTAGATAAACAGGGACTACTTAGGTGGGAAAAGATCTTGGGGATGTGAAAGGAGACTCATTTGGGCATCCCCTGAATGGAGTTCCTCCAGCAAAAATCTTTTCAACCCAGAAAGCACCTTTGTGTGCTTCTGACACAATAAATTAAAGGTGCTTCTGACACAATAAAAAAAAGGGTGTCCAATATGCTACTGGGGAAGAGTGGAGGGCAACTACAAGTAGACCCAGAAAAAGTGAAGTGGCCAGCCCAAAGTCCAAAGGATGCTCAGCCATGGATATGTCTGATGGTGAAAGGATAGTCTGCAGATACCTGAAATTGCAGATAATAGTGAACCCTATATTTTGCATTGCAGACAGTGGCCTCTAGTGGATGTTTATTGAATGTTTTTAGACTTCAGATAATAAAAACTATGGGTACTGAACCCATAGATATCAGGGGGTGATTTGTATATTTGTCTGCAATCATATGGCTAAACACGTGCATGCTATTTAAACAGGAATCTCTGGATGCTCCCAAGATGTGTTTGGAAGGCACAGGTAAAGGTAAAGGTTGCCCTTACTCAAAAGCCAGTCACATCTGACTTTAGGGCTCAGTGCTCCTCTCCATTTATAACCAAAGAGGCAACACTGTCTGAGTCTACGAACGTTTCCATGGACACATGGCAGGCATGCCTCAACAATGGAGTGTATGGAATGCTGTTTACCTTCCCACCAAATTGGTACCTCTTTATCTATTTGCAATTTATTGCTTTTGAACTGCTAGATTGGCAGGACCTGGGACAGGGACAGGAGCTCACTCCATCATGCAGCAGTTGGATCTTGAACTGCTGATCTGCCAACCTTCCAGTAGTCAAGTTTCAAGTGTGAAAAAACAAGTAAAGAGCCATGTAGTCCTAGGTATAAAACCACACACATCCCCGATATTCTGAAGATATTCTGAATAGTTGACTGAGCAGGCCTGTATTGGTCAGGCAATCTTGAGAGCATGATGGACCCCATGAGCATGATGGACCCCGCCTTGGACCCCATGAAAGTAAAGCAGGGTTGGTAGTGGGGTCCAGATAAAAAAGAATAAAGTAATCACAAAACTTGATGATGCTAACTTGATCTGTCTTTGATCAACCATGGAGAATTCAAAGGCAAATTCCAGTCCCTGAAAAGAAGAGCCTTCTTTCCAACAGCAATAACCTAGTTGTTTCTTAAAGTTCCTTAGGAGGACTCTGGTTGTCTCAGTGAGCTGCTTTGCATGGCAGTAGAGATATGTAAATCCAGCCTTATCTTGCTTTGAGGGGGCTTCGTCATGGCAATTAAGGAAAAGCAAGACAAGAAATATGTCTGCCACCCCTCCCCTAGTCATCTCCTTCATTACTGTCCCCTCTCCACCCTTTAAGGAGCCTTTGTACGCTGGATTTCCCCCCTTCCACTACCATTGTCAGGTCTTTAATCCTCTCCAGTGTAATTGCTGGATATTTAGAGCAGCTCTTGTAGTTACTCCAAGTTAATTTGCTCTTGTGACATCGCTTTTGCCTTTCCGGGTAGCAAAGCTCTGCCAGAAGTTACGATGAACATGAGAGGGAAGTGTTTGTAGCTAAGGCTGCTTGTATCATGCTAGGGAGTCATCGGAGGTGTTGTTCTTTGGATCTGTGAGATGCTAATAGGCTGTTTTACAATACTCTTCCTGATTCAATAATTTCAGTGCAGTTGTCTGGTTCTACAGACACGCGCATGGACACACACTTCTTTGTTGTTGCGGAAGCTCTTTGAAGTTTGTTACCTTTGTAGCTTATTTCCTGCTTGGGGCCTATTACCCTTTTGCTCCTCAATGTTTATCTCTTTTTTTTGTGATTTTTTTTTTACTCTTGATTTCACCCATTGCACTCTTCTTGTTTCTTATTCTGGCAATGTCTTTTCTCAATGCAGATACACAGAAACAGAAAAGGACTGAAGCAATGGGATGGAGCAAAATCATGACTTGGGAGCATTGAGCTGCAGTTTAAAGCAGCTATTGCACAGCAGTCTAATGAGTGAGAAGAGTTATAGCATCATGAACAGATGGTTCAACACAGACTATAGATGCCTAGCCTTGAATTCCTATTCAACACCTGCATAACTTTGGATTAGGAATTTTCTTTCAGTTCCTTTTTTATGGAAATCTCCAATAATCTGCAATTTTCTTCATGTTCAGAATGAAAAGAACTTGAGCATTTTAAAAACAGTGGAAGTAGGGGAGAAAGTTGACAGTGCATTCTGTTTTACGGGTGGTCACCATGAGGTCTTGAAGATGGCCTTCTCCCAAGAAGTGAGTGGCGGTTCACCCACAATGAGGGCAGGACATGTAGCATATTGGCAATATTTGCCAGGATGGGATAGTTATGGCTATGATCTGTAGTTACCTGAGAGTATGTCTGACTGAAAACAGTGAGACTTCCTTCTGAGTACCAGTAAGTGTACTAGGCCAGACAGGACTGTGGTAGGTCAAATGTTTAAGATGCTGAACTTAAAGACTGGAAGGTCGGAGTTCGATACCTGAGTACTGCATGATGGAGTGAGCTCCCATTTCTGTCCCAGCTCCTGCCAACCTAGCAGTTTGAAAGCAAGAAATTACAAGAAGAGAAATATGTACTTCAGTGGGAAGGTAAACAGCGTTCTGTGCACTCTGGTGTCTAGGCATGCCTGCCACATGTGGAGACAGCACTGGCTCTTTGGCTATAAACAGAGATGAGCACTGAAACTTAGAGTTGGATACGACTGGCTTTTGAGCAAGGGTGACCTTTACTAGGCCAAAATGTGAGATCAGGGGGTAGACTCTTGTGATCCCAGGAAAAGCAAACAAAGATTGTGTAGGGGGATATCCCTCTCCCCACCACATTTTGGATGGTTGTTGCTCAGGAACACTAATGACTTTATTGCCGCACTGGAAGCACCCAAGAGAGAATTGGACAACTCTCTGCCATGTCCGCTTTGATTTGGATTCCTGCAGTGAGCAGGGGTTGGACTCGATGGCTGAAGGGTCCCCTTCCAACTCAGTGATTCTATAACTCTATGATGGGTCTGATTCTGGAACATTGCTTATACATAATTTTTCTATGCAATATTTGCTATTTCCCTCCTGTGTTTTCTCTTATGTAATATTACTGCATATAATAATATTGTAGATTTCTTCTGTTTGTTTGCCTATGCTGAATCTTAATTAAAAAACACATTCTTTTTTTTAAAGAGAAGATGGCAACTTTTTAAAGAAATTGTGACAGTGTGGAATTTGGCGAATGAGTGCAATGCGAATGAAGTTGGTCTAAGCAAAACGATATGAGATACTCCTGCAAGAAAACATTCCAATACATGATAATGACTAATGAAGTTATTTTGGAAGGAGCTAATGTATTAATAAATTATTCTTGGTCATATTTACATTTCTCTTAAGTCCTTTCCAAGTCATCCATTTCACAAATCTCTCACAGCAGGACTAATTACAAAAAAGAAATCTCAAATACTGTCATTTCATTCATTTGCAAAACTGCCTTTCTTCTTTACAGCTTTTGGTCTCTGTTATGACACCCTGATTCTTTTAAATAATTCTCTTCTGTTGTCCCAGCCCTCTTAATTTCAACTCATTTAAATATATTTGTGGATTCCAACACTTGGTAATTATGAATACAATTAAGCTTGGGTGGAAGGGGGGCTTATAAGGCAGAAAGAAAGGCTCTTATTTGGTTTTGACAAAGGAAGAAGATGTCTTTAAAAAGGAAGAATAAATAATGGGTAGCAAGTGAGTGGAAAATATGAGGTGATAGCTATGCACATGATTAAATTGTATTGAAACTGGATCTGCTTAAATGGAGGAAGTAACATGGCTGTGAATGACCATTTCCTCAGGTAGTCCAGTGTCATGGGCTGATGAAAAGATTTTAACAAATCATTATCATTTCACATTAAAAATTTCTGAGGATGAAGGTGAAATGGGATTCCTGTTTTCTGAGTAGAAGAATGGCTGGAAGATAGTCCATGAAGTCGACTGTCAAAAGGTTTGGCAGAATGCTTACAACTTGGTGATGGAAGCAACATAACCCCAACAAAAAGGTTGCCAGCTGGGGGGCAGCTATTTTTTTTTAAATCCAGAATAGTAAAGGTAAAGTTCTCTCTTGCTTGAAAGCCAGTCATGTCCAAGTGTAGAGGACTGTAGTAATCTCTGTTTATAACCAAAGAGCCATCACTGTCTGAGTCTACAGATGTTTCTGTGGCCATGTGGCAATCCCGACTAGAAATTGGAGCTCATGGAACACTGCTACGAGTGCTTAACCAAGGCCGAAGAAGAACTATCAAGGGCCATAAGAGCCATGGAAAGATCAATGCTAAAGATATCCCTTCGCAACCACATCCCCAACGCCCAGATAAGAGAACAAAGTGGAATCAGACGGGCATTGGATAGCAGCAATCACCAAGTGGTATCCTAGATGAGTAAAAAGACTCCTTGGCAGGCCCCCCAAAAGATGGGAAGACCCAATCATTTAAAGTTTTGGTTGAACCTGGAGAAGAAGAGCACAGCAGCGAAACAAATGGAAAATTAGTTGTGATCAGCAGGAATTTATCCCTTAATAGATTGGTGAATCAAGGAAAAGGAAAATTATATTTGGGATATAACCTTCTGTGCTGTGAATGCAGAAATTTTTCAGATACTCACTTGCAGAGGCTGGTATTTTCTCTTTGCCTGTAAGTTCCTCACTGGCTTCAGTTTCCTTCTATGTGCAAGGCCCCACTCGCTACTCTGTGAATATTCACATTATTCAAACTACAGCCTGAAATATGATTATCTGGCCAGAATCCTACTGCAAAATCTGGGTAAGAAAAGTTTGGCAAATAGTTTCCTCAATTTCTGGCCATCTCCACTCTTGCACATCTAGATATGCAAGTGAACATGCAACTGAATGCATGTCCTGGCTATGTTCAAGTGTGCGAAAGCCAGCCAGAATCTAGACAATTCTGGATTTTTACTACATACAACCAGTAGATATTTTGCCATTGTCTGTCACTCACCAGTTCAGACTTCTCTGCCACCAATGAAGAAATACATGTGTGTGTGGAAGTACATGGAAGCATGACTTCTAATGTACATGTAGTTTGAGTAGTGCCGAACATGGAGAAGCTATGGTGTTCTGCACAAATTTGTGTGTGTGTGTGTGTTGTACCAAGTAATACAGAAAAGAAAAATAGGCCTTAAGGCGTCTCTCCTAACATCAAAGAAGAGATAACATATTTCAAATCTTGTAGCATTAAAAAAATCTTTTCCTGTCTAGGCAGAGAGAATAAATTGCCTGTGGAATGAGCCACTATGGGAAGTGAGGATGTTGAGCATGAGGTCAAAAAGTCAAACTTTGCATTGGGGAAAAAATCAATTATTGTTACTAATATTTGTAGATACAGTAAAGGTAAAGGTCACCCTTGCTCAAAAGCCAGTCCTATCCTTGACTCTAGGGTTCAGCACTCATCTCTGTTTATAGCCAAGGAGCCAGCACTGTCTGTGTCTGCAAATGTTTTTGTGGACATGTGGCAGGCATGCCTAGACACCGGAGTACATGGAATGCTGCTTATCTTCCCACTGAAGTGGTCCTTATTTATCTACTTGCAATGTCTTGCTTTCAAACTGCTAGGAGCTGGGACAGAGGCAGGAGCTCACTCCATCATGCAATACTCGGGTCTTTAACTGCTGACCTGCTGACCTTCCAGTTGTCAAGTTCAGTGTATTAACCACTAAGCCACCACAGTCCACTATTTGTAGATATACAGATGGTTGTAGATATATTTGCAAAGATACAGATAGTTAAACAACAATACAGTTTTAATGTTGGTGACGAAGAAATTGAGATAGTGATGGGCTTTGTATAACCAGGTTCTCTCATCAATCCAAATGGGGACTTCAGTCAAGAAATCAGAAGAAGACTGATACTTAGAAAGGCAGCAATGAAGGAATTAGAAAAGATCTTCAAGTCTAAAGATGTGTCAATGGAGACCAAGACCAAAATCATCCACACTATTATTCCAGTCACCATGTAGAAGGGTGAAAGCTGGACAGTAAAGAAAGTACAGTAGGTAGGAAAAATTTGATTCATTTGAAATATGGTATTAGAGGACAGCTTTCTGGACATCCTGGAGTGCCAGAAAGACAAACAAGTGAGTCCTAAATCAAATCAAACCTGAACTGTCTCTAGAAACAAAAATGATTATCCTCAAGCTGCCCTACTTTGGACACATCATGAGAAGACTCTTCAGAATAGACATAATACCGGGAAAGGTGGACGGCAGTAGGTAAAGAGAAAAGTCAACAGGGCTAGAGGAAGATGAAATCTGAGATGAGTTGGATCCAATCTGAGATGGATTGGATCCAAAAGCAAAACCACAGCTTTCAGTTTACAAAAGGGTGAGCAGGGCTACGAGGACAGGACATTTTGGAGGTCTCTCACCCATATGGTCCACTGTAAGTTGGAGATGGCTCAATGTTGCACATCGACCACAGATGCTTGTATGTATGATTTGTTGGAGAATGAAAGAGGGTGCAGTTGACATTATGCTGGAGGTGGGTGAAGAGTCTCTATAGGTAGACTGGCCCTTTTATGAACAGAATGCTGGACTATATAGACCAGGGGTTCCCAACCTAAGGCCCATGGGCTGGATCTGCCCCGCTGCACCATTTCATGTACCTCCCCCAAGGGGCATTTGAGAAACAAAATGACCACCCCCTTTGAAGCTGTTGGGACAAAATGGCTGCCCCCATCATGCAGGTAGTGCAAAATAGCCATCAGGCCTTTGAAGCTGACTGAGAGAGTGTGACCGAGCCCCCGGCTTGAAAAGGTTAGGAACCCCTGACATAGAACTTTGGTTTTACCTAGTACAGTACAGTATAGCTTTTAGGTTCTCCAATCTATCTAGTATCCCAGCACAATGGAATAAATTCCCTTTGTCCTTTCCACCAAAAATGTTTCTATTCCTTGCTAATTTAGACAGAACATTCAGATGGCTGAGAAATGCTTCCCAAATTTAAACAATCCTTAGACCAGCTCTACTGGGAATATTTCAGGTTGTGGAAGGGCTAGGGTTAAGAGGATATCAGCTCTCTTCGACCACAAAGGCCTCCATGCCATTGAGTCTACATTGGTAGACTACAGACACTGTTTTTCAACCTTATCTAACATACCCTTCATGCAAAACACATTCTTTAACACACACACACACACACACACACACACACACACACACACACACACACACACACACACACACACACACACACACACACACACACACACACACACACACACACACACACACATCTTAGAAATGGGCCCCCGGGAGAAAAAACACACACTCCATAATTGTTCAGCACACCTGCTTTCAAATAACTTGGTGAAAAACTATTTGGTTTTTCTCTTCTGAGAAGACTATAGTACAAGTTCTGTTAAGCTTCTGTCACTCAGCCAAAGCAAACATTGTATATATAAATCTGAGCACTAAGGACTCTATTCACACACACAAAAAGGAACAGGTATTTTGCCGTTCTCTAGATGAATTTTAAGTGGTAAGTGGAGTGCATTTAAGACCATCCAGTGTTGCTGGATAACCATTGCCCCTTTGTTAAGCAGCCATTGGTGAAGAGGAGCATAGGAGAGTGGTTTCAGTAAGCAAACATAATTTGTTGAGGAGCTAGGGAAAGATTCCTACTCATATTTTTTGTGAGAAGAAAAACAAGAAGAGGAAAAGTAAAACAAATGCATAATTATGATACTCTTTGGTGGTGCAGGGGCCCAAGGAGAGTGAGGAGGACTTACAAATCCTTGTTTCCAAAGAAACTGAGCCTGCAGGAGTCGCTTTCGCCCCAGAATAAGTGATGCTTGATCAACATATGAAGCTCGATGGGATGAAGACACGGTAGTGCCTAATTTGCAACAAGGAATAGATGGTTTGGATGATCTGTTTGGGGCAGATAGATCATTGGTAGAGAACTTCTTCTGGATGCAAATCAATCCCCAGGATCTCCTGTAGGGCTAGGAAAAAGTCCTGCCAGAAACTTTGGAGAGTAGCTTCCAGTCTGTGCTGCCAGGCCTGTGTTTCTGGGCCATATGTTCACTCATAAGCTTATTTCATCCGCAAGAGAATGACCCTTGATATCTTCTGAATGGATATGAGCCTCAAATCCAGTGACTCAGCTCAAGGAAGAGCTTTTTGGCAAGAACAAACATTCTTGAGGGTACGCAAGAGCAAAATCAACTTAGAAAATGGAAGGAGCTCACTGGACATGGACTAACATTAACATTGAATATGGTTGAGGAACTCACCTACGTCATTTGGAGGACCCTGAACAGGCTGAGGGTTGGTCTTCCTAAATGTAAGACCAACATGCTCAAGTGGGGGCTGCTGGTGGACAACAACACGCGGTGTGTATGTAGAGAGATACAGACTCTGTCTCATTTACTGGTATGTTGGTTACTGTCAGAAACATGTACTGATGAGGATTTAATTTTTGGCCAATGATAAAGCCAAGAAAGTGGCTTCATTTTTGCAGTTCAAATTTTTGACCTGAACATGAAAGAACAATTTCATCCACTTTCATCAGGAATCTGTATATTTGGGAAGGAAAAGAAACCTGAACCGCCCCAAAAAGATAATTGATACCTTTTTAATGTTAAAAAAAAACATTTTTAATATAAAACAAAGTTATTCGTTTATTGTTAAAGTTAATGTTTTTAATCATTGATATATTTTAATAATTGTGTGCTGTCAAGTCAATTTAGACTTACGGAGACTCTTTCCAAGGTTTTCTAGGTAGATATTACACAGAAGTTGGTTTGCCATTTCCTTCTTTTCAGGGTGCCTTGGGACTGTGCAGCTTGGCCTTGACTATACCATTGGTTCCTTTCCCAGTGGGGAATTGATGTCCCAATGTCTGGTACATAGCAGATTTTTCTAGATCCATTTGAGAGATGCGCTTATGGTAATTGCTGAAATATTTACATGAGAAACTAACAAAAAAAAGTATTTAAGCAAAACATTTGGCTTCCACCTTCCTCAGGTGTACTGATAAAAGTTTATCAGAGAAACCAAAGAAGATGGAATCAGACACATTTTGCTTAAACACTTTTCTTTCCTATTCACTTTATATGTGTGTGTTTGTGCATGTCTGTCCTTTTTCTGGCTGGCTTGTGCTCTTCTCTCTCTGGCTTCCTCCCCCTTTCTCCTTCTCTGTTACATATTTTAGCGCTCCCCCCCAGCTCGTTCTTCTCTTCTACAATGCCTTTTGAACCCCTGGATTTTATCCTAGGGTTGTCTTCCCACAGGGAACACCACTTCTTTTCTTTGTGCAGTAATCCTATTGATAACACAATCGTTCCCCTGAAGGCACAAAAAGATATCAGAGATGAAATGTTGAAATGGTGCCTTCCTTAAGGCCCAGTAGCTGCTCACTTATGAGATCCTCCTTACCCAAAGGGCTGGAGATGTGTGCGTAATGATTGAGGGGCATTTGATATAGGCTTGTTTGACTGTAGTTCCAATCAAGTCTTCTACACAGAGTTGAAATGAATGAGTTCACCTTTTCCCTTCTGTTTCCTTTTTCATTCTTCTCCAATGATAGAAGGTTACCTCCTGGCAGGGAAAAAGATACCCTCTCTATCCAGCAGACTGGCTCCAGACTGGAAGGTGGGAGTTTGATCCCCGAGTACTGCACGACGGAGTGAGCTCCTGTCTCTGTCCCAGCTCTTGCCAACCTAGCAGTTTGAAAGCAAAAAAATTGCAAGTAAGTAAATAAGTACCACTTCAATGGAAAGGTAAACAGTGTGCAGTGCACTCTGGTGTTAAGGCATGCCTGCCACATGTTCACAGAAACGTCTACAGATGTGGACAGCAGTGGCTCTTTGGCTATAAATAGAGATGAGCACTGAACTCTAGAGTCGGAAACGACTGGCTTTCGAGCAAGGGTGACCTTTACCTTTTACCCCATCACGGTTTCAAATCCAGAGCTTTGAAATGTTACTTAAATGTGTCATAGCTCACAGAGGCCAAGCTGTGCACATGAAAGCCATATCTGTTTCATGCTGAGCCCATCTGTCCTGTGTCTCCTTTTGCTCATAAAAGAAAAGCACACAGATTGTGTTCTTTTTTGCAGCAAATATCAAAGGGTGGATCCATGCTCTTCCAGCATCAGATTCATGCTCTTCCAGCATCTAACGTTTTGCACCTAGAGTCAAGGTCACAAGCCTCCCAGTCCCACCCAAGCTAGAGGTCTGAGCAGAGGTCCTGCAGGAATGCTCCAGCAAACAATTTTGATTTAACCTATTATCTTTAATTCAGTTTGGACTGGGCAATATTTCATAGGAAGAATGGCTTCCAACAAAAGGCAGTCCTTGAAATAAAGGATTGCACCCTGTAAACTAGGACAACTAACAGGAGCTGGGACAGATGACAGGAGCTCACTCCATCGCACAGCACTAGGGTCTCAAACTGCTGAGCTGCCGATTTTTGGTCATCAAGCTCAGTGTATTAACCACTAAGCCACCACAGCCTTATTCTAAGCATAGAGTGCTATAAAAGTAGTTTATGAAGTCTTGATACACTCTCCAATGATGTAATCCCATGTAAAAATGTTTTTTTAATGTTCAGAGCTGTGCTCTTTCATTCTACCTGTGAGATGAAGGTGTAGTGCAACTCCTTCCATGCTCCATGCCCAGCAAGGTGGACAGTTTGCTTCACTCAGCAACTGTAGAAACATCATCCAGGAGGCCAAACCCCACAAGAAACAAGCACAAGAATGAGCCATTCACACTGTTGTATGTCAATATGGAGGCTAACCCCAAACATATGAGGTGGGGTGGGGAGAATGCGAAGCTGATGCTGGAAGCACTTGGGAACAGCTGGGCCTGATGAATAACTCAATTGGATGCCATGAGGAACAAATTAAACAAGTGACTGGAGAGACGGGGCTGCTCCTGTGACAGACACTTTAATCAGGAAGTCAAAGGCTGATTGACAAGATGAAAAGCTGGATGACATGAAAAATGGAACCAGAAGGAACAACACAAGAAAAAGGGCACCCCGGGTCAGTATGCTGACAATAATAATCAAGTACGACAGACCATAATCCAATCTTTGAATGTTTGGCAAGAGGCTAGTTATGAGAGTTCACAGCCAAGAGGAAAGGAAGTATTATTAAGGCAATGGGCTGCTTTGCTGAGGCTTTCTTGGACATGAGCAGAGTTCAAGAGCTTTTCCTTTTTGCAAGAGAAAGTTTGAGAAAGGAAAGTCCTGCTTCATCATATAGAATCAGAGAATAACTGTGTTGGAAGGGGACTTTGAGGCCATTGAGTTCAACCCCCGCTCACTGGGGGAATGTAAATCAATGCAGATCTGATAGATAATTGACCATTTCTCTCTCGCATCCTCTCAGGATACCAGTGCATCTATCCATCCTTTTATCTGTCTATCCTTCTACTGTATCTGGCTGTCAGTCACAAAACCTTGAATAAATCATAAACACCTTAAAAATCCAGCTAAGTGGATGATGATGTTGAAACTGTGTAGAAGTGAAAGTATCCAAGTGGTTTAAAAATAGTCTGACAGCTGCATCTGGTTGTTCCTGTATGTTCTAGGGCAGTAGTGGTGAACCTGTGGCATGCATGTCAGACGTGGCTCTCCCAGGTCTCTCTGTTGGCAAGAGCACCATCTCCCAGCACAGAGTTTGCCCTGTTCCTCTGTCCAGCAACCCAATGGGAGTGCTTCCTCCTTTCCCTAGCACGGAGTTTGCCTTGCCCCTCTACCTAGTAGCCCAATTGGAGTGCGTCCTCCCTCCCCCCAGCACAGAGTCCATCCTGCTTCTCTGTTTGGGGACTCAGTCTCTAAAAGGTTCACCATCACTGTTCTAGGGTTTGAATATTATACTTCTTAAAGTTGCACTCTACAAATTATTTAGCAAATAGTAGCTAAAACCTTTACTACATTGCTACATGGCCATGAAACTCATGAGATGGCCTTAGGTCAGTTACACTCCCTCAGTTTGATCTACCTCATAGAGTGGTTGTGCAGATAAAGAGGGAAGAAAGATGGTATAGATCAGTCTCTGCCACCTTCAACTTATTGGAGTAAAAGGCAGGTAATAAATGTCAATAGAATAAAGAATCTTTCTGTTGCCATCAGTAAACAAGCTCTATGGGAAGTACCCAGTGGTGGGATTCAGCAGGTTCACCCCAGTTCACCAGAACTGGAAGCATAAATTCTGGCTGGCTCTGCCCATCCAAGTTTTAACACAGAGTTTTCCCCCTGGCCATACCATGCCCACAGAGTAAGTAGTAAAAAACTTTTGAATCCCACCATTGGAAGTACAGTACTGTACCTGGAAAAAACTTTATGACTGTAGATCATCAATTGCAGAGCTGAGTTGGAGCCATAGATATTCCTAAATTAGAAATGTGCCAGTATACTCTTTGGGTTATGCAATGTAATGTTCCACTGCTGTAAAGTTCCATGTAGTCTCCAGCTATATAAGATAAAGTTCAACTAAATGTGTAATGGATCATTGCCGGAATAGTGGTTAAATGGCTGCACTGCAGTCAAAACTCAGCTCACGTTGTAAGTTTGATCCCGATAGTGTCAAAGTTGACTCAGCCTTCCATCCTTCCAAGGTTGGTAAAATGAGAATAGCACTAGCAATTGCACTTATATACCACCCCATAGTGCTTAGTGCACTCTCTGGGTGGTTCAAAGGTAATTAGCATTTTACCCCAACATTTTGGGAACTCATTGGAAGACTGACTCAACCTTCAAGGCTGTATTGTCAGCAGTTTTGGCTGCAGCACAGCAGTTTAACCATGGTGCCACCAAGACCCTGCATGTTGGGGGGGGGGGGAAATGCAAATTCCCCTGTGAGTGCTCGAAACACTATGTTGCTGTCAACTTTGAAGTGGTTGCTGCAGCTGCCCTGCCTTACTGCAACACTCCAATCTTGCCCTCTTGAAGGAGCAACATGCTGTTGAGATGCAGGGATCACACCAAACATCATTTCCCTCCTTCCCCAACTTCAAGCAACTTTTAAAAAACCCACTCTACATCAGCTTGGGAGGGCTAGTGAGGAGAAGTCCCAAGTTACTTTAGATCAGTGGTTCCCAACACAGAGCCCACACCCCACAGGGAGACTTCAATTCCCAGAACCCTAAGTCAGTACATTGGCTGATCAGTGCTTTGGGGAATTGACTTAGGTTTCTGGGAATTGAAGTCCAAAATCCAAACGTTGGGATACACTGCTCTCGATTCTGGCTGGTTTACATTGTTGAACAGCAGTGGGAGCCTGGAGAAGGGAGAGATGCTTTTCTTGAACATTTAAAAATGAAACAAAACACAGGTTGATACAGCAGTCTGGTGGTATTAATTTATCTGCATGGTACTGGCACAGAGGTGTGTGTGTGCCAAACAGTTGGCTTTGTGATACCGCAGCCTGCTTTTGACATGGCAGTCCTGTTTGACCAGAGCCAATTATATTTTACATGATCAGCACCCCCAATATTAAATGGAAGCACTAATTTGATTTTGTTTGGGAGTGCTTCTATCAAAAGGCACAGCCTAAAGAATATTTATCTCACCTCTGTGATTCCCTGTGGTTGAAACATCTGTTTTCTTTTCTTTTTAGTCTACAGGAAGCCCTAAAGAGAACCTGAGTTCAACATATGATTATATTCTGCGGCACTGATGACAAGACTTTTGGCCCACGGTTTATATCAAACTCATTTTTAAACATCCAAGAAGAAGAAACTAGTATGAATTGATAAAAGTTGTTGACTAATCTATTGATACTCCGGACTTCATCCCAGTAGGAAGTCACCAGCTTTGTTAAGCTGGCAGTCTTCTGGTTCTTCTTGCTATGATGGCATTTCTCTCCTATAAAGGATATTGTGGAAAATAATCTCATAAAATAATTTCTTTGTACTCACTTTGTATGAAGTCCTTCTAAAATAGTGATGGTGAACCTTGGCACGCCAGGTGTTCTTGAATTTCAATTCCCAGAAGCCCCGATCAGCAGGAGTGCTGACTTGGGCTTCTGGTAATTGAAGTCCAAGAACACCTGGAATGCCAAGGTTCGCCATCATTGTTCTAAAGTATTTACCACCCCGCCAGGGGGGCAGCTGTATTTCATTTTATCTTGAAGAATAAAAGATTGGTGTCCCCCCCTCACCAAAAATAACTTTTTAGTTTGATATTTAAAATGTTTTAATAGACAAAGACCTGTAGAGATGCAAGCATTTTCCCATTGTTTGTATACAATCCTTTTTTTCGGCCTGCTGGGTCCTAACTGTCTTTGGAGATGCAATGAAGGCAGGCTAGGAATAAGGAGCTCTTGTAAGACACAGAGGCCTAGTTCCTGGGGGACAATGAGAAATGGACTGTCTACAGTACACATAGAGAAAAGGCAACTATTATCACTAGCTTTCAGAGCAGCACACCTCTGTTTAATGGTTTGCTCAGAAGGTTGCTCTCAGAAGACATTCAAAGCAGATTTTTCCTCTCTTTGTTCTCTGTGAAATGGAAAGCCCTAGTCATTGAGAATGGAAGAAGATGTTTGAATGGATGTGACAACGTTTCAGAAAGATGAGACAAGTGGCTTGGTGGGAGACTTGTAGAAATGGGGACAACATCATTGGGTTTAAACATTCTCAATGAAACTAGTCATTTCACACCTTCCAAGAATTGTCGTGAGACATTGCTGAACTTCTCTCTGTATCATTAAGCTGCAGAGATATAAAACAACGACAAAGCCATATGATCTTTGCCCTGATGAATGTTTCACCATACAAAAGACAGTCATGAGGGTGACACAGTTAAGAGTGTTGGACTGGATCTCAGGAGGCTTCAGACTGAGTCCTTACTATGTAACTTGTTGTGTGTCCTTAGGCCAGTGGTGGGGAACCTATGGCATGAGTGCTAGATGTGGCACTCACAACTTTCTCTGTGGGCATGCGTGCTGTTGCCCCAGCACAGAGTTCACCCCGCCCCTCTGCCCAGCAGCCCAATAGGAACACTTCCTCCCTCCCCCAGCATAGAATTTGCCCTGCCCCTCTGCCAAGCAGCCTAATGGGAAGGCTTCCTCTCTTCCTCAGTACAGAGTTTGCCCTGCTCCTCTGCCCAGAAGCCCAATGGGAGTGCTTTCTTCCTCCCCAGTACAGAGTTTTCCCAGTGGTGGGCAGCAAAAATTTTCACACCTTGGGCGGAGCCTACATCATGGGTGGAGCCTATGTTGTGGGTGGAGCCTACATCATGGGGATCTACTCATGCCTGCCATATGGCCATGTATACATCTGTAAATACAGGCAGCACTGGCTCTTTGGCTGTAAATGGAGATGAGCATTGCACCCTAGAGTCAGATATGACTGGCTTTTGAGCAAGGGAGACCTTGAACTACTTGCAGGGACAAAACCTGATGGGGCAGGGAGGTGGGCGTGGCCACTCAATTTCACTACCCCCTGCCCAGAATCCACCCAATTTCACCACCTCCTGCCCAAAAGCCACCCAATTTTACTACCCCCTCCTGGGGGGTGCAAACCTGTTGCTGCCCACCAGTGAGTTTGCCCCTCCCCTCTACCCAGCAGCCCAATGGGAGTGCTTCCTCCCACCCCCCAGCATAGAGTCTGTTTGGACACTCGGTCTCTAAAAGGTTCTCCATCACTGCCTTAGGCCATTTGCATTCAAAGTGGTGAGGAGGACACCTATAAACCAACCCATTAGAGCTTCTTGGAAGAAGAAAGTTGGGATATAAATGTACAAATAAATACAGAGGGTGCAAAAAATGTAAACATGTTTTAAAAAAGGAAAAATTTGTATTAAAATTATAATACTCAAAATATATCAATAATAAATGATGAATACAAGTCAAATTTGAGTTCTGCAATTACAAGAGGTGCTCAAAGTGGTTACCATCAGCATCCGTACACTTCTGATTATGGTGAACTGAAGTTTAAGCAACTTTGACCAAAATGTCCACTTGTATTGTTGCACATGCCATTTCAATTCCTTCCTGAAGCACCAGAAGTGTAGCCAGTTTTCTACAGCACATCACATCCTTTAAGGTCCGCCATAGGTAGAATTCAAGGGGTGTTAAGTTAGGAGAATGTGGGAGAAACTCAACTGCACTTCTTCATCCTATCCATTGTCCTGGCAAAGTCTCATGGAGGTAAGCTCTCACATCTTGGTGGAAATGAGGTGGAAGTGTGCCATCTTGTTGGAAGTAAAATAGATCATTCCCAAAAAGTGCATGAATTGCTACTGTTATTCAATTCAATTTTGAAAAGTAAGACATACATACCATATTTTAAAATGTGTATACATTTTTTTGGCACCATCTGTATTCTAAAAGCTTAAAACAGTAGGAACAGAATGGAAGATTAAACAGGGACATAAGAACAAGAAGTGTGGATTGGGGAAATTGCATCTCCCAATATTCTACTGGCTTTCTTGGCTGAATGATTATGGGATCTAAGTTAGACCATCTAAACCCTTCCCCCAAAAGAAAACCATAATTGTTGCATAGAAAGTAAGTATGAAATACTATTTTGAAGACAGCAAGAAAGATGGTATCCTGTACAGCATAAGTACGAACTATCATATATTGCTAAGTTGTAAGAACAAGGAAGAAGGCTTGTAATTATGGAATAAGAACCAAGAATTCTATCTATGAGATTTGGAAGTGTGGGTATGTATAGATACTTTGAAAGCTTGGATTCCTAGTCAGAAATGCTATCTTTCTATATTTATGCCAAAATCTATCCACCCTTGTGCAAAAAAAAAAAAAAACAAAAAAAAAACTCAATGTAAGTCTTGATGGTCCGTAACCAAGTGCTAGTTCTGTTGCTAGGCACTGTTTGAGAATGTAACCAGCACCTAGTTGAAGAACAACAATTGGCTGCCAAGACCTACAAAATACAAGCATAAATTGTTGTCAAGATTCTGGCTTCAGTGTCACACTCTACACATACTTGTTGAGGGACATTCAGCATTGTAAAGAAATTCCACACTTGCCTTTAGGAAACTATATTTACTCAACAGAAAGCTTCTATGGTAGAATTGTATTTATTTATTGCCTGTTGTTTTTACATTTTGAATTTTAAAATAAGGACCCCACCACCGCCATTAAAGACCACAGTTCCATCTGGTCTTGCCCATCTTGAGAGTTTTCTGTTGATGCCTTGCCTAGAAGGAGACAGGGCAATCTTGGCCAGACTGGCACATCTAGTATCACTTCCTGATTGTTTGTTTGCCCAAATCATCACCTGCAGTTCATTGGCGAACATAAGTGGCTCAAAACTCTATCACCGTCTGATGAGTCTTGAGTGAACATTAATTATTTGGTTAATTAATTGCTTCGCAAAGTCCACTGGCTATTGTGTACCTCCCAGTTGGCATTAAAGAGTGACTGTCATTCTTGATGGTAATCTCAATCAAAAAGAACAGCAACAAACACATATGGAAAGTGAACTCCTTCGATCGGAAGATGGCATGCTTCCACATGAATGAGTGGGAACTTTGGTAGGGCACTGTAAGGAAGCTGGCACTCTTTCCACAAAGAGGGCATGCACATTGTCAGTTGATACCTTGTGCCAACAGTTTTAACCAGTTATTATTGCTTTGTCAGTTTAGGCTGAAAAATCAACAGGCTGAATCAACAGCATGAAAGACAATTCTTCAGGTTAGCTTGACTGGCAAATGAGATATTAAGGGAAATGTGTATAAACATGTTGTCTTTCCTATCACAATGGGATTTCATCAGCAATGTGTGCCTTAACAGTCAGTTTTTACAAATTAAGCCCATGTTCAGCTTCCTGTAACTGAAGCACATTAAATTAAAGATATGTAGGTGATGAAAATTTATTTATTTATCTATTACAATTGTACCCCAGCCATTTAGGAGATTTTCCTACTCTGGCCAGCTTCTCTGCAAAAATGAAAAATAAAAAATGCTATAATTAAGTATCTAATTTGACCCTGAGCTGCAGTTTGGTTTGTAATTTAGCACTGTTTCAGATCTGTCTCTTGGTGTTTTGCAGACTGGAAGGGTTATAATGGTGATGATGGTAAAGAGCTTTCATCTACATCAGTTTATTTCACACCATTATTGCATCCTGATGCATCAACCTTTGTTGATGAATAAATATTTGTCATCTGGGGACAGAATAGGAGAAATACACCAACTCTTTGGAGTATAAATTTGTTTTCATAATTTGATGGGTATATAGAATGTACTTTGATCTTTTTTATCTGGTTATTCACAAATGAAGGATGTAGAAACCATTTAGCACCCAGATCAAGGGAGGTAATAAACTGCTCTATTCTACTTTGGTCAAACAACATCCAGAATACTTTGTTCACTTTAAGAAAGATACGAACAAGCTGCCACATGTCTGCTGGATGTTCATCAAAATGTCAAAAGTTTTGGAAGCTCACAAAGAATGGTTGAGGGAGCTGAATGTTTTTTTTAAAAGGCCAAGAGGTGAGGTCTGTCCCATGTTTAAATGTTTGAAGAGCTGTCAAGTGAAAGCTTTCCCCCCCTCCAGCTGTAGAAGGTAGGGTCCAAAGCAATGAACTTAAATCATCAGAACTGAGGTTGCAACTAAACATGAAGAACCTCATGACCAGAAGAACTTTAGATTGAGTGGAGTACTTCAGAAGTTGGTGAACTTTCCTTTGTCACATATATTTAAACAGAATTTGGTGGTGCCTGAGAGATGCTTTATTTGTCAATTCCTTCATTGGCAAAGGGGAATAGACCTGGAATCACTTTGAATGTGACAATCCAAGTCCTATTCCCTCATCCTTTCAAGAGGTTTCCTTCAAGAAGACTCCTACTTAATAGAAAGTCCCCTCCTCTGTAGAAAGTCATTCTCTGCAGCTATGCACTCCAAGGGCTTGGTTCTTTATCATGTGGCATTCATGGAGACTTTGAGGGTGTCCACTTTCCTGTGACTTACCCCAAGAGCCATCCTCATCTAGTGCAGTGGTTCCCAACCTTGTGAACCAAGATATTTTTGGACTACAACTCCCAGAAGCCTTCACCTTTGGCTGTACTGACAAAGATGTCTAGGAGGTGTAGTCCAAAGACACCTGGGACACCAAGGTTGGGAACCACTAATCTAAAGGTTCAGACTCCTTAAGTACATCCTTAAGGGCCCATATCTGGGCACAGAAACATAGCCACACAAGGGTTTGGTCTTGTGGATCTCTGAGGATCCAGCACCTGCAAGATCTAGCTGTACTCAATCATTCTGTCAGCCTTTAAACATCTTGCCATAAAATTCAGCACTATCTGCTGTACTAGAATATTGTGAAAAATCAAAATGGTGCCTGTAGGGCTAATTTTGGTACACTTGTCTGATGCCCCAGTCATGGAAGCTCATAAGGGGAATGCAGTGACACATCAATCAACAGCCCATTTAAACCTTGAGCTTGGTGTTATCCTCTTTGGCTGAAACGTAATCTCGTTCTTTCAGGAACCTTCAAACTTTTGTCCATAGTTGGGAACTATAACATGTGATGTGTCAACTAGGGTTGGAACAGAATTTGTTCTGACTGCAATTTGATGCCAAGGTACTACATTTCTTATTCCAATAACTTCAATGCAACCCAATCCTCAGAAAAGCCTAAACTACAATTAGTGAACAAGAGGATTGTGACACCTTAAAAATTAACAAATTTATTTTAATGTGAACTCTTTTGTATTATGCTGCACCTCCTCATACACATGGTGCAATTGCAATTTATGAAATCTCACAATTACATTAATATGTCAGTCTTTAAAGTACCACAATATTTTTGTTTTAATTTTTACAATTGATGCAAAAACGTCTTCCAAAAATGCTGCAAAGGTTTCCCTTGCTTGAAAGCCAGTCATATCCGACTCTAGGGTTCAGTGCTCATCTCTGTTTCAAAACCAAAGAGCCAGCTCTGTCTGCTTCTGCAGACACTTCTGTGGTCATGTGGCAGGCATGACTAGACACCAGAGTGCACGGAACGCTGTTTAACTTCCCACCGAAGTGGTCCCTATTTATCTACTTGCAATTTCTTGCTTTTGAACTGGTAGTTTGGCAGGAGCTGGGACAAAGACAGGAGTTCATTCCGTCCTGCAGTACTTGGGAATCAAACTGCTAACCTTCCACCTTCCAGTCAGCATCTTACCCATTTGAGCCACTGGAGATAATATAATAATTTCATGTCAGAAATTATTCTGGGTTGAAAGGATTTTTTGCAGAAGAAACTCCACTCAGGGAAATAAGGCTCCTTTCATGTCTCCAAGAGCTGGGACAGAGACAGGTGCTCAATCTGTCAAGCAGTACCCAGGTCTTGAACTACCAACTTGCCAGCCTTCCAGCTAATAAGGCAAGCTTCTTAACCGCTGAACCACCATAGCTCTTAAATAATAATTTTGTGTCAAAAATTATTCTGGGTTGAAAGGATTTTTGCGGAAGAAACTTCCCTCAGGGAACCCCCAAATGAGGCTCCTTTCATAGCCTCAAGAACTGGGAAAGAAACGGGTGGTCAGTCCATCATGCAGTACCTGGATTTCGAACTGCTGACTTACCAGCCTTCCAGCTAACAAGGTGAGCTTCTGAACCACTGAGCTACCGCAGCTGCAAATAAGAATCTATTTGGACTCTGAAATCTGCAGACCCAGACTCTGCAATAAAGTTGGGCACTGAAAAAAGAAACACAAAAAATGTATATTTTAGGAAAAGCATGCACAAAACCACAGTATTTTATGGAGATGGGTGTACAGTTTAAATGACATGAACAAAAGCTGTATATTGGGGGAACTATCTGGAAAATGTAAATTTTTATGAACACCTAAAGAAAACACTCTGAAATTGTTGAGAAAATGTAACAAGCAGTCAAAGACCATTGAATGGATCTGCTCATTCTTAGTTAACAACATTCCATAAAGTTGAACCATTCATGGGTCACTAAAGAAGCCATCCTAAGAAATATAAGTACTGTATATATTTAATTTTTTGGACAATAGTTACTATAATTCCTCATCAGTGTAACCACAGTGGCCCTCAACCTACTGGTGGTTTGGAGATTTTGAACTATGCTGAAAGTTGTTGCCTCAGAAAGTTTCTCGAATGCTGGACAAGACTTAATATATCTCTCAAGTATTTGGAACTCCAGATGTTTCAGACTACATCTCCCACACTCCTTTATTATTGTCGATAAAGGCAGGGATTCTGGGAGTGGAAGTCCAAAATATCTAGAATGTGAAAGGTTCCCCATACTTCTTGATCTAAGCACATTTGACTCTGGGTCAGTTTGGGGCCACTTCAATAAACAAAAATTCTATCCCAAATGGAAAATGTTCTCTTAAGTGTTCAGCATAATTTCTCCAGGGCTGTTGTTTATAATCCCTTCGAAAACAGCATTTAACTTAAGGATGGAAATAATTTTGAAAATAATAGACTTGGCATTGACATTATGCAAAACATTACCACATATTTCTTAAGCAGCACGAGAGCTGATAGAAACATAAAATGGGATAATTCTTCTGTTAATGTTGTGGCATATTATAAATATTAATTTGACTGCATTAGTCATTAGTTCCATTATTGTTGAGCCATGGTTTTGTCCTCTTTCAATTGCTCAATAATTGCTCATGTTAATGAAAGAGCATATTAATGGATAAAGTTGAGCAGACAATATCACCCGAAATGTCTCTGGCACTATATTCAGTTGTGACAAAAGCCAGTTAAATAGTGCTTGATTTGTTTTGTTACAGTTTCTTGTAACCAATATTCCCAAGCTTTAAAAAAAAGATAATTTTTAAAACCAAGGACTGTTATGCATTAATAAAGAACAGGCCTGTATTTTACTGGTACTGCATATCCATCACATGCTGGCATTCCCAGCGCCAGTTCTACAGAACATGAAGTCTAGCGGAATAAAATGCTTGTCAAAAGGGGACTGAGTTGGCAAATGGGGGGGGGGGGAGTGTGTGTATGTATCGTCACACTGTAGCCTGTTGGCTCTAATGTTGGTGAAGGCAGTAGATTTGCTCCAGGTTTTAGACTGAACTATACAGGAGGGCTAAACATGGTCCCCCAGATAGAGGTAAAGGTCACTCTTAAAGGTAAAGGTCACTCTTGCTCAAAAGGGTTCAGTGATCATCTCTGTTTCATAGCTGAAGAGCCAGCACTGTCTGGTCACATGGCAGGCATGACTAGACACCTGAGCACACAGAATGCTGTTTACCTTCACACCAAAGTGGTCCCTATTTATCTCCTTGCAATTTCTTGCTTTCGAACTGTTCGGTTGGGAGGAGCTGAGACAAAGACGGGACAAAGACGGGAGCTCATTCCGGCCTGCAGTATTCAGGTATTGAACTGCTGACTTGCCACTTTCCAATCAGCATTTTAGCCACTTGAGCCACTGCAGTCTCTTGGATGAATGTTAAAGGTAAATGTTTCCCTTGCTCAAAAGCCAGTTATTTCCAGCTCTAGGGGACAGTGTTCATCTCTGTTTATAGCCAAAGGGTCAGCAGATCTTTATGTAGTCATGTCTAGACATCAGAGTGCACAGAACACTGTTCCCTTTCCTGCTGAAATGGTACCTATTTATCTGCTTGCAATTTCTTGTTTTTGAACTGTGGGAAAGGTAACAGCATTCCGTGCACTTCAGCATCTGGTCATGTGTGCCACACGATCACAGAAACGTCCAGTGCAGACAGCACTGGAGTTGGATATGACTCATTTTCAAGCAAGCAAAACCTTTACCTTTTACCAGTCCAAAAAGTAACTTTTTCAAACTCTCCCTTCTCCCACCATGCTCACTTCATGCTCACTTAGAGAAGAATGGGGTGAGATAGCACAGAGAGTGCAACTACATCATCATCTTGTTCCCCATAGCTTTCTTGTTACTTCACCTTCTCTCTTACTGTAACACATAGTTTGGCTGGGGGATCCTGGGAGCTGTAGACCAAACAGGTACATTTCTGAGCTTTGCTTGTGCCAGAATGGTGAAGGATGGCAAAGCTGATGTGGAAAAGGAGGACCTATGAGATCAGCAATGGATGGGCAGGAAGGAAATTGCTGGCATGGCCAATCTACATGCAACCAAGGAAGGGAGGCAGTGGCAGCAGTTAGCATGAGATGTGAAATGCTTTGTTTCTTTTGGCAATATGTAGCCATCCTCTGCAGCTGTACAGCTCCAGGCAATGAAGCCGACAGCAGCTTCATTTTCCAGGGTGTGTATTCAGTCAACAGTTTGACAGGTGAAATTTGACTGCCAAGGAAAGAAAGATCTTCACCAGATGGCAGAAAAGTAGAGCATGGAAAAGTTACTTTTGGATTCCAAAGCCCAGAATCCCCAGCCAGCATAGGAACTGGGAACTGTATTTTTTAAAAAAACGTTTCTGTAGAATCACCAGACAGTATTCCAACCTAGCAGCTCAAAAGTAAGAAATTACAATTAGATAAATAGGTACTGCTTCAGTGGGAAAGATAACAGTGTTTTGTGTGCTCAGACATCTAGCCTGTTACATGACCATAGAAATGTCTGCAGATGCAGATAGCACTGGCTCTTTGGTGGTAAATGGAGATGAGCACCACACCCTTGAGCCGGACATGACTGGCTTTTGAGAAAGGGAGACCTTAACCTTTACTACTACTGTATATAATAATCTTTCTTGGGGGCAGGTGGGTGGTTTCTCCCACTGCAATGCATGAAGCTTGTGAATACAATATTCAGAAGTGGGATCTACTGCTACAAAATGTTGCAGTGTGCTAGGTTTCCATTTAGAATGCCAATCAGTTAGTCAAGGCTCCCCTTTTCTAATATATTCCATTCTATCCCCCCTCCTCCTAGTTGTCCATTTACCTACATCAGTCAGTCAATATTCCATAGCTTGCTCAGTCTATAGGTTTTTTGGTCTCTCTCTCTCTCTCTCTCTCTGTCTGTCTGTCTTTTTGTTATGGTTTGGGTCTTATTTAATTTTTTAAAAAAAGAAACTTCCATTTCCGTTAGTTAAGTCCAATCTTTCCAGATGAGCTCTGCCAAGACAGCCTGGCACCATGGCCAATAGATTTGGCATGACATGGCGTCTAAAATGACCCTCTTCCCCTCCCCCCGAGACAAGTTTTGTGGGAATGAAATTCGGCACGATTCCCAAGACGCAGCGTCATAATGTACCCTTAAAAATCTAGAAGTGATCTGTTTATCGTGGATTTCAGCACAAACACAGGGCTGACATCTTCATCTGGTGCTAATGTCATCAAGAATACACTGTCCATGAACTGATAATATTTATTTCTTGCCTAGATGTACCATCCATGTCTACTGCTGGTGGCATACATACATTGGTCTTCCTTGTTTATCTTAAATTGTCTACCAGCATGTATATTTCTGAGTTTTAGTATTAAAAAAATGCATTTGTCAACAATGGGAATACAGTCAAACCTCGCATAAAGAGCGCCTCACTTAAAGAGTAACTCGCTTAAAGAGCAGAATTTTCTCTGAATGTTCGCTTCGCTTAACAAATAAAACCAACCAAAAAACTCGCTTAACAAATTAATTGGCGTCCACAATCCCCCCCCCCCGAAGTCAAAATTGGTCACTTACCCCCTGGTCTTGACAGGGGAGAGCGAGGACACCTGCGCTGGGCTGGCAGCTTTAAGAAGGGGCCATTGCTGCTGCCCCTCGGGACTGAATATTGATTATGGACTGTATCCTGATTGTATTGTGGTTATATTTATTTTGTTTTGTTACACTGTATTTTATATTGTATCATTATTGAACTGTTATATTGTATTTGATTGTATGTTGTGAGCCGCCCTGAGTTGGTTTTCACCAAGTAGGGCGGCATATAAATCGAAATAATAATAATAATAATAATAATAATAATAATAATAATAATAATAATAATAATAATAATAATAATAATAATAATAATAATAATAATAATAATAATAATAATAATAATAATAATAATAAATACAATGGTGTTTCGCTTAAAGAGCAAACTTGCTTAAATCAGATCTTGCAAGTGTTTAAATTGTCTAAGTTTATGAATACCCCCCACTTGGGATGTCTGCATATCTCACAGGAGACCATATGAACCTTTTCAAGGACAGTATGGCCAAAGAGAGCAACAGAGAAGACATTGGGCCAAATGGCACTAAAACTCACTTGTGCTGACCTACCCACCTACCCAGTGGGTAGGGTCGCTGCATAGCAGTGCTATACATAGAGTCCTGGCAGCAGTCTATTCAAGGAGAATCCAAAGAGCAAAGTCCAAAGAGCAAGCTGAGGTCTGGTTACTGGTAGTTCAAGTGAGCATCTAGTCCAAAGGATGTCCAGAGGTGTTGTCAGGGTTGGCAGAGAAGTCAGGGTCATGGCAGACAATCACAAGAGTATCCAAAGTCAAGCAGGGTGTTGGTCTTTGCAAGAGGAAAACTGTACTGATGCTTGTCTGGTGAGACAAGTTTGCTTAAGAAGTCTCCCAGCTAATTGGTATCAGCTGGGAGCCTCCTCTGAAAACAAGCTCTGGCTTTTTTACATCTCAGCTACAGATCTTTTCAGCACGGTTCCTAGGCTGAGGGCTTATTGCTGTCAGAATCAGATCTCTGATCTGACAGGTCATTTGCTTGAGGAGTCAGAGTTGGGCAGGAAGCAGTGCTGAGGGTCCTGGTTCAAGACATCCTCAGGTTCAGCTTCAGACTGGGGAGGCAGAACTGGACTGGGCATGGGAAGTGTCTCCTGATCCAGATCGTCTTCAGAGTCTGATGAGGGCTGGATCACAACAACACTTGAGAATTATCACAGTTACTTAATAGGTTACAGGCTGGAATTGGCAGGACCAAGATGAACCCAAGAAAAGGTTCTTTTCTGCATTCAACACAAGCCTTTGTTGGTATGGAGGAGAATGGACAACTAGTGAGTGTGCTCTGTCCTCTTCAAAATGTCCCACTTGGCTTGATCTGGTGTGAGAAAAATTAGCCAGCATAACAAAGATGCTATTGACATCTCAATATGTCCCCTGTCGCTATTAATGAAACAATCCATATTGTGACAGGATGCCTCAAACATACACCAGTTGAGAAAATATATCCTCTTGTTGGTATTGCTTTACATAAAATAAGGAGAGAAGTAGCAGCAAATGTCAAGAGAACTAAGCAAGAGAATGACCCTCAACATTATCTGAATAGATATGAACCTCATGTAAGCCAGCTTAGATCCAGGAAGAGCTTTATGGCAAGAACAAACATTATTGAGGGTATTCAAGAGCAAAATCAAATTAGAAGATGGAGGAAGGAGCTCACTGGGAAAAGAATAACATTAAAGGAGGATATGGCTGAGGAACTCAACCTCCCCTAAGTTACTTGGAAGACCCTGAATAGGCTGAGGGTCAGAGTACCTAAACGCAAGACCAACATGCTCAAGTGGGGGCTGCTGGCAGAGAACAACACACTGTGCAAATGTGGAGAGATACAGAATCCAGCTCATTTACTGGTCTGCCGATTACTACCAGAAGCATGTATTGACGAAGATTTAATTATGGCTAATGACAAAGCCAGGAAGGTGGCTTCATTTAGGCAGGCCAAAGTTTGATCTGGACACAAAAGAAGAAGAAAAAGAACATGTCACTCATCCCCTCCTGTTTGCTTCTGGATAATTAAATCTGACAACTTACAGTGCTTTTTTTTTTATTTAAAGAAAGACTGTAGTAATGTGTTTAAAATATATTTAAAACACATATGAACAAGCCACTTATGGAAAACATTTTCTGGGTGATGCATGGGAAGTTACACCCACATCATTCATTAAAGTTAATAGAAGCAGTATGACCAACTCTTCCTTACACAACATCCTGGGGAAAAAATCTGTCCCTTTGTATCCCAGTAGAAAAAGAAGGAAAAAAAGAAAGAACGCCTCTGGTTTATGATATTTCTGGCAAAAGATCCATTCGGAATGGAATAAACCAGTCATCAACAAGGCTCAAAAAACTACCCATATATTTGATCATTTCCATTACCTTCTACTTTCCTTTGTAACTAACTTTACTTGTCTTCAGGTGCTATCAGCAAGTAACCAAATCTGACTGGTTATATAATACAAAAGGGAAACCAAATAGGCTGTTCATGGTGTTTTAAACTCATTTGCAGTTGCAGTTGTTTAGTCGCACAGTCGAGTCTGACCCTTTGTGACCCCATGGACAATCACACATCAGGCTCTTCTGTCCTCTGCTATTCTCCACAGCTCATACAGGTCTATGGCCCATTGCATCAACAATGCCATCTAGCCACCTCATCCCCTGCCACCCCCTTCTCCTTTGGCCTTCTATCTTTCCCAGCATCAAGGTCTTCTCAAGTGAGTCCTCTTTTCTCATTTGGTGGTCAAAGTACTTGAGCTTCATCTTCAGTATTTGTCCCTCCAATGAGCAGACAGGGTTGATTTCCTTCAGAATTGACTGATTTGATCTCCTTGCAGTCCAGGGTACTCTCAAGAGCCTCCTCCAGCACCACAAAATAGAGTAGACCCACTGATTGCATATGTTGAAATTGAATATGTTGAATTGAAAGCATATGTGGAAGTGGTATGGTGGGTGTGGCCAAGGGGAAAGCCTTGTGGTGCACCCAAATTAGGACTACTTTATTTCAAAACTTGGATGGGCAGGACCAGCCAGAATTTTGTAAATAGCCCTGAGTCACTTAGGGGAGGAGGGCAATAAACAAGCGTGAATAATAAATAAATAAATAAAAATTGTGCTACCAGTTCTGGCAAACTGGTGCGAACCTGCTGATGCTCACCACTGATGTGAATGCTATTTATCTAATCGGTCTACGTTAGCTGAGACTAGTGTGATTGGATTGTGGCCGCCCTTGCCACTGAACTGTTCCCTTGACCTGCCCTGGCCTCGAGGGGTGAAGGGACACCTGTGAGGCTATTGGCTGGCTACAAGAGCCCCACCACGGCCACCCTCACCACTGGACTTTTCCCTTGACCGGCCATGGCCTTGAGGGAAGAAGGAACTCCTGCAAGGCTACCGGCCGGGTACAAGAGCCCTGCCATGGCTGCTCGGTCGTTCTCGCCACCAGACTTTTCCCTTGACTGGCCCCAGCCTTGAGGGAAGGAGGAACACCTGTGAGGCTACCAGCCGGCTACAAGAGCTCCACCACGGCTGCTCGGCCCCTCTCGACCATTTAGCCTGGAGGGAAGTGGACAAGTCTGAGTTCTTTTCCCTCTCCCGGGGAGAGGAGACACAGCTGTGCCAGGGGCTGGCGGCTATGAGACTACCCGCCGCCATTCCCAACAGACTCATTCTCTCAGTCTGGCCCAGGGAGAGGAGATGCAGCTGTGCTGGGGGCTGGCAGCTTTAAGACCTGCTGCCGCCACCCCCAATGGACTCCTTCTCTCACCTGGCCCGGCCCGGGGAGAGGAGACACTGCTGTGCCAGGGTCTGGCAGCTATGAGACCTGCCCCTCCCAATGGACTCCTTCTCTCACCCAGTGGCCCAGGTAGAGGAGATGCAGCTGGATGTCCTCTGGCTGGGAGGAGGAAGGGACACCAGCTGCAGGAGGCAGCGGCTGACAAAATCTGTGCCGCCATTTTACCAGACTCCCGACCAATGTCCTTTGGCCGGGAAGAGGAATTGAACTGCAGCTGCAGGTGGACATTTTTGCAATATAATGTTTTCTACTATGATGTGTGTTGTTCTACTGTATGATATTTATTGAACCTTATTACTCTGCCATGGTATTTTGATTGTACTGTAATATTGTATTGATGTGTAATGTGTACTGACCTACTATATGGTATTTACTGTACTTTACTGTTTTGTTACACTGTATGCTATTCTATTTTTGTTGGCATTTTAATAGTGATATTAGGGGACTCTGAGCCGCTCTGAGTCAGTTGCTACTGAGGAGAGCGGGATGCAAATCTAAAAATAAATAAAATAAATGAATGAACACACATAGGTAATTTTTAGCAACTTAATGGTCTCATGCAGTTTGCATCGGGATTTCAAAAGTGTTGTAGGTGGGGGAAAAGATGGAGAAATTATCTCAAGAAGAGAGGGAAAGAAAGAGAGGCAGACATATTTACATTTGGTCACAGCCCATCAGTTTCAGTTGCATCATCCAAAAGACTGAAGGTAAAGGTGTCCCTTGCTCAAAAGCCAGTCGTGTCTGACTCTATGGTGTGGTGCTCATCTCCATTCACAGCCAAAGAGCTCCACATTTTAAAAAAATTATAGCTCCCAGAGTCCCTCAGCCACCATAGCTGCTGGGTGGGGCATTCTAGAAGTTGCCTTCCAAAATAGTTACTGTAGCAACCTCAGGTTTGGTTGGTAATAGTTGACCTCATCCGAGTTGGGGAAAGTTACTTTTTTTTGGTACCAACATGGATTTAGATTTCCTTGGGCTATTTCTTTTAACAAGCTGTCTCAGAAGACATAAAATCAGATAATAATAATAATATTAATAGATGTAGGTGAGAGTCATACCAATTACACATTGCTCCACTCAGAGTCTACTGAAAATTTTAATTGCTGCGGAAAGCTGAATACACAATAACCAGCCATTATTTGGCCAAGCTTAATATTGAAATAAAGCAATAAATGGCACATTTAAGTCATGCAATGAGGGTAGGGGTTGATTGGTTAATTTATCACCCCAGGGTGTTAGTAATAAAAACCATGACCAAAAAGTTAGTCAGCTGCATAACTTCACAAAATAAAACATATTAGCTAGCATTTCAATTTTTCCTGACAGATTTTGTCAATAAATCATGAAGCCCACCATTGAAACTCAAAAAGGAAATGACACAATGCAGACAACGTTTTCCTCTCCCTCTCTTCCAACCCCCCTACACCCCACTAAGTAAATGTGTTCAAACTCTGTTAGCCCACATGGCCAGGAAACTAAACCAACACCCCTGGCCTATGTAAACAAATCTCACTGATGGCATACAGAGTGGCATGAGCTGATGTTATCAGTAAGGAATTGTGGGTACTGTAACTGAATGAGATAAGTCCCACAGGGAATAGGAGCATCATAGCATACATTGTATGCAAAATATGTCTCATCATATATGTCTCCCCACATCTTCTGAGAAAAGGAAAAATGTCTTTGTCCCAAAACCCTATTCACCATAAGGTAAGACAGTAAGGCAGGGGTTTACTGGCATAGCTTGGGGGCTCCCAAGGGGGGCGGCCCGCCCCGGGGCTGAGAGTCCACTGCAGGGATAGGTGCCGGGACCCTCTGCCACCACCGGCACCCCTGTGCCATGCCCCGGGCTGGAGGGTGTGGGAGGGCGCGGGCCCAATGCCACGGTGGGGACCAGGGGGGACTTTTTCTTCCTCCTCTGCCTTCGTCATCCTCTTCTTCAGGCTCCCTCTTACGGCCAGCTCGTGGCGCTGGGCCGTGCTGCGCAGGGCCCAGGGCTGCCCTTGGTCCCGGGTTGAGACTCAGAGGCTGAAGCAGCATGGTGGAAGCCCAGCAAAGAGCCCGCCATCAGCGTCCCATGCACGCATCCACCCTATCTCTAAGCCCAGCAACAGCAGCTCCACCTTCAGCAGCAATGGGGTGGCTGCGCACCTGGAATGTCAATGGCGGGCTCTTTGCTGGGCTTCCGCCGTACCACCTCAGCCTCTGGGTCTTGACCCGGGACCAAGGGCAGCCCCAGGCCCTGTGCAGCAGCACCCGGTGCCACGAGCTGGCCGTAAGAGGAAGCCTGAAGAAGAAGACAACAAAAGTGACGGAGGAGGAAAAAGTGCCCCCTGGTCCTCACCGAGGTAGGATTTTTGTTTCGAGTGGAGGGCGGTGGTGAGCCTTGGGGCCCCCCCTGTGAGTTTGACCTGGGCCCCGGGTGGCTGAAACCCACCCTACGCCACTGCAGGGGTTCTTAACCTTTTCAAGCAAGGGGCTGGGTCACACTCTCTCAGTCAGCTTTGAGGGCCGGGTGGCCATTTTGTCCTGCCTGCATGATGGGGATGGCCATTTTGTCTCAACAATTTCAAAGGGGGTGGCCATTTTGTTTCTCAAATGCCCTTGGAGAGGTGGGGGCCACATGAAATGGTGCCATGGGCCAGATCTGGCCCACAGGCCTTAGGTTGAGAAGCCATGCAGTAAGGCTTTACTAGGGCATTTTGTGTGGTGGCATTCAATATCAGAAATCCCTGGTCAACCAGTTAATTCCTTGTTACCATGGCTGATAGCTGAAGGCATTTTTATATCCTTCATTATAGGTAGTCCTGCCTTCTCCATGTAGAACTCATGAATCAAAATCAAGGCAAAGATCTGTGTGACACTGAGCAGCTAAAATACTTGAGCGCATAAGACTTCAACACAGCTTATATCTGAGTTCAGACAAGTTGGTTGGATTACAATTCACAACAGCTCTGTGGGACAAATGGACCCTTCTGCAGTGATGTCAGGGCTCTCTGGCACCCAAAACAACTCACCATACTCCCGGTAGGTTCAGTCTACTTATTTACACAATTAACTGTGAGCCATCACTAACGGAGGTTTCAGAAACTGATAATTTATGAAGGAGAAGGCTGTCAATGTCTATTGTTATGACGACATGTCATTTCAAAGATGGAATGCCGTATGCCAGTGAATATCAAGCAGTAGACAGGAACAGTGGGGACAGCTATATTGCTGTCATCATATCTGCTTATGGGCTTTCTAAGTGACACTAAGCTGGCCACAGTAGCAAAATAGACAAGCATTTTGGTCTGATCCATCAGAATTCCTCCTATGTTCTTGAGCAGGGGTGCCCAAACTATGGCCTGTGGGCTTAATCCGGCCCCCAATGACGATTCATTCTGCCTGTGAAGCCCTTGTCATTCCCAGAAGTGAAAGTAAAATGTGCCCGTACGGGTGCATTTTACTTTTGCTTCCAGGAGTGACGAGAGCTTTGTGGGCTGGATGAATTGGCATCAGGGGCTGTATCTGGCCCATGGGCCACAGTGACCAGCCCCCTGAACCATATGACTGGCCCACGGCCTGAAAAGTTTGGGTACCCCTGCTCTTGAGGGTCTGGTAACAGGGAATGGAGAAGAGCTCTTCCTGAAGCATAAGAGATGCTGACAGTGTGAGTGGAAAGTGGACAAACAGCCTGACCTGATGGAAACGAACTCTTTACTTTATGAAGAAACAATCAAAACTTGGGGCTGGTTGAGATATGCACTCCATTCTTATGCATGTCGGAATCAGAAGCTGCAGGTACTGCTCTGACGGTCCTTGAGTGGGAGCCCACCAACCAATTTCACAAACTTTCTGAGACAAAATGAGACAGTCATTGAACTGGGGGATGGGGTGGGGGTTCCAAGCATCTGATATTTCCCTTGGCTCATTGCTTGATTCCCGTAGCTTGATTTCAAATGGCTCCTGCTTTGTATTTGTGCAGAGACGGCAAAATTGTTCAAGCACTATGGTTCAGACCAACGTAAATTGGGGAAAGGAGGTAGCAAGGAGACCTTCTGAGAATGATGAGAAGCTAAAATGGATCTGTTTTAAACAGAAGGGGTCATCAAAAAAGCTGTCAATGGGCAGTGGTGGCTCAGCGATTAAGAAGCTCGCCTTGTTAGCTGGAAGGCCGCAAGTCAACAGCTCAAGACCCGGGTACTGCATGTAGAATTGAGTGCCTATCTCTGTCTTAGCTCTTGGGGACATGAAAGGAGCCTCATGTGGACATCCCATGAATGGAGTTTCTCCAGCAAAAATCCTTTCAACCCAGAATAATTTCTGACATGAAATTATTATTATTCTCAAAATAGCTACAGAGGTGGAGACGCCCACAGCTTCAGATATCATCTTATCAGTATCTCCAAACAGCAGAGTTTAAAATACAGTTTTCATGGCTGAATGTTTGGGTGCCCCATACAGTGGTGGGCATCGGCAGGTTCGCACCAGTTTGCTAGAACTGGTAGCAGAAATTCTGGCTGGCCCCGCCCACCCAAGTTTTGAAATAAAGTACTGTAGGTCTAATTCAGGTGCAACACAGGGCTTTCCTCCTGGCCACACCCACCATACCATGCCCACAGTGTGATAGTAAAGTTTTTTGGTGCCCACTACTGGCCCCATAGCCTGTATGTCTGTTGTTTTTGTCACAATAGACAAAGGAAGTTCATTATTCATCCTAACGGCCAGCTCTCTTTGCACATCTGGAAAAGTGCACTGCTATTCATTCCGATCAAAGTGCGACGCACACCTAGCACAGCTAACAATGCCCCTGATAAATGGGGTGGGAGTACAGTGTTACCCGTGCCTTCCCTAGCTTTATTTCCATTATCCATCAGTCCCAACCATAAGGGAATGCCTGGGAACCTTGTAATAAGCCACAGTGCTAATGAGGCATAACAAATTTCGGAAGTATCATGTATAATCCTGATCCCTCATTGACACTATTATCGGCGGAGGTTTCAATTTCTCATTTGTTATGTGCTTAACACAGATGGAAGCGGGTGGGTGTAGCTGTGTTATTCCTTCTTGGCCATTACATTTTTCAGTTTCTTGTCATCTTCTGTGGCGATGAGCTTTGTTTTGCCACTGCTGTTTCTCAGCAGGACTTGCTATTTGTTCTCCAAGGAGGTCAGACAGATCTCCTTTCTCACAGTTTCAGTTTCCCTGGGATTAAGAATCTTTTGTGCGTGTGTGTTTCTGTGTACATGCAGAGTTTCAGCTGAACCTGAGATAAACAAGTGTACCATTTGACATGGTTCTGGAGCCAGTTTTCTTTCTTTTTCTTTTTGTCCTTCTAAAAAGGAAAGTGGAAAAGAAGGCAAACATTTAATTGAGAGGGATCTGGATGCTTGGATAATTGGTGGACCCATTTTCCCTGGAATGAATAGGAAATTATAAACAACATTTCTGGTGGCCTAGCAAGAATCAGAAGTCGAGGGAGAGCGTTCATCCAAGCTCTCTCCAACAGACACTTGTTGTAGGAAATATTTTGATCATTTGGACTATGATTCCTAAAATGTCATAGCAAGTTTTTGAGAATGGTACTAAAAAAATCCCCCACCCAACCAAGATTTCTTGTCTCGTCAAGCTCAGCATCTTAACCACTAAGCCACCATATTATCTGGTGTTTTATTTTTGTTGTTCAATTGCACAGTTGATTCCAACCCTTTGCGATCCCATGGACCATTGCTACCCAGGTACCTCTAATCCTCCATCATCCCTCTCAACCCGGCCAACTCTGTGCCCATTGCATCAACAATACCATCTAGCCTTCTCATTCTCTGCTGCCCCCTTCTTCTTTTGCCCTCACCCTTTTCCAGAATCAAGGCCTTCTCAAGTGAATCCTCTCATTTGATGACCAAAGTACTTTAGCTTCATCTTCACTATTTGACCTTCTTGGATCCTAAGAATGTAAAGTCTGTCACTGCTTCTACCTCTTCCCCATCTATTTTTCAGGTGCTGATAGGACCTGTTGCCATTATCTTTGTTTTCTTAATATTGAGTCTCAGGCCAGCTTTTGCACTCTCTTCTTTCAACCTATGCAGCAGTTTCTTTAGGTCTGGTGTTATGGACTGCTTTTGTCACAGTTAGGATCAGTATATTTTCTGGTGGCTACACAAAATACAGGCAATTGCAAACCAGCCTGGCCTTTACCCATGGCTATACACAGCTTTTTGAATAATTGGCAAGAATTATTGCTGTCTTTTTTAGCACTGGTAAGATTGTTTCATGTAAGTTCTGTTTCTAGCATGCATGTACACCAATAATGAACTAAAATGGTATTGGCAGGTGTTTTATGACACTTGAGTGCAAACCAATGCACAGGTACACTTCTTTCCAATACATTTACTTTTTAAAACCCAGCTTTCTCCTTCATAGGTGGGAGACAGGAGAGGGTGAAGAGGGAGATCTCTTCCCCATGTTTCCCCCTCTTTGAATTTAGCACTATGTTACCTGGGTGGCAACCCAAGAGAGCACTATAATGCTTTCCAATGAATTATATCCAAGAGCTACAAAATTATAGTAAAACCAATTGGACTCAGCAATGTCAGTGTGATGACCTCTGCTATAAAAAGATTAGCACCAGTGTTGAAAAGTGCAGGATCGCACAAGAGGTTCTTTGGAAACATTCCATTTTTTGGAATAGTAGCCATGTTAGTCTGTGGTTCAGGCATATCAAAAAAAACAAAACAAAAAAAAACCAAAATAAAAAACACTATAACACTTTAAAGACTAACTGCTAAATTTTTATTGTTAGCTTTCGTGGATCAAGTCCACTTCTTCAGACAAGGAGTAAAACTTACAGGTATGGTTTATATACACCAAATCCAGGGGGTACAGGGAGAAGGGTTTGCTCAAGCAGAATGACAGACAAGCAAGCATAACAATACAGCTTCCTACAGCTATCAGTAACAATAGTTTATTCATATTAGTTTTAAATGTCTCCCTTTCAATCTCAAATGTGTGGAGAAAGCCCATTCTGGTTTCTGATTAACCGCTTACTTGCATGTCAGAAAACAACCTTTTGAAACATGTGACGCTGGATGGCTAAATTGACTTGAAATTTGGGCTGGCCCTTTGCATTTTGCACAGGAATTGGAAATACTGTAGAGTAAAACAAGGCTGCATTTTGTCACCCTGCTTATTTAATTTATATGCAGAGCACATAACGGACAATGCAGGGCTGGATGAATCACAATTTGGAATTAAAATTGCTGGGAGAAACATCAACAATTTGAGATATGCAGATGATACTACTCTAATGGCAGAAAGTGAAGAAGACCTACAGAAGCACTTGCTTAGGTTGAAAGAAGAGAGTGCAAAAGCTGGCTTGAGACTCAACATCAAGAAAACCAAACTAATGGCAGCAGGCCCTATCAGCACCTGATAGGAGAAGAACAGACACTTTTGAAATGTGGTGTTGGATGAGAATTTTGAAAGTCACCTGGACAGCAAAGAGAACAAATAGGCCAATCTTAAAAGAAATCAACCTCGACTGCTCCTTGTCAAACATTGAAGATGAAGTTAAAGTACAGTACTTTGGACATCAAATGAGAAGAGAGGATTCACTTGAGAAAGCCTTGAAGGGGAAAGGCTGAGGGCAAAAGAAGACGGTGCGGCATAGAATGAGAAGGCTAGATGGTATTGTTGACTCAATGGGCACAGAGCTGGGTGGGTTGAGGAGAATAGTAGAGGATGGGGTGCTTGGCGTGCGATGGTCCATGGGGTTGCAAAGGGTTGGACTCGACTACGCGACTGAACAACAACGGGAAGTGCAGAAATGAAGAATGCTGACATGGATGGTCAGCAGAAGGAGAGAAGGCCCCGACAGGCATTGCATGTAGCTGTTGCTAATAGATCTTGTTCTTCTGAGCATCTATTCTTTTCTCAAAGCTCCTCAAGCAAGTAGATTATAATTACTCCTTTTGTCAAAATGGAGAAGATAACACTGTGCAGCAAAAATAATGGTTTTATCTTTTGCCTTTGGAGTGCTGCATTGTCCCTGTGAAATACAGAAACCCCTGCTGATACAGAAGCTTGGGAAATGGAGAAAGAAAGAATTAGATGGGTCACAGAACCAATGTTTCACAACCCATCACACACTTCTTACGTTTTGACGCACTCAGAAGTCACATAGACTAATTAGTTTCTTTAATCTGGCAAGTAAAAATGCCTCCTCTTGACTCTGCTATTCTTCTGCAGTCACACCACCTCGAAGAACACAAAATCTTCACTGGGATTTGTTAACATAACAAGCTGGAGAAATGGTATTTAGATATTTTCTGAGTTGAATGCAAAACCATGGTATGATTAATTTCCCCCGAGACGTGCCATAGCCATTTTTGTCAAGGCTGCATTTTTGCCACAATTCCACAAAAGGTGAAAAGGTTGCTCTCTCTCTCTCTCTCTCTCTCTCTCTCTCTCTCTCTGTGTGTATCTACACTAGTAACTCGGATAACGATGAGACTTGGTTCCTTAAGTCTCGTCGTTATCCGTTTTTTAATGTTGTGCAAACGTTAAAAAAAAGCCCTGTTCCCTTTCCAAAGAGGAAAGGGAAGAGGGTGTGTGTGATTAGCCTGCCTCTTTGGAAAGGGCAGTGGGGGTTCCATGACTGGAATCCCCACTGCCCTTTCCAAAGAGGCAGGCATATCACAGTGTGGGGTCAGCTGCTTGGGTTGGGGGTGGAACCAAATGCGCACCTGTTCAATCCCCCAACCCAAGTGCCAATCGCATGCTGTGATCACAGCGCCCGAGCAGGTCGGGAACAGTGCGATCGGATCCTCCAGCCTCCCAGAGCCGGCAGGGGTGCCGGAGAGCCTTACTGCGGCAGCCAGGGAGGTCGGGGAACTTCAGAAACAGTGTGGATCGAGTCCCCCGACCTACCTGGAGGTGGCAGGGGCAGCAGGGAGCCCAAAATGGGTGGGGGGGAAACTTTCATTTTCCCCGCCGATTTTGGGCTCTCTGATACCCCTGCCGGCTCTGGGAGGTCGGAGGACCTGATACGCAGCTGAGCGGTGGCTGGGGAAGCCGATGGGGACTCCCCATCAGCTTCCCTAGCCACCCACCCCTGCCTCCGCAGTTACAGAGTGGCTGGAGAAGCTGATGGGGAAGCCCCCCTGTCAGCTTTCCAGCCACCCTGCCCCTGCCTCCGAGCTGTGGAGTGGCTGTGGAAGCCCATGAGGGAGCCCCCTGTCAGCTTTCCAACCACCCCACCCCTGCCTCCACAGCTGCGGGGTGGCTGGAAAGCTGAACGGGGAACCCCCGTTCAGCTTTCCAGCCACCCTGCTGCTACGGACTACATCCGATAACGCTAACAGATTGTTATCCAATGCAAATTTTAAAAAGAAATTTTGCATCATTATCCGATTCTAGCATTATCCGATGCAGTCGTTATCTGAGGTATTACTGTATATCTATCTATCTATCTATCTATCTATCTATCTATCTATCTATCTATCTATCTATCTATCTATCTGTCTGTCTGTCTGTCTGTCTGTCTGTCTGTCTGTCTGTCTGTCTGTCTATCTATCTATCTATCTATCTATCTATCTATCTATCTATGTGTATGTGCATGTGCATGTGCATGTGCATGTGTATATGTACACTAGAACATCAGATAACGTTATGACTTGGTTCCTCCAGTCATGACATTATCCATTTTTTAGTGTTGTCCGATGCATGCATCGAACAATGCTAAAAAAAAGCCCTGACGTCAGGGACAAACCGTGCGGTTTGCCCCTGAAGTCATTCACAGCCCGGATGGGGTTTGAAAGAAGGCTAGCTCAGCCCAGTGGGGCTGTGCTAGGCTTCTCCCGAACCCCATCCGGGCTGTGTTCGCCTAGTGGTGCCCTAAAGGGCAGCAACTCCATCTGGAGACATAGCTCCATTGGCAGGAGGTTCCATAGGGCTGGAGGGGACACAGATAAGGCCCTCCTGGTGCCAGAGAGAAGCACTTCTCTGGCCGATGACTGCAGAGAAAGCAAGCAAATAACATTTCATACCATTAAGACTTTTATAACAAACCTCTTAAAGTACAATTAATCAAAATAAGAGGATATTTGAAACATTCCTACCTGGCAGTGTTTTTAAAATCTTTACTACAATATTTCTACTAGGCTCTTCCTTAACTCTCGCTTTTGTATTAGACCTATAGCTATGTGGCATTAGTTTCCATTTCAGTTTTTATTCTCCTTAAGACAGACACATCCTGTTTTCTAGTGTCATTCTCTTTAAAGTGCATGGATGTACACATACACACACACAAACACACATAGAGGGCTGCGGTAGCTTAGTGGCTAAAATGCTGATCTTTCTGACTGGAAGGTTCTCAGGTCAGCAGTTCGAGACCTGAGTGCTGTGCAACAGAGTGAGCGCTCTTCTCTTTCCCAGCTCCTGCCAACCTAGCAGTTTGAAAGCAAGAAATTGCAAGGAGACAAATAGGTACCACTTCAGCAGGAAAGGTAACAGCATTCCATGTGTCTCGTCATGCCTGCCACATGACCAGGGAAGCATCAGGAAATGTAGACATCTCTGGCTCTTTGACTGTAAACTGAGATGATCACTGCCTCCTAGATTCATACACGACTAGGAGCCAACAAAGCTTCAATAACAGGGCGGAGTGGTGGTGGGTGTTATGTGATGCCTGGATATACTGGAGGGGGGGGGATCCAGCCTCATTTTATAATGGATATATGTTGAATCCAGAAGATCAGGTGGCCTATTTATTTATTTATAAAAAGAGATTAATGCAAAAAGGAGACAAAAGTGAAGTTTCAAACATTGTTTGCCTGGATTATAAGGATTAAAAAAGCATTTGAATAGTTCTGCGTATTACGCTAATTCATAAGGTCACCAGGAACAGAGCTGAATAGTCCATGCTTGAATGGTTGTGTCAACAGTAGAGAAAAGCAGTACACTCTAAGGAGAGTAATTATCATTTTATAGGTTAATACAATAGAGGAAGCAATAGTCAAGTGATGAGAGAGAACACTATATTGGACAGTGCATTGCAAATAATATTGGTGCAGTAAACAATTTCAGGAGATGGAGCATCTTTTACCGATTGCATTGGGAAGAACTGACCTGTCCGATTAAAATTAGAGATTGGAACATTCTATTTTAAAAGGAATTCCTTGTGCAACTCCTTACATCTTAGCAGTTGGGTTGCCTTAATTGTTACCATTGCTTCAGTTTAAAAAGTAATTCATTGTATTGCCCCTTGTCAGCATTTTGCCTTTTCATGTCTGGCAGGCCAGAAAATCATGGGGAAAATGCTCTCTACTTCTCTATACTTGAATTTTTGGAATAGTAGCCATGTTAGTCTGTGGTTCAGGCATCTCAGAAAACAAAACAAAACATTGGTGTTATCTATGAAAAGATGAAGAAAACATCGCCAATTAGTACAAATTAGAGACACATTTCCAGACATCTCTAATAATGCTTTTAATGGCTTTTAAAAATAACATTTGAAAGTAACTTTCGGTCTTATAAACACATGGATGTATAAGAATGCATATGTGCACACAAAAACACACATGAGCCCTATTTGCATCCAATACCCTCTTCATGTACTTGCAAAAGTTAACTTTATTTATTTATTTATTTATTTAATCAAACTTATATGCCGCCCTCCTCAAAAAGACCCAGGGCGGTTAACAAAGCTTTAAAAAGAGACATAAAACACAATATAAAATCAAGATTAAAATATTAATATTAAAATAGATTAAAATTAAACAAAGTTAAAAGATTAAAAATTCATACATTGAAAGAGGGAGGGGTCAGATGAGCCAAGAAGCCGAAGCAACTGTCTGACCCAAACCCCATACCTGTCCCGCCAGCCAGGTCTTAACCCCCTTCCTAAAGGGCAGCAACTCCGACTGGAGATGTAGCTCACTTGGCAGGAGGTTCCATAGGGCCGGGGCGGACACAGAGAAGGCCCTCCTTCTAGTGCTAGAGAGGTGCATCTCTCTAGCAGATGGTACAACCAGAGAGCCTTTCTGGTCTGCTCTGGTGGGACGGACACAGTGGTGGGATGTCAAAATTTTTACTACCCCACTGTGACATCATCACAGTGTGAGCGGAGCTGACGTCATGGGCAGAGCCAACATCATGACATCATGACTTTGTGGGTGGGGCCAAAGAAAAATAAATAATAATAATAATAATAAAATAAAAATAAGCACACACACACACGCACACACACACACACACACACACACACACACACACACCCCTCAACCCACCCACCCACAACACAAACCCATGAATAAATTAAATAAATAAATAAAAATACATTAAAATACACCCATCCACCCACACACACACCCCAAACACAAATCAACCAGAGCTTTTAAACCAGAGCTTAAAGCTTATTCTGGCTATTCACTGGGGGAACCAGTGAAAAGGTAAGCCCTGAAGGTGGTTCCCCCCAAAAGCTGCTACCGGTTCTCTGGGCTACTGGGAAAAGTTACTACCGGTTCTGGCGAACTGGTGAGAACCTGTTACATCCCATCACTGGACGGACAGATGTTCTCCGAATGGTCACAAAGGGCAGCCCCATGTAAAGTGCATTACAATAATCAAGTCTGGAGGTGATCAAAGTGTGTGTGATCATGAGCAAGGAGACCTGGTCTAGTAGCGGGCATAACTGGTGTATAACACGAAGTTGTGCAAAAACCCTCCTGGCCACAACTGCCACCTGCTTTTCGAGCAGTAGTTGTGAGTCCAAGAGGACCCCCAGATTACACACTGGGTCTGTTTGGGGAAAGACTGCCCCATCCAGAACCAAAGCTGGTAGCTTCCGAGTTAGTGCAGGACCCCTAACCTACAACCACACAGTCTTGTCAGGATTCAGTTGTAGCCCGTTGTCCCCCATCCAGACCCTAACAGCCTCCAGGCACCTGGAAAGGACTTACACTGCATCGCTTGGATCTCCACAGGCTGAGATATACAACTGGGTATAATCTGCATATTGATGATACCTCAACCCATGGGAACGGATGCTCTCACCCAGCGGTTTCATGTAGATGTTAAACAGGGAGGCGAGAGTACCGAGCCCCGAGGCACCCTATATTGGAGCAGCCTAGGGTAGGATCTCTCACTCTCCAACCATACCGACTGGGTCCAGCCCTTCAGAAATGAGGAAAACCAGGACCACACAGTGCCCTGGATCCCCAATCCAAGGCGCCTTTCCAGAAGGATACCGTGGGCAACAGTATCAAAAGCCACTGAGAGGTCAAGAAGAGCCAGAACAGATGGATGTCCACTGCCCCACTCTATCCAGAGATCATCCACAAGCGCGACCAATGCAGTTTCTGTACCATATCCGGGCCTGAATCCTGACTGGAAGGGGTCCAGATAATTTGCTTCATCCAGGATCTCCTGTAACTGCCGTGCCACTGCTTTCTCCAAAACCTCACTCAAAAATGGAAGGTTGGAGACAGGATGGTAGTTGGTCATAACTGCAATGTTGAGGGATGGCTTCTTTAGGAGGGGGCACACCAAATCATGTTTTAAGGTAGCAGGAAAAAACCCCTCCCGAAGTGAAGAATTAATAATAGCCTCGACTCAACCACCTGTCACCGCCCTGGCAGATTTCACCAGCCAGGCGGGGCATGGATCTGATGCACATGCAGTGGCATGCGCAGATCCCAGGAACCTGTCCACTTCCTCAGGGACAACTGGATCAAACCGATCCCAGATAACATGACCAGACTGCACTTTGGACAACCCCAGATCCAATGTTCCCATGCTGGGATTCAACTTTGACCTAATCTGAGCTATTTTCTCCACTAGATAATCAGCAAAAGCCTCAGCTGACCCTTGCCATTCGGGGCCCAACCCCTCTCTTCCGAGGAGGGACCTCGTCACCCAAAACAGAGTCGCTGGGCAATTATCATCAAAGGCAATGAGGGTGGTGAAATATTGATGTTTCACCACCTCCATCACCACCTGATAGGCCTTAATAGCAGCTCTAGCAAGTATTTAGTCAGACTCACTCTGAATCCTCACCCAGTGGTGCTCTCGGCATTTCTTTGCCCATTTAAGCACCCTCAACTCTTCTGTAAACCATTGGGGGGGGGGGAGTGCTGCCTACGAGCATGGAGAGGCAATAGTGATGCGATTATGTCCAAGGCCGCCGTTGCTTTCTTATACCAAAGGCCAACAAGCATCCCAGGCAAATCGTTTTGCTGATCCAGAGGGAAAAAAACCCAGTTCCCTTTGGAATCCATCCAGATCCATCAGTCACCAGGGGTGGACCAATTGAATAGGCCCTACCTCCCTGCAGTGAAGCCTCATCCCCAGAAAGTCCAGAGTCATCAGATAGTGATCTGACCATGGCACGGAATGATGTCTAATTTCTGTAAATTCAGATCACTCTGCCACTGCTCTGACAAGAAAACGAAATCCGGAGTGTGGCCACTGCTCCTTCTTGGGTCCTGAATTACCTGAGTCAGACTCACAGCTGCCATGGAAGCCATGAACTTCTGAGCCACCCTGGAGCCAGCCCCCAATGAAGGCAAATTGAAATCCCCCAGGACCATAAGTCTGGGGAACTCCAACATAGTGACGGCCTCAAGGAGCTCAGGCAGGGAATCTGCTACCTTGCAGGGAGGCAGGTACAGGAGCAAAATTCCCAACTGACCCTTAGGGCCCAAGCGCAGGAGCAGGGCCTCACAACCCAGAACTTGGGGAGCAGTGGCTCTGGTGACTCCCTGTGACTCCTTGGCCACAATGGCGACACCATAGCCCCTCCCCTCAACCCCAGGCTGGTGCCAAATACCAAACCCAGCCAGAAACAGTTCTGACAGAGGAACTCTGTCCTCTGGTGCCAGCCAGGTTTCAGTGATGTATGCCAGGCCAGCCCACTCCCCCAGAATAGAATCTAAAATCAGGGGAGCCTTATTGCAGACTAACCTGGCATTCATCATCAGAAGCCTAAGGGAGGGAGCTCTTTGGATCAGCTGCACAGGAACCAGAGGTGTAGCCAAGGGGCCGGAACAGAGGACAGGTATTAAACACCTGTCCTGCAATCCCAGAGTGTGGCCTGCCCCTCAGCTCCTGCCATACCTCCCCATTGCCCGTCACAACACCAATTTGGATCCCAGGAACCTCATTGCTTGCTCCAGATGGAGCGCTGTCCCCTATTCTTGGCTGGCAAGATGCTCTCCCCTCTCCCCTCTCCCCCACCACCCACAGTTCCCAAGCAAACAGACCTCTTTGTAGGTGGGCAGGAGCCGCAGGTGTCTCGTGTTGGCTCCCCGGCCAGACTAGCCTTGGGAGCTCCCGACCATTCAGGCAGCAGCGTTGGCGTGTGGTGGCCCCAGTGCTGCTTTGAAGGTGGGCGAGAGCTGCAGGTGTCTCCTGTTGGTTCCCGGCCAGACCTGTCCAGGGAGCCCCCGACCATGCAGGTGCCAGCGTCAGTGTGCGGCAGCTCCAGCGCTGCTTTGTAGGCAGGCAGGAGCCACAGGTGTCTTGTGTTGGCTCCCTGGCCAGACCGGCTTTGGGAGCTCCCGGCCATGCAGGTGGCAGCGTTGGTGTGCGACAGCCTCAGCACTGCTTTGAAGGCGGGTGAGAGCCGCACGTGTCTCGTGTGTTTACATCCTAGATCAGTGATGGTGAATCTTTTAGGGACTAAGAGCCCGAGGAGGAGGCACATGGGCAGGCACCATGTGTGCACACTCAACCATGTGACATTGCCAGTGCACCTCTGGTGATGTCACGTGGGTGCATGTGCATGCCCCCATGGGTGTGCTGCTGCTGCCTTGTTCACCTGCTAGGAGGGGTGGGTGGTGTTTGGTCACCTCACTTTGTCCCTGCCACTGCGAGTTTCTGTGCAGGATTTCAGCCTCTCCTCTCATCTCCCCATTAGCAGAGGGACAGTAGTAGGTGGGGAAGTGGCACTGTCATTGGTGCTGGTGGCATGTGGCAGGGCAAGGTTTGCCCACAACAGTACATGTACTAATAGAAGGGGCTTTGTGTGCCACCCATGGCACACATGCCATAGGCTTGCCTACACTGTCCTAGATGTTCCATTAAAAAGTATCCACTTGAATATTGGAAAGACACATTCAATCTCAGATTGTTTCTTCTTTTTCTGTAATCCTACAGTGTTTTTTATTCCAACAACCTCTATCACGCATCGGTCGTCCCAATTCACAAGGAGCGCTTATCAGTTCCTGAGCCTCATGCTCATTACTGGAACTTAACCCTTGCCTCACTACGTCTGGGAGAACCGAGGGGATTAAAAAGGAACTCTTACTATGTTCAGGCAGTAAAGCCTTTGAGCTTAGAACAAAACAAAGGAGGTTTCGTAGTAGCGTGTCATCAGTGTGTGTGTGTGTGCTAATCAAAGAACAACAATAATCTTCAAAGAGAAACAGCTGCTTTATTCTTCAGGTTCATTAATAGCAAAGTCCATGGAAAAACTGTAGATTAAAAGGTCATAAACATAAGAATCAGTCCAATAACAACAGTCCAAGTTCGTTAGGTAATCATAGTGAAAAGAAGAGAAAATCCCACACCAGCAAACAGAGTTACAGTCCAGGGTCTTAAGCCATTAGGAAACAGAGACGAACTAACTAACTTCTCTGCAAACATGGAGAATTTGCGGCCAGGTGGGTTAGCCCTAGCCAATCAGGTAACAGAGAAAGATATTCTCAAAACAATGGATTGTTTACATCCATGTGAAGATATAACACTCTGAAAAGATGGGAACACAGAAACACTATAATGTCAACAAGCCATCTCGTGACAGTCTTGTGAGATATGAGTCTATGAGGCAGAGAGAAGGGGAAGGATTTTTATGAGGCCTATTTATAAAGCCTAGCTGAAAAATTGCAATTTCAAGCCTTGGGAGACATGAGAAAAGGTGTCATTTCCTGACAACCTCTCTCCCTAGATGGTATTATTTCAACACATATGATTAGTACCTCCACATAGATGCAGGGCTTTGATTCCTCAGCAATTGGATTTACAAATACAGCATTGTGAGAAAACTAAAATGGCAGTCACTAGCCCACCTCAACTCTGAGAACCCCCTCTTTCCAAAATTAACTCCTAAATTCCTACATTACCCAAAAGAAAGAATTCTTTTAAAGCCATCAACATCCAATTGGAGGTAAATGTTTCATGCAGTGAACTTTCACCTTATTTACTTGAAGGATGATTTGCAAATCGAGAACATATCACTTGAAATATTATAAACTTTACATTACAATAAAGATAAGAACAATATTGTCTGTAAAGACCAACAGCTAACAATGCGTACTTGAGTTTTTCAGCAACAGAAAGAAAATCTGTTTACATCACACTCATCTCAGACTGCTTTGGCTTGCTTTTCATCTGTGGAATGCCCTCCTCATTGTTATTGTATGGCTTTCATCTCTGATAAATATTGCTTTCAACAAATGAAGTGTTCTCATGATTCAGAATTCCTTTTGTTCCAGGCCAAAGCAGATCCAGCAAACTTCACACTCAGAACGAGAAGCTATGAGTTACATTGAACAGGCCAAGAATTAAGCAAAGCGTGACTTACAATCAGCTCCTAATTCAGTGCCTCTGCTCACCAGTGGCTTGTGAACAAAGCAGAATAAGCAACTCCCTACATTTCAGCGTGAAATGGCTGGTCCATGAAATGTCAGTCTACAAATCAATGCATTGTTACTACAACATTGATCTAGGAATGTGAAGAATATTCACAAAAGTTCTTGTTTTCAACTATTTCCCCCAATTTACTAGGGGCACTTATTAATGACACTTCCCCTTACATTAGCAAGGTTTCTCAACTTCCTGCCAAATTGAGCCTCTAGACTTGTTTTCTCTCTTTTTCTCTGTTCTCCCCATCTGTTCTATTATGGAAGAAGCTCCCAGATTTTGGACAGTTCAATGCAATTTCTAAAGAATCTTGTAAAGGAATGTGTAATATTTCAGGACTAATTGGTGCTTCCTCTGGAAGTAAAATAACAATGACACTTTCAACTAGGGGTCCCCTACCTTTTCAAGCTGGGTCATGCTCTATCAGTTAGCTTTGCGGGCCAGACGGACATTTTACCCTGCCTGCATGATGGGGTTTATTTTGACCATTTTGTCCCAACAGCTTCAAAGAGGCAGACATTTTGTTTCTCAAATACCCTTTTGGAGGCCACATAAAATAGCATTGGGGGCTGGATCTAGCCCATGGACCTTAGGTTGGGAACCCCTGCTTTCAATAGAAGCTGCAAGTTTCCTTGAAGAAAAATCAGGTGCAGGAAATTTTTACTGTTAGGAGAAAGCGACCCCCCCCCCCTCTTTCAGTTTTTCAACAAGTATGAGAAACTGTGAGATTCACATCTTTGCACTGAGCCCTTCTTTGCTGATCTGTTCAAACAGACTAGAAACAGTCCTGTTCTATTGACATATGTATTTTGCCACCACTCTGTGAACACCACTCAGTTATCCTTTGAGAGATGCATGTTTCCATATATTGCAGTAGAATTCTCTAGTAAGAATTATGTACTGCGGGTATATTGTGGGAAAGCATAGAAAAAATGTATATAATGCATGTGTTAGTGAGAACAAAATGCGTAAAATTCATTGTTTTAGGAAAATATAGGTTTGTAAAAATGTTATTCTGGTAAAAAAAAATTGCACAAAAATGCAGAAGGAGAAACTAGCACAAAAGATGCAAACTGTTGCTTCAAAGTTGATAACAATTCTCAACATTGTTGTTCTTTCTTCAAATTAAGATTTGAGACATGCTAAGCACAGCGTCATCTTTGGAAATATGGGCATAATATCACCTCATAAGCAAGGCTATCAAGAGTCCAACTGCTCACCCAGCTGGCTATTTTATATTTGGAATAGACTCAGAGGATCCTGTACTGAAACTTCAGTATAAGCTGAATGTAAGACTTGAAAGGTGCAGGGGGGATATGAGAGAAATTGGAATTGACTGGTACAGTATGTCCATCCCTACTTGCTTCCAGATACTATAGTGGCCAAAAGATGCAAGAACTTCCAGACATAAGATTTTCTGAATTTGTGGACCTGTAGCCCCCAGAGGTTCACAGAAATTCCCTCAGACAGAGTTCTTGGGGCTTTAATGAAGTAAACAAAGTGGTGTCATGTATCATCAAGTTAACTAAGCAGATGAATTAGAAGTCTGGTAGCCATTTTCATCTGTGGAGAAGACAGTGGAAATGGGTGGGTGGAGAGGGCTAAACTCTGTGGAAGTTGCAAATGTTATAGGCATGGTAGTCTTGATTTATTAGGAAAAACAAACAAACAACAACACCCCTATCAAGCCTATAATCCTTGTAACACCCATGGAATGTAGCCTTCTCCTCTAATTTCCCCTCTTTTCTCCACAAGATTTATTTATTTATTTATTTATTCAGATTTATATTGCCGCCCACTCGCTGAGGGGATCCCAAAGTCTGAATTTATTATCAATAAGAACACCTACTAGGACTTTTAATTCTTGAATAAAGCCTCCAGAGATCTGGCTGGAGTAATCCCCAGAATAGGAGTTATCAACCTTTTTCAGGTCACGCTCCCTCAGACAGCTTCAGGGGCTGGATGGCCATTTTGCCCTTCCTCCACCACATGGCACTTCCTGGTGTGGTGGAAGCAGGGGGGGCACATGAAATGGTGCCATGGGCCGCATCCAGCCTCTGGGCTGCAAGTTAAGAATACCTGCGCTAGAGGCTATAAGTTATGAATTCTGAAAATCCTGTGTCTAGCAAGAGTTCCCTCAGAACTGCAGAGAAGAATATACATAACTGTGCATTGGCCTATTGAAATGTGGGAGAATGAAAGCATATTCAGGTTGTTACTACTGTTTCTAATGAGTTGGAACATGACATTGTTCTACAGAACTTGAGGAATCCCTACCCTATTGTCTACTAGTTCCACGAATTATGTTGCCAAGATAGGAATGACAGGTAGAAGACAAAAGGTAACCAAGGGGAGGAAGGACTGTTGTACGATGAGGAGATATGAGGGAACAGGGAGAAAGAGAAATTTCAGTTGAGATTTGTGTGTGATGGGGGTTGCAACAAATTGACAAGACAACATTTTGAGGAACAAATCAAGTGGTGGCAGGCACACAAAGGAAAAACTGCACATTCTGTGTGTGCATGTTTGTGTGTGTTTTTAACGAGGAGAAGTGAAATGAAAGGCAACTATCAAGGATGATGGACTTAGATGTTTTGTTAAGACAGGCAGAGAAAGTGTGATTCTTCAGTCACTTTCTTGTCTCTTTTAAAACATAGCTTCTCAAAGAAAGACAAGGTAGGAATAGCACTCCAAGCACTTGCTTCTGTTCTGTCCCAAGCTGAATCAAGAATTTTACAGTATTTTGGCCTGAGGGAACTATCATTTGTTGGGCATGAATGATGATGATGTCTGTGCCATTAGCTAGATAAGGGACTGTCAGCCTTTTCAGACCCTGGTTAACCATTAGGTATCTGGCTAGACATCCTGCTATGGTAATGGAGTAGACCGTACAGCTAACGACTCAATGCCAAGTATCAGGTGGAGGTTAACTAACCTGATTTCCTAAAGGGGCCAACGGCTATGGGCGGATGAGCCCCTTTAGGTGGGGTGATGGTCCCCCTCAGTGGAGGAAATGCCACTGTAAATCATCATATTCAGCCCAATGTTATATTGTATGTTTATTGAATCTTTTTGTTATTGTAATGATATTGATATTTTAATGTTATGTGATATTATTTATGATTTATTGACATGTTGTGTTTATGAACTTGTAATTTTACATGTGTTGTGACCCACCCTGAGTCGGTCCTACCGAGTAGGGCGGTATAGAAATTGAAATATAACAGCAACAACAACAACAACAACAACAGCAGCAGCAGCAGCAGCAGCAGCAGCAGCAAAATGAGTGGAGGAGAAAGTCTGATTCCCAACAGTCATGAAGGTGGAAGAGGCCATGCCAGATGGACTGGCTGTGAAGGCACATCTTGTCAATATCCTCAAGGCTGCAGCAGTCCATTGCAGTCTTGGTGTTAAATCCTGCATGTCTCATTTCATGTGTGCTGCAGGAGAAGGCTCCGTGATCATAGCGTGTGGGTTACTTCATGGCAAGCTGGGATCCACCTTAAACAAATTCATGCCCATGACATTTTTCCTGTTTCAGGAAAAAATGCATTCTTGGATACAACTTGCAGTTGACGACAAATCATTAGCATTAGATTGAATTTAGGGTCCCATTCCTGAACTGTTTATCTTTTTTTGACCATTTTTTGGTAGATAGTGGGACTGTTTTGGGTATATAATATAAGTGGGGTTTAGAGTACTGTGCCCAATTCCTGGGCACTGCACTTTAAGAAAGATGCAAACAAATTAGAGCAGGTACAGAGAAGGGCAACAAGGGTGATCAGAGGACTAGAAACTAAGATATATGAGGAAAGACTGAAGGAACAGGGCATGTTTAGCCTTGGGAAAAGGAGACTGAGAAGAGATATGATAGCACTCTTCAAATACCTGAAAGATAATCATAAAGAAAAAGATCTGCTCTCCATCAACCCAGAGTGCAGGACACGTAATAACTCCCTGAAACTACAGAAAGGCAGATAAAGGCTGATTAGGGAAAGAGTTTTAATGGTTAGAACAGAATGACAGTCAGACCAAGTGCCTCAAGAGGTGATGAGTGCTCCAACACTGGAAGCATTCAAGAGAGAATTGGACAAACATCTGTCATATCTGCTTTGACTTGGCTTTCTGCATTGAGCATGGGGTTGCATTTGATGGCCTAAAAGACCCCTTCCAACTCAGTGATTCTATGATTCTATAATCAAAGCTGCAGCACAGTTTGCGTCTCTTTAATGTTGTCACAGGCCACACTGTGGCCTCCATGCAGAAGCGTAGCGTGCCTTGGCGGGGCCCCGTATAAAAATTTATTTGAGGGCCCTCTTAGGAAGGGTAAAGATTTGTTTTCCTTACGCTCGTTTGGGGGCCCCATGGCCTGGCCCCCCCCGTATAATTGATACTGCAGATACGGCAGTAGCTACGCCTCTGCCTCCATGATCCTCTATGTCTTTCTCCATTCAGTTGTTTATTCTGCACAGTTTTCTGTCCCAACAGTCAGTTAAATTCCCATGCCTTACAAACTCACAAGATCTTCACTGGGTATTAATTGTGGGGCTTCAAGATGTAGGACTTTGAGAGGAGAGGAACCAGTCTCAAGCTTTCAGCATGGATGATGTGTGTACAAATATCCAGATTTCTAGCTTCTGTGCAAATAAGTATTTCAGGGAGCCAAGCCAGACTACATCTCAGTTTCTGAGATGCTTCCTTTTGTTTTGTCTAGGCATTTCAGCATTTTCCAAACAGCTTCATACTTTCTGAAACCTTCCTCTCACAGACAAGACAGAATAGATTAGTGGATGGAGAATCAAAGGAATCTTTTGTCTCCCAAATACTGTAATTGATTTAGCAGCAGTTCAAAAAACAATGTCAAGCATTGTCAATGGCATTCCTTTGTGCCTTTAAATCAAGTTCTTGGAGATGGATCACATGCTATCCCTATACTATCTACAGGAAAAATCTCGAGGGCTACTTCTTGTTCAGAAATTTATGATCACCATCTTGGAGAATTGTGGATCAGCCCTCTCTGGAGTCCAAGGAGAAATGAAGATGAATAACAGGAAAACTAAGTCGAACAGTTCATTATTATGCAGTTGACTAGAGCCCCAAACATTTCTTGAGGTTGGGGTCCTTTTCCTACACACAGCCTTATAGGATAATAATCATCTTGTAATGCTGCTGATATTTAAATCATATTTATAATAACACAACTTAATGTAACATCCCCTCATAAAGTTCTTATGGCATTTTACAGGACACATAAAGTATGGAGGTGGAGGAGGGGAGAGTGAAACATTGGAAATTCTAATGTAATACATTTGCCTACCGCAGGGTGCAGGAAACAACCTAATGAGGTTGATATAGCAAATCCTAAACTGACAGTTTAACTGTTTTAAGCAGTATCTGTAATAATTCAAAGATGCTTAAAGATATCTTTTGCTATAAAATCCCTCCTTTAACTAAACAGTTGGGTGAGCTAGTACTTATTTTCAGTATGGCTTCGGTGAAAAATTGGGACATTTTGAGGCTAGTAATTTAGAAGACATCTCTTTAAAGTATTTAAAGAGGTTGGCCTAAGGATAAATCACCCACTATCTTCTCTCTCTTGGACACTCCACTTTCTGGCTGAACAGTCATCACCGAGAGGGCAGGACATAAATTACCAATCCAAAATCAGTTAACAATAAAATGATTTGCATTTTAAACCAGATTACACTCTCCTTACATTTGTCTAAGATTTAAAAAATGGTTTGTTTGCTATCTGCCAAGACAAGCAATGTCCAGCAGGTGTATAAGTGGTTATATCCAGTCCTGTCAGTAGCAACTGAGATGACAAGTTATGTTGGACAGTAACTGGCTGGCTAATCTGCTACGCAGTCTGTTCCCTTCTCTTGAAGGCTAAAGACATCCTCCATACAGTTTGTTTTGGGCATCCTGAAATAACTTATTGACTCGGGGTTCATGGCAATTTCTAAGGGTAAGGTTCAGCCTTCAGTCCAGTCAAAATCCATACATGGACAAAGGAATTATCTACATTGCTTCAGATAATGAAGCAACTCAAGTTAACTCTTAAATGGGCTTGCCAGTTTCATAATACCTGCCCCACTCTTTTTGCTGGTCTCAGAGATGTAGCAAAGTGGAAAGTTAATTAAGCTCTTTTAAAGTTGCCCCGGAATTCCAGTGGCTTAGTGGTTACGACACTGACCCTGATGAGTGGAAGGTCAGCAGCTCAGCAGTTCGAGACCTGAGTGCTGCACAACAGAGTGAGTGCCTGTCTCTGTCCCATCTCCTGCCAACCTAGAAGTTTGAAAGTAAGAAATTACAAGTGGATAAATAGGATAAATCGAATGAGATAGATTTTAGGCTGCCACTTTCTCTGCTTAAACCAGGGGTGCCCATACTAAGGCCCGTGGGTTGGATCTGACCCCCGATGCCAATTCATCTGACCCACACCACCCTTAAGTATGTTTTACTTCCACTTCTCGGAGCAATGAGGGCGGTGTGGGCCAGATGAATTGGTATTGGGGACTGGATCTGTCCCATGGTCTGTAGTTTGGGCACCCCTGGTTTAAGCAGAGAAAATGGCAGCTTAAAATCTATTTCATCCTGTTGCAAAACTACATGACTAGCCCGCTGAGCCATGTGACTGGCCCACTGAGCCCTGTGACTGGCCTGTGGCCTAAAATGTTTGGGAACTCCTGGTGTAGATGAAGTAGGGAATGAAAGCCATGTACCGTATGTTATCTTATACAGTACTCAGTGAAAGCAAGGTGCAACAAACAAATGAATTCTATATTTTTATGACAAATAAGTATAGTTAGTGTTGTCTCCTCTTTCTGCCACCCCATGAGTACTGATCTGTTGCAGCTGCAGGCTGCAAAAGCACTTCAAACATGTAGAGATACACTGTGCAAATGTAACCGGGATACTATCCATAAGATTTTGGACCAGAAAAAGCGAATTTATAAGCTGTTGGTGGGATATTCCTATATATTATGGGTAACAGAGGGAGAAATCAACAGGTAATGTTTGTTTGCAAAAACATTTCTGAGTTGCCCCTTAAATACCTACTTCTAATATCATGTTTAAAATCATAGATGTAGAATTGATATATAATTCTGTATCCATTAAATATAATCAGAATTGAATTTGAATTTCCCTGGAGCAAGACCTACCAAACCCAAGTATTCACTGCAAAGTGCATTTTCTTCTTTTAGGTGTGTGAATTATGTGTATTTGTTTGTTTCATGTGTGTATATAAACATAATGAAGTTTATATGTCTCTTCAGTACCATTAACAGTCAGGTTAAGATAAGGCTCAAAGTGGTGGGAAAGGGTTCAGCCCATGTAACCAGATGTATATTGCTGCTAACTTCCTCCAGGATTTATACATCAATAGCTGCCTCTTGGATAATTAGGGAAACAGATGGAGACACAACCAAATTGGGAATTAGGGAGCAAGAGAGAGCTGATGGTGGAGAATGAAGAGTTATTTTTGACCAGTAACGATATGCAGATCCCAGACAGTCCCAGCTAGTCCTTTATTGCAATCATTTTTCATTGCAGCAAACCAGTTTACTCTTGAGACATAGCCAAGAGAATGATGACACCTCAGGGTTCTGAGTTCTGCTCTTTTGGAAAACGCCCCAGTGACCTCTTCGTCATGTGACAGGCCATTAAATATGGTCGCCAGGGGACCCTTATTTCAAGGGAATGTTGCTAACTTCACAGTACCCATTTTGCACAGCATATAGGATGCCTTTTCATTTCAGAACACAACTCTGCTAACAATGACAATCAGCGCCCCATTCGTTGAGCATGGGAGTCCGTCAGGGTGAAAAACCTGTCTCAGCAAAACTGGAATCAATGATCATTTTTACCCTCAGTGTTGTGTCCTTTTTGCTGGAACAGGCTGCAGAGCAGGAAAACTTCTGTTTACATTAAGTCCATGGTTCCCAAAATGGGACACACGTCTCACAGGGGGCAATTCAAGAAGGAGTTGTTAACAGTGAATGGCCTTTTAGACTTCCTCCACATGAATATTTTGGAATAGTAGCTGGGTTCAGGCATATCAGAAAACAAAACAAAACAAACAAAATAATGAATAGTCATTCACTTTTTGAATAATAGAATTATATGTCACCGGGGGGGGGGGGATTTTTAGGTTGGGAACCACTGGGTTAAGTTATCAAATGTCCCTTGGCCATTCAAAATAATAATCGAAACTTTGAATTGAGTTCAGATTGGACTCCTATGTTCTTCTGGGGGAAATATTTTTATTGTAAGGGATGGATTATCTCTTTGGACAAACATGCCAATACAGACAGAATCAAGTGCATGTTTGCATTTCTGTGGCAAAAGGAGAAGGAATGGCAGAGGATGAGGTGGCTAGATAACATTGTTGATGCGGTGGATCTAGGTGGATTCCAGAGGATGGTGGATACTGGAGGGGCCTGGCATGCTGTGGTTCATGGGGTTGCAAGGGGTCAGACTCTAATGTGTGTCTGAACAACATCTTGTGAGTGGAGTTTTTCACAGAGTTTTGGGAACACACAAAACCCAGCATGGATCGAGTCAGGGTGTTTCCAAAAGGGCACAGATTGGGCTGGCCCTCCATCTGGTGCCATTATTTTGGTGTGGACCTGGTTGGGGGGGGGGGCAATGAACAGCTCTAGTTATCTATCTACAACATTTCCACCTTTGCCTTTGCACTATAGAACAGCCCTTTAGGCAACTCACACAGATGATGGAAAATAATAAAAACAAACAAATGCAAAAGAGATTCAATCATAAAACCTTTAGAATTGGCTTAAGTTGACAAAAAATAGTTACATCATCAACATAAATGTGATGCTTGTAGTAAACAGTTGGCCTATTGACAAAATGTGGTGCTTTTGCAGGCCATTTTTACTCTAACAGCTTTGGCAACCACAATTTGTTGCTGATACTGCCGTACGCTGCCATGGACAGTTTAAGGACATCTGTTTACTTAGAAGAGCAGACTAAAACTAACAGAATAAACAATATAAACATAAACAAGCCAAAGAGACAATGATGAAGAGAATGCAGAGATATCCAAACAAACATTTCAGAGGAGAAGAAGTAACCCTATTCAAGTGTTATGGGAGGCATTTCCATCAACATGCTTAGAGGGGATTGCTTAAAGGGGGTTAAGACCTGGCTGGCAGGACAGGTATGGGGTCTGGGTTAGACAGTTGCATTGGCTTATTGGCTCATTTGACCCCTCCCTCTCTCACATTGTATGAATTTTTTAATCTTTTAACTTGTTTAGTTTTAATATTTTAATATCTTAATAATTTTTAAATTGGATTTTATATTGTGTTTTTATGTATCTTTTTAGGTTTTTGTTAGCTGCCCTGGGTCTCTTTGAGGAGGGCGGCATATAATTCTGTATAATAATAATAATAATAATAATAATAATAATAATAATAATAATAATAATAATAATAATAATAATAATAATAATAATAATAATAATAATAATAATCTTCACTCCCTCTGTCATCACTTTCTTCATGTGAGCAATGGGGAGCACGAAGAGGAGAGTTTCCTCCTCATCTGGAGGCTTTTCACTCACCTTGCAAGCCTAGAAAATCTGAACCATGTTTGTATCTGCAGTGAAAACACAAGCAGGAATCTCTTCTCTAGATTTGTAGTTTGTTGCATGTAGAGCCAACACACAAGGAAGAGACTCTCATCTTCAGCCTCATCATCATCATGTGAAGAAACTGACAATGGCATGGGATGCTCCTTTCTAAGCATGTCAAAGAAATGACCTTCTATAAAGCCTGAATAGGGTTATTGTTGTTGGTCCTTCTGAACATTCCACTTCAGACCAGGTTCAGACTGGACATGTAAAACAATGCCTTCCATGAACATCTCTCTCAACCATGAATTTTTTAAAATGCTATATAGTACTCATTATGGCCAGGCTGTGCTGCTCACGCTACAAAAGAAGGGTTGCAGGGCTTCCAAAAATGGCTTGTTGACCTGAACTTCCTCAAAATAGATATAACTCAGCTGGAATATTGGTCTTCAGGCTTGGACCTCGCTAGAAGATACTGGCTTCGTGTCACTTAATATTGCTCATGATAAGGCTGAGGACACTTGGGTGATAAACTCCCTCCAATTTTTTTGCTCCATGTCTTCTATGTTGGTTTTCATGGTTTCTGTGAGAAAAGCAGAAGGCTCAGCCCCACAGAAAATACCCCTGTTAAGTGGAGATGGCAATTTCTTGTTGTTTACTGCTCTTTTTCTTAACTCTTTCTTGACTCCTTTGCTTTTTGTGTGCAGTTGCCTTCACCATTTCCTTGGTCTCTTAACTATGCTGACAATTGATCCCTTTAAATGGCTTGTGTGAGAAGAAACCTTCCACCTGATAATGACATACTAATGTAAAGTCTAGAAACATATAAGTGGTTGGGCAACACAGAAACCATCAATCTCATACAGCCATTAGGAAAAAAAAAACAACAAATGGATTTAGTATTCTGATAATAATAATTAGAAATACATTTGGATTGGGTCTCTGGAGCTTTTTCTGATGGTCATGAATCCACACTCCCTGGAGTTCATTTCCAGAGCTTTTGAAAATTCTAAAAGAGCCATCATGGCCCGAGGATTCAGAGTTTAGAAACTAAAAAAGCAATTTTTCCAAGCTTTCTTTAGACACCAAATAGCCCTGTGCTGTTTCCAGTTGTGACCTTCTTTGTGTGAAGAACAGATTGGTAGACTGAATGATGAACTATTTCCAGAATTATTATCTCCAGTCTGCTCTTCTCTTAGGCAATGTGTGGTACGGAACCAAACCAAGCAATGGGCCATAAGTGTCATGAAGGGAAAGCACAAATTTTGTTTGGTTAACTTTTTTGTAAAGAACATCCCAAAATTTATAATTTGCTGTAGAGGTTTAATAGAAATTACTTTCAGATTTTTGAAATCATGTAAGCTGGAAATGACTTCCTATCTATTTGTAACATTCTTCAGCTCAGCCTACCTGCCCACCTGTTGGTTGATCTAATGATCTATCTAGCAATCTAGTGATCTATCTAGTGATCTATCTAGCGATCTACCTAGTGATCTAGTGATCTATCTATCTGGTGATCAATATAGAAATCAATCTAGTGATCAATGCAGTGATAGATAGATAGATAGATAGATAGATAGATAGATAGATAGATAGATAGATCTATTAGTGCAAAAACTTCACAATTTTTCAATATATACTTATATAACAAACAACAATTGTAATAATACAGAGCTGAAGGCTACAATGTGTAGCCCATGTTCTTTTCACCAGCACTAGAGTGAGAGTTGCTTGGAGAATTAAAGAGTTCAAATCTCTCTTTGAAACTAAATGAGGACAAAGTCCAAGATATCTGTATCAATTGAAGAAGGACATCCATCACACAGATGAATTGGCTCCACATATACAGTATCTAAAATCCTAAAATAAAATACAAATTCAAATACATAAGATCACTTTATGTGCATTCTCCCTACTAGAGCCTGTTCTGCATAAATATATTGATATCCTGCTCCCTAAAACGAGATGGAAATGAGTTTATTATCCTACCGGGGTACAGCTACTCCTGCCTCTCCATCACTCTTGCCATGGTAGCTCAGTGGTTAAGAAGCTTGTCTTGTTAACTGGAAGGCTGGCTAGTTGGCAGTTCGAGACCCGGGTACTGCATAATGGATTGAGCACCCGTCTCTGTCCCAGCTCTTGGGGACATGAAAGGAGTGTTACATGAAATTTTAAGATTCCAACACATCATTTTATTTAACTCTTTAATAAAGTTACAATCAGGAAAAAACCACTGTACATACATGGGCAAAGATATGAAAATAAGGGGCGAAGCCAACGTTTAATGGCTGGTAAGGAAATAAAATCATACAAGGTTTAATTTAAAAAGCATTTGGAAGCCTCTCCAAGGGGGGGGGGGCTGATTAAATGGGAAGAGCCCACTAGTCACGTATACTCTGGCACGGAATGTAAATAATTGAGAGTTGTCTTCCATTTCCAAAGGAATGTAAACCAGGAACTAATTATGTCACCTTTGTCCCCATTTTCTGAGCATCAAAAGTTCACCCAGAGGTGTGACAAAAGAACCGGTTTTTCCTCCAAGAATCCCGATGAGTCATCTGACAGAGGGTCAGCAGAACAATAGCACCTAATCACCTGTTATCTCCCATCTCCTGAAGCTTCAGAGATGTCGCAATAACTCCATCCTGAAGACAAAGGCTATTTTGCCACCACCCCATTGTAAATGCAAAAAGCCAATGTGTACTTTTGGAAATAATTCTGCACTGTTTTATTAAGCTTTTGTAACATGAAAACAAGATGTGTAAATTACACCTTAATTGCCCTGTTCCAAGTAAACAACCCCTTCACGCAGATGTCGACCAGTGTAACTGTATAAATTGTTGGGGAGTGGGAGGGAAGCTTCAGCTCTGTCACAGAATATCGTAATGGGCTCCCGGGAATGGTTTTCTTTAAAACGTTTGAGGTGGAGACTTCTAGTTTATATACCGGTCAATGTAAATTAGAACCCTTAATACCAATAAAACCAATTTTGTTTTGATCAAAACCATGTCTTGGTGTCAGTTTCTGAGGTTAATTGATTCTCCACCAAGAAACGAGCCAAGCCCTAAAATTTCAGGTAACAGGAGCCTCACTTGGGCGTCCCCTAAGCTGAGTTTCTCCTGCAAAAATCTTTTCAACCCACAATAATTTCTGACACGAGATTATTATTACTCTTGCTCTTTCTAATTTAAATCCTGAACCATAGCCTTTCCCTAGCCTTTTCCCTACCATTGGCTGAATCAAATGGTTCACAGGGGTTCCGTATTATTCACCCACCTTTGTGCAAGTTAAGGTTAGCAGTGCTTTTGTTCTTACAGTTTTTTTCTATTTCCCCAACAAAAGGCAACAAGCAGTTCTACATTTGATCCACACCATGCTGGAGCTTATAACATTTGTGCTTATAACATTTGGGCCATTCAGACTATTGAGAATGTTATTCCTTCCCTTTTTTAATATCGGGACTTGCATTTCCCCCACATACAGTTGATAGGAAGTACTTGAAATTAAAAAGAAATTGAAAACAGACGAACAAGAACAAAATAGAAATTCATACATTTCTACCCACTACCCCCGTCATGAGGGGCCTCTGATAAACACTACTAATACATATTCTTGTATGAAAATAAAATACACACATACAGGGGGCTCTGTACGTCCCTACTGAATCTTTCTTTAAATTTGCCACTTATTGTATCCAGAGTGTCACCAGCATTCTTGGGCTCATGTACCCAAGTACTTGTCACAATATGCTTTTCAAATGTAAATTGGCTTAGATCAGCCATATTTCTCTGAAGAAAAGAATTTTTTTAAATAATTCATATGGACGGGTAGGGACTTACGGGCACCTGGTATATTTCTTATTTTTTTATTTTATTCAAAATAAACATAAAACCCCATAAAAATACGATATAAACAAAAAAAATACACAAAATCTTAGAAACATATATAAACTGCTACGTTCACCCACCACCAGTGGGACATTATATATCTTCATTTAATCATTCTTTATTAATTACATTTTATTTATATATTTGTCCTGGCCTTACTTCTAATACATAGTCTATACATTCTCCCCATATTTCTCTGAAATCAGGTTTTTTTACTAATCCCTTTTAAAATGTTAATTCATGTTAGTTTACCATATATTGCTATATTTCATATTTCTTTTTATTAATCATCCAATTCAAATTCACAATTTACTTTCCATCTTTTAAAACAATAATCAGTCTCAAAGCTGTTACCAGTACTGTATAGTGATTGTTTCTTTATTAATCTATTCTATCTGCTCATCTTCAAAGTCAACTAATAATGCTATTTCAGGACACATCTCCAATTTTATAGACAATATTTAATTGACTTTCAACCCCCCTTCCCACATTTTCTTCACATTGTTACAATCCCATCATAAATGAAGATATGTCCTAACCTCTTTTTTATATCTCCAGCACTCTTTAATATATTTTGAATCATAATTGCTTAGCTGTACAGAAGTAATATACCGTCTCCAAATTGTTTTACAACAATTTAATTGCTCTTTAATTCTAACTGACATATTTTCCATAACCCTTTGTTTCTATATAACCCATTCCTCCTCTTTAGTTTTGACTCCTAAATCAGTTTCCCAAGTTAATCTTAAAGCTTAATACAAACATATATTTCTGTCAAACTTACCCCTCCCCTGAGTCAGCACAACATAGCCAATCCAAAAGTTTGTTTCACATAGGGTTATCACAGACAATGAATATCAAACATTGTGTTCCATATTGCATGTATGTATCCTGGGTAAACTTCTTGCAACCATGCTTCTGGACCTCTTGTCTGTCAATTCATGTTTGTTGTCAGCAGGAGGGTATGTTTCACAGGATTATATCCAGCACATTTGTGACAGGAATGTGTTCATGACTGTGATGAGGAAAAGAATGTGACACAACGGACTTCTCCCGATTTGAGGTAGCTTATGTCAACTTCAGTTTCCCTTCCTAAGGGGCAGAATATCTTTTCTGCTTGACATGGTCTTCACTTCAACAGATTTCAAGAAGGTACACATCATATTTTTGGGAGGCTGTTAGCTAGGAGGGCAATGTTTTGAGCAATGCTGTCAACTTCTTCTCTGTATTCCAAGCTTTCAAGGGATCTTGTCATCCCTTATTCTTTTGGATTTTCTCCCATTCTTAGCGCCCTGTTTTGGAGTGTGATAGACTGCTCAGCATTGGATGCTGAGGCACTAGCTTTCTCAGAATTGGCAGCAGTATGAAGCAAACCAAAGGCCAGAAACTGTGGGACAGCTATCAATAGCTATTTCATAGTTAGAACTAAAGCCAGAGGCAGCTGGTCGTGCCAGTGTTACAGGGGAAGCAGCTTTATTCCAGGATTTGATAAACAAAATTCAGAAATTTGGATAGTTCCCATAAAGTTTGGATTCACATGCCCCATAAGATCACATCTGCTTATGCCCCCAGTGGCTAACCTTGGCACTCCAGGTATTCTTGAACTTCAAATACCAGAAGCCTAAGTCAGTGCCAAGGCTAGCCATCACTGGAGTGCCAAGGCTAGCCATCACTGGCTTAGGCTGTGTAGTACAAGTCAGTACCAAAATAAAAAGCAGAACTTAAGATTCAATAATCACAAAATAAAAGAGACACACCAAAAGAGAATAAATTGCTACTGTTTGAACAAGATTCAGTTTAAAGGATGCAATGCTGACTTAAAGGGTGAAGTCAATCTAGAGCCAGAAACACCCCCCACCCCAAACCAGGAGGCTGGCATCCAAAGATCTGAGGCTCAGTATACAAGGCAGGTATCCACAGGTAATGGTAAAGGTTTCCCTTGCTTGAATGCCAGTTATATCTAACTCTAGGGTTAAGTGCTCATCTCTGTTTCAAAGCCGAAGAGCATTTTCTGCTTCTGCAGATGTTTCCATGGTCATGTGGCAGGCATGACTAGACACCAGAGTGCATGGAACACTGTTTACCTTCCCACTGAAGAGGTACCTATTTATCTACTTGTAATTTCTTGCTTTCAAACTGCTAGGTTGGTAGGAGCTGGGACAAAGATGGGAGCTCATTCTGTTCTGCAGCACTTGGAAAGCGAATTGCTGACATCCCGCCTTCCAGTCAGCATCTTAGCCACTTGAGCCATTGCAGTCCATAGATGTTACCTTGTAACTTGAGTGCATTAAATAAAGATAAAAGGGACTGTGGTGGCTCAAGTGACTAAGATACTGAACTTGACAACTGGAAGGTCAGCAGGTCAGCAGTTTGTGACAGAATGAGCTCACATCTCTGTTCCAGCTCCTGCCAACCTAACAGTTCAAAAGCAAGACTTTGAAAGCAGATAAATAGGTACCACTTCAGTGGGAAGGTAAACAGCATTCTGTGCACTCTGGTGTTGAGGAATCTCTGCCACATGTCCACAGAAACGTCTGGAGAGATACAGTGCTGGTTCTTTGGCTCTAAACAGAGATGAGTACTGAACCCTAGAGTTGGATACAACTGGCTTTCAAGCAAGAGTGACCTAAACACAGATACTGCATGTTGATTTTCATGAACCTTCTTGTTCAATCCAGCCTTCAACCAGTGATTCACATGAGAGAATGCAGTATCCCAGATCAAACATCTAACACATAACAGAGCAGTCATGTTTCTGTCCCTTATCTAATATATCAAAGGGAATTATTACACACACTCAACCATGATTCACACATGTACTTGTTCAGTTTCAGTGTTCAATAGTAAAATGTCCAGAGAACAGTGATGCATACATGTCTGTGAACAGTGCTATGGTGGACTCTGCCTGGTCATGTTTTCTACAATATATTACTTGTTGAGGCAAATGGTAGCACAAGAAACTTTACTTTTGCAAACCCACTGGCATAACACCAGAAGCATAACATTGGGAAATTGATATACATTAAGAAGTTGGTGCAGATCAGCTTCAAAAAGGCGAATGTTATTTTAGGCTGCATTAACAGAAGTACAACCTCAAAAGCCTGTGAGGTACTATCATCCTCTGTTCAGCACTAATCAGGCCACATTTAGACTGCTGGATCCATCGCAATTTAAGAAAGGTGCCAACAAACTGGAACAAATTCAGAGGAGGGCATCAAGGATGATCATGGGACTGGAAACCAAACCCTATGAGAAATCACTGAAGGAACTGAACATGTTTTGCCTTGAGAAAAGGAGACTGAGAAGAAATATGATAGCCACATGAAAAATGGTCATAAACAGAAGGGGCAGGATATGTTTTCAAGTTACAGGAAGCCAAATATAGATTGAATATCAGGAAAAACATCTTAATATTGAGAGCAGTACAACAATGGAAACCATGGCCTTTGGAGGTGGCAATCGTTCCAGTACTGGAGGCATTCAAGAGAAAATTGGTCAACTGCCTCTCATATCTACTTTGATTTGTAGTCTTGAATCCAGGAGGCTGGATTTGATGGCCTCATAGGCCCATTCACAATTACATTATTCTATGATTCCCTATTGCAAATCAGCTACATGGCTTTCTGTGCAATAGATGTACAACTGGAAATGCCTACTCTAATGCTATGTCATTGTTGTGATTGTGATTTGAAAAGTATAATCAGTACCAATCCTTTGTTACTTCTACAATGTTCTTTTTAAGAAGCCACTTTTGGAGATTTGGAGCCCCTTTGCTCCTATTTTTCACTTATTTTAGTTTTAAAAAACCCTAATATGTCTGAAATATCACAAGCTTTCAAAGTAACGAGTAAAAAAAGTATTATTTTGAAAAAGTAAGTTCCGATAGCCTAATACTACCTAGTTAAAGGCCACAGAAACTCTAGTCTAGGGAGTGGCTAGGATCATATCTATAGTATAAAACATATGGATTTTTCTAAGGAAAACTGATGAAAGCAGGAAAAGAGGCAGCAGAGGGTGTGATCATAAGAATGGCAGCTGTCATGTGCCAATTTGATCAGAAGCCATATAGAGCCTATAACATTTTAACATTGTGGAGAGGGATATATAATTGTGTGTAAAATTTTGAAAGCACTGAGGTTGATACACAGAGCAAAGACCAAATATGAGCAACATATATATAAAGGGTTTCTAGTCATTCTGTTCCTCTCATCACTACCAGTGTTAAAAATCCACGTGCCATGAAAGTGGGATCATTTATTTGTATTCGTTTGTGCCAATTCAACATAAATAAAGCAATTGGATGGCTATTGCCAGGGCTGTTTGATAAATTCAAAAGTGCATAAACAATGAATAGAAAAGCAATTGGGTCGTTAGAATTTTTTTTAAAAAAATCAAACCCCCAAATCTCTTTCTATATTACCCATTTTTTGTTTTAAATGGTTCTGGCTTCTTGCCTCCATTTTATCTGGCAGAAGAGAAATATTCTGTTTGTAACATCAGACATGGATTGCATTGAATCAGAGAGGCTGGTTGAAAAACAGTCCATTGTTGTTATCCGGGGAAGAAATAAGTTTGGTGCAGAGGTATTATGCCAAAATAAGCTGATGGGTGAATTGAAAACTGACAAAAAACAGTTTTAGTTAAGATATTCTGAGTTTTATTTCTTGTCATAATAGCGTAATATTTTATATGAGAGAAAAGAACTTGATCTTAGAGGCAACAGTACACTGAAACAGAGATTAAAAGCATTATAGTTTGGATTTTAGCTCCCAGATCCAGAGAATTTGTGGCAGTTGTAGTCCAGAAATGTAACTTTTTCAAGCATGTAGTTAAAGGGGTCCATGTATGTCTGATCCATTTCACTTTCATATGTGTCCACTACTTTTCTGCATTAATTTGCATTGTTTTTAATGTCTGCAAAATATGTAGGTAAAGGTAAAGGTCACCCTTGGTCAAAGGCCAGTCGTATCCAACTCTAGGGTTCAGCACTCAGCTCTGTTTCATAGCCGAAAAGCCAGCGTTGTTTGCAGACATTTCCATGGTCTTGTGGCAGGCATGACTAGACACCAGAGTGCACGGAATGCTTTTTACCTTCTCACCAAAGTGGTCCCTATTTATTTACTTACAATTTCTTGCTTTCGAACTGCTAGGTTGGCAGGAGAAAAATATGTAGATATGTATTTAAATTAAATATTATTTACATATACAGTACATTTAAATTAAGATATTATTAAAATTGTGTATATTTTCTTAGAAGAATAAGCATTTTGAAATGCCGGGAAATAGGGTTGATGTAGGTTTTGTGCTGAGAACTGTGCTAGAATGTCCTGATGGACAAAAACAATTTAAGTTTTTCCCTTATGATATACTCCATTTTGAATTTTGATTCTGCTGGAAAGAAATGTTTTATGGGTGGGAGAGATTGCAAAATACTTGGAGATGGGAACCAATCCATGTCCCTGGATAGATGCTGAACTTGAGACCAATGGCTAGCTTTCAGAACCAAGCTAGACATCTTCCTACTACCACCAAGAGACAAGTTACACTAGTTCTGCCCTGAATTGTGTGGTAGAGATAGTCACTTGAGGAAACAGGCTGGCCAGAGATATTTTACTGCCCGAGACAAAGGAGAGGTTTCCCATGTTCACTCTTCCACATAAAGAAATCAATTGGAGTTGCATTGGATGTTCTCTCAACACAGGAGATGAAACAGTTCCACTACAACAGTGATTGCTGGTCTTTCTCCAACCAGTCAATCTGTCAAAAGAAGTGAATTCCACCATGATAGTAACATGAAAATCCATGTTTTTCAGAAGGAAGTTAAGACATTTGCAGATATTTCCCATTTATGTTCATCCTTAAATGTAGGAATAGAAGTGGTGCATTGAGCTTGCAGGAGAAAATGGGCACTGTTATTGAGTAGACTCTTAGTAATCGTTACAAAAATGTTGTGTCTTAGCTGGACTGCATCTTTGTCCCATGAGTGGTAGATGTCTTACCAGTTGAAAGCCACAGTTGAAACAGCAGCAGAGTTTGGAATGATCATATGACATATGCATGTGACTTGTGCACAGACATAACGATATCTGCAGACTTCTTATCTTCAAGCTACAATTTTTGTCATGTGATTCTCTAAAAAATGGTATTCAGTTCACTCCTGACAAACAGAAGGAAATTTACTGGTCTCGTGATTCAGGAGGAGGACCCATGTCTTCAGAGCTTTCCCCCACAGGTTTTAGGAAAATCCTACGGGTTTTAAAATGTGAGGGAAAACTTGAACAGGAGAAGAAATGTAGCCTGTGGATTAAGCACTCTCCCACTGGCTGTTGTGCCCTGATTTCCTACATTATATCCTACCTTTCCTTATGCAAAAAGAGCTCAAGGTGATGTAAGCAGTGCCCTCCATTTACATCCTCATAGGAGAAATGTGAAGTGGGTGAAGACCTTGGTGACCTGGAGAGCTTTGTGGCCATATTCAGGTGTTTTCAGACCGAGATTAACATTCCTTCCTCTAGAACATGATTTAAGTTTGTTTCAATCGAATTTGACACATCCTGTAATGGGATGAAGGACAGGATATGAATCTCTTAAATAAAATGTCAAAGGGACTCTCCGTCCAAACAAATTAATTGCTCCCTAAGCTGGTCTAAAGGACAATCTTGTGGGGGTGGGGGGTGGTTTTTCTATGGAAGTGTATGCTGAGTTGTGTCCTTTAATTGCTCAAATTCAAGGCACATTTCAAGAACAACAACAGAGAGAGAGAGAGAGAGAGAGAGACATAACATAGCAAAAATGACAGCACATCACCGTCTAGAATGGAAATCAATCCAGATCTTTACATGGCAGACTTTGTATTCAGACTGTATATATTCTATCCACAGTGTTTTGTATGCATTGCCTTGACATGATTTTTTGCCTTTATGTACATACTGTGGAAATGCCATTCACAGCATATATAGACTTCCATCGACAGCTCTTTGCCTTTTCTCCAATCACGATGTCGGCTTTGCACACATTTGCTGACATTGTTTTGCTTTTTATTCCCCCTTTTCCAGATTGGCAGCAATATTGTCTAGCATTTTGTTGCATTATTTATTGTTCAGGGAAGATCTGGAAGGAAAAAACAGAAAGGAAACAAAAGTCAGCAAGATTTTATAGACTTTAAAAAATATATATGGTAAAGTTGAAGGCTCTCGTTTCTTGACACTTTAATGTTATATTTTTAACATGAGGACACTATCCAGAGACTCTGGCCAAGGCATGGAAGGAAGAACAACTATGGGGTAGGCTCTGGGGCTTTTCCAACTCAGGTGCCTGGAGCCCCACCCTCCAGCCAAGGCATAAGAGGCTGCTGCAATTACAGGCAGCAGGATACCATCCAAAGACTCTGGCTGAGGCGTGGCAGGAAGAACAAGTATGGCCAGCCGGAGGGAAGTGGGAGCAGCTGGTTTTTGGCTCCTGTGGCCACAAAAGTGCCACACCACAGATGCTCTGGGCTCCTTCCCTTGGCCCAGCTGGCCGGAGGGAAATGGGAGCAGCTGGGTCTCGGCTATTGCGGCCACAAAGCTGTGCCTGCGATTTGGGGGTGGTGGGGGAGATGGGAGAGTGGCTCACCAGTTGGGAAAAAGGGACAGCGCTCCATCTGGAGCAAGCAATGAGGTTCCTGGGTCCCAAATTGGGGTTGTGATGGGCATGGGGCTGTATGGTGGGAGTCGAGGGGCGGGCCACACTTGGGGAACATGGGGCAGATGTTTAATATCTGTCCCCTGTTCTGGCCCCTTAGCTACACCTCTAGTTCCTGTGCAGCTGATCCAGAGAGCTCCTTCCCTTAGGCTGCTGCTGATGAATGCCAGGTCAGTCTGCTATAAGGCTCCCCTAATCTTAGATTCTATTCTGGGGCTGACCTGGCATGCATCACTGAAACCTGGCTGGCACCAGAGGATGGAGTTACTCTCTCAGAATTGTGTCCGGCTGGGTTTGATATTTGGTACCAGCCTAGGGTTAATGGGAGGGGTGGTGGCGTCACCATTGATTGTAGCCAGGGAGTCACTTGGAGTCACCAGAGCCACAGCTCCCCAAGTTCATGGCTGTGAGGCCCTGCTCCTGCGCTTGGGCCTTAAGGGTCAGTTGGGAATCTTGCTCCTGTACCTGCCTCCCTGCAACGTAGCAGATATCCTGCCTGAGCTTCTTGAGGCTGTCACTATGTTGATGTTGGAGTTCCCCGGACTTATGGTTCTGGAGGACTTCAATTTGCCTTCATTGGGGGCTGGCTCCGGGGTGGCTCAGGAGTTCATGGCTTCCATGGCAGCTGTGGGCCTGACTCAGGTAATTCAGGACCCAACCAGGAGCAGTGGCCACACCCTAGATTTAGTTTTCTTGTCGAAGCAGTGGCAGAGTGATCTGAATTTACAGAAATTAGACATCACCTGTGCCATGGTCGGATCACTATCTGGTGACTCTGGACTTTCTGGGGATGAGGCTTCACTGTAGGGAGGTAGGGCCTATTCAATTGGTCTGATGGATCTGGATGGATTCCAGAGGGAACTGGGGTTTTTCCTCTGGATCAGCAAAATGATTTGCCTGAGACGATTGTTGGCTTTTGGTATAAGAAAGCAACGACAGCCTTGGACATAATCGCACCACTACGGCCTCTCCATGCTCATAGGCAGTACTCTTCTCCATGGTTCACAGAGGAGTTGAGGGTGATTAAATGGACAAAGAGATGCTGAGAGCACCGCTGGGTGAAGTCTCAGAGTGAGTCCAACTGAACACTTACTAGAGCTGCTATTAAGGCCTATCAGGTGGTGATGGAGGTGGTGAAACATCAATATTTCACCACCCTCATTGCCTCTCCAGATAACAGCCCAGTGACTCTGTTCCGGGTGACCAGGTTTCTCCTCGGCCCCAGTTGGTGAGGGCCAGCTGATGCTTTTGCTGATTATCTAGCAGAGAAAATCACCCGGATTCGGTTGAGGTTGAACCCCAGCATGGAAATATTGGATCTGGGGTTGTCCGACGTGCAGTCTGGTCATTTTATCTGGGATCGGTTTGATCCAGTTGTCCCAGAGGAAGTGGACAGGCTCCTGGGATCTGTGCGTACCACTGCATGTGCATCAGATCCATGCCCCGCCTGGCTGGTGAAATCTGCCAGGGCGGTGACAGGTGGTTGGGTCGAGGCTATTATTAATTCTTCACATTGGGAGTGTTTTTTCCTGCTACCTTAAAACATACTTTGGTGTGCCCCCTCTTAAAGAAGCCATCCCTCGACCCCGTGGTTATGACCAACTACCGGCCTGTCTCTAACCTTCCATTCCTGAGTAAGGTGTTGGAAAAGTCAGTGGCATGGCAGTTACAGGAGATTCTGGATGAAGCAAATTATCTGGACCCTTTTCAGTCAGGATTCAGGCCTGGATATGGTATGGAAACTGCATTGGTCACGCTGGTGGATGATCTCTGGAGAGAGCGGGATGGTGGACATCTAACTGTCCTGGCTCTTCTTGAGCTCTCAGCAGCTTTTCATACCATCGACCACGGTATCCTTCTGGAAAGGCTCTGAGGATTGGGGATCCAGGGCACTGTGTGGTCCTGGTTTTCCTCATTTCTGAAGGGCCGGACCCAGTTGGTGTGGTTGGAGGGTGAGATATCCAGCCCTAGGTCCCTTCAATATGGGGTGCCTCAGGGCTTTGTGCTTTTGCCTCTCCTATTTAACATCTACATGAAACTGCTGGGTGAGACCATCCGTTCCCATGGGGTGAGGTATCATCAATATGCAGATTATACAAAGCTCTATATCCCGTACCATGGAGACCCAAGCAATGCAGTGGAAGTCCTTTCCAGGTGCCTGGAGGCTGTGAGGGTCTGGATGGGGGACAACGGGCTACAACTAAATCCCAACAAGACTGCATGGTTGTGGGTCAGGGATCCTGCGTAAACTTGGGAGCTACCATCTTTGGTTCTGGATGGGGCAGTTTTGCTCCAAACAGACCCGGTGTGTAATCTGGGGGTTCTCTTGGATTCACAACTACTGCTCGATGAGCAGGTGGTAGTTGTGGCCAGGAGGGCTTATGCACAACTTCATGTAATACGCCAGTTACGCCCGCTCCTGGACTGGGACTCTTTGCTCATGATCACACATGCTTTGATCACCTCCAGATTTGATTACTGTAATGCACTCTACATGGGGCTGCCCTTGGTGACCATTCGGAAGCTGCAACTGGTCCAAAATGCGGCTGCCTGAGTCATGATGGGGTGTGGATTGTCACATCAAGAGTATACAACAAACACAGAGGGTAGAGCAGGCTGAGGAAAGCTGTAACTAGGTAAAGGTTGCCCTTGCTTGAAAGCCAGTCATATCTGATTTTAGGGTTCAGTGCTCATTTCTGTTTATAGTCAAAGAGCCAGTGCTGTCCATGTCTACAGACGTTTCCATGGACATATGGTAGGCATGACTAAACACCGAAGTGCACGGAACACTGTTTACATTCCTACTGAACTGGTCCATATTTCTCTACTTGCAATTTCTTGCTTTTGAGCTGCTAGGTTGGCAGGAGCTGGGACAGAGACAGAAGCTCACTCTGTCATGCAGCAGTTGGGTCTCAAAGTGCTGACCTGTTGACCTTCCAGATGTCAGTTTTGGCGTCTTAACCACTAAGCCACCACAGTCCCTAAGCTGTAATTAGGGCAGTGTAAATGGGACATTGTCCCAGGGGACCAAAATTTAGAGGTGGACATTAAGGAAAGGAATGGAAACATCTCTAAACCCTATTCACACTAAAAAAAAAACCCAACCATAAACTTGTTCCTTTTTCTGGAGGACTTATCCTCCTTTTTCATGGGTGGCTTGTGCCTATGCTTCAGGGCAGAGTGAGTAGGAGAAAGTACCATTAGCCCCATATGCCAAAATGGCTAGTTAATGGTTCTAAGGCTAAGAGATCATGGATTGGTTCTTACACATATCTCTGAATGTTGCTTTATACGCTGAGAAGCAACTGGGTATCTGTAGCAGAAGATGAATTTTAATGGTTGTGGCAACATCTGTATAAAGCTGTATTTCAAGGATCTCTGTGTCTTCCTCAAATCTGAACAACAGAGATGAAGATTTGTTACTTACAGGCACATTGAATCAATGGTATTCATATAAGTGTTGATTCATCATATAGAAACCAATTTAAATCTTCTAATAGGCCATAAAGTGCAGCTATACGTAAGAAGAAACATGGCAAGAGTTGTGTGTTTGTGCCTTATTGTGATCACAGTATGTGAAGAAGTTGGCCATATCTCTTTGTAACACCTTAGAGTTGGCACAAGCAAACTCAACCAAATCACCACCTGTTATACATTATTGAAGATTTGAGATTCTTCATGCAGTCATTGGTATTATCTTGGTTATTCCAGATTCAAAGTCAGTGGTCACACTGCAGCTGATAATCATCTCTGTAGGTTTCATCTTTCCCAGAGTGGCATTTTTGATCCTTACCAACAACTGTGGACAATAGCCTCCTGAGTGCTGGCCTTTTGTGATTACAACATATCCTTTGTGTCAAAGTTGACTGAAGAACTTATAGTGTCTTCTCCAGAGAAGTGTTTTGGGCTTTATCTCAAAATCCCTGACCATTGGCCATGTGGATTGAACCTTATTGTGGCAGAAGCCCCAAAATGTTTGAAGAAAGAAAGGATAAGAACTGCTGCTGTAGGGAATACAAGATTGATGTTCAATCTTCCTGCCCTAATTAGAATGACAATCGTGCCTCAGAGCTGTAACTAGCAATTTTGTCATCCAGAGACTGCACAGTCCTGGTCATTAAATATGAGTGAGACTGGCATATGGAGGGAAAGAAGGATGGGATGGGATGAGCGTTCTGGATCTGAATTAACAAGAACTGTATTGCTTCTGTATTGATCTTTCCTGTTATGTTTTCCTTCTGCTTTGGGATGGAACAAACCAGCAGGGATGTTTTCACCCTCTAAAGCTTGGTGCTCTAGTTCAAATCTCTTTTGCCCAGTCTTTTTATAGCTTTGCTTTCTCTATAGGATTCTTATTCTTTTCAGAGTATGCATATTAGGAAGTCCTTTGACCATGGTTGATAAACAAAGAGATAGTTGCTGCTCAAGACAGGTCTTTTTCCCTTTTTGTGTCCAGGTCAAAGTTGAGCTGCCAAAATAAAGCCACCTTCTTGTCTTTTTCATTGGCCAACCTTAAATCCTTATTGGTACATATTTCAGGTAGTAACTGGCAGAACAGCAAATGAGCCAGATTCCGTATCTCTCCACATTCATACAGTGTGTTGTTGTCTGCCAGCAGCTCCCACTTGAGCATGTTGACCTTATATTTAGGCACTACAGCCCTCAGCCTATTCATGGTCTTCCAAGTGACATAGGGGAGTTTGAGCTCCTCAGCCATATTCTCCTTTAATATTATTCTTTGTCTACTACAAAGTCCAGACTTGTTTTCCTTTGAAATAATCATATTAAAGTAATAATAATATTACTTTGTGTAACATGTAGTTACCCTGAATCTTTACATTAGGATATCTGCAGTACCACTCAGACTTGCATGAAGACTTGCATGAAGGTGGCTAATTTTGTTTTCCCGTAGAAAATGCCCCACAAGCACAGATATATGATAATAATATTGGCACAGTTTTTACGATATGTCAGGAATTCATAGGGCATTTTCTGAAAAATTATCAGACCATTCTTCCCCATATAAAAACTGTTAGGAGTGAAATGGGAATTGCTTTTAATGCAAGCTGTGTTTACTAATATGAACTAATAAAGTCACAGAATGTTACTTCCTGCTGGACTAATGGGTACTGCATTATCCTTTATTAATGATACTATATATTTTTACAGTGTGTGTGCTGTTTAAAGTGAAGCACACAAAATATGAGGATTTGCTACTCTATTAGAGTAAGAAAAAGCAATAAAAATGAAAATTTAACTGGAAAGAAAAATGCAAAGGGAATATGTTTTAATGAAATGGGTTTCTGAATGTAATTGAATCATGTTTTAACTACATTTAAGCTCAGCCTACAGTACAATGGAGATAGTTTCTGTTTGGCCAGGTTTTAGAAAATCTGAATAACAAGATTTTTATCTTAAAAAATAAAACTGAGCCCCCAAAAGTTTTTCTGGAAGCAACATTTATCTACATAAAATTACACTACACATGCACCCCAATTCCAAATCAGATCATGATTGGAAAAAGGTAGTTACAGAAGATTAAAAAGATTTTTTAAGAAAATATTTAGGTTGCATCAGAATGTAGAAAATATACTAACTATCATGTAAGAAGGGAAAACAGGAAGGGGAAATAATATCCATCAGAGATGGGGGAAATTACCTTTTTGGAACACAGACCCCAAATCCCAGAGGTATCATGGCCCATCTTTGCTAATAATAAGCTAATGCAGCTAGAAATCATCAATCCGAATATGCTATGAATGTGTAGATTTCCAAACCCAATATGCTCAGATGTTTTAAACATTCAGGCTGTAGATTGTGACTACACAGTGAGGGGAACATGAATTCACAAACATCCACTTGTTGTGAAGTCACACCAAGGAATTCAGGTTTCCTCAGGACTGTTTGCATGGACTAGCATCACAGGTAGAGAGGAAAGCCTTTCACCAGCTTGCTTGTCCTTTTATTTATAGCCTGGAAGTGGCACCATTTTAAAGAAACAACAACATAAGTTGTAAACAAGGCTTCTGTTCCTTATGTCCTAGTCTTGTTATCTTTTCAACAACAGCAACAACAACAAGAGAGTTTGTTTTATTGATGGAGAAAAACTTAAGCTGTAAAAAAGAAGAGGTGGAGAGTGAAGCTAAAAGTGTGTGCTAGAAGGGGTTTTGTTGTTTCTATATCAGTTCAAGCAACCACCGGGATAAAGCCGCGGACTGCCGGGCGGCCCCAACACCGCCGCCCATCTGATTCGGGTCTTGCCCTCCCCGGGACGGGATAAAGCCGCGGACTGCCGGGCGGCCCCAACACCACCGCCCATCTGATTCGGGTCTCGCCCTCCCTGGACCGGGATAAAGCCGCGGACTGCCGGGTGGCCCCAACACCGCCGCCCAGCTGATTCGGGTCTCGCCCTCCCCGGGACGGGATAAAGCTGTGGACTGCCAGGCGGCCCCAACACTGCCGCCCAGCTGATTCGGGTCTCGCCCTTCCTGGGATGGGATAAAGCCGCAGACTGCCGGGCGGCCCCAACACCGCCGCCCATCTGATTCGGGTCTTGCCCTCCCCGGGACGGGATAAAGCCGCAGACTGCCGGGCGGCCCCAACACCGCCGCCCAGCTGATTCGGGTCTCGCCCTCCCTGGACCGGGATAAAGCCGTGGACTGCCGGGCGGCCCCAACACCGCCGCCCAGCTGATTCGGGTCTCGCCCTCCCCGGGACGGGATAAAGCTGTGGACTGCCAGGCGGCCCCAACACCGCCGCCCAGCTGATTCGGGTCTCACCCTCCCCGGGACGGGATAAAGCCGTGGACTGCCGGGAGGCCCCAACACCGCCGCCCAGCTGATTCGGGTCTCGCCCTCCTTGGACCGGGATAAAGCTGCAGACTGCTGGGCGGCCCCAACACCACCGCCCAGCTGATTCAGGTCTCGCCCTCCCTGGACTGGGATAAAGTCGTGGACTGCCAGGTGGCCCCAACACCGCCGCCCAGCTGATTTGGGTCTCGCCCTTCCCGGGATGGGATAAAGCCGCGGACTGCCGGGCGGCCCCAACACCGCCGCCCAGCTGATTCGGGTCTTGCCCTCCCCAGGATGGGATAAAGCTGCGGACTGCCAGGCGGCCCCAACACCGCCACCCAGCTGATTCAGGTCTCGCCCTCCCTGGACCGGGATAAAGCCGCAGACTGCCGGGCAGCCCCAACATCACCGCCCAGCTGATTCGGGTCTCACCCTCCCCGGGACCGGGATAAAACCGCGGACTGCCAGGCGGCCCCAACACCGCCGCCCAGATGATTCGAGTCTCGCCCTATCCGGGACGGGATAAAGCTGCGGACTGCCGGGCCGCCCCAACACCGTCACCCAGCTGATTTGGGTCTCGCCCTCCCTGGACCGGGATAAAGCCGCGGACTGCCGGGCGGCCCCAACACCGCCGCCCAGCTGATTCGGGTCTTGCCCTCCCTGGGACTGGGATAAAGCCATGGACTGCCGGGCGGCCCCAACAACGCCACCTAGCTGATTCGGGTCTCGCCCTCCCCGGGATGGGATAAAGCCGCGGACTGCCAGGCGGCCCCAACACCGTCACCCAGCTGATTTGGGTCTCGCCCTCCCTGGACCGGGATAAAGCCGCGGACTGCCAGGCCGCCCCAACACTGCCACCCGGCTGTCTGTAATTGGCCACTAGGAGGGCAGGGATTGTAATTGTCTTTTGGTGGGAAGTAACTGTGATTGTTTTTATGATATGTACTGACAATGTTGGTGTATTTATCATTATTTTGATGTTTTATTGCATTGTATTATATTGTATCTTCTATGACATTTAATTTCAAACATTGTGATATATTGGGAATGTATAATATATTGTTGATTATACTGTTGATATTTGTGAAATATTATATGTGTGGGTTTTGTGAGCCACCCTGAGTCGGTTGCACCGAGTAGGGTGGCATATAAATAATAATAATAATAATAATAATAATAATAATAATAATAATAATAATAATAATAATAATAATAATAATAATAATAATAATAATAATAATAATAATAATAATAATAATAATAATAATAATAATATGCCTGAACTGATACAAATGGATCTGTGTTTTTCAAAAGCAGCAGTCCCAGTGGCAGATGTACACACTATGAATGGGGGTAGGAAACTCCAGGAAGATTTGCATTTCACTTTCCATCATCCAGAGGAGTTCCACCATTTTTAAAATTGTGGTCAACCACTTAGTCCAGTGTTGGCAAACCTTTTAGAGACCGAGTGCCCAAATTGCAACCCAAAACTCACTTATTTATCTTCAAGTGCCAACATGGAAATAGGGGAGGAAGGAAACACTTCCATTGGGCTATTGGGTAGAGGGGCTGGGTGAACTCTGTGCTGGGGGAGGGAGGAAACACTCCCATTGGGTTTCTTGGCAGAGGGGTGGGGCAAACTCTGTGCTGGGTTGACTGCATGGGTGCCCACAGAGAGGGCTCCAAGTGCCACCACTGACTTAGTCCAATGTGCTCTTTTCCCCTGCTTGTGTGAGTGGAAGCCACATGTATTGAAACGAGAGGTATCCTCCTTTATGTCCCTCTGTTTTGTGTGAGAAAGGATCCTGAGGTCTTATTCCTCCTGTTTTACACGCACACTCCCTTTGATCAGTAACATTTTCTTTTCCTCTTTCTAAAGACTCACATTTTGATGCAAATTTTGAAACTGGCAGAGAAACATCTCATTTCTTTTCTGATGTTGTTAACATCATGACACAATCTTTCAAAAGAGTAAGTAGGTGTCAGCTCATGGACCAAAATGGAGAAGGAGATGTCTCTGTATCCCATTTGTTTTCTGTGATTATAACTGAGCCATAACACTGCAGGATAATGATTTTGCTACTGGGAATAACACATGTGATTTACATGATATTCAGTGTGCTCATTCCAAATCTGAACTCAGACTTTGCCTGTCACATACAGGTTTTAAGTCATAGACATGCTATAGCTGTTCAAATGGTCAATAATTGGGTAATGTATTTTTACATGGGAACATTATAACAGTTGCAGCTACCACTATGCCTGCTGCCGCCTCAGCTGAATCACATCCCCTGGTGGCATGCATATCTCAACAGCAGCTGGGCATGTCTGGGCAAGTCAGTGAGCTGATGTCAGAAATAGGTATATAAGGTGAGCTGGACCAAGGGCTTGTGTCTAGTGTGAAACCATCTTATTGGATACTACAGCAAGGCCATAGTGAGTCTGTTTTGAGCTAAAGATGAGTAGAGATTACATAGTAATTGTGGAACAAGAGAATGTAGCTAATCGTGTCTATATGCATAATCAACTTAAGATCCTGATATCCTGGGCAGAATCAGACTTCAGATTTGGATTCAGCACAATTGATTTAATATAGGACACATGGGTTAGACCAAGTAGTAGTAGTAGACTTTTTTTGTGATGCACAATCCTATGCACATCTTTTAGGATTGGCAGGTTTCAGAGAATAAGTATGATTCACTGGGTCTTAAGGCAGGTAAATGTAAAGTTCTCCCTTGCTCAAAATCCAGTCATGTCTGACTCTAGGGGGTGGTGCTCATCTCTGTTTTCAGCCAAAGAGTCAGTGCTGTCTGCATTTGCAGATGTTTCCATGGTCATGTGGCAGGAATATCTAGACACCAGAGCACATGGATTACCTTTCCCACCAAAGTGGTGCCTATTTATCCACTTGCAATTTCTTGCTTTCAAACTGCTAGATTTGCAAGAGCTGGGACAGATGACAGGCACTCATTCAATCGTGCAGCAGTTGGGTCTCAAATGACTGACCTGCCATTCTTCTGGCTCAGCATCATAACCACTAAACCACCATGCCCTGAAGGTCTCAAGGTAAATAAAGACAAATCCTAGCTCAAGGCTACAACAGAAGGGAAGACGGTTTGTTTTCTATGTGCATCCACATTCACTCAGCTGATACTGTGAATGTTGAACAGGCAATCTTCTACTGCCTACCTACAACCAAGTTCCACTTCATTCCTTGGGACTATGTTTTAGAGAAATATCTGTTGAATTGTAGCCTAAATGACATAGTTTGTTGTTGTTGCTGTTGCTGTTGCTGTTGCTGTTGCTGTTGCTGTTGCTGTTGCTGTTGTTGTTGTTGTTCAGTCACACAGTTGATTCCGACCCTCTGCGACCCCATGTGGACCACTGTCCACCAGGCACTTCTGTCCTCCACCATCCTCCTCAACTCGCTCAGCTCTGTGCCCATTCATCAGATGTATTTTTGTTCTGTTGTTTCTTCATTTCAAGGATCCACATAGGACAAAGACTGAACAGATTTCTAAGCAGATGTGTTTGTGTTATCATCTCATCTGCTGGCCAGTTCAGCTATTAGCAGCAGGGGAAAATTAAGCCAAATGTTTCTTGACAATACTGTTGTTATAGCAACTAGGTGTTTTTAATTGCTATTACTATGTACAGAAGGGCATTTGTTTAGTGTATCTGTAGCTATCAGGTTGTCAGGTGGGTAACCCAGACAACTGCCTTGCTTTTCAATGTGGTGCACATCTATTGTTGGGGAATACCAGGCAGAAGGTTGCTGCCATCTCCAGTTGGCAGATGTCATGTAGGCTTTTGCATGTCACTGTGTGGAGAGAATGATAAAATGGTCTGATCCAGCAGAGCAATCCTTAGGTTCCTAGCCACCTGGCAAACAAAGCATGGAATGAGAAGGCACAATGTAGGCTCCGCCCATGACATAGGTTCCACCCATGGTGTGGTAGCAAAATTTCTTGCTGCCCACCACTGATTCCATGGCAACAACACCTGCTTCACTTCTTCCATCATGAAATTGTCTCCATCAAGGACACTCCCAGCTGGATAGTTATAGTAGTTTTTAAGGAATCAGTGACTGAATTTGCTATTTTTTCTATTGAAATACAGTAATACCTCGCATAATGAATTTAATTTGTTCTGTGAGGCTGCTCGCTATGCAATTTTTTCGCTATGCGAGTCAGACTCGCATAGCGAAAATTCCTATGGAAAAACTTGCATAACGAGCTTTTTTAGGGGAAAAACTCACATATTGAATTTTTTTAATTATGTGAGTTTTCCCCCATAGAAATGCTCACTATGTAAGCGTTTCCATAGGGGAAGTCTGACTCACAAAGCGAAAATTTTCATTATGCGAGTTGGATCGCTTTTTGAAAAACCCTCTCGTTATGTGAGTTTTCGCTAAGTGAAATGCTCATTAAGCGAGGTTTGACTGTATATATTTTGCCTTGATTCATCCTTGTATGATACATCAGACTATCCAATATTTTCTTTCTTTTCCATGAGACAATGAAGATGATTTTCACCATTCAAGAGATTTTTCATGCTTGTCAGACTGATTTATTGTATTCTATATGTGTCAATACCTTGTCAATATTCTCAAGGCTGAGGCAGTCCATTGCAGTCCCAGTGTTAAATCCTGCATGTCTCATTTCATACATACCACAGGAGATGGCTCTGTGATCACAGAGTGTGGGTCACTTCATGGCAAGCTAGGATCCACTTTAAACAAATTCACGCCAATGGCATTTTTCCTGCTTCAGGAAAAAATGCATTCTCTGATACGAGTTGCAGCTGACGATGATGTATTTCTTTAAATGAGCAAGCTGTAAATCTATGGTACAGTATCTGCTGCCATGTTGCATAGTCTGATAAAAGCAGCAGCATTGGATTGACTGTTTGCATCTTTCTGATCAACAGGACTTTTCTGCTTTAAAGCATAATTTTGCACAGTTTTGCTTAAATTGCATCCATGAACACTTCTTGTTCTCCTTCTTGTCCAGAATGCCTTGCCCTCTCAAGGAGAGAATAATTTTGTAGTTCTTTTTAAAAGCAATTGAACATCCTATAGTGTTCAAAAAGTAATTTTATTATTAAGTTGAAACAACAGCTTAGTATATAACTTGTTGCACTGTTTATTTTTTATTTTTCTATTCTTTTTAAAAACAATGTTAAAGGATTGATAAGAAAGTGGCACAAAACCTGAAGAAGTCCTTTCAAAATGTTTCTAAAGTCTTAGATGCTCTTAAAAAGTCATTTGTGTGAACAACTAGGAGCCTTCACTACTTGTTCCACTGCTTTTGAAAATTAATTTACTTTTTACTTTATAAAATAAGTTAGTGCTTTTCTTATGTGTATTATCTGTGAACAGGCACAAAAACTATTTGAAACTGTGTTCTCAGCTGTTTCTAAAAGAGGCCATATCATTTGTTACATCATCATATTAAGGAAGCTTAGAATGGGTGCCAGGAAAAATCAGGAAGCCAAAGCAGAATTAAAGAACTGTTTAAGTTCTATTCCTTCTTAACACTGATGTCTGTCCAGCTATTTGGGTAAAACAAACCCTACCTCCTTTCTTACATCCATTAGGCCCTGTCCTTTCCCCTGGCTCCAGGTCCCATAAAGATAATTTCAGAAGACTTCTGGTATGGGAAATCAAAATGACTTTCTTGGTTTTACATTGGGAATTAAAATGAGGGTTATATAAAGCTCAAGGGTGATTGGTTTGTTGTTTTGAAGGAAAGTTTACTGCCTTGACATTTTTAACCCAGAATCGAGCAAAGCTACAATTGGCAAGTTCATTATGCTACCAGTGCATGCATAAACTACTGTTTGAGAGTGAAGGCAATTAATTTTAGCTGTTGACTTAAACTTCAGTCAAGAGGTACTTCATTTCCCAATTCTCCTTCCTATAAATAGATTATGGGTTAGAGAAAAGTCAAGTTCTGCTCATTTGTCCTCTGCCAAGATGGATTGCCCATGACTGTTTATCTTTCTGCTCCCCTCTTAATGCAATTCACCTCTCAAATTAGTTTAGTTCTGTCTGTCTCATTGGTTAGAAGCCCACACTGAAAAGCTAAGCCTCCTTTTGTTTTTATTTTCAAAGGATACAAGTGTTTATAAACTAACATTTTCTGGAAAATGATGTCGAACAAATTGTTTTCTGAACTAGTGGCTGGCAGTACGATTACTAAGGAACATTTTTGGGTAGTAAAAACCTTAGCTTTTGCCATTGCTTAGCGGATATTGAGTGGGAGGCAGAAAGGGGGATGAACAAAACATGAGAAATTCCTTGGAGGACACACTCATTGATGCTTATAATCCCATGGTCCAAGAATGTAGTTAGTTACCATTGTGGTTCAAGTTGTAATAAGTAATTCTTTATTTTCTCAAAAGTGACTCAAATAGTAATCTGTAGCTATTAGGACTGTGCACACATGGCTTGTTTCATTTTGGATGCCAAGATGGATCTTTGGAATGCGTTTCTGTGCAATCCAGAATGATTTGTGCCACCATCTGAATCCATTTGTAAGACCTCCATTGAGTTGCATTGGAAAACAAAAAAAAAGCTAGTTTGGTTTTGCCTTTGCACCGATTGACTTGAAATTCAGAGACCTGGAAGAGATGCTTAAGACACATAACCTGCTAAATTGCAGATATCCCGCTTGAAGGGGTTGCTTCCTAGAAATCTTTAAAAGTTTCTTTTTTCAAAACAGCCATACAAGACCAGACAAAGAAATCTTATTTTATGTCTGCAATCCAGTAGTAAGTCAAAACTAGAATAGGTCCATTGACTCAGTGGGGATTTTGTGAGTTAACTACTTTGGAAGTTCCACTCATTCAGTCAGCCTAAATAAATGGCTACTTATTATTGGATTTCAGTCAATGTCTGTTCTAGGGCCAAATCAAATTTGTGAATCCACCTCCCTCTGTTCTGCAATTTGAGCTGAACATTCCAGTTCAATCTAGACCTCACGCAAATCAGTTCAAAACAAGCCAGTTGTAACTACATGGCTTTACAATAGGCAGATGGAATTTGCAGCGGCTAATGTACATGTCACAAGCTCTACTGAAAGTAAAAATGCTTCCAATGTGCACTCCAAAAATAACTGCATTAGGGATTCCTCTTTGCCTAGCCAATGCTAGGAGGCTTCTTGGCTACTTGCAATCATTGTTCAGACTGGAGCTCTTGCCCACTTCACAAGCTGCAATGATGGAGCCGCCAGAGCTGTGTCTCAGGCTAGAACAGTATTGCTGCCCAGCCAGTGCTAGGAGGCTTCTTGGTTACCCTGGGCAACTCTGGTGTTGCAGCATGTCAAGCGAATGAGGACTCTCAGCCTTGGCATTGTCTGTAACAGGGAAGCCTCCTAGCACTAGCCAGCCAGAGGCTCGAACTAAACATCCTGCTTTAATGTGAGGAATCCCATTAAAACAGGATATGAGTTTCAAGTGGTGTCATGCCTGTTTGCTAAGGGTTGTAGATTCCTGCTGCTGCTTCCATTAGAAACTAGGATGTGTACAAATATGGTAAAGCTATGCCAGTGTGATAAGCTGCTATCCTGTGGTACACGATTCTCCCCCTACATTGTTATTACTTCAAATTCCACAGCAGAGGATGGGCAACACTGGAACCATGTGGTGTCCCTCCCCCACTGTTCAGTATGGCCACACTCCTGTAATTATAACCATAATTAAGTTACAGATGTACCATAAATGCAGTTTACTCTATCCCTTGGATTCTTCAGCAGTGATGCATATGTTTTTCAAAAAGGTAGGCAACATTCAACAGCCAGCATTCCCAGTGACAAGATCATAAGCAGCAAGGCTAGAAAAGCAATAAAAATCCATCTCCAGCAGAATCAGTTCTTGGATTCATTTAACTAGGTATTGTGTACTGGAACAGGAATGGACTCTTCTCCAAGATTTCTGGGGAAACATATTTTGCAGCCCTCCTAACAACATTTCATTATAGCTGAAAAGGCCCCTGATTAAATCTAGGACATTCTGTATTCAAAGAAACAATACTAATGCTAAACAATGGGTTTTCAACACATTTGGTCATGCATTACTTCTAGCACTGCAGGATCCCATATTTCTGAGTATTGATTTAAGGATATACAGAGATAGCTCATGGCCTGAAAGGGGTTAATCAAAGCATTTTGGGAGAATGGGTGCCCATGGGCATTGGTCATGAAGTGCTGATGCTTTCTTTGCCACTTCCAGTGAAAGATGGGCAAATATTTTTTTAAAAAAATAATGTCCAGTCCATAGAAAATAGATGGGGAAGAAGTAGAAGCAGTGACAGATTTTACTTTCCTAGGATCAAAGCTCACTGCAGATGGTGATTGCAGCCATGAAATAAAAAGGCAACTGATGCTTGGGAGGCAAGCAATGAGAAACCTGGGGAGCATAGTGAAAAGTAGAGACATCACATTGCAAACAAAAATTTGCATAGTCAAAGCAGTGGTATTCCCTGTGGCAATGTATGGTTGTGAGAGCTGGAGCATAAGGAAGTCGGAGCGCAGAAGAATAGACGCCTTTGAGAGGTGGTGTTGGAGGAGAGTTTTGAGAGTACCCCGGACAGCGAGGAGAACAAATAGGTCGATCTTAGAAGAAACCAACCCTGACTGGTCTTTAGAAGGTCAAATAGTAAAGATGAAGCTAAAGCACTTTGGACATCAAATGAGAAAAGAGAATTCAATTGAGAAAGCCTTGATGCTGGGAAAGGTGGAGGGCAAAGAAGAGGATGGCCAAAAATGAGATGGCTGGATGGTATTGTAGACACAATGGGGACAGAGCTGGGCATGATGAGGAGGATGGTGGAGGACAGAGCTGCCTGGCGGGCAATGGTCCATGTGGTCGCAAAGGGTCGGAATCAACTGTGTGACTGAACAACAACAAAAGTGATTGCTGTCACTCAGAGGCAACTGTAGAAAAGGCTGAAAAGGTCTTACTTGGCATAAGACCAATTTCTGAACTTGTGGGCTCTCAGGTGAGACAAGTGGCAATGAGAGGGCCTTCCCAATCAGATCTTGCTTCAACCATTAAGACTTGCTGTGTTGTCCCAGCAGAATTTTATGAATTAAAGCTGGAACTTGATAAAGTAACGTTTTGGTTAAAACACACCCAAGATAGAAAAGACCAGCCTTTCCCACAACAAATACTCTTCAGATATGTTACTACCTATCCTTCTCAATCATCATGACTTCAACAAGTCTGGAATAACTCCATTGTACTCTTTGAGGCATATCTTTTCCACACAGGTATCATGAAATCATCTTAATGCTTCCTCTGCCAAAGGATCTCGTTTGTGGCACATTGAACAATGAGGATTATTTGTCTGTCTTTCTTCTTCCTCTTGGCTGCTGGCAAAGTTTAATGTTTTTTTCTGAGCTGCTGTGGGTACATTCCCCATCTGGCTAACTTTCAGAAATGATTGTGATAACAAGACAATAATTCAACCTCAAATATCTAATTCTAGGCTGGTTTTTTTTTTACTTAGTTATGTAACTTCAGAAGGTTGTATAGCCTTAAGCTATGTAAGTTGTGTCCCTGTAATACTTCAACCCATGTTTTATTTTGTTTTTGTCTTTGTTCATCCAGTTTATAGGCATTACCATACCTGGGACTGAGCCAAAACTACTTACAGTTTCTTCATATGAATTTTCGGCATCTCTCCAGTTTTGGCTAGCATAGTCTGATCCTTGTACCCTCTTTTTATCTTCTATTGCTATGAATGCATCACCCTCCTTCCACATCCAATGGTAGGGATGGATGGATCAATCAGTTTCTGGTTTGTGTCATATTCATTTGTATCTAGTGGTAAGTAGAGCTGGTTCAATTACTAGAATCCAGATAAGATATGATCAAAAGCAATTTTTTTAAAAAATTCTTATAACTTCCATTACAACAGATTTAAATGCACAAACTTTCTCAGCTTTTCATGCATTTTTCTCTACCATCCCTTTGATATAGACATTTTTGTTTAAATTTCCCTAACATATAACGAAATATCATGTATGCAACATATTTACATGTCTCTGTCTCTAACTCTGTTACTGTCTTCTTCTTCTTCTTCTTCTTCTTCTTCTTCTTCTTCTTCTTCTTCTTCTTCTTCTTCTTCTTCTTCTTCTTCTTCTTCTTCTTCTTCTTCTTCTTCTTCTTCTTCTTCTTCTTCTTCCTCCTCCTCCTCCTCCTCCTCTTCATCACATAACAGCAACATAAGAGGCTGGTTTTCTCCCCTCTCTCAAGATCTCCACAAAATGTTTTCACAAAGAACGAGTATCTGTTCTGTGTGAAAAGGTAAATCTGCAGGCCCACAGACCAAGAACAGAAAAACCTAGCCATTACACAGAAAGATACAAACAACCCATTCAATGCTTTTTTAGAAATCCGTGCAATGAAAGAACAGGTATAGGAATTCTGTGCAATCTGTGTTAGTTGTGCAACAATTTCCCACAGGTGTACAAACTCACTCTGAGACCGACAAAAAAAATTGCTGTCTTTTCACCACTGAAGAGATTTTTGGTTGTTGGGTAAAAGGCTGAAGCAATCAAAGATTTGAACCACATCACTCTTAATAGTTTACAGATAACCACTTCCTGGCAATAAAGAAGTTCTAGTAGGTGCTACTCCTTTAAAACAACAAATGCTCCCAAAGCCACTCTTGGAATGCAAATTGAGTTATCGTTTCCTTATTTGTGCTTATATGTATGTATATGTTTATTTCTGCTGGGTTTATCAGAAGCTTCAAATTCCCTCGCATTGTTTGTAAATATTTTCCCCAATCATCTGTTTCTATATATTAATGTCTATCTGTTTGTTTATTTTCGAGTTGCAGCCTGTTTTATACTAATATTTTTACATTAAAAAAAATCTTTGAAATAGCAAAAAGAAAACACAACACAACACAACACAAACATCCACCATGCAGAATGAAAAGCTGAAAAATGGAAGTAAAATTCAGTTTCATGTGACTGAGAGGAAAATCAATGTGGAATGTCTAAAATGTATACAGGTCAGGAAGGAAAATACTTATTTCTCTGTACCAGTATATCTAGAAAAATAAGAGCACCAATTGAAGAGAGATGAAAGTGGCCTTATATATGTCAAATGTTTGTTAGCCATGAAATAAAATAGTGAGCTTTTTTCTTCTTCTTTTGTGTCCTGATCAAACTTAAGAACTGCCAAAATGAAGCCACCTTCTTAGCTTTGTTGTTGGCCAAAATTAAATCCTTATTTGGACATGTTTCTGGTAGTAATTGGCAAACCAGTAAATGAGCCAGATTCTGTATCTCTCCACATTTACACAGTGTGTTGTTATCCCCCTGCACCCCCCACTTGAGCATGTTGGTCTTATATTTAGGGACTCGGAACTTCAGCCTATTCAGGTTCCTCCAAGAGACGTTGGGGATGTTGCATTCCTCAGCCACTTTCTCCATTAATGTTATTCCTTGCCCAGTGAGCTTCCTTAGGCAGACTTGAGGCATCTGCTGCTACTTCTCTCCTTATCTTAAGTCGGGGTGGGCAACCTACGGCTCACGGGTTGGACCCAGCCCACGGCTCCAAATCATCTGGCCTATGCTGCCTGCACCTCCACCACCATCGTCAGAAGCGGATGCGGACATGTTTATGACAGCCAAAAGTGACAGCTGTTTATGACAGCTGTGGATGTCATAAACACATTTACTACAGCCACGGATGGCAGGGAGAACCACCAGTCCGGCTTGCTCAACAGTCTGGTTGGTTTTATTCGTTAAACGAAGCGAACATTCAGAGAAAATTCTGCTCTTTAAACGAGTTACTCTTTAAGCGAAACACTCTTTACATGAGGTTTGACTGTATTTTGAACCCAGAACTGTTGACTCTGGTGAATTGGGAGCTAAGCTTTGATGGGGGAAAAAATCTGGTGCCTTGGCAATGCTACCATAACCTAATGATGCATTATTACTTATTTTCTACCTGGACTGGTTTGTTTGTAGAACATCCAGTCAATAACCCTTCACATTCTCACTAGTCCATAAGCCAGGCAGAGAGTACCAGGGCCACACAAGGGGTATGGGCCCACAGTGAGGGTACAGGTTGCTGGCTAAGTGGGGAAGACAACATGATGTGTAAGGGGGCAAAGGAGTTAACCCTTCCAGGAAGAGTGGGGTTAACCCTTACAATATTAAAATCCCAATCCATCCCTCAGTGATTCGCAGTGGCCAAAAATGTAACCGTCTATGAAGATTCCACAGGGCTAAACATCAGTTAACATGTGTACTAATTTTGTGGCATGTGGCCATTATTGTGCACTTCTCACAGGCAGTCTTCATGCAACTGGAATACGAAGAGGGTTTGGTGCCAAATTCTTCAGCCATGTGCATGGACATAAGACTTGCCTCTAAATGCTTTTGGCGCAGCTCATTTGAACAAACTCTGATGTGATTTATGCTCAACAGAACACAGTTGTCCCTCCCATCTGCTACTACACTGGAATAACACAACAGCACTCGTGATGATGAAGGTACTAGCCCAGCTAGCTAAGTTCAGTCATGCTTCCCAATAAGGAACCATTTATACAGTCTTCATTATTAATAAAGCAGGGCAATTTCCAGCAAGCCTAAAAGATGATTTATACTCACGTGCTAAGTAAGCCTATCAATTTAATAATATCGAGGCCTTAGAACTTCTCTTGTAACAGCTTGTTGCACCATCATCTGTTAAGCATTTCCTCTTAATGCATTTCATACTGGGCCTTGTAATAATTTGCTAGAGGACACAGCTGCGTTTATTAAGCTTCCTCCCCTCCTTCCCTGATCAATATGAATAGCACATTTTCTGAAATGGCAGCAAAAATTAAATGATTTCTAGATAGTTTAACTAGAAACAATTTGTCATTTCCATCTCTAGGCTCATGGGGTGGGGTGGGGTGGGGGTGGGGGATGCAGCTTTAAGGTAATCTAACTTATGAAACATTCTTTTTTAGAATTAATGAAAGAGGTGGGAACTGCTCAAGGTGTGTTGATTGATTTCTCCAGTGGCTACAATAAAGAATGTGAGGTGTACATTCCTTCTGAATAGCTATATATAGGATTTACTAGCTCTGTAGTCTGGCCAGCTTATCCTGCTATGGTAATAGAGTAGACCATACTGCCAGCGACTCAATGCCGAGTGTCAGCTATGGGTTTATTAACCTGATCACCTTGAGGATTAACGGTCTTCAGTGCCGAAGTCCACAGGGAAGGGTGATGGTATCCAAGTGGATTAAATCCCACTTGAATCCATCTTGATGGAGGGCAGCAGGTTCATCAATACTGTCCTTGGGCCAATGAGAACTTTGTGTGCCAAAAGGGCTCAGGGCCAGGAAGTGATTTGTGGAACTGGATCAGTGGTATAGGGGTCATGCTGTGATGCGGAAGACAGACAAAAGGCCACTGCATTATATTCTCAGGACACTCTTCATGGCTGATCACCATGATTATCACCTATATTTGAATTTGGATATAACAGAACAACAACAACAGGAAGAAGCAGTTAAGTATAAAGTCAAACTTTGTCAGTTCGATTCCCCATTGTGCTTCTTAGGAGAAGGACCGGTCTGTGTAGTTCAGTAATGCTGCATGGTTCCAGAGAACCTTAGAAGAAAAGAATGCTAAGTCACATCTGAGTAATGTATATGTTTAACAAACCTGGAAAAGGTTACCACAACTCAGAATTGACTTGACAACATTAGTTGTAATTATTAGGTACTCTTTAAGGTTGATGAACTTCCTTATAAACCAAATGAAATTCTTAACCACCTGCACATGTCAAATTCAAGGAGAACAACTATTTTCAGCACCCAGATGCTGGGAAAGGTAGAAGAAGGCATCAGAAAGAAAGGAAGACTGTGAGGGAAATCCTAGACTTGTGTTTATAAGCCTTGAGGAGGGCTGTTGAGGACAGGACGTTTTGGAAATCTCTTATTCATAGAGAAATGAGTCAGAGATGACTTGATGGGACACAACTATAACAAAAGCAACTGTACTTATCTACTGCCTCATAGTGCTTAGAGCTGGGTAGTTTGCAATGTAATTAGCATTTTTGCCCCCAACATGTTGGGCACTCATTTAACTAACCTCAGAAGGATGGAAGGCTGAGTCAACCTTGTTTCCCATCAGGAGTTTTGGCTGCAGTACTGCAGATTAACCACTGTGCCTCAAGAGCACATAACAACAAACTCTTTAAAGAGAAGGGATGAGTCTACATTACATAGCTATAGCAGTTTAGGTCAAGGTCAAGGTCGCCCTTGCTTGAAAGCCAGTCATATCTGACTCTAGGGTTCAGTGCTCATTCCTGTTTACATCCAAAGAGCCAGTGCTGTCTGTAGATGTTTCTGTGGACATGTGGCAGGCATTAGACACTGGAGTACACAAAAAACTGTTTACCTTCCCACTAAAGTGGTCCCTATTTATTTTCTTGCAACTTCTTGCTTTTGAGCTCCTAGGTTTGCAGGAGCTGGGACAGAAGCTCACTCTGTCATGCAGTACTCGAGTGTTAAAATGCTGACCTTCCAGTCATCAAGTTCAGTGTCTTAACCACTAAGTCACTTTAAAAATCATGACTCAACATCTGGAATTTGTAAGTTTGGGATGTCAAAAGCAATATGATGGAATTTGATAACAGTGTGATTATAACCAGAGTTGGACAATGTGAGAGGGTTTTTGTTTTAAATAAAAGTAATGTTTTCAGATTCTGATTACAAAAAAGCTTTTGAGATGTTGCTGATCTTGTAACCATGTATAGAAATTGGCCAAATGAATCAAAACTTGTCACACAGAAAAGTGGCAGCTGTGAGACTCGTCACTCCACCTGACAAAATGTGAGTTTCTGTCTGAATGCCATTATTCCTGCTCTCCTCCTTTTAACAGTCCTCTTACACTGATTATTTAATCTTTCCTTCTGTCTCTCTCATTTTTCCTTTTATTTAAGCAGCACCCTGCAATGTTTTTGGAGATTAAATTCTTAATTATAATTTCCCTTGCTTTTGTGAGTTTGCCTCAGATCCTTAACATTTTTAATGTCATTTTTATGTGAATTTCCATGCTATTTTAATTCATTAGTCACGGGCTATCATTTTTAGATGTAATTACTGTAATTTCATCAAGTGACATAATTACAGTAAATATTCAGAGTAATTGCCATTCGTAGAGAAGAAAAAAGAGATCTGGAGGTGTAATAATGTCATCTAGTAAAGAATTTACGATGTGGGAAGATAGACTATGATGACATGTTTAGGGCACACCACGTTCAGTTGGCTGAGGGAGGCTTTAAGTGACATCAGTGAAACTAGCAATGATGTCATTTGTCGGAAATTGTGGTGTTGGAGGAGAGTTTTGAGAGTACCCTGGACAGCGAGGAGAACAAATGGGTCAATCTTAGAAGAAATCAAGCCTGACTGCTCCTTAGAAGGTCAAATAATAAAGATGAAGCTAAAATACTTTGGACATCAAATGAGAAGAGAGGACTCACTTGAGAAAGCCTTGATGCTGGGAAGGGTGGAGGGCAAAAGAAGAAGGGGACGGCCCAAGATGAGATGGCTAGATGGTATTGTGGAGATAATGGGCACAGAGCTGAGTGAGTTGAGAGGGATGGTGGAGGACAGGAGTGCCTGGAGGACAGTGGTTCATGGGGTCGCAGAGGGTCGGAATCGACTGTGCGACTGAACAACAAAAAAAATGAAGGAATAGTGGTTGACCATGTGATGGATTTCAAAGACCCTGCTTTTCCATACAAAATTGACCTGATCCAGCAATTCCTCGTTGTTTTATTAAGCATCCATGCTCACTTATAGCTAGAGAATTGTACACATTTTTATCTCACGAAAAGCCCTCAAACTGTTGACTTGTAATACCTGTGGCAACCTGTGCTGAGGTTTCCCACAAGCCCAGGCTGTCCTGAGATATTCTCCTGCCTCAGGCAAAGGATAGGTTAGGTAAAAGGTAAGGGTCACCCTTCCTTGAAAGCCAGTCCTACCCAACTCTAGGGTGCAGTGCTCATCTCCATTTATAGTCAGAGATCCAGCACTGTCTGCATCTGCAGACATTTCCATGGACTTCTAGGATGCTCTTTCTGTGTACTCCAACCCTTCTCTTAGGTAGTTGTTTACTGAGAAAAATAAAAAGTCTGCCTCCTAAAAGAGGCAGAAGCACAAATTGTTGCTCAGATACAGTGTAGCTCTCTCAGTAGGAACAGCCAGGGAAAAATGCTTTAGATCATTAACCCAAATGTGATCCATGTTCCCTTTCCAAAGAGAGATGGAACTGATCCCATGGCATAAGAAGTGGGTTCCTCAGCTAAAGAAAAAGCAAGGGAAGCTCACATTCTCTTCCAAAGATGGTGATTGTATTGCTCAGATGATCAGAAAAGGAGCGCATGCCAAGAGAATGACAGAGTGTTACGCTAATTCGAAGTGATTAAATCAAGAGAGATGAGGCCATTGCTGGCTAGTTTTGGTGCCTTAAATCTGATTGACAGATCATACGATTGGGCTGAATGAAGAGATTTTTTGCACATATTTCTCCCCCATCAAATGCAATTGCTAGGGGTGACTGTGGCTCTCTGCAGCAAAGAGGCATTCCATAGTCTTTAGAATTCAGTGCACTTGAAGGGTTGTTGGATGGTAGTGGTCAATTAAGCATTCTTGACATAAAACTGAAAGGTTTGGAGCAATGGCAAACAAATATATAAAATAAAATTAACAGCCCCACTGCTCACTTCTTGTCTCAGTTTTCAGCAGCAAGCAAGAGATATGTAAAGTAACAGCTGCTAGGATCCCATCAGTGGAATGCCTCTTCCCAAGCATTCTTTTTTTTTTAAAGGGAGAACAGCATCATCATCACTGCTAGACATCACCATCATCATGCATAACTGGCTGAGGATTCCTCCAATTCAGCACTGCTAAATGGCAAAGTTTTCATATTTGTGCAATCCACTCTTGTGTTTACTTTCCAATGCACTGTCACTGAAGAAATCAAGATTGCTCCATCTTTCACATGACAGCACTACCAATATTTAAAGATGGGTGACATAACATTGGGGGGTCTGCGGTGGCTTGCTGGTTGACACTGAACTTGACAACTGGAAGGTCAGCTGTCAGTAGTTCGAGACCTGCTTACTGCACAATGGAGTGAGCTCCCATCTCTGTGCCAGCAAGAAATTACAAGTAGATAAATAGGTATCCTGGCCCTACATGGTAGTAGGCCAGGATATCTAAGAGAACCCGTACCCCAAGAACATCTGTCTGTCCCACCAGAGGAGACCGGAGAGGCTACCTGAAGATACCATTAGCTAGAGAGGCTTGACTTTCTAGCACTAGAAGGAGGGCCGTTTCTGTGTCTGCTCCAACCCTATGGAACCTCTTTCCAACTGAGTTGCACCTCCAGGTGGAGTTGTTGCCCTTCAGGAAAGAACAAAAAACCTGGCTGGCAAAGCAGGTGTGGGGGAGCAGTGATGTGGTGACCCCCACCCTGCTGGGTTATATAGTGTAGGCATCTCCGTTCTTTTAGTCATTGTTTTAACCATAATTTAATTGATGGGGAGGAGGACTGTAATCTTTAAGGTATATTAAGGGTTTTTAATGTTTTATGATTGTAATCTTTTCATTGTTGTTATGCTCGTTTGAATTGGACGGCAATATATAAATTTGAATAATAAAAAAATAAATACCACACCGGTGGGAAGGTAAATGGTGTTCTGTGCACCCTGGTGTCTAGTCATGTCTGTCACATGACCACAGAAATGTCTGCAGATGCAGACAGCTCTGGGTCTTTTGTTGTAAGCAGAGATGAGCACCAACCCCTAGAGTTGGATACAACTGGCCTTTGAACAAGAGTGACTTTTATCTTTAACACTGAAGTATTTTGTTTACCAGACTAAATATGAAGAACTCCCTTACCTGTTCCTTGTAGTCTTTATGAACAGAGTTGCCCTCATTTGAACTCATCCCATCTTGCCTATATTCTTCTTCATCTGTAGTGCCCAGAATTGGGCACTGTACTCTAGGTGAGGTCTGACCAAAGTAAAATAGAGTATGTTTCCATTATGTTGGAGTCAAAGAACTAACTTTTCACATCCCAGAAAGGTATCCATAAGACTGTGTGTCTCTGCTGATTTTTGAACATCTGTAGCTATTTTCACCCATCATCTTATTGTCCTATTGCATAAAAGCACAACTGTTGTCATCTAATTTACAATACTTATTTTATAAGCTTAGGAACAAAGATCAAGGGCATTTGGAGAGCGAAATGATAAAAAGGTCAGATTAAAAGTGCAGGGTGTGGTGTATGCTTCTCTCTTTGTGTGGACCACAAGTTGCTTTAGAGAACTATGAAAGGTTGCAGTCAAAGTATAGCATAGCAACTTAAACAAACCAATAACAATTAAGATTTTTTTAAAAATACTCCATTTCAACCAGCTTGAAGAGCTGCTGTGCATTTCTGGAATGTATCTGCCAGAGATCATCTTAAAATAAACAGTGTTTGAAAAGAAACTTAAATACACAGACTGATTATTCTGCCTGTCTTATTGACACATTGACTTGTGATTCGATCAAACTGAATACGGGAGGTGTATGCCTTGCCCCTCCTCCACTTCCCCAAAGTAGCAGACACCTGGAGGATAATGCAGGAAGTCCATCATCAGCTCCGCTCAGCTGTCACTTAAACATTGATATGCCTGGAAGAAAAGAGAAATCTGACGTTTGTTTTGATCCTCTCTGTCAGGATTGTCTTTATTGTCTTCTAGGAAGCTAGCTGCCTGTATAATTTGCTCCTCCCTGATATGATAATATAGATTGGCCCCTTGTATTCACTGGAAGAATGTAGGCTACCCGCTCAACCCACCTCCTACATAGAATGTCTCATTCAAAGGAAGAGTTAACAAAGCTTTGGTGGAGAATGCAGATCAATCCTCCTTCAAGCCAACTCCTTTTCAATCAACTCCCAAAACCTGATGAAGTGTAACTTCCAAAGGAGTTGGAAACTTCATGTAAGGGAAGAAAAATAAGGAGTTATTTTGATCTATCTTTGGAAATTGTTTTGTTCACAAAGCTGGCTTTTTACAAGAAGTTTAAAAAGAAAAAATAAAGTTTGTATAAACAACCACTCTCTTTGTCCATGTGAGGTCTCTTCTAGATGGGTCAAAACTCAGTTCCGATTGACCATTTTTCACTGCAAGTGAGAGTGGAGCTTACTGGGATTTTGAATCCAAGGTAAAAGTAAAGGTTTCCCTTGCTTGAAAGCCAGTTGTGTTCGACTCTAGGTTCAGTGCTCATCTCTGTTTATAGCCAAAGAGTCAGTGCTGTCTGCATCTACAGATGTTTCAGTGGACATGTGGCAGGCATGCCTCAACACTGGATTGTACGGAACTCTGTTTACCTTCCCACCGAAGTGGTCTCTATTTATCTACTTGCAGTTTTTTGCTTTCAAACTGTTAGGTTGGCAAGAGCTGGGACAGAGATGGGAGCTCACTCCATCATGCAATACCTCGGAATTCAACTCTGACCTTCCACTCACCGAGGCCAGCGTCTTAACCACTTGAGGCATTGCAATCCCAGACTCCAAACTCTTCTATAAAAAGTCGTGCTTTTAACATTAGGAAATGCCTTGAAATCCTCTTGTCTTATGAAGCAACATGTCTGAAGATTAAGTGTTTCTGTGCTCCATTTGTGAACTAATTAAAAGCTTCCAACTAGGAGCCTCTTTTGATGCAGAAACAAATGTCCCTTTGAAAGCACCATAGTGTTAAAATCTATTCTTCTCAGAACAAACCCAGAAATCAACTAAGGGCATTGCTATGATAGAGACAAAAATATTCAGATGGGCAAGGAATAAATATCATGTTGGGTCAAGACTTACATCATACAGTGGGAAACAAAAGGCATAAAACACAATATTTTTATCTTTATCGGTCTAGAAGAACCTTAATTTATACCATCCATCCTTTTCTTCTGCTAGTAGGATTACAGGGATGTGAAGAAATCTTGTTGATTTCTCATTCTGAAGATTAAGACAATTTATGGAGTCAGTTAACCAAGTAAAATTTCTTGCATCTAGGATGATAATAAGACATCTTTTCCTGCTGAGGTTTTCACAATTTGCCCTTCCTCCCCAAAGAAACAAAACTAGTTTCCTGTCAATTTGAGGAGCAAAACAATCTAAACAGTGAATCAGTCAGACAGGCAGGCAGCAGACAGACAGAGAAACTAAACTACTAAACTGATGTAAGCTCATTGAATCAACAGAATGTAGTGACAATCTGATTTACCAAGCCTTTACTGATTCAATGGGACTACTCTATTTGTGACTTAAAATGCTAAGCAACAGAATTTTAGTCTAGGTCAGGGGTGCCCAAGCCACAGCCTGTGGGTCAGATCCGGCCCATGGACCATAGTTTGGGCACCCCTGGTCTAGGTGTTGCAAAACTGCAAAAGCCATAGGTAAAGGTTGCCCTTGCTCGAAAGCCAGTCACATCTGACTCTAGGGTTCAGTGCTCTTTTCTGTTTACAGCCAAAGAGCCAGCACTATCTGCAACTGCAGACATTTCCATGGACATGTGGCAGGCATGTCTAGACACTGGAGTGCATGGAACTCTGTTTACCTTCCCACCAAAGTGGTACCTATTTATCTACTTGCAATTTCTTGTTTTTGAACTGCTCGGTTGGGAGGAGCTGGGACAGAGATGGGAGCTCATTCCTTCATGCAGTACTTGGGTCTCAAACTGCTGACCTGCTGACCTTCCAGTCCTCAAGTTCAGCATCCTAACCACCTGAGCCAGCACAGTCCATATAACTTGCCATATAACTTGGTTAAACAGCAAACCTCCAAAGATTACCCATGAGAGGAGCAAATGGGGAAATTTGCCCTAGGCAAATGGCCTGTTCTTGTTCCAGAATTCAAGGTATGCTAGGGGGGGAAATTGATGAGTTAGTGGATGAACATCAACCAAGACTTCCATGCAAGATGACAACAGAGAGTTATTTTCTACAGCACGCATCCCAGCAGAAGACACAGGTAGGACAGGTGTGAGGTCAAGCCATAAGGGAGTCATCATGACCAAATGTGTAGTGAAAAGAGGCCAAAAAGAAAACAGAAAGAAAATAAATGTTCTAATCTGAAGTGGATTGGAATTCGGAAGATATTCAGTACAACCTGATTCTTATTATTATAACATCTTTCAGGAAATAACAAAACACTTATATCACTCGCTTGATTCCAAGACAAGCAGAAACTGCAGGCAAGAATGTTAACGAATTATCTGGATGTGTATGATTCTTGTACAACCCAGTTTTGCCCATACATTGGTCTGTATACACATACATGATTCCTGATAGGGGCAGCATCGGGACTCTCAACACAGTGCTAAGAAAATACTAATTATTCCAGCCAATTAGGTCAGTTAATTAAGTTCTAACTGGTGACTGCAGAGTCAGAGGAGGCAACCCTCCAGCAGTGCAGAATAATTTTCTATATATGCTCAGAAGCATTCAAAGTGTTTCTGATGAAGAATTCTGCACCTGTGATTTACTGACTGATTTTGGTAGCCATTTCTTGTTGTGTGTCAGCATCGCAACAAATCTCTAGCTGGAATAAAGAAACCATTCTTTATCAACCTTTTTCAATCTAGAAAAAAGATTCCATAGCATCCTGAGGGTGAGTGAACAGTCTAAATTTTGCATGGGTTGGGAAGAAAAGAATAAACAGTACCAATAAGTGATACAGAATTAATTGAATAGGTTGTTGGAACAGGTCCTACGTAGGGAAAGGGAAAGATCTCCCTTGCTTGAAAGCCAGTTGTATCCGACTCTAGGGGGCTGTGCTCATCTTTTTTTACAGCCAAAGAGCTAGCACTGCTTTCATCTGCAGATATCTCCCATTGTCATGTGCCAGGCATGACTAGACACCAGAGCACATGGAATGCTGTTACCTTTTTCACCAAAGTTTTACCTATTTATCTATTTGCAATTTCTTGCTTTCAAACTGCTAGGTTGGCAGGAGCTGGGGCAGATGATGGGTGCTCATTCTGTCCTGCAATATTCAGGCCTCAAACTACTGACCTGCCTACCTTCTGATTGTCAAGCTCAGCACCTTAACCACTAAGCCACCGTGGCCCTATTGTACCCTGCTAATAAAGATGGAATTTGTACTTGTAGGCATCTGAAAAGAGCCAGATAAAGAAACCCTAATTAAAATACAAGAAATAAGCCCCTTTAATGGAGCAAATAGCCAAATGTCACAAGGGTGAAGGATACAATTGTCCACTGTAACATGTGCCACTTTGGGTCTGAATTATGGGAATACTGGTATGCAGTTTTTGTACTGTTTTTAACTTCAGATAACTTTTAAAACTTTTACGATTTTATATGTTTTTATCTTTTACCTTTATTTTTATCATGATGTAAGCCGCCCAGGGTCGGGTTTTCCTGAGTGGGGCGGGGTAATAAATTCAATAAAATAAAATAAATAATAAATATTGCCTCCTTGTTTTGCAATATCTTATGTCAAGGGTGCCCAAACTTTTCGGCCCGGGGGCCGGATAACATTTTATCAGAGGCTCCGAGGGCCGAACTATCTCTCCATGGTACATACATCCACCCAGCCTTGCCGCCGCCTCCGCCGCCGCCACAACTAACGCCTTTGCAGCCGGCTCCTCTTTCACCGGCTCCTCCTTCGCCGCCTTCGCGGTGTCCTTTAAAAATGTCCTTTTAAAAAAATATGACAGATCCTAGAAACTCACATCCAGCATGGTCATTGTGGCATCCAAGGAGCTGTTGTTGTGTTCCAAAGCTTCAGGTAGGTGGGATTTTAATTAGCAATGAAAAGTCATTAGCCTTAGAAAAGATCCGCTTCCTGACATCATGTCAGGAAGCGGATCTTTTCTAAGGCTAATGACTTTTCATTGCAAATTAAAACCCCACATACCTGGAACTTTGGATTTTAATTAGCAATGAAAAGTCATTAGCCTTAGAAAAGATCCGCTTCTGACATCATGTCAGGAAGCAGATCTTTTCTAAGGCTAATGACTTTTCATTGCCAATTAAAACCCCACATACCTGGAACTTTGGATTTTAATTAGCAATGAAAAGTCATTAGCCTTATAAAAGATCCGCTTCCTGACATCATGTCAGGAAGCGGATCTTTTCTAAGGCTAATGACTTTTCATTGCCAATTAAAACCCCACCTACCTGAAACTTTGGATTTTAATTGGCAATGAAAAGTCATTAGCCTTAGAAAAGATCCTCTTCCTGAAGCAGATCTTTTCTAAGGCTAATGACTTTTCATTGCCAATTAAAACCCCACCTACCTGAAACTTTGGATTTTAATTAGCAATGAAAAGTCATTAGCCTTAGAAAAGATCTGCTTCTGACATCATGTCAGGAAGCAGATCTTTTATAAGGCTAATGACTTTTCATTGCCAATTAAAACCCCACATACCTGGAACTCTGGATTTTAATTAGCAATGAAAAGTCATTAGCCTTATAAAAGATCCGCTTCCTGACAGGAAGCGGATCTTTTCTAAGGCTAATGACTTTTCATTGCCAATTAAAACCCCACCTACCTGAAACTTTAGATTTTAATTAGCAATGAAAAGTCATTAGCCTTAGAAAAGATCTGCTTCCTGACATCATGTACTGCCTGGCTTCCTGCAGCTTCAGAGGGTGGGGGAACTTCAAAATTAGCGCGCATTGGGTCTCCCAATCAATTTAAAATCAGGAATTACACAATGCACAGCCATAATACTGTAAATCAATTTTGACTTCCAACTTATACCAATACAGTAATACCCCGTATAACGTGAGTATCATATAGCGCTAAAACCGTATAACGTTGCAAGATTTTCGGAAAAATCTTGTATCGAATAACACGATTTTAACGTTATCCGATACAGTCGTTCTTAGCAGCAGGGTGGGTGGAAAGCTGAACGGGGTTCTCCGTTCAGCTTCCCAGCCACCCTGCAGCTACGGAGGCAAGGGCGGGTGGCTAGGGAAGCCGACAGGGAGTCCCCGTCAGCTTTCCCAGCCACCCTGCAGCTGTAGATCGGGTCCTCTGATCTCTCTGGAGCAGGCAGGGGACACGATCCAAGCTGTTTCTGGGATTCCCCGACGTCCTGAGCCAGTGCAGCAAGCCAGAATGTCAGGGTTCGAATCCCGACATTCTGGCTTGCTGCACTGGTTGAGGACATCGGGGATGCCCACAAACAGCTTGGATCGGGTCCCCACACCTCCCTGGACCCAGCCGGGGGGGGTCAGAAACCCCAAAATTGGTAAAAAAAAACGGACTTTTTTTTTTTTACCAATTTTGGGGTTTCTGACCCCCCCCCGGCGGGTCCAGGGAGGTGGGCAGACACGATCCAAGCTGTTTCTGGGCTTCCCCGACGTCCTGAGCCAGTGCAGCAAGCCAGAATGTCAGAGTTCGAATCCCAACATTCTGGCTTGCTGCTCTGGCTCAGGACGTCGGGGAAGCCCAGAAACAGCTTGGATCGGGTCCCCACACCTCCCTGGACCCGGCGGGGGGGCTCGGAAACCCCAAAATTGGTAAAAAAAAACGGATGTTTTTTTTACCAATTTTGGGGTCTCTGACCCCCCCCCCCCCCCGCCGAGTCCAGGGAGGTGTGGGGACCCGATCCAAGCTGTTTCCAAAGTTCTCCCACCTCCCTGGAGGCTGCAGCAAGGCAAAATGTCAGGATTCGAATCCCGACATTCTGGTTTGCTGCAGCATAAAAGAGGGTGGGGGAAGTTCAAAATTAGCGCGCATCAGCTCTAGGGAGGTCAGGAGACACACACACACACACACACACCTCTTTCTCTCCCCCCCACACCTCTTTCTCCCTCTCCCAGAAGAAACTGCTTGTAATCCTGGACACACACACACACACATCTCTCTCTCTCTCTCTCTCTCTCTCTCTCTCTCTCTCTCTCTCTCTCTCACACACACACACACACACACACACACACACACACCTCTTTCTCCCTCTCCCAGAAGAAACCATTCTCCCCCCCCCCCCTCAGCCCTGAATAAGCGGAAGGCTAAGACAAAATGGTGGACGCTTACTTTTAGCTCCCGGATGGCCTCAGGCTCAGTCTCTCTCTCCACTCTTAACAGCCAAATCAGCTAGGCGGAGGGATTCAGCAATTCTAAATTAGATTCAGCAGAAGTCCTAGTACTAAGCAGCAGAAGGAAGGAACTAAGCACTGATTTGTGATCCCTCCGCAAAAAAAAAAAAAGTCTGCAAAAATTTTTTTAAAAAAAATAAAATAAAATAATAAGAGTTCCTATATCATGTCGGGGGCCGGATGAAATGGCCTGGCGGGCCGGATCCGGCCCGCGGGCCGTAGTTTGGGCATGCCTGTCTTATGTGCACATTCTGCAAGTGCAACCATCCATTGCATGTGTATATATACTTTTTAAAAAATTTCCCTCCTGCCTGCTCCTTTTTGAGTTTCTGAGTAGGTAATACCTAGCTTCAGGGATCCTCTGGGCCAAGCTATTGTGGGAGATGGGTACATCTTCTCATAATGGCTCTCCCGTAGCAGTGGACACAGTTGTACAAGGCAGGCAGGCAGTAATAATAGTTTTGTGTCAGAAATTATTCTGGGTTGAAAGGATTTTTGTTGGGAAAACTCCTCTCAGGGGATGCCTGAATGAGGCTCCTTTCATGTCCCCAAGAGCTGGGACAGAGACAGGCGCTCAATCTGTCATGCAGTACCCGGGTCTTGAACTGCTGACTTGCCAGCCTTCCAGCTAACAAGGTGAGCTTCTTAAACACTAAGCCACTGCAGTCCCTTTGAAGGAATAAAGGATTCATCCCTGTCCTTTACTACCTCCGCCTCCCTCCCCTGGTACATGTTGTAGGCAGGGTGGAGTGTCTGTCAGTGCAAATGCTAGGGGTTTTGGAGTTTTGCACTCCACAGATGCAAGTAGGATACTGGTCTCAGTGCTTAACCTAATGAATTGAAAATTTGATATACCTGCACAATGCTAACATAAACTGGATTAGATTTTTTGGGTGCTCTGATTAAAACCTAGGGATAGCCATTGTAGTGTTGTGGTGGAGAGAGATGGAGTAGGACACAGGAGGCCTGAGTTTGAGTCCTAACTCAACTGTGAAAACTCAAGGGTAAATTTACCTCTAGGTTTTGCTTACATTTAATATTTGGTGCTCAGGTTAAGGCCCTGCTTGCCCTGTCTTCAATATAGCCCTGCCTCATGTTGACCTTCAGAAAACACAGAAGCTGTGGGCATTTATACTCTAGTTGGAAGGGACTGAAGTGGATTAGTGGTTAAGATGCTGAACTTGATGACTGGAAAATTGGCAGGTCAGCAGTTTGAGACACGAGCGCTGCATGACCAAATGAGCTGCTGATTCTGTCCTAGCTTCTACCATCCTAGCAGTCAAAGCAAGAAATTTCAAGTAGCTAAATAGGTACCACTTTGGTGGGAAGGTAAACAGCATTCTGTGCACTCCCGTCTCTAGCCATGCCTTTCACATGTTTGTGGAACATCTGCAGAAGCAGGCAGTGTAGCATCTTGGGCTGTAAACAGATGAGCACTGAACCCTAGTGTCAGATACTATTGTCTTTCAAGCCAGTGTGACCTTTAGGTAAAAGTAAAGGTTTCCCTTGCTCGAAAGCCAGTCGTATCCGACTCTAGGGGTCAGTGCTCATCTCTGTTTCTAAGCCGAAGAGCCAGCGCTGTCTGCTTCTGCAGACGTTTCCATGGTCATGTGGCAGGCATGACTAGACACCGGAGCGCATGGAACGCTGTTACCTTCCCACCAAAGTGGTCCCTATTTATCTACTTGCAATTTCTTGCTTTCGAACTGCTAGGTTGACCTTTACATTTACCTATACTCTAGTTCAGTGTTTCCCAAATGCTGGTGTTTGGACTTCAATTCCCAGAAGCTTAATCCAATTCCCCAAAGCACTGATCAGTCAATATACTGGCTTAGGCTTCTGGTAACTGAAGTCCAAACACCAGCATTTGGGAAACACTGCTAGTTGAGGTTTTATCTACTTTTCCCTGAATGGAGGTCAGTAAAAAGTGTGCTTTTCCTTCTACGTAATCATCAGCATTGCAAATGATTCCTTCTAATTCACAACCATATAATTACTTCAACATGAGCCCAGCCAGCTGTTGTTATATTTAAAATGGCTAAAGGAGCATTGAAAACATGGGCCTCAGTTCACCTTGCACTATGGTAGTGGTAGGACCTCCCGATGGTGAGAGCCTGCTAAAATCTCATGGGAAATGATGCTTCAATCCACCACGTCAAACTAGACATGAGAGGTACAGATCAACACAGTAATCAAGTAAGTATAATTACTATGCTTCTGCTGTCTGCTCACATAGTTACCACATATTCCTACAATGGTTAGAATATTGGTATCAGGAGATACAGGCTCAAAAACCCACTGAGTTATGAAAGTTTATGGGTGGCCATCAGCCAATTCCCCTGTGTTAGCCTGATCTACCTCATTGCATTGTTGTGGGTAAAGTGGGGAAGAGGTGACGATGTATTAAAAGTTATGGTTTGTTACTTACTGTTATAGCTAAAATTCTAAAGTAATTTTTTGCTTTCCCATTCCCATTTCTTGAAAGTACACTAGTACCTCGAATAACGATAAGACTTGGTTCCACAAGTCTCGTCGTTATCCGGTTTTTAACATTGTGCAATGTGATCCACCTGCCTCTTTGGACAGGGATGTGGGGATTCCATGAGTGGTATCCCCACTGCCCTTTCCAAAGAGGCAGGTGGATCACAGCGTGAGATTGGCTGCTTGGGGGTTGAACAGGGCATGTGCCTGTTCAAACCCCCCAACCCAAGCGCTGATCCAATGCTGCGATTGCAGCATCTGGGGAGGGCAGGAGCAGCACGGATCAGCTCACCTGATCTCCCCAGAGGTGGCAGAGGTGTTGGAGAGCCCGAAATGGGCGGAAAACACTTCCATTTTTCCACCTATTTTGGGCTCTCCGGCACCCCTGCAACTTCCAGAGAGGTCAGGGGACCTGATCTGCACTGTTCTTGATGTTCTCCGGCCTCCCCAGCCAGTGCAGTAAGTCAAAATGCTGGGATTCGAATCCCGGCATTTTCACTCACTGCACCAGCCGGGGAGGTCGGGGTATGTCGGGAACAGCATGGATCGGGTCCCCATACCTCCCTGGAGCCATAAGGAGTGCCGGAGAGCCCAAAATGGGGAGGTTGGGGGACCGATCCATGCTGTTCCCGATCCATTCAGCTTCCCAGCCACCCTGCTGCTACGAATGATTGCATTGGATAATGCTAACCGATTTCAGCGTTATCCGATGCAATTATTATCTGAGGTATTACTGTAACTACAAAATTATTTACCTCAGAAAAATGGAAGGATGAGTCAACTTTGAGCCCCTGTCAGAATCAAATTCAGATTGTGAGCAGTTTTGGCTGCAGTACAGCAGTTTAACCACTGCACCATGAATGCTCCAGACCTGGACTCCTTGCTTATGGTCATACACCCTCTGGTCACCTCCAGACTGGATTATTATAATGTGCTCTACATGCGGCTGCCCTTGATGACCATTTGGAGGCTGCAACTGATTCAGAATGCAGCTGCCTGTGTAGTGATGGGGTGCGGGCATTATGCCCATGCCTCACCCCTGCTACGGGAGCTCCATTGGTTGTCAGTGTGCCTCTGCATGCAATTCAAAGTGCTGGTGCTGACCTTTAAAGCCCTACATGGTAGTGGACCAGGATACTTAAGAGATCGCATCACCTCTAGGTTATCTGCCTGTCCCACTAGAGCAGACTGGAGGGGCTCCTTAAAAGTACCATTGGCTAGAGAGGCTCATTTCTCTAGCACTAGAAGAAGAGCCTTTTCAGTATCCACTCTGGCCCTGTGGAACCTTCTGCTGGTTGAACTGCGTCTCCAGACAGAATTGCTGCCTTCAGGAAAGAGCTAAAAGCCTGGTTGGCGGGGCAGGTGTGGGGAGGTGGGGAAGGAGCAACCACCACCACCCCTTACTGGCTCATGTAGGGGAGGTCCACTCATGCTTTTAATAAGTTTTTAAAGATTTTTAATTGGTGTGAGTGAGAGGTAGTTTTTTCAGGAATTTTAAGTGTTTTTATAGCATAAGCTTTGGGGGATTTTATGTACCTGAGTTGAAATACTGTACGCCACCCAGAGTCGCCCGTCGATTGGGTGGCTATACAAATTGCACCAACCAACCAACCAACCAACCAAACTGCTCTTGTGTTATTCCTTCTCCTTCATACAGTGGAACCCCACATAACGAACACCTCGTATAATGAACAATTTGTATAATGAAGAGGATTTGTGCCAACCGCTATACTCTGTATAACAATTTTTTTGTTATATGAAGCAATGCATCTCTATGGGAAAAATCATACAATGACAATCTCTATGGGATGCATCATACAACAAAAAAATATTGTTGTACAATTTCCCCCATAGAGATTTTCGTTGTATGATGGATCCCATAGGGATTTTCGTTATATGAGGCATGCTTTGTATAATGAATAAATTCGTATGACGAAAAACATCATGGAACCAACTTTTTTCATTATGCGGGGTTCTACTGTATAGTGATGTAAAAGAATTGAAATAGTCTTCATTATGTTGTAATGGCCCAACTCCTATCACTGGTTTATGCTTGGTGGCAAATTGCCACACAATTGCTGATGAGATCTAGAGGGCACATTCCACTTCTAGAATCATCAGTGCCAGAAATTCCCATTGTTAAACCAGAAGGAAGCAGACTAAAATGTAAAGCAGATATCCCCCCCCCCATAGTAAAGAAATAAAATCGGTGGACCAAATGGCTGTCCTAAAGTAGTGGTTTTGCTCTTGAACTAACTGAGGGTCACATTTTGGCCTTAGGAACTTGGAAACAAAAACACAATCTAGGTAAAGAACACATTTGCAATTTTTATTGATGCCTTGCAGGCAAATAATACTGAAAAAGGGGTAATGAAAATGAAAATCCCAACCCGTTCCTCCACCCTTTACCACCCTGAACCTGGATTATGGCAAACCTACATTTTCAAAAATGTTTTGAGTACATCAACTCCTTTTGTTTTTCAAAATTTATCATGGTGTGAATGTTAACATAAAACCAAAACATGAAAATAGACAACTTATATTACACTATGTGTTATGAATAAAATATAAATCTATAACTCTATGTTATATTTACATAATTTTTTAATTAAATTTCAAGTGAGATGGTACGTTGCATACATACTTTGTTTTAAGCTCCAAGCGTATGATTGTCTCTTTTTTTGATCTTCCTCCTTTAACACTAACAATTATTTTAAGAAAGATATGGCGATATAAACACTTCAGAACTGATGGACCTATGGAAATACATTCACCCTGATCAATAAGTGTAGGCATCAACCCCCTACCGAGCTTGTCTACTGTGAGTGCTCTATCTGTGTTCATGCATCTTGTTTTGCATTGCGGAACAGGTGGCTGGTATTGCCGTATCTGCTTCAGGATGTGAACTCAGGAAGGATGCAATATTTTCTGGACCACCCTATTTCTCTGTTCAGAAAAAAATTCTATGCCACTAATTCCTAGGGAAATGTTTATGGGATTCTAACCTCATTCTAGTCTCACTATGGTGAAAGTTGTGATTGCGATTTCAAGGAAGGGAGGGGAACATAAATCCATTTTGGATTTCAGTCTAAACTTCACAGGAGTCAGTGAAGATGCTGAAACGTCTTCCTAAAATAAACTCACCATCTTAGAACGCTCATTTCAAGTTCAGGCTACAACCCACAGCCGATTGACCATCCTTTGCCACTTTGCCTCCATTGTTCTCATCCCTGCCTCTGGTTCTCTGCTCATGAGTAGAAGAATATTGACAGCTGTCATAGGTTACAAATCTCCCTCCACCTCCAGGTGGAAAAAGGGGACAATTAACATTAGGAAGTGATTTCCCAATCCATTGTTGGTTCCCTAAAACTGGGGCTATAGATACCAATCATGGATGTCATGTTACAAGAGAGGAAGGAAAGTGCTTGGATAATATGCAGCTGTTGTGTGAGCACAGCAAGAGGCACTGCTCCATAGGTTGCCTGAATTGGGTCCTTTGAGCCTCCTGTAAAATGTGCAGTGAAACCATCAATTCTGCGGCTTTCCCCCTCTCTGTTAGCAAGCAATTGTATTAAACTGCTGGGGGGAAGAAGGTGAAGAAAAATGAAAAAGGGCAGGAGAAAAGTTAACATACATATATCCAAAGTTCTACATCAATTCTTGCATGGACAGACACATATTCCTGGCACAGTTACCCAAAATGAGAGGTATTGCCATACAACAGCCTTAGACCTTCAGAGCTCAGGGAACGCTACTGTGTGGTTGGAATTGTACCTTCTGATGAAGTCCTTGAAACTTATCTGTACCCAGACGTGGTGGCTATTTTCTCTTCACAAGACCAGGGATGCAACCATTATGTGCAAGATGATCACAAGGGAAGGTGCGCTTCCTTTCTATGAATAGCTGAGTGATCCCGAGCACCAATTCCCACATAATGTTTCTTCTGTTTTCTCTACAGATGAAAAGTCCATCCTCAGTACAGTGTGAACCAGCTGACAGAGACTATAACTAGAACAACACACCAAGACTTTCAATGCCTGGGAGAAGACACTGACATTACCAGAGAAATTCTTTCTGTCCATACCTGAGATGTGTTAGCCCAGCTAAGATCATATGGCCTACTTCTCAGTATATGCTTCAGAATGATGTCAGTATATGCTTCAGAATGATGAGTCTAGAAATTGATTCTTGAGCATCAAATCTTGAAAACTATAAAATGTGGCTGCATTCCTTCTATTCTTTTTCTGTTGTTGCATGTACATTACAACATGTGTCCTTGAGAAAATCTACATTTCCCAAAGCCCAGCTAGGGCTTTTCTTTCTCATATGTCCTAGTGCAGGGCTGGCCAACCTTGGCACTCCAGGTGTTCTTGGATTTCAATTTCCAGAAGCCCTGATCAGCAGGTGTGCTGACTTGGGCTTATGGTAATTGAAGTCCAAGGACACCTGAAGTGCAAGGTTGGCCATCACTGTCCAAGTGCAGAAGAAAATGGAGGAGAGATCAGATTTGTCTATTTCTTACAGATGAAGGATGGCCTTTGGTTCTTTGGGCAGATAAGCCTTCTTTAAGAAAGAGGAGAAACATGGTGTCAGTGTTCTTCTCCATCTTAGGTTCCATTGTGAGCTAGAGAAGAATTCAGGGGCCTAGCTAGTACTGCTCACCTCTTTTTTGAGCACCACAAGCTGTTAAGCTTCACTGGTCACTCTAATTGGCTGGACCTCCATTAATTACAACAGGATGCAAGCAGACTTCACTTTTAAACAGAAATTGGGCCTGAAAGATTCTGTGAGCAGACACTATATTTTATATACTGTGGTGGATTTAAAGAATGGATTTAATCTCAAGACACCAACTGCTTTTATAAGATGGTCTTTATGGGGCACCTGGTAATTGAAATGCATCTTTATCTTAATGAGAGAAAGGATAATATAAGTATTCAACATTTATTTGCATGGAGTACCACTCTCTTGGACCATGCTGGCTATGGGATTTGTAGAACTGCAGTCAAAAAATTATTTTTCTGAATTCCCATTTCTTCTCTGGTTAGGTGGTGAGGTGATGTTGGATGGATACAAAGTTGGGGTTGACTAGGGTGAGAAAATTCAAAAACATATTTCTCCCCTCAAATTTCTGATTTCTTCCCAAGTACATACCACAAGAAAAAGAAACACAAATGTGTTAAACTAAATAATCTGGAAAGATGAACTGAAAACAAGCAAGATTTGAAACTGTAAAGACACAACCCATTCAAAGTCAAGCATTTCCAAGTGCCTTTGATTTCAACAGAGGGGAAGCATAGATTTAATGCTCCCCCGCAAAAAAATAAATCATTTTTTTTAGATTGGTTAATTGTGATTTAAATTGTCTTTGTAAGTTTTTCTAAAGTATCCACTGTGCACAAGCAGAATTCAGAAATAAAAATAGAAATGAACTTGAGTTTTGAAATGTTGCTAGATATTAAATTTTAGCAAAATTTTGTTGGTTCCACTTTTTGTGTGTGGTGAATCAGGAAAACAATTTACCACAATTTAAGAAGATATGGTAGAATATTCTACTGTAGTCACACATACCATCTCTATGCCTAAAAATGCTCATTCGAATCAAAGGTCAGCTCAGTTGGGTAGGCAGTAAAACCTGAATGAAGTCAGCTTGCATCTTGTAAAAAACAACTTTAGCTCTGTTGCACTCAATGGGACTTAGAAGTTAGTGATTGTTCCCTGCAGAGAATCTGAAGCAAGAGACAACTCACTTTAATCAAGAAATACAACCACTCCTTGATTTCTGAGTTGAGAATACATTTGAATCCAGGCTTAGGGAACAGAATTCTTGGAAAGAAGAAACTAAACATTCCCCCCACCCCTTCTAAATTAAGTCTTTAAACAGACACTATTGTGTGGCTGCCATTAATTCTAGGGGATAAATTTTTGCTAAGAGAAGCTTACATTTGTGCCGAGTATAATTATTTTTCAACTTTAGAAGAAACATGATATCAGAGACTTCTTCAGGGACAATAAGTATTCATTTTGTTTGGATTATGTTACAAAAAAGGGGATGGAAGGGAAAAAGAAAAAGAAGACTTTGAAAAATGTGTTGTAAGAAGGCTAAAGACTATTACTTTTGTTTAAAAAGGGGAGTGAGGAAGAGAACTTGCTGCCAAAACCCAATCTCTGAAACAGTGTCATTGAAGAAAGGATTCCCCCCATTCATTCCTTAATAAGAGGATTTGGTTACTCAGCTAATTAAATACTGTAATAATAATGGTTAGTTCCTCTTTTGGGATTAATACAGCAGAACAGTTAAATAAAGACATTAAATGCATTTAGCAATCCAATTTTGCCAATATAAAGCATGAACAAGTAGTAGGGTGGGGTGGGGTAGAGAACTTGTTCTCTATGTTTCATCAAATTAAGAAGCTGGTGGTTTGAAATACTTTTTTTAAAATCTGTTTTTGTCAATGCATTTCTTGGGGTACACAGAAAGAGCCTCCTAGAAGATTGTGGTATTTTTGAACCACAATTGGATGGACTCTGGTAACGGCAACTTTGTGTTGCTGGCTAAACTTTCTCACACTAGGTCAGGTGAAAGGAACTTCAGAATGAACTTGCCAAGGGGTGCTTCCCTTCATTTCGGCAGTTTCACGTCTGGGCTAGACACAGAAGAAGAATTGCATGTTTTCATCTGCAATGAGAATGAGTCTTGGTGACTACTGGATTCTTGCAGTTTTTGCCCATATGTGAAAATTCTCCAAGCTGTCATTATAGCACCAAGGAAAGATGCCAAAGATCCTGATCAAAGATCTTGTTCTTGCTAAATCTGAAGGTATTTCTAGAAATACTGAAGGGGATGGGGATAAGGTCCATTGAACTTTAGATGTAATAATAATTTCGTGTCAGAAATTATTCTAGGTTGAAATGATTTTTGTGGGATAAACTCTGCTCAGGGGACACCAGAATGAGGTTCCTTTCATGTCCCCAAGAGCTGGGACAGAGACGGGGGCTCATTCCACCATGCTGACTTGTCAGCCTTCCAGCTAACGAGGCAAGCTTCTTAACCAATGATCAGATGGCATAACAGGTTAATGCCTGATTGCACCGCAAAGAGTCAATTTAATGGAGCAATCTTCCATAAAGCATTCCTTCCATCTGCCATAAATTATTCCACCTGCCTCCTCCAAATAGAAGCCTTAAAGTGGACCCTGAAAAATGCAACTTGGTCATGGATCAGAGTCAGGCTGGAACACATTTCCCCATTCATCATGGGATCACTTGGAAATAAATTGCCCCAGACTGCTTTAGAAGTGGTCCAAACTGCAACCTATTTCCCTGTGTGATCACACCAGTTGTGCTGTGCCCTTGTAAGAGCATGTAGATAGTTAGAATTTAACTGTTATATTGGCATGTTGAATGGTATTGTGCAGCAAAATCTTACATGTCTGTTCAGAAGTGAGCCTCACACCCAGCTAATTGTGTATAAAATGGCAGTTGTGGTTGTGGCTAATTCTAGTTAAACCCAGACCACTGGGATGAAAATACAAAATTTCAGTGCAGCAACGCCATTCAAAGTCTGGCTTGAAAGTAACTGCGGGAGAAAACTGCAAAATGACTTGGAAATAAACAAAGAACAATCTATCAAGGTTGAAGCATTTTAAAAAGCTGCTAGTGTGTGCAGGGCAGTGCTGTCTGGCCAGGTTATTTTGCAATGGTAATAGAGTAGACCATACTGCCAGTGACTCAATGCCAAGTGTCAGCTGGCAGTTAACTAACCTGAAAAACCTAAGGACTAACAGCCTTGGGTGGCAAAGTCCACAAGGAAGAGTAATGGCCCTCAAGTGGATTAAACTCCATCTTGATGGAGGGCAGCAGCTTCATCAATACTAGCCTGGGGCTGATGAGAATTTTGCATGCCAAAATTGCTCAGGACCAGGAAATGACTCAGGGAACTGCATCAGTGTTACAGGAGTCATGCAGTGGTGTGGAAGGCAGATGAAAGGCCACTGCATTATATTCCCAGGGCAGTCTTCATGGCTGATCGCCATGAGGATCACCAATGTTCAGATTCGGATACAACAGAACAAGAAGAATAATGCAGGGCAGAGCTTCAGATGTGCTAAACTTCCCACTGAGGGGGAAAAATCAATATTGGATAAATCATGTACAGTATATTACTTCATACATCAATCTCAAAGTTGTACAATAGGACTTGATCCTTGACAAATCCTCAATTACTTTTCTATTCTAATGCTTTTATTTCCTGACAAGCAAATGTCAAGAAGATGGCACCCATGGAACAAGTGCCCAGAAGATGAAGGTGAGGATATTTCTATAGATCTGTCCTTTACATTTGGATATATTGGATCCCTTCTACCTGGTATGTGGTTGGTTGTATTTGGCCATGTGCAAGATAATTTTGGAATGCTTAACATTTACCTTATTTTTACTTCTTAGGACTTTCAGTTTAGAAAATTCAAATCCAAACCTGGAATAGATGACCAGCCAAAACTTGGATGCAGAAATAAGCCTGTCTTCCAGTTAAGAAAACAAATAAAGAAGAAGACAACGTTTGCCTTAACACTTTCTGAATCAGGATCTGGTCTTTTTTGATGATTTGGTGATGAGCACAGAAGAATTTTCAAGTGCTTTGGGCCCTGCTTAGTAAATACTTATAAGCATTGGAACCTAGAACTCAGTTTAGGACTAGAAAGCAAATAAATGAAGTTTATGCATTCTTTGTTCAGGAGCAATTAAGTGAATCTACATTATATAGTACATATTTCCTTCTTGAAATTAGCCTCAGTGTGTGTGTGGGGTGGTGATGGGCAATTACAATGGTTCTACACACATTTGTTAAGTGCTTGTGTTACACTTTTATCAGGGGTGCACTCAAATCACATATTACTCTAACCCAGGGGTGCGCAAACCATGGCCCGTGGGCTGGATCTGGCCCATGGTGCCTGATAATCCAGCCCACACAACTCTAACCCTCCTGGAAGTGGAAGTAAAATGCACCTGGCATGCAGAAAACACTGCCGTAAAGCACCTGCAGCTGTCGTAAACACATTTATCACAGCTGTGGGTGCATTTATTGCAGAGTTTTGCACATGTCTGGGCGCATTTTATTTCTGCTTTCAGTGGGAGGAATTGCATGACCAACCCACTCAACCAGATGGCCAGCCTGTGGCCTGAAATGTTTGGGCACCCTACTCTAACCAGTGGTGTTTATGACTTGCTTCAACCACGCTTGCTTGGTGGAACTAACCTGGAGCCAAAACAAAGTATCCATGTCGAACCGAAGTTACGTAATTAACCCAGACCGTCTTTATAAGATGGTGGAAATCAAGCTTCTAGGAGGAGATGTGAGGTTCAACCCACACGAGTCAGAAACATTTTGTTCACAAAGATAGGGAACAATCTGGTTTAGGGTTTTTTTTTCCTTTTAGAAAAAAAAGAGAGCAAAATGTTCAGTTTTCACATTGTACGTTTGTCATAATGATATTTATATTTATATTTATTTATATATATAAAAAAGTTTGTTTTATTTTTAACCAGAGTGCTTTGAATGGCTCTAAGAGTTGTCATTTAATAATCAAAACTGAGTGCTGAGAATAAAGTTAATTAAGACTGAACACCCAATCATGAAAAGTATCTGAACTTGATGTGGGAATGGGCAAAAGATTAAATTTTCAAAGTTTTTTTTAAAAAATACATTGATGAGAGGGCAATGCAAAATTGCAGTTATTTCCCCATCTATATATCAAAAGAAGAGAAAGAGACATTAAGGGAATCACCTTAAAATCTGTACTTGTAACTGCCAAATTAAAAAACAGAAACAAAAAGTAAAATTAAAAAGCATGCTATAGATTTTTTTAAAAAGAGAAAGGAAAATAAATTATGTATAATTTACTATCTGGGTACAGCTGACCATTGTTATTCTTACCATTATTATAAGTACCATTACAACACTAGCATGAAGAGGCAGTTCAAATAAAAGAAAAAACCCACACATAGTCATTAAATACAGTCAATAACTGATACAAAACAAGACATCTCTGACATAGAAGATACGGTGTACTTCTCTGAATGTCTCTGAGAGAAAGAGAGAGAAAGAGAGTTTTTGTAGGAAAAATGGAAACTATAAAGAAAGTGAGTGTAACAGTAAGCTACACCCAATGTTTGTTGTGTCTAGGACAGAGCCTTTGAAATAAATGAAATTTAAGATAATCTGTTTATTTCAAGGGATCTGTTCTAGTTCGCACTAACACTGGATGTAGCCCAGTGGGATGATAAATTGAATCACACATCTTGAACAAAGTATTCCTAACACTTTCCAGCGACACTGGCTTTGCCAGAGGTCTGTAGAAGAAAATATACATCCCAGTAGCATTTTTTCATGAGCAACGAGGGCACAATTCTCCAAAAGTCTAGTAAGGTAGATAGTGACTGATCAATTCTTAAACTGCTTTATTATTTCAGTTCTCTGCATATTTCATCAAAGATCCTCCCCAGATCTAGATAGTTGTATTATCCATACCCAGTGTTACTATAGATGGCAGTAAGCATCTTTAGTAACCAAGCATGTCACCATCTTGAGAACTTTATGTGCCTGACTGTATCTCATGATAATATTCTTTTTTAAAAACAACAACACAGCTGTATTGTTGTCACATATAGTCTGCAATAAATTTAACCACAACCAGTCAAGCCCACAGAACCCTTGAATTTAGGCCAGGGGTTCCCAACTTATGGCCCATGGGCCAACCCTACCCATCACACCATTTCATGTGACCCACCACTGCTGCACTTGGAAGTGGAAGCAGATGCGTTTACATCAGCTACAAAACATGCCCGTGGATGTTGTAAATGCGGAAGTGAGTGCATTTATGACAGCCGTAAATGCACCCGCTTCTACTTGTGTGGGGCGTGGTCTGGCCCACTAAGTTGTCTGGGGACATGATCAGGTGCATGGCATAAAAAGGTTGGCCACCCCCAATTTAGGCAGTTTTCTCAAGGTTGTAGTTACTATGAGATTTCCAGCTTGTTCTACCAGTTTATACAAAAGACGTGTATCAATTAATGGCAACCCTAATGGGGTTTTCAAGGTGATATAGCATGAGATATTTAATGAAATATCATGAGATATTTAATGAGGGATTGTACCAGGTCTGCACACCCAGTTTTCATGGCCAAGTAGGGATTCGAACCCAGGCCTCCTTATTCCTGATCTGTCACTCTACTCCAGAAGCTGTCAACCTTTTAAAGTCATGGGGCAGGTCATGCTCACTCAGACAGTTGAGGGGGCCAGACTGGTGGTCCCCCTGCCATTTCCGGCTGTCGTAAACACATTTATGACAGACGTAAATGAGTCCACGGCCAATTTTGGCTGTGGCTGCAGCAAAAAGTGAGTGCTGGATCTAGCCTGTGGGTTGTAGGTTGCTTACCCCTGCTCTATCCGGTATATCATATTGGGCATCTCATCACCTAATTATCACCTGTCAAACTGTACCAGTTACACACAAAGATGACAGTGCAGATGTGTGGATTGGTATTACTTCTTAGGGACAGCTATGACCAACAAAAGCTGTGTATCTGCAAAACATTTAGTAGAAGGAAGAAATGATTGGAACACAAGTTGTGCTGGTAAACAGTGACACACAATCCTATAGGGATTCTTCTGTCTACCTCTGTGCTACGCTACAGAATTCTGTCCCAACACTAGCTATGTTTGGTTGGTACATTTCCTTATTCCCTTTATTCTCTGCATCATTTGTTCTATCTTTGGATTACATCATTTGCTTTATAACCCCATGCATAGATTACTCAGAAATAAATCAATAGGTTTTACTCACTGGTAAGTGTGTTTAAGATTGCGGGGTCACAGTGTAGGCAAAAGAAAAAAGGTAGGGCATATCCATAAGCTAGAGGCATAAATCAGCTTAAATGCAAAGCCTTCAACTTAATTGGCTTGTGTCTGCTACTGCAATCTCTCTACAACACCAAAATAGCTCAATGACACTGGGACATGGTCATATTTTGCAATGCATGGCTAGCATCACTGTTGGTATCCAAAAGGCGTACTTCAGACATTAGGATCTGTAGCAGGGCATTTGATGCTGTGGGAAGTGAAACGTTGTTCCAATTCTTTGTGAACCAGATCTTGTAAGAAATCTGTTGCATTACTAAATCTAGACGTCCTTTTCCCTCTACCCCCTATAGTACCATTAAATTTCAAGAAGGAAAAGGATCAAACATATTGGAAGAATCACACATTGAAGAGTCTGGAAAAGTCACTTTTTGGAACTACAGCATAGTTTCTGATTCTGAACAGACTGGTGGAGAGGATCACTGACTACTTCTGAGGTGGTGCTGGAGAAGGAGTAACTGAGAAATCCCCCCCCCCAAAGTAACTTTTATAAATGTTGGTACATTGCATATGACTTTCACTGTTCATATGCTGTATCATTTGCATGGGATTTACTGGGCATATCCTGAGGTAGAGGCTGACCGCCCATCACATGGGAGAGGCTAATGTGGGACTGAACACTTTTAAAAATGAGAATGACCATGTTTACTTCCAAATGTCTATTAATCACCAACATCAGGGAGTTAACCCTCCTGAGTCATTAATACACAGTCACTGGAAAACCTGCTTCTAATGTGTAGTGATTTCAGTGTAGATTTGGGATGCCAAAAAGATTTACCAGATGGAATATCCTCTTGTTGTCCAGATATTTCATCTAGTAGGTAAATATCACACAGTAGCTAATCTTTTATCTAACAATAGTATGATTCTTTTCCACATCAGTACCATAAATGCATATAACATACACACAAGTTTCCAAATCATATATATATTTAAAAGCCTTACTTTTCTCTCTTTCTCTCTCTGCTTCACCTGAGAACAGCACCTAAAGTTTCCTTTAAAGTTTTTTAATTGATTTTTTTTTAAAAAATCTAACTTCTGCTGGTAATCAAGGTTTTCAAGGGATTGTCTAAGACCCAACATTGTTGTAACGTAAGACTGAAGCTAATATGAATGAAAGGAAGATATGACAACCAATCATGAAAGAAAAACACAAAATAGAAATTATTCAGCACAGGAGTAAAAATTTGGCACTTGCTCAGAGATTCTGTCTGATGTGCAATTGGTGAAAGGAGGCCCCATCAGGGAAGCAAAGAGTTAACTGGTTGGCATGGTGAGACAAATATGGAGTCTACCCAGATGTTTCCATGCAGCATCACATGCTAATTCCACACAACACAAGGCTGCAGGGAGCTTGGAGTGGAAGAAGGATGAGTCTTTCCAACTGACCACGTCAGATAACTATTGACGGCAATGGAAACCCATCTAAGGATAGTTGTAAATCAACAAGGAAAGGTGTAGAGATATTGGACCAAAAGACTGCAGTTTTTGTGAGAAGAAGGATCCAATGTTGAATCCTAGGCACCTCCAGAGATCATAACCAGGGACATAACAATGATTTATCCATGTCTAATCATCTCCAGAAGGTGCAATGTTCAAACCTGGGAATCACCATTGCTCAGACTCTGGACAGCCATAATCTATTGGACCAGCAACAAAATGCTAGACTAAAAAATGACCTGATCTAATATAAGGCCATACCACATGGATTGTGGGCTGTAAAACTATGGAGCTATGCAAAGATTTGTCGCATCATGCACAACAACTAGTCTACTTTTATGCAAACTAGTTCTTGGGCTGTAAACATCACCCATGTAATAATTAAAGGTGGGATTTTGGATTTTTGGGACTCCGTTCTGGGAGATCTACCAGATAGAAAGACACCTTAAGTAAAGGTCACCCTTGCTCAAAAGCCAGTCGTATCTGACTCTAGGGTTTTATGTTCATTTCAATGTACAACCAAGGTGCCAGCACTGTCTGCATCTGCAGATGTTTCTGTGGTCATGTGGCAGGTATGATTAGATGCTGGAGCACTATTACCTTTCCCACTGAAGCGGTACCTATTTATCTACTTGCAATTTATTGCTTTCAAACTGCTAGGTTGGTAGGAGCTGGGACAGAGAAGGGAGCTCACTCTGTCGTGCAGCTCTCAGGTCTCAAACTGCTAACCTGCCAAACTTCCAGTCATCAAGTTCAGTGTCTTAACCACTAAGCCACTGCAGTCCCTCTAGATAGACACCTTACAGATGTCTAAATAAGGCTTTCCTGGAGAAGGGCCTAAACTTTGAGGTCTAGCTCAGCCTAACTACGCCTAGTGTCCTATTCGGAAAGAAACATCCCAGCCTACACTGGAAGAAGAACGGGAAGTTTGGTTGGGTTTAGGCCTAGCCAAGCCTCAAACCTTTCCAGTTTGGATCTTTCCTCCAAGGTGAGCCAGATACACATTTAGGTGTCTATCTGTCATGTATTGTAGAATTCACTGAAGGGAGAATTATGGGATTTGTTCTTTAAAAAAAGTCACCAAATCATAACCCTAGTATTGAAGTTTCTACATAGAATACAGGATCTCTCCTTTGCCACTGAGAAGAAACAGCTGAACCACAGAATGTGCAATGCTACATGGGCAAAAGATGGTTTGGTCCCCACAGTTCAGCCAGAGGCATGCGTGCCTTGATCCTAACCTCAAGAAAAGAGGAAGAAAAGAGGGTGGGAAAGTTGGAGAAGGGGGAGGTATAAAGAAGCTTTATTATCTCTCTCTTTTTTAAATTTCCCTGTCAGGTGCATTGTTGACCCCTAATATCCCTCCCTGCCTAACCCAAAAATCTTATTCTTCTTTAAACTGTAGCACAAAACAACAGAACACATTCACAAGCCACTTGTTGGCACTGTGTACCTGAGTGAGAATTTTTCTAGAACACTGTAGAACAAACAGCCATAAAGTTTATTTGAAAAATAATAATAATAAAAGGTTGAACGGGTAAGACTTCAGTGCTTGGGTATAGCAGCTGAATTACTGGCATTATGTTACCCATAGCTTATTTTTTGTCCATTATTTTATTTTATTTTATCTGTCATCATCAGTTATCCTCCTTGACATGGTTTCTTTCCTCTGAGCCTTTGTCTTTTTTAAAGTTTTGTTGCTGCTGCTGTTGTTTTGCTTGTAAAAAGTTTCTGATATAGGCTGATGTCTATCCATCAGCAGATGTCCCAACTAGTTAAGACTAAGAGTTTTTAAAGTAACAGTCAGTGTATGACGATTAAGTTCATGTGCTTGGCCACTGGGTAAGGAACCCTCTGGGGCTTTCCAATGAAGTCCTCCAAGGTCAACACCAAGAAACAAGGACCTCTTATCAGTTGGCTTGTCCTACAATGTGGTTTTCACTATCGCTGCCATAGTCCACATCAGGCTCCTCATCTTCTTCATCGTATTCATCATACATTTCGCCATTGATGTCCTCGGTTTGCATCTCCTCTTTGATGTGAGAGGTCTCCTCACTTTTGATGCCATAAGTGCTCTGAATTACGGGCATCCCGGGCTCTGGGCTACTGGAGACGCTGGAGTGCTCTGAGGGGAGATGTGGAGAGGGCATTCCTGCCATGGTGATGGCGCCTGGGTAGACTACGCCAGCTGTTGCAATAGGAATCTGTGCTTGCTGTCTGTTGACGGTAAAGGAAGAAAAAGGAGAGGAAGGAAATTAAGGACATGTCCTCATATTTTCATTTTTGTAGGTTCTAAACCCTATATCCCAAAATGTATTAAAAATTCCCCTGCTGCTGATCTATACCACTTCATACCCCATATAATTTAAAAATAAGAACTGCATGCAATGCGAAAGAATAAAACAAAAACATTTAATATGGAAGGTCTGACCCTTTCCCTCTTTTATGGTAATTAAGCTTGAATACAGAATTTCAAAGAAAAGCAAGGAGAGATAAGGAAACCGACCAAGATGAACAGTGCAAAGAAATAGAGGAAAACAACCTAAGAGGCAGAACTAGAGATCTTTTCAAAAAAATTGGGGAAATCAAGGGGATGTTTAAAGCAAAAATGAACATGATAAGGGACAAAGAAGGCAAGGAGTTAGCTGAGGCAGAAGATATTAAGAAAAGATGGAGAGAGTACACAGAGGAACACTACAAAAAGGACCACAACACCCCTGATTATCGCAATGATGAGAACACTGAACATGAACCAGACATCCTAGAGAGTGAAGTCAGAAAGGCCCTAAAAAGCACTGCAAACAACAAAGCCAGTGGAAATGATGGTATTCCAGTTGAATTTTTCAAAGTCCTAAAAGATAAAGGAATAAAATTATTGCATTCTATATGCCAACAGATTTGGAAACACAACAATGGCCACAGGATTGGAAAAGATCAGTATACGTTCCAATCCCCAAAAAGGGTAATGCCAAAGAATGTTCGAATTATCGAACAATTGCGCTCATCCCACACGCTAGAAAGGTGATGCTCAAGATAATACAGGATAGACTGCAGCAGCACTTGGAGAGAGATTTACCAGAAGTGCAGGCGGGGTTCAGAAGAGGCAGGGGGACTAGAGACCACATTGCCAACATATGGTGGATCATGGAGAAAACAAAGGAATATCAGAAACAAGTCTACTTCTGTTTCATTGACTACACCCAGGCCTTCAACTGTGTGGACCACAACAAAATGTGGCAAATAATTAATGGGAATACCAGAACACCGTATATGCCTCATGAGAAATCTGTACAAGAGTCAAGAAGCAACAGGTAGGGCAGAATATGGAATGACGGAGTGGTTTGGAATAGGAAAAGGAGTAAGACAAGGCTGCATTTTATCACCCTGCTTATTCAACTTATACACAGAGCACATAATGCACAATGCAGGGATGGAGGAATCAGAATTTGGGATCAAAACTGCTCGGAGAAACATCAACAACTTGAGATACGCAGATGACACTACCTTAATGGCAGATAGTGAGGATGACCTAAAGAAGATGCTGCTTAGGTTGAAAGAAGAGAGTGCAAAAGCTGGCTTGAGACTTAATATCAAGAAAACCAAGATAATGGCAACAGGCCCTATCAGTCCCTGGAGAATAGATGGGGAAGAAGTAGAAACAGTGAAAGATTTTACTTTCCTAGGATCCAAGATCACTGAGGATGGTGAGTGCAGCCATGAAATAAAAAGGCAACTGATTATTGGGAGGCAAGCAATGAGAAACCTGGGGAACATAGTGAAAAGTAGAGACATCACATTGAAAACAAAGATTTGTACAGTCAAAGCAATGGTATTTCTGGTGGCAATGTATGGTTGTGAGAGCTGGACCATTAGGAAAGCTGAGTGCAGAAGAATAGATGCCTTTGAGATGGGGTGTTGGAGGAGAGTTTTGAGAGTCCCCTGGACAGCGAGGAGAACAAATAGGTCGGTCTTAGAAGAAATCAACCATGACTGCTCCCTAGAAGGTCAAATAGTAAAGATGAAGCTGAAGTACTTTGGACACCAAATGAGAAGAGAGGATTCACTTGAGAAGCCTTGATGCTGGGAAAGGTGGAGGGCAAAAGAAGAAGGGGGCAGCCAAAAATGAGATGGCTAGATGGTACTGTGGATGCAGTGGGCACAGAGCTGGGCGGGCTGAGGAGGATGGTGGAGGACAGAGGTGCCTGGAGGACAATGGTCCATAGGGTCACAAAGGGTCGGAATCGACTGTGCGACTGAACAACAACAACAAAAAGCCACATCTTAGCTAGGCCTGGGTGTGGATGCAGTAGTTAAGATAAGTTAACTGGCATCATTGGGCTAAATCCAGCTAGATTGTAATCAACAGGACTTACAAAAGTGAAGAATACAATATTCATCTTAGTTCATATGGCTTACTCTATTTGGAACTAAAAGTGAATTTAGCACATCATTTTATTCATCTTGTCAATTTGTTTTGAGTTATATGCATGAGTAATGGATTACTGGTAGAACATCTCCATTAGTATTAATAGTGGAAATAATAACAGATGCCAGAAACCATTTGTGTGTACTGTATTCTTATTATATAAAGTTTATTTCACTTTCTTATTTTTACATTAAAATGGAATTCATTGCCTCATATATTTGATGCACACTATTTATCCAATGGCTTATTTATTTATCGGTTGTCTCTGTATCATTCTTATGGGGATAGTGGACCCATAGAAAGACACAGGCAGTTAGACAAATAGTACTATTGATGTCAGTTATAGGTCCTGGAAAAAATAATTTTTTCAGACTATAGCTCCCCAAATTTCCAAATGGGACTGGTTGGCAGATTCTGGGAGTGGTAGCTCAAAAAATTAATTTTGCAAACTCAGTGTATGGGGAAGTTTCAGAGATTCATACAACCGTCATAAAGTAACCATGCCACTAGGATTTACATGGAATATAGCTTCTAATAGCCTGCTTAGAAGCCATAACTAGTATGGTCTGATTTTGGATTTAGACACAGAAAGAATGCAAGCTAAATGCCTTTATCTCATTGAAGTGGGCAGGCTTTCTCAAAAGAAGAAATCTTAATCGTGGATTTTAAATCCCCATGAATTTCTTCCCTTCATTTACATCCTGGACATTATACAGTACAGTATTTTTCTACTCTCAAAGTACAGTAAAACCCTGACGTTCATATGCCTCGAGTTACATAAAATTTGACTTATATAATAATTTTGTGCTAAAACCATGTCCTGATTCACCAGAAGAGTAGCGTGCCTTGGCGGGGCACCGTATAAAAATTTGTTTGGGGGCCCTTAGGAAGGGTAAAGATTTGTTTTGCTTATGCACGTTGGGGGCCCCCGTGGCCCGGGGCCCCCGTATAATTGATACGGCAGATACGGCGGTAGCTACGCCTCTGTGATTCACATGATTTCCTATGGGTTTGCTTCAAGTTACATAAGGATTCATTTTCCTATGGGTTTGCTTTGATTTACATCAAAATTTCATTTTTCACATGGGTTTGCTTCAAGTTACGTAAAAAATATTTTTCATATGGGTTTGCTTTGTGTTACATAAAAAACCAATTTAAGCAAAAGCCTATGGAATGGACTTTCCCCCCCATAAGTAGGGGTTTTACTGTACAGTATTTATAATCTGCAAAAAAATGTTTTCTGAATCCTTTCTCTTTGAGGAATAAGGCAGACACCCACACCAGAGGCAATCACAGGGGGATTGGCTAATTGTTAAGAAAGATGCAAACAACCCATCTGGAACTTGTATATTCTTAAGTCACACTGTTCTCACCACCACATGAATGTTTGGCATAGAAGTGAGCAATTTTATACAAAACATTGTTCTTAGCAAAACAAGAGTTCAATAAAGAGTGCTCAGAAAGACTCTTGCAGTTCCTCATCTTTGCACAGTGAATATTTACAATCTATTTGAACTCTCTGTTCCTGGGAAATGAGAACACTTGTAGCTTTCTTGTACAAGCATAAAGTGAGAGGATAAGCACTGCCAGCATCCAGTTAAAATGCTTATTTTCGGATCCTGACAACTTGGGAATTAAATGCTAATGTTAAAAAATGAGGCTAAATTATTTTAGGCCTTCTAAATCCTTCTCCAAATGTTGCAACAGTGGCTCCTTTTATATCCCCAAGAACCTCCAGGGTCTCTGCAAACTGAGGGGTTTAGTTCTGATGCTCCTTTTCTTGTTTCATGGCATGAAGTAATTCAATTGCGATCATTATTGTGCAGAACATGCTTCACATTGTGAAGTCATGAAAGTTGTGTCCATGTGTAATGGACGGGTCACACTCTTTCAGACAGCTTTGAGGGCTGGATGGCCATTTTGCCCTGCCTGCATGGTGGGAGTGGCCATTTTGTCCCAACAGCTTCAAAGGAGTGATCAATTTGTTTCTTAAATGATCTTGGAGGAGTGGGGCCCCACATGAAATGGTGCTGTGGGCCAGATCTGGCCCACAGGCCTTAGGTTGGGAACACCTGATATAGAACTTTGAATCAGGACCCCTTGCTTGGAAGATTGTTGGCTTTGACTACATCTAGAACTGGAAAACATACTCTTTGGAAACTCCTCAGAAAACTTATGTTGCTTTTTTAACTACAGAATCCCACAACTAGCAGGCCCAGCTGTGATGATTTTGGAGCATGGTGTTGGTGAGGATTGTTTCTCTGACTTGTCGTTCCACAAATCATAATCTTCCCCAAACTCTGGCACACATAATGATCTTTCTAGGGAGTCAGGATTGTAGCCTAAATCCTCATTTCCCCCTGGGAAAGTCTTGGATTATTCAGTCACAACAAGGGAGGTAAAAAGTATCTTATTGAGAAAAGGAAGCCTGGTGGGTTTGTTGTGGTTGTGTTTTTGCTTCTCCAATTAAGTGAATCCCTACCTGCAATCTGAACTGGGATTGCTCTTTAAGCAAGTTTGCTCTTTAAGTGAAACACCATTGTAAGCAACTGATTGTGACTTCTGGCGGGGGAATTGTGAACCCTGATTTAGTTGTTAAGCGAGTTTTTGGTTGGTTTAGTTGTTAAGCGAGGCGACCATTCAGAGAAAATTCTGCTCTTTAGGTGAGTTAGTCTCTAAGTAAGGCCCTCTTTATGTGAGGTATTACTGTAATAATAATAATAATAATAATAATAATAATAATAATAATAATAATAATAATAATAATAATAATAATAATAATAATAATAATAATAATAATAATAATTCAGAGATTACTTTGGGTTAAAAGGATTTTTGCTGTAGAAACTCCACTCAGGGGATGCCTGAATGAGGCTCCTTTCATATCCTCAAGTGCAGCCCTCGGGTATCGAAACCCGACCTTCCAGTCTCCAGCTCAGTGTCTTAACCAATAAGCCACCAGGGGAGCATACTGAGGCTTACTTAATACACACTAAGTCTCCACTCTGAGATTTCTCCCTACACACTTTCCTACTGTCCTGTGAAAAGAAGGCGCTGATCTTTTTTTGATTTTGCTTCCATTATTCTGCACAGTAAACTAAGCTTTACAGTGAAACCTGTGTGGGAAAGATTCCACTCTGTGCAGAAATTGTAATATTCCCACACAATTTGCCATTTCTTGTGAGAGGAAAAAAAAACCACCCTGGCCACAAAATGTCCAAGAAATGCTGCAAGATTCCCCCCTGAGATTTCTTTGTGTGTGTGTGTGGAATCCACACAGAAAACTCTTACTTTGAGGAGGAAATAAGCATTTTCCCTTTCAATGTCTTACCAATATTGAAGGGCAGTGAGATTCATGTCTCTGTGATCTTAGAGGCCACTCTTTCCCACAAATAATGGCAGTTCTACAGTATGACCTTGTGATTCTCGAAAGCTATCAGTAGCCCCCATCCTTAAAATATTTACTCAAAAGTCCCAGTCGCATAGCCTTATCAACTTGATCCTGTGCAGAACAAAATAGACTTAAGTGCATTGAAATCCATCCTTTCTAAGAGCACCTAGCCTAACACAGGATTGCCACAGCTGCATGTCTCGATAAATAGTATATCCTTCACAAAGCCCCTAGACATCACCTGTTACAGTAGTAAATATGTATTTCCTTTGGGACATAACTTTCTCTAACCCTACAGACAAAACTACACAATCACACCCTGGCCCTTACTCCTCTATGAACTGAAATTGGCAGGTTGAAGAAGGAAGTTGAATAACATTTCAAATATTGGAAGATTAGTTCCCCCCTAACATTGTCAAGCGTCGGTATTGGCGAGATAAGTGGAATTTGGGAAGGTTTGTTGCTGCCTAGTCTTTCTCCAAAAGGTTCCCCCCTCCTCTTTTTAATCTCCTAATGCGAAGGGTTGGCCGGCTTCCCTATGTTTGTTTCAGTGCTTACCAGTGGGACGGCTGGATGTGCCAACACCACAGGGTTAAGCGGCTCAGATTTCTGGGCTGAGCGGCTTATTATTACAATGCACACTGGAGCTGTTTTTAAAAACTGGCCTGGTGACACTTAGCAGTAGCTGGACAGATTCATCGCTGCTCATCGTTACTGACATCCATTAACCAGGCTCAAACAGCCAGCTCTCGTTCCAAAAATATTGGGCACAGGCCAGCCACAGTAAAACTGTTTAAGGTCTCCTTTATTTCATCAGGAGAGATTTAAACCTGCACTTAACTGTCGTATAGAAAAATCAGTAGGACTCAAAAATTCTTAAAGTGGGATTCTTGTGCATTTATTTGGATACCAATGGAGGATGTGGTGATGCCACGCAGCCATCACAATAGTCTTTCAGCAGGGGACTCCATAAAATCATTGTGCATTAAGTGAAGACACACTTTGCTCAATTTCAGGGGTTCCCAGCCTATGGACCATGGATTGGATCTGGCCCGCCGGACTGTGGCACCCAGAAGTGGAAGCAGGCATGTTTACATCAGCCATAGAATGTACCCGCACATGCATGAACTGTCGTAAACACAGATGTGACCGCATTTGCAATAGCTGTAAATACTCCTGCTTCCACTTACAGGGGCATGGTCTGGCCCAATCAGCTGTCTGGGGGCATGGCCCAGCTCATGGCCTCAAAAGGTTGGGAACCCCTGCTCTAGCTGGTAGAATCAAGACAGATGAAGAACTTCACAACAGACCATTTTCTTTTTGATGTTCAGGTACAAATGTGGTTGATTTTATACACGCTGAAGAAGGATGCGTCAAAACACTTGGAGGAATCAATGGGTTAAATCCAACTGTTAGTCCCAGCCAGGGGGTACACAGAAACAGCCTCCTCAAAGATGGCAACCTTGTCATGCTGGCTAATCTTTCTCACACTAGGTCTGGTCGAAGGAACTGTGGAAGGTAATCATCACAAGGTGCCTTTATTTTTTGCAGTTTTAGAGTCTGATCTAGACACGAAAGAAGAAGTCCCAGCCAGGATGGAGTACCCAGTAAATGGAGTAACAGAGCAGGACTCAGGAGTCTGAGTCCTCACTCAGTTGCTGAATATCACTGGAGCACATAGAAAGAGCTTCCTGGAAGATCATGGTATTCTTGAACCACAACCGGGTGTACCCTGGTAATGGTAACCTTGTGTTGCCGGCTAATTATTCTCACACTAGGTCAGGGGAAGGGAACTGCAGAATGAACTCACCAAATGGTGCCTTCATTTTGACAGTTTCACATCTGGCCTAGACACAGAAGAATAAAAAACTGGGGTGATACTGATAGACTTTTTAATTATCTCATGTACCTTGAAAACCCTATTAGGGTCACAATATGCTAGATTCAATGTTGTGGCAAAGAACACACAGAAGGTGGACCTACTGGATCAATGCAACTTAAGTATTAATTTACCAAATTCCCATTGATTCAATTACAGCAAAAACAACAAAGAATTGTGTAGCACTTTAAAGACTTACAATATTTGCTTATTCTTAGGTGCTGGCAGGATGCTCTACTACTGCATTTTCAACAGCAGAGTACAGATTAACACAGCTACCTTTCTAGAGATTGATTTGATAGGTTTACTTTAGTTGTGAGGCCTATCTATTGGACTTAATCCTCAAGGTTTGCAAAACGTCAGAAATATGTTTGGTGAGAGGGAAAGGGAAGCCTAGGGCCAAATTCAGAGCAATTGGAAGAGAAATCAAAAGAGCTGATGTGGGTAATTGTGGTAATTAAAAAGATGACATGTCTTGGTCACGTGTCAGTCATGTGGTCAGTTGCATGAGTAGTCCAATCTATTTCAGCACCTCATCAAGTAGCCATGGCAATGTCTTCCATTTCTATTATGTGCATAGCAAAAAGCATAGGACTCTAATCTAAATGCAGGGAAGGGTTCAATATTCCACTGAGGACTGAACATACTCATCCATGGAATTCAGCCTAACTGTTCAGTTGGAAGGCTTAAAACTAGGTAGGGCAGGATAAAATGGAAGTCTCATAGAAGAGAGTCTGGCTAAATGACTGGGGCAGACTTTCCAAACTGCAACATTTTGTTGAAGAGCAACTTGTAATTAATACATAGAATTCACTACCGGAAGATGAGATGATGACCGTTGGCCACTATATGTCTTTAAAAGGATATTACCCAAATACAGTGTAGGCAGTGGTGGGCTCCAAAAAATTTTAATACCACACTGTGGGTGTGGTATGGTGGGTGTGGCCAGGGGGAAAGCCCTGTGTTGCATCTGAATTAGAACTACTTTATTTCAAAACTTGGATGGGCGAAAGGGCCAGCCAGAATTTCTGCAACCGGTTCTGGCGAACTGGTGTGAACCTGCAGATGCTCACCACTGAGTGTAGGGCAGCTCTATCCTTTGGCTATTATTATTCATGATGTGTACTTGACTACATGGGTGGAAATTTGGAAAATACAGTCAAACCTCGCATAAAGAGTGCTTCGCTTAAAGAGTAACTCGCTTAAAGAGCAGAATTTTCTCTGAATGTTCGTTTCGCTTAACAAATAAAACCAACCAAAAACTTGCTTAACAAATAAATTGGGGTTCACAATCCCCCCTACAATTGGTCACTTCCAATGGTGTTTCGCTTAAAGAGCAAACTCGCTTAAAGAGCAATCCTGTGGAACGCATTATGCTCTTTAAGCGAGGTACTACTGTACTGTTTTTTAGGAGGGCTGATTTGCATTTTTTTTGCCATTGACCACATGACACAACAAGAAATGTTTCTCCTCCTGACCAGACACCCTTTTATTTTTTAAAAAACTGAATACAGTAAAACCTCAGATAACACTAAAACCTGGTTCCACAAGTCTTGGTGTTATACGATTTTTAGTGTTATCCAATGCATGTTAAAATCCTATGGGATCCATAGAGATAGATTGTAACCACACAGGCTTTAGCGGTTGTTATCTGATGCATCCCATAGGATCTTAATGTTATCCGATGCAATTCTTCCCCCCAGATTGCTTAATGTTATGCGATTTTAGTGTTATTCGATACTAATGTTATCTGAGGTATTACTGTATTTTGTTTCAATTCAAAGTGTGCAATTAGTTTGAAACAGAGGCGTAGCGAGGGGGGGAGGCCTGCCCAAGGCGGCACTTTGCGGGGGGTGGTGATGCTGCTGCCCTGGACTTCCTGGTGGCCGGAGCAGGCACCGGGACCCTCTGTCACCACCGGCGCCCTAGGCCCTGCCCCAGGCTGGAGGGCATGGGCCCTCCTCCACCCCCTCATCCCCAGGCACCCCTTCCTTACCGCCTGCTGGGCTGTGGCGGCGCAGTGTGGTCCCAGTGGGGAGCCCACCTTTGGAGTACCAGGCGCACGGCCAGCCCACCTCCTAGCCCGGCAGTGGCACCCAGGAAGGCAGGAAGTGAGGCCGGTGGTTAACGTGGGCCCAGTGTTGGCCAGGAAGAGGACCACCCCCCTCGCAATGCCTGATCAGCATTCCTCTGACCACTGAGCTGCAACGACTGCTGGCCTTGCTTCCTGCTTTCCTGGGCACCGCTCCCATTGCCGGGCTAGGAGGTGGGGCGGCCACATGCCTGGGACCCCGATGGCATGGTTGAGGGTCTGGGGCAGGGCGGCGCAGGCCCAGAGGTGAGCCCTCTGTCGGCGTCTCAGCCCGGCGGTGCCAGCTCATCTGCCTTTGGTGGTAGCGGCACCCAGAGAGGCGAGGCCGGTGGTCATTGCAGCCCAGCACCTGAGGCTGGAGCAGCGCTGGCCAGGCCGAGGACCTCCCTCTGCAAGGGCTGGCTGGCACTGCTCCAGCCACGGGCACTGCTCCGCAGCAACCGCCGGCCTCATTTCCCGCCTTCCTGGGTGCCGCTGCCACTGAAGGCGGATGAGCTGCTGCTGCTGGGCTCGGAGGTGGGGCGGCCACTCGCCTGGGACCCCGACGGTGGGCTCCCTGCTGGGCCTGCGCCGCACTGCCCCAGACCCTGGGCCTAGCCGTTGGAGTCCTAGACCTGCGGCCACCCTGCCTCCTAGCCCGGCGAAGCCCAAAGGTAGGACTTTCCTACCTGGGGGGGTGAGCCAGGGTGGTGGTGGCGAGTTTGGCCTGCGGCCCTGGGCGACTGAAACCCACACTACGCTACTGGTTTGAACTGATAAAAAAGGAGGGACCAAGCAAGCATGTACAGGCACACAAAGCAATGCTTTGACAAACTACCTTTCCACCCACCTTCTACCTCTCAAGGAAGGACAAGGAACTTATGCATGCACACACAAACATACACAAGTAATGCCAGCATTCACCTCTCTTCACAAAGCCTCTCCTTTTTCAAGACACTTTTTAAACACCTGCTCTGGAGTAGGAAGTCTTATTTATTTATTTTTAACAGTTTTACTCCCAACAGCATGATAAGATAGGGCAGTGATGGTGAACCTTTTAGAGACTGAAGCGCTCCCATTGGGCTCTTGGGCAGGGTGAACTTTGTGCTGGGGTGAGGGCACATATGCCCACAGAGAGGGCTGTGAGTGCCCCATCTGGCACGCGTGCCACAGGTTCACCACTACTGAGACAGGGGAATGAGAAAGGAAAGTCTTCTTAAGGCAACTGTGTCACCTACAGACACTTTAAGTGGAACTGCAATTAGAAGGTTTTTTGTCCTCCTCTGCATGTGTGGCTACTTATATGGTGCAACTTCCCAGTGAGAAAATGCAAGTTAATTTGCATTTCCCTTGTTATGCACTTATACCCTGTGTTGAATTCTCAGATTCAAAAGCTGTAAACAACTGAATTCTATTTTCTAGAAACAATAGCAGAGGAGGGATGTGGTTTTATGTCTTCCAACTCCCCCCTTAAAAGAAAGTGTTACACGCCAAGGCTGCAAACAACAAGACTCATGTTCTGGGTTCAACAGTGATGTGGATAGTCAAGCTATATGCATAGTTGAAGGTGCACATAGCCAGATCATGGGACAGCCAGTTTTATGTACTAGCACTGCTCAGAGTGAGTTAAGGATTTTGGCAGTTACAGTCCCAAAAAGGTACTTTCCATGGATGAGAATAAATATTTTCAAATGTTTTGCCACTGCTGGTTAAGATTGAAAGAGCTTTACTACATTTTTTGGACCTTGTTTAGCCAAAAAATTCAGAAGTATTTTTTTCTGCATGACAAAATGTGTAGAGACATTTTGTGCAAACCAAAAGCAGAACATCTGGTGTTTTGGACACAAGCTGGTGGCAAGATCTCGCACAGAGCTTTATCACCCTCAGCAGGCTGACCTGGTGTGTCAAAATCACCTGTATTGACAAAAATCTTACTAATAGTGACACTTCCCTCATATCCCTACTCAGGTAGACTTTCTGTTGGTAAAATACACATTGCCTTTTCCACTGAGGTAAATGCAAGATACACCTCACAAGGCCATACCCAACGTTGAAATACTGCCTCATCTCCTGACGCCGATTGCGCATGATGGCCTTGTATTCACCAATCCGTAACTTCTTCCCATCCACTAAGCACGTACGCTTTGGCCTGGGCTTGTATTTATAGTCCGGGTACTTCTCCAGGTGTTGCTTGCTGAGGCGGGCTTGCTCCTCATAGTACGGCTGTTTTTCAAGGTTGGTCATAGCTTTCCAGCGAGAGCCTGTCAGGAGAGGAATGGAAACAAGATCTGTTCAGCTCTGAGAGGGTTCAAAGTCAAGAAAGCCATCTCCTCCTAGAATAGCATTATTAATGATTTTTTTAAAATTTTTAAAAAAAGACAGAAATAAATGAAAATGATTTGTTTATTGTAATGATAACAGCTATGAGGGGGCTGCGGTGGCTCAAGTGGTTAAGATGTTGAAATGGAAGAATGGAAGGTAGGAGTTCAATTCCTGGGTACTGCATGACAGAGTGAGCATCCGTCATCTGTCACAGCTCCTGCCAACCTAGCAGTTTGAAAGCAAGAAATTGCAAGTAGATAAATAGGGACCACTTCGGTGGGAAGGTAAACAGTGTTCCGTCTAGTCATGCCTGCAACATGTCCACAGAAATGTCTGCAGATGCAGATTGCACTGGCTCTTTGGCTATAAACAGAGATCAGCACTGAATCCTAGAGTAGGAATGAATGAATGAATGAATGTTTATTAATTGATTAGTCTTACAACATAACAGAAGAGTTTAAAATCTGTACAATGCAATGGAGTGCAATAAAATACAATAAAAATACAGTAAAATACAATAAAATACAATATGTACATACTTGAGCTACTTTTAAAGAATGTAAACTGGAGAAGGTGCCTTAATACAATTAATACATGCATATCCATAGTCAGGTAAGTGAATCTCCCTTGCAGGATACCCCAATTTGATTGACATATTTGATTCTTTTAGCTGATTATAAACTTGGCAGTTCTACATACAGTGTGCATGTTAGAAAGGGCCGCCTGCAGGAGCCATGGCTGAAGAATGCCTTCCAGCCACGCAGACGTCTTGCCCTCCCCCGGACTCGAAACACCTGTCCGGGGGAGTTGAAAAAGGTCCACCCGCAGGAGCCACGGCTGAAGAACGCCTTCCAGCCTTCCAGCCGCACAGACGCCTCACCCTCCCCCGGACTCGAAACACCTGTCTGGGGGAGTTGAAAAAGCCTGGAGGAGCCACGGCTGAAGAACGCCTTCCAGCTGCACGGGTGGCCATCACGCATTAACATCTGCAGTCGTCTGCTGCTGCCCTCCCTCTGAGCCCCCGCCATCCTGGCTGGAGGCCGATAAGAAGAGCCAGCTGACGGGCGGTGAGAGGACTCTCCCGCCCTCCCTCCGGGCCCCCTTGCTCTTCTCGTTCTCGGCCGGTCGGGCTGAGAGAAACCAGAACACTTGGATTTTGCCCCGCCGTCGCCCAGAGACTACCTAGGGATAGGGGGTAGGTTTTCGCCGCAGCTGCACCAGGACTGAATTGCGGTTGTGTTAGAGAGGATGTATATTAACATTGGGATGGTATTTTGTATTGTACATTGTTAAATCGATTACTGTATATATATTTTTTCTTGTATTGGGTATGGATTGTATTGTGAGTATATTGTTTATTATCCATTCGGTACTGAATATTGTTTATGGACTGTATTCTGATTATGTTGTGTTTATATTTATTTTGTTGCACTGTATTCTATGATACTATGATTTTGTATTACTGAACTATGATATTGTATTCGATTTTATGTTGTGAGCCGCCCTGAGTTGGTTTTCACCATGTAGGGCGGCATATAAATCGAAATAATAATAATAATAATAATAATAATAATAATAATAATAATAATAATAATAATAATAATAATAATAATAATAATAATAATAATAATAATAATAACAACAACAACAATAACAATAACAATAATAATAATAATAATAATAATAATAATAATAATAATAATAATAATAATAATAATAATAATAATAATAATAATAATAATAATAGAACCCAGAAGGAGATAGGACAGTTTGTTTTTTGAGTCCCAAAAATTGTTTTTTCCAATAGGGATGCAAGGTATTGAAATGTACAATTGGCAATCTAATAAAATATGAGAAGTATTTTCAACATTTGTAGAACCACATATGCATGTTTTTTCGTGATATGGTAAGTGGTGAAAACGCCCATATCTATTCATTGAGTCTAATAGCTTGAATCTGGCTTTACAATATGTCCTTCTTAAAGGATAAGGGAGGCACATCAATACATATTTTTTCAGGTTGAAATGTAAGTTTGTTAGCAGCCAGCCACCTTAAAGAACCATTTTTGACTAGGAGTTCCAAGTCAGATTGCGCACTGATATCTAAGACTCTCTGTTTAAAAATTTCCTTGGCCTCAGTAGCCACTGAGAGCAAATACTGAACTGAGAACCCATGATGAGAAATTACTTCACAGAGTTGATTAACCCAGGACTTGGGATGATCCCACTTTATCTGTTCGGTTAAGCATAATTTGGAAAGCCTATTTGAGTCCATTGATTGAATCCTCAACCAATATGAGAATGTTTTAAATACTAAATGGCTATACACGGAGTGGAAGCCCAATTCTGCTCTGACTGCAGGGGCAGACGTGTTGCTATCAGTTCCTAAAATACTTCTTAAGAACTGGGACTGTATTTGCTCCAGAAGTGGGGCTCTATTTAGACCCCACAATTCTGCCCCGTATGACAGCATTGGGACAATTTTTGCCCCAAACACTTAAAATTGGGGACAGGGTGCCAGGATGACTATAATTAAATAGTTTATAAAGTCTCTTTTTACTTATGGCAGCCCTTGACGAAATTCTCTTAAAATTATATCAGCTATGTCCCTGTATTGAAGAAAACCACTCCAAAATAAGAGTTAACTTGTTCAATAGGTTCCCCATTTATCTGCCAATTATAGGTTTGCTTCTCTTACTAAAAACCAACACTTTGGATTTGCTTTTGTTTATATTTAAAAAGAGTTGAGCACAATATGTATTTAGTTTTTGAAGCAATCTCCTCAGACCTATTTGTGAGTGAGCCATTAAAATCATATCATCAGCATATAAAAGAGTATTAATGAGTTTATCAAGAATCTTTAACATATGGGTCTCTGTATCAAACAGGAATCCTGGTAAGTTAGGGCGGCCAACTATCCTGCATTCTGCGCGGCAATCTCATTTAGGGAGGGGGAATTTCGACTTACCCTTGTTTCGAAAATGGTACCGGACCTCCCCCGTTGCGTCACAGAAGCACCGGTTTCCACTCCGACCGGCAGGCAGTTAAAGAGAAACGGAGCCAAAAAGGCTCCAATGAACTGTGCCTGCGCAGAGACCCAGTTTGGCGCCAGATTGGGTTTCTGCGCAGGCGCAGTTCATTGGAGCCTTTTCGGCTCCGTTTCTCTTTAACTGCCTGCTGGTCGGAGTGGAAACCGGTGCTTCCGTGACGCAACGGGGGAGGTCCGGTACCATTTTCGAAACAAGGGTAAGTCGAAATTCCCCCTCCCTAAATGGGATTGCAGCGCAGAATGCGGGACGGTTGGCCGCCGTGTGGTAAGTCATTAATGTAAAGATTAAAAAGCATTGAGGCTAAAATGCAACCTTGTCTGACACCTTTAAAAGTAGGTATGCTCTTCATTAAGGAACCCTTTACACCAGTTCCCACTTTCAGGTATGTATCTGAATATAGAGGTCTAACCAAGAATAAAAGTTTAGGTTCCATTTTTAGGGTAACCAATTTCTCCCACAATAAGTTTCTGTCAATCGAATCAAAGACTCCTCTAAGATCTATAAATGCAGCAAATAATTTCTTTCTATTTCTTAGTTGTTTTGTCAGAAGGTGATATAAAATTAAACAATTGTCTATTGTAGATCTTTCTTGTCTAAAACTAGCTTGTTCCTCCACTAAAATATTATTTTCCATAACCCGGTCTATTATTTTGCTCAGCAAATGCTTGGCATACATTTTGGCCACTATTCCGATGAGGCTTATCAGTCTATAGTTTTTAGGGTCACCTTTATCTCCTGTTTTGTAAACTGGCACTATAATGGCAACCTCCCATCCAACTGGAATGAAACCTGTATTTTTTATAAACATAAAAAGTCCAGCTAGCAGAGGGGCCCACCAGTCACAATGAGTCTTAAAAAGCTCTGGAGGTAAAAAAAAATCTTCCCCAGGATCCTTATTGGACTTTAAAGATTGAATAATGATGTTTATTTCAGCCACGGAAACAGGAGGCCATAGTGGAAGGCTAATAGGTGGAAAATCTGTGCTCAGATTGTAGGTTTGGCCTAGATTTGAGTTAGAAAACAAATTGGCATAATAATCTTCCCAAATTGAGGCTGGAACTGGGATACCTAATTGGAATTTGTGTTCCTTTAACAGTCCTGCTACCTTGTTCCAAAAGAAAACTGAGTTTGTCCCTTTAGCCCAGACTTCCAGCTCGGACCATAATTTGGCTTTATATGCTGATTTCTTAGAAGCTATCGATTTCTTATATTCACGTCTGGCTTTTAGCATTTTTGTACGATTTTTTTCTAGTAGGGTGTTCCAGAGCCTGACACATAAAGGCCCTCAGATGTTTTCTGCTATGTGTGCAGTCATAATCATACCACTTTGAACTGGTTGTTGATATTTCACAGGAAGTTTATGTGTTAGAAAGTTCCTCAGGGTAAAGCATAGGTCAGTGTAAGAAGTCAGGATTTTATCTGAGCCTAATGTAGAGGAAGAAATTGAGCTTTTCCAAATCTGAGCCTGTTCCAAATCTAAAAAGGTTTTTAAAGACTTAGCATCAACCTTGGCCCAATGTAGTTTTCTTTCCTGCCTCACCTCAAAGTTAGCCACTATCCCCTTATCATGGGATGTAAAAGGCCTTGTATCCAAACTGCCTTTAAATGAGACTATAATTGGCTGGTGGTCACTGTCCTCTCTCATAAGTGCCTGTATACCAGAAAACAACTCAATCTTACCCCTAGAAACACAAATCTAGTCTAGCACACTGCTAGAGTTACATGCATGATAGGTAAAGGGGTATTTAAGAACCCCTGGAATATAAAGATTACATTTGTTGATCAAAGAGACCAACATGGTACCTGCCATATTTCTTTTCTGGTCACTCGATTGCCACGGAGGCTCAGTTGTCAAGTAATCCTGTGATAAAATGCCCTGGTGTACAAAGTCCTGTAGAGAATTCCCTAGTTGGGCATTACAGTCTCCGGCAAGTATCAGTGTAGCTTTGGGATATGTTTTGTTTAACTTTACTACTACCTCCTCTAAGTCTACCCAAATATTTGGCGGGAAATATGAAGATGTAAAAGGAGGAATATAAACATTCAGTAATATCACTACTGTAGAGACATAGAATATTTGACAATTAGACAGTTGGAAGAGTGGACTCCAAGGTTCAATTGCTGTCCTTGCCATCCCAGCTCAGCTTTGGCAAGGATAATTAACCCTCCTGAAGCCTGCCCTTTAGTTTTATATTTTTCCGCAGGGGTGGACCAAAAACTGAAGCCTGCTAATTTAGCCTCATCTTCCTTCTTCAGTCAACCAAGTTTCATGGAGTGCAATGATATCAACCCTTGATAGAAACTCCAACAAATCGCTGTCTGATGTTCTGGTCTTCCATCCAGCAATATTCCAGGACAATAGCTGGATGAAATCTTTCTGCTGGGAGTTGCTGGGGAGATGTGGCAGGGTGTTTATATTATAAGTTGGGACACAGGAGTTTTCTAGTCATCCCAAGGTGATATTGTCCAGGATACTATCAGTGTCATAAAATATGCACTGATTTTACCTCTTTTTATCTTCAAATCCACTTGGCTATTGGGTGGGCTCCAACAAGCTTTGTGGAGATTGATTGTTTAACTGGGGTACTATTGTAGGTTGACAAGTTGAACTAATAACAGAGTCAGGAGGAAGTGTTGATAGATGTGGAGTGATTGTATTGAATGCAGAGGTGTGAGAAACTGTAATAGGTAGAAGTTAAGGATTTTCTTTCTTCTTATCCAATGAATTCTGCTGAGATGATACTTTAGTTGTGGAAAGCTCAATTAGTGGTTCAGCAGTGGCCATAGTAGCCAGGAGTGTTTTCCTACGACTGTCCAGCCTTTGCAGAATATCTACTTGCTCCACCTTAGGCAGAACTCCAAGGACCTAATAAGTGTGGCCTCTTCTGCATCTAACTTGGCCTCCTTTTGAACGTTGATATTCCCATCATACAATTTGGCCAGCGGCAAACTGGAGACAGAGACACTGTTGTTAACAACAGACTTGGTGTTTGCCAGACTGCGTAGATCAAAAACATCAGGACTGATCAAAGGAGTTACCACTCCATCACGAAAAACCCTAATTGGGACAATCTGAATGGATGCAAGGAAAGATCTCATTTTAAGCAACATGTGAGGTATGGTAGATTGCTTAAATGTCAATAAGATTTGCTTACTGCCAACCAAGCTTGATAACCACTCAGCTGTAAGCAAGTCTATCTGGTTAAGATGGCAGTGTAGAAGTTGTCCCAGAGAAGTTATGATTGCTTTTCTAGACCACCAATGACTAGAATTAAGGCTGTTCATAGTTTTGTGAAGGGCAACCTGGTTCAGTTGCAAAGAGCGCGTCACTGTGCACTTGCCATCCTCTATCAATGCATAGGTTGCCCTCTTTCTTAACTTGAGATTTATTTTCCTTTTGTCCTAGGGAAGCTTGTTTAGCTAGATTATCCATTTGGGACTGAGCTTCAAGAAATGCTGACAGTCTTTCTGTTTGCTTACTTGCAAAGGCTTCAAAATCAGATTTTAAGATGTCCAAATTTTTCCCAATGGCAGCCAGCGGCTCAAAAACCAAAGTAGCATTCTGAGCTGTAAGGAGACATTGTTTTGCCATAAGCTCAGCCGAATTGAGCTTTTCTCCTTCCTCATCCTGCACAGTTTTAGGAGAGACTGGAGGGCTGATAGCATGGGAGAGACGGCAAGGGAGAGTTGATACAAAATCACCCTAGTCTATTGAATCACCCTTTTGCTGCTTCCCTGCTTCAGACTCGGCATTCCACACAAGAGCCCCAGGTGCATTAGGAGTAGGGATCAGAGGGGGAGGGCTTACTTACTGTCTCTTCTTGCATAAAGAGTTCATCAATTTTGGGTTGCTTGGCTGACTTTAAAAGATGCTGTGAACCTGGCTGGCTCCTTGACGCTTTTTTCTCTTTCCCATTTCTAAATTGGCAGGGTTTTTCTTTCTTTTGTCCTTTCTTTTTGAGGGCCCGAATCCCACCTTCACCTCCAAATAATTTGTTTCGGCTAGGCTACTTCCATCAGCCTGAGTCAGCGTTCTTACAGTGTTTCCACTCGATGGGAAAAATTTCAAGACACTTCCAACGATAGGCTCAAAGCATGGTTATAACAACTCCCTGATAAAATACCAGGGAGGCAGGTCTCAACAAAGTACAACAAGGCAAAAAACACTGATATTTTAAAAATAAGCTTGAATCTAAAAAACCTTTTGGCTTGTATTAAAAGACCTTTCAGGCTTGTATTAAAAGCTGCAGAAAAGAATTGTTTTAAAATCTAAGTAAAATTGTTTTTAAAACTAAGTAAAACTTTATAGTTGTTTAAAAGAGCTATTTAAAACTGTAAAACTAATTTAAAAGATAAAAAGGCCTAGAGCAGCATGGAGAGAAAACATTGCTGCCTCACCCTACCGGAACCACCCTAGCGGTTCCTTCGCATTGACTAGAGTAGGATACGACTAGCTTTCAGGCAAGGGTGATCTTTAGCTTTACTAACAGCTATGAGATTGCTTACTGTTAAAAATGGAAAATATTTTGTGAATTGGGTTTGGATGATTGGTATAAAGAGTTATGGAATATAGCAATAACTGATTGACTTGTGAACTCAAATTAAAGAAAGGATTAATAACAAAAAAGGGATTTTAAAGAGATTTGGGGACAGTTCATTGATTATGTTTTAGTTAAATTGAAAAGAGTAGGACCAGGACAGGAATACAGTATGCAATTTTCAGAAAATAGGGGACAAATATTTACACATATGTACAAAATCAATGAAAACAATAACAATAATGGTTGAAATATATAACATCCCATAGGTGGCAGGTGCACGTCTTAATTAATGTAACCATATAATGTATTTATTATTATTCTTTTAAATTTGTTTTTAATTCTATTTGTTGTGATTAAATGCATGAATAGTATGTTTTGTAATTACTTTAGAATTAATAAAAAAAATATAGTAATAATAAAAAAGAAGACATCTCCAAAAGAACTAGCAAACCCAGTGTCTCCTTGCTCCTGGCGTTTTAGCAGTCATAACTAGCCATTTGATAGATAGATAGATAGATAGATAGATAGATAGATAGATAGATAGATAGATAGATAGATAGATAGATAGATAGATAGATAGATTGCACGAGGCTCTGATTGGGTCATGTGAGACTCATGCAAGAAGTGATTGACCAGTGGGAAATAGCTGTAATAGTTCTGCACTTAGCTTGTATTGTTTGAGTTCCTTTGTACCTGGCAGGAAGTCACAGAGGTGCTCATGACAAGCAGCTTTGTGCCCTTCCAGCAGTGAGTGCCAATGGATGGGTCCAAACCCTTCAAGCAACAGATTTTTGCACCTTGCATCAAAGTTTAATGTTTAGTGTTGCATTGCAGTCCTGGGATAGTGTATACTGCAAGCACTTGCCAGCAGATGAGATTATAAAGCAAACTTCACACAAACTGAGCATGGGATTTGCCTCCCTGCATTAAAAGCAGAATGAGACTTCAGCCAGCATCCTGAAACCTCATCCTGTGATTTCTTCTAGATCAAGGGTTCCCAACCTAAGGCCTGTGGGCTGGATCTGGTCCATGGTGTCATTTCATGTGGCCTCCCTGCCCCTCCAAGGACATTTGAGAAACATAATGGCCATCCCTTTGAAGCTGTTGGGACAAAATGGCAACCCCCATCATGCACAAAGGGCAAAATGGCCATTTGGCCTTCGAAGCTGACTCAGACAGTGTGACCTGGCCCCAGTTTGAAAAGGTTGGGAACCCCTGATCTAGATATATGATCCTATGGCAGTTTTTATGGAATCAAAACATTTCATCTTCTCCCCCTCCTCCCAAAAATGTGCTGAAGTTTCCAGGGAATCCCTTTCTACTGTGGAAAGATATGGGAGCTGAGGAATGGTTAGGGGACTTTTTAATTGCCAATAACTGATGCCATATGGTTGACTGTACTAGTGGCAACAATTTTGAATGTCTATCAGATTCATCCCACCCCCCTTGCATTTTGAGCAATCAAGACAAAGGCAATGGTTTGTTAACCTTTGAGCAAAATAAATAAATTGTGTGTGTGTGTGTGTGTGTGTGTACGCACGCACGCACGCACGCATGCACGCATGCACACAAGTAGAGGAACAATATTCATTTGCTGTTTTGGAAGGTTTTGCATAATGGACCTGGGTGGGGAGAATTTTCTTTCTTTGAAAAAAGTAGACTCATGGTGATAATAAATCCGGGTTGGGAGATGGGGTTAAAGAAAAGAAATGACCCAATGGGATATTACTCAATCAAACCTTGTCACATTCCTCAATCTCTTTGGGAAAACCAAATTGAGGCTGCCTATGAAAACAAATGTTTGGATGGAAATTACTCTTCTGTTCCAATAAGGAAGATGTCACAAGGATATTGTGGGGGCTGTTCAAATAATAATTTATGAGATATGTTTTGTCCTTCCTGTTTAGCTCATATGATGACTTGTCTTATGCTTAAGTCATCATACCCCCCAGGCTGTTTTGAACAAACAAAGAGTTGTATTTTCTCCCATCTACAGACAAACCAACACATATACAAGAAGGCATCTAGCCAAGGAAGTGAAACCCCCCACTTCCAACGCTACCATTCTAAGATTCTATAATTAGTACTGGCAATTTGGTTCCACCATGCATATGCCAACTGTGCTCCTTCTCCTACCTTCTAACCACCAGCACAAGAATGATGGGAAAAGAAATTTGGACTACACGTCCAAATGTACTTTTTAGTCTACAATCTTCCAGCAAGTATCATGATTTGCCATGCTGGCTAGGTGACTTTATGAGATTTAGTCCAAAAATATTTTTTTCCTGGGTCTGATCAAAATCTGATAACTGAAACAAAATCTAAGGACAACTACCCATATTAATCTTTTAAAAAATTGGTTCTGATACTCTACTTATTGGCACATAGATTAATTGGAAAATATTTTTTGCCTTCTTTCATTATGTCACTCTACACAATGCCACACAGATCAGTGGTACTATGTAAGAAAATTAATAAATAGCAATGAAAACTACTCGGGTGACTATCACAAAGGTATGGAGGAGAAATGTACCATAGGTAAAGGTCTCCCATGCTCGAAATCCAGTATCTGACTCTCATCTCCGTTTACAACCAAAGAGCCAGCGCTGTCTGTGTCTGCAGATGTTTCCATGGTCATTTGGCAGGCATGACTAAACACCGGAGCACACAGAACACTGTTACCTTTCATACCAAAGCTGCACCTATTTATCTACTTGCAATTTCTAGCTTTCAAATTGCTAGGTTGGCATACGCTGGTTGTAATTTTCCTTCTAGCTTTAAAAGCTTCCAGCTCACCCTGGCCCATCTTCTCCAAAAGTATTTGAGACCACTTAAGAACACGGTGGCAAATAGGAGCCAGTACAGTAAAACCTTGCATAAAGAGTGCCTCGCTTAGAGACTAACTCGCTTAAAGAGCAGAATTTTCTCTGAATGGTTGCCCTCACTTAACAACTAAAAACAATCAAAAACTCGCTTAACAACTAAATCAGGATTCACAATCCCCCGCCACAAGTCACAATTGGTCACTTACAATGGCAGTGGTGGTGCTTTTTCCAAATGTTTCGCTTAAAGATCAACTTACTTAAAGAACAATCCCGTGGAACACATTATGCTCTTTAAGCGAGGTACCATTATATTTCAAGCTGAAGCATTGAGAAGATCAACTCATATTTAAACACTACACAGCCAGGTTTCTTTTCAACTCATTTGTCTTTGTGCTATTGACACACACACACACACACACACACACACACACACACACACACACACACACACACACACACACACACACACACACACACACACACACACACACACACACACACACACACACACACACACACACACACACACACACACACACCAAACAAAAACAAAAAACCCCTAGCACACACACTTCTGATGCATACGTTTACACAGCAATGAACAGATGGGTTGCCAACATGTACACAGATGAATTTACTAAGTAATCCATGCACTGGTGCTCCTCCCCATCTCAATTTTAATACTCAGAGCATAATATCAGAGTGCCAAAAATCAAATCCCTGGGATATGGCAGTACTCCAAAGGGCAGTCTACTTATTTTGCTACCAAAGTCATTTGCACAAGTGAGTTTGCAGATACACACAAAGGGCCTGGTAGAGCAACAGCGTAACCTAAGTTGCAGGCTATGACCCCGGTGTGATGTCAAATTAAAAAAGAAAGATGAACAGGATGAGTTGGAACAATTGTAGCATTTTTTTTTTTGCAAAGAGACCAGAATACCTGGTTGATCTGTGAGCTTCTACTCCCTCGTCTTCCCCCAGTTAATAGAGACTTCCCTGCTGAGTTCAAACACTGGCCTTTGACAACCCGGAAGGGACCTTTTCAACATTTCTATCAGGAAAGAGTAGAATATGCCTCACCTCGCTCTTTATTGCAGAGGAGGAAGAGATCCCCCCCCCTTCATCCTCTGATATTTCAAAGAAACCCTCTTTCTCTTTTCCTTTTCTCAAACCTCACTACTCCCTCAGAGTGTGGAGTTTGTGAGCTGAGCGAAGACCTGTCATCTCTATGAGAATCTGGAATGGATTTACACAAAACTCTCCACCTACTGTATATTTAATCAGAAAAAGATGGCCCCTGATAGGCAAACCGCCTTCCCCGCCAACACACACCGGCACAGTTAAGCGCTAAACAGTAAAAGGTGATGCCTTATGTTAAAAATTTCAGTTGAAATGGTTTATTAAAACCAGATTTGGAGGGTATTATAAAATGCTTAGAAGCCCTTTAAAATGTCAACGCGGATCCCCTAGAGACTGAGGAAAATGTCAGTCCGGCTCAAGCGCCCATGAATTAGCGTTGTGCTGTTGGAGGTTGTTATCCAAAACAATCAGTTAAGACGAGGGACTATCAAGCCCCCTTTGTACTTTCTGTATGAAAAGTAGCAGGCTGGGGAATAAGGATGGGGGTGGGATGTTCACAGTGATCTGACCAATTTCTGAGGATGGTTACTTAAAGGCAAGTTTAATCAGGACTACTCTTAACTCCAGAGACTGGACCAAGCTGTTTGCCTCATGACTCATATGCCTAATCTCACAGCCGTAGCCAGCTTTAAATCTGTCTGCTAGCCTATATGAATTATATCGTCCACAGAACAATTGTAGACTCTTTATCTCGCTTTCTTCTGACTAATCTAATCAATTCAGGTGCATCTGCCAAAACCGTTCTTCCTGCTGTCTATAACTAATCGTCAGTATGTGAGCCGCTGTGAGTGTCTTCAGTGTGAAGTCAATAGGAATAGTTAATCCTGTTCTGCAGTGGTCAAATTTTTTGAACTAGACTCCCCCCTGCCCCCATTTATATATATCTGAGCAGAAAGGAATGGTAGAACTGCGGAAAGACATCATATGTTGATGGATCCCTCAAATAGGGAACAAAACAAAGCTGAACAAAAATTGTCTGTCAAAATCAGGGAAGAGAAGGCTACCAGTGGTTACTACTAAAAAATAAGCCAATCCGAATATAAGCCAAGGTACCTAATTTTGACCTGAAAACCCAGGAAAATAGATTGACCCAAGTACAGTATAAGCTAAGGGTGGGGAATGCAGCAATTGCATTTACCTGAAAATATGGTAAAATTAATTAAATTGTTGATGTATCTCAATCTGGCACAGTCTTGGGACCCTCGTGGTCATTGACCCAAGTATAAGCCTTTAGTATTTAGCCTTTTTGAGGCTAAAAACCTGGCTTGTACTCAAGTATATAGGTAGTCATAATGGCCATATGATTCATTTAAGATTGGAGGCTGCTTTCCTTTGTATACTGGGGGAAGTCATCTCCCCAATGTGACTGTGAAGAAGAAGACCAAATCACGGACCACATTATATTCAGGTGTCCTTTAGGTGTGTTTGGAGGCACATTGGAGGACTTGCATAGTGTCACAGGTGAAGCCCTTCAATGACTTTCAACCTTGGATGTGGAGCTCTAGCTAGGAACTTGATATGGTCAATTTGTGTTTGCTGTATATATCAACATTAATGTAGGCAACCATCATAGGATAAATAAATAAAATATAACTGGGGTACAGCATCAAGACATGACTATTATCTCAGTGCTTTGGTTGTGGGCTAGACAGGCCTTTGATTTGATCCAGCAGGCCTCTTGATGAGATACTTTTTGCATATGCATGTCTGTTATTCTGTTTTATGATTATGATGAGTCACCGCATGGGAAAACATTCATCATCACTATCTCTGGAAATCTGGACCTACACTGGTTTGCAAAAGAGGATGTCAGCCATAAAACAAGCTACAAATCTACTCTTATTAACAGCAGAAGAAGACACACCAACTATAAGCAACTCCAGTCCCTGTCTAGTGGTCCATACGTAAATCAGCTTATTCTGAACATCAACATTTTCAGGTCTCATTAATAAAAACAATGGTTGAGCAGGATGGGCTTCACTTTGGAGGTTGATCTAGAATCAGGGTACTGTGCTTGTTTTATATCTAAAGCTATCAGAATAAGATACAAAGACTGACATGTTAACCTGAGTGGGTGGTTGAGGATACAGTCAAACCTCGCATAAAGAGTGCCTCGCTTAAAGAGTAACTTGGTTAAAGAGCAGAATTTTCGCTGAATGTTTGCTTCGCTTAACAAATAAAACCAAACAAAAACTAGTTTAACAACTAAATTGGGGTCCGCAATCTCCCCCCCCCCCCCAAGAAGTCACAATTGGTCACTTACAATGGTGTTTCGCTTAAAGAGCAAACTCGCTTAAAGAGCAATCCTGTGGAACACATTATGCTCTCTAAGTGGGGTACAACTGTATAAGAAAGGGTCATCCTTTAGCTATCCAGGTCACAAATGATGTAGGAAATGCAACTTTAGAAATGAAAAGACTACTCATGAAATTTCTTGTTCTCAAAAATTCCAAAACATTCATAAATTGAAGCGACCTTGACAGGAATCTTTGACAAGAAAGAAAATCAACAAGGAGTTTTAAAGCTCTGTGAGGCTCATCTCCAGGCTAGAGTGTATGTGTGAAAGAGGCCTTTCTACCCCTACATGGTCTCTGTAATTTGCACAACACATCTCAAGAACTCCTGCCCCTTTGGGAAGTAAAACAGATGAACTGTACTGTCCAGTGTTCGGCCACTACATTATGTGTAATATCTGAAATGTTTAATATAGAAATAGATTGATTTCAAAGTATTGGAAAGCTTTCGATGTTCAGTTTAGATAAATAAAGGTAAAGGTCACCCTTGATTGAAAGCCAGTCGCACCTGACTCTAGGGTTCAGTGCTCATCTCTGTTTTATAGCCAAGGAGACAGTGCTATCTGCGCTTGCAGAAATGTCCATGGACATATGGCAGGCAAGCATCAACACCTGAGAGCACAGAATGCTGTTTACCTTCCCACCGAAGTGGTCCCTATTTATCTACTTGCATTTTCTTGCTTTTGAACTGCTAGTTTGGCAAGAGCTGGGACAGAGACGGGAGCTCACGCTGTTGTGCAGTACTCAGAAATCGAACTCTGATCTTCCATACACCTAAAGCTGAAGAGTCTTGAGCAATCTGGTCGTTGTATATTCTGGTTAAAACTAATCTGATACACACTTCCTTGACAAAGGTTTGAATTGTAATGTAATTAACAATACCGTTTCACACTTCTCTGAATAGTGGAGTGAGAATTCAAGAAGTACCTAGATTTGTTTATAAATAACATGTGTTCCAGACAAATTGCATGTAGAAGTGCATATTTTGAAAAAAAAAACTGAAACTTGTTTTTTTTTAAATTAAAATTTAGGAATGATGCAGAAAACATGAAGTGAGTCGTAAGCAAAATATATAAGATATTGAATAATGAGAGAGATTCCCCCCCAACTCCAAAGGAAATGTGGGAAACAGAACTAAAAATCAGGATTTCAGATTGCTCATGGGATAGAAAGGACCACTAGAATAATGAGAAATGTGTCAGTAAGAGTTAAAGGACACAATTATAAATTATTGTGGAAATGGTATTTAACCTCTGTAAGGCTAAATCAATTTGTCAATCAAACTCAGAGAAATGTTGGAGATGCCAAGATGGAATTTCAGAATCAAAGAGTGGTATAAAGAGATGTGGGATATTGTTTTAAACAATAAACTAAAATGGGAGCTTAATGTTTAAAAATGTCTGATCAAGAATAATCAGTTTTGGGACATTTGGAAACCTCTTACTGAATTTGTAAGGAAAAAGAACTGTGGATTTAAACTTGTATGATAAATGTTGGGATTCTGGAAAGGTAATAATGAATGGTGAAGATGATATTTTGACAATTGAAATAGTGGTCCCTTATATGGTGCTGGGAGCACTTGTTTATTGAATTTAAATATGTTAGTAAGTTTCTTATTGGATAACCATGGTGTACTGAATACTCATCATTAACATTTAATTGGACTTATAAGAAACTATCAGTTACTTAAACAGTATTTGTAGAATTGTAATATTATAGTAAACATGATTAAAAGCTGTTTATTATTATACGTGTATCCTTATTTTTTATTTTTCTATATAATAATAAAAATATTTTTAAAAACCCTGAAACTTCTGAGAAAATACAGGTCTCCCCCTATATCTATGGCAGACACATTCCAATACCTTCTTTGGTACTTGAAACTGCAGATAACAGTAAATCCTATATTTAACACATATACTTGAGCCATAGAAGCAGGGGAGAGGTTTCAAATGCCTCCATTGTTCTACATGAAGGCTACCAAAATGTCTGCTTCAATTCCTTGTAAACATTACATTACAAATAGTGGCCTCTAGTGGCCAGCTTTGGTACTGCACTAGAGAAAAATGTTATGTATTTCAAGGATTTTTAATTGAATAATTTTAGACTTGCAGATAACTAAAACCACAGATAGTGAACCCACAGGGGTGTGTGTGTGTGTGTGATTTTCATATTAAAATGTAAAGTGTGGAAACTGGTTTATGAATGAACATATGCAAAACTGGCATAAAACATGTGTATCCCTATCCAAAATACACAATTCCTACCAGAATTTCTATTTTCTTACCCAGGATTTTGCTGATATTGGAGTTGTGCATATCAGGGAAGGCCTGGAGAATCTTCCTTCGTTCATCTTTCGCCCACACCATGAAGGCATTCATTGGGCGCTTGATGTGGGGTTCGTTGCTCCCACGCCCTCTGGATTCCCGGTAAATACGAGATTCGGAAACCCCAGCGCTTCCTAAAAATGTGATGTAAGAGGAAGGAAGGGTAGGGAACAAAGGGCATTTTGATGAGTTGGGATGCCCTTTGGACAACTGGAGAACATATTCATTCAATCATGTCTTTTATTCAGATTCTAGATCTTTTCTCCTAGCAGAAATTGGAGAAGTTTCAGGGTCATTTCCTCCATTTTGGAAAAATGTGAGCCCATTTAATATGGACACCAGATATTGCATGGGTCTGTAGCTTGGTGATGAAGTAAACTTGAAACTCATCTCTCCATCATATGGCCATGTATATAGCCCCCCTACAAGCCGAAATACCCAAATGCATCAGGGTTTTCTACTTTTTTTTACTTATTTTGAAAGGGAAAAATAATAAGCCTTGAGACTCCAAATGGTATTATTACTTCACATTACATTTGATGCATAACAAACAGGAGATGCATATGTCCATTTTTATATTCCACTAGAGGACCATAAGCCAGTAGCAGAGGAGGTACAACTGTATTCTTGGGTAGTGGCATGTGGTATCTGTCAGAACTTGGAAGTTATGTTTTGGGGTTGAAGAAGTTGTTAAAAAAGTTACTTTTCCAATCTCTAAATAATGTTAAATTAGGATAGTAGCGCAGTTTTCTCATTTATTTTTTGGAGTGGTGGTTGAGGGAGTGTATCTTAATTCTTTCTAATAATCCAGGAAACTACCTTTGCACTCTAACAATAACCTTTGGCAAAAATCCTGTTGTGCAGTTACATGAAAGGTGTAACTTCCAGAGGCAAACTGATGTATGTTAAGAACTCTTCCTAGAAATTGCACACTGAGTCATGTAAGAGAAAATGTATATGGAAGATTTCTTAACATACAGCAATTGCAAATTGTAATTGTAACATACAGTAAACCTTTTTGCATAAATACATAACAGGATTTCAGCCATTAAGTCTTTTAGAACTTAATTAATACAACTACTAAATATTTCCTAGCGACAGGTATCCGCTTTTGCAGTAGAAACTGAGACTTTGCTTTCATTTTCCCCACACTGATCACACAGTGTAGGTAAATTTCACATACTTTTCTATCTGAGATAACTTTTTCAGGGTACCTTCAGCCACTGGTTCTGTAAATGCACCCAGTTGGAATCTGCACCCATTCTTTGCTTTCTAATGAATGCTATATATGCACACAATACACAGGCCAAGTGGCAAACACAAGGAGTTTGTCACAAGAGGCTTACAATTCACACTATCAAATAGCAGCTTTAAACCAGTGATTCCCAACCTTGGGGCTCCATATGTACTTGAACAATACCTCCCAGAAATATTGGTGGCCAGCACAGCCAATGGTAAAAACTCCAGAGAGTATTAGACCGATAATATCTGGGGTTCCAAGACAGTGAGCCGCTGCTTCAAACCAATTTCAGTAGAAATGGAAAACTGTATTGCGTGAATAAAATGATGCTGGAAGTTGAAAAGTCATCCTGGTCTCTGACCATGCTCTGACACCATTCCAGTGTTATAGACACAAGACAGCACTGCACCCAATTCAACACTCTTGTTTCATGGCCACTTCTCCGGGAGCTGCACTGCCTCCCAGTGTCCCTCTAGGTGCAATTCAAGGTGCTGGTTATTACCTTTAAAGCCCTATATGGTAGTGGGCCAGAATACTTAAGAGACCGTGTCACCCTGAGAACATCTGTCCGTCCCACTAGAGCGGACCGGAGAGGCTCCCTGGTCATACCTTCAGCTAGAGAGGCTCATCTCTCTAGCACGAGAAGGAGGGCCTTTTCTGTGTCCGCTCTGGCCCTATGGAACCTCCTGCCAACAGAGTTGCATCTCCAGACGGAGCTGCTGCCCTTTAGGAAAGGAGTGAAGACCTGACTGGCCGGGCATGTGTGGGGAGTGGGCCAGACGGCCAACTCAGTCACCTTGCTCTTTTAAATATTCCACCTTCTCCTCGGTGTTTTAACTTGAATTTTAATTTTTAATTCTAATTTAATTTTATGCTAATTTTTAACTTGATTGTATGTATGTGTTTTAATTGTTTTTAGTTGTAAAGCTGCCCTGAATCTTCGGAGGAGGGCGGGGTACAAATGAAATAAGTAAACAAGTAAATAAATAAATAAATAAATAAATAAATAAATGTATCTCAGATTGCCACCTGATCTCAGTTTATCTCAAATTTATTTCCATTTGGTTTCTTTCTTCTTTTCAGAAACAAAGAAACATTGTGGCTGGGGGGCCAGTCTTGGGAACAGCCTTTACTTACAGACCCGCAACAATATGGAAGGTATAACTTCATTAGTGGGTGTTCCCTCAGGTTGGGGAAGAGGGTAGAACTTGTTATCCACTGGTAGTTGATACTCAGGGGCATCTGGAAAATAAAGCAAATTGGCTACTGACCATCAGAATCTCCGCTCATGTTGAAATCCATCATAGCATGGCTAAACTTCCCGTCTTCATTCTGTTTGACTGCCAACTGTTGAGTCAGGTTCTCCAGTGTCGTTTTGTCCTGGGTGGGGAAAGAAAAGAGGGCACAAAGCCGTCTTTTTATTAAACATTCACCAAGGCCACAGAGCTCATAGGTAGTTTGCAAGGGTCCCAAGGGACAAGGGATTAGCTAATAAGGAAGAAGATTTGTTGAGCTGGAAAAGAAAATTGAAGGGGGAAAATAACACATTATTTGGGAGGTGTTACGAGCTAAGTGCATTATGTCTCAAACATTCATTTTGCCCATTTAAAATGACAGTGAATGATGAGTAAACCTCATAAAGCTTGTGAAATTCAGGTGGGTTTGATTTCCACCCAAGTAACCAGCTAGGATGTTTCTGCAACAGTTCAAAAGGTTCTGAAATATGCCACCATTGTGCATCTGTAAGTATTTTACTCATGAGTCCAAAGGGCAACTTAAGACCTTTATGACGTGAAAACCATAATGCTCCATAGTAGGTTCAGAGCCAGATAAGGCTGTTTTTTTAAATATTTCTTTTGTATTGTTGGCTCAAGTGCAGGTTAAGCAATTAAGGAGGGGGCTATGCCTAGGCTTAGTAAAAATGGTGATCCTATTCATTGAAATCGGTACTTGGTCCAGTGTAGTGGCTAGAGTGGTGGACTAGGACTCAGCGGACCTCAGTTCAAATCCTCATTTGGCCATGGAAACTCACTGGTAGGGGTGTGGCATTAGTAAAACCACTCCTTAAATAGTGACCTTGCAAATCCTATTAGGGTTGCTCCAAGTCTCACATCACTTGATGACACATAACACTTACATATTCATTGTCAAAGACACTATGAAAACCTGGTAACATCTTAATCCCACTCACAACAGCAACAGTGAATGGAGTTAAATGGGTATCACCATTGCACCCTTGTTGGTCGTCATCCCCTCTCTCTTAAGCAAATGATGGAAAATTGAGGGCTAGAAGCATGGTGCTCATTCTGATTCAATTCACCATGATTCCATGAAACCTGACTGAGAACACTTCCTGCTCCTTCTCTGGTGTTTTATAGAATAAAACAAAATGAAGGGAAAGAGATGCACAGAAATAACCAGAAGCACAGTTGGCACCGAGAGACAGAGATTTGATTAGTCCTACTGGGAGGTTACAAATTAGGTAGGCCTTTTAGCTACAGCCAGGTGTTTCTGCATGTACACCAGGTTGTCTCTGAAGTTTTAATCTTCTGCTATTCTTAGCTCTATGTCAGAGGCTGTTTTGGGTTCCTCTGTGTTTTGGGTACAGGTTGGTGCCAGCTGGGGAATCTCACAAGTCCCATTCTGTGCTCAGAACTTTGGTGCATATTTACAAAATGACAGTTTCTAATAAGTTACTCTTGTACGTCTGAAAGCATTTTGTGGCAATGAGTGGTGCCATGTATTTGTTTATGAGCAGGCCTACAAGGACCTGAGGGACTGTGGTGGCTCAAGTGGTTAAGATACTGAACTTGCTGACTGGAAGGTTGGAGTTTGATTCCCAGGTATTGCATGATGGAGTGAGTTCTCATCTCTGGTCTCAGCTCCTGCCAACTTAGCAGTTTGAAAGCAAGAAATTGCAAGTAGATAAATAGGGACCCCTTCCAATGGAAGGTAAACAGCCTTCTGTGCACTCCAGTGTTGAGGCTTGCCTGCCACATGTCCACAGAAACATCTGCAGACAGACAGCACTGGCTCTTTGGCTATAAACAGAGATGAACACTGAACCCTAGAGTCAGATACAACTGGCTTTCAAGCAAGGGCGACCTATACCCTTACAAGGACCTGTGTCTCCTCCCCAAAAGAGACAACGGTGCTTGCTTCCCCTACATAATGTTTTCACTCTGCACTGCAATGCTGCCAGGCTCCAACATGGGGGAAATGAGCAAGTTTCAGCTTTCCTGAGTGTCACAGTTTGACTTTTTCACTTGCCGTTGCCTCCTTCTGTGGAAGGCAGAAGCATAAAGAGTGGAAGAGAACCCGAGCCTCTGTTTCAGCAGCAAGCCGACCCCTAACCTCCCCCTACTAAAACATGCGGTATAATAAAATAATTCAATTAGTTGCCATCAAAGGGAAAGTTGAGATAATTCTCAGAGGCTGCCGCTCCACAATCGAGCAATGTCAAAACAGTCAGTCATTGCTTTTGTGGTGCCCCTCGGAGCCCTGACTTGCGTGAACTCGCAGTCAATCTCAGTGAGGAGGGAAAGGGAAAAGATGACACATGGGAGCTGGTGTTGGTGCAGGAGAGGTGAGACATACGACACAAAAAGCTTTAATTATAAAAACTACAGTGTGGCCTCCAAGGCTGATGGAAGCCCAGCCATGACGCAGAACCAACTGCTGCAACTGAAGGAAGGAGCAAAACAATACAGTGAACCAAAAAATCAAAAACCTTGCAAGGAAAAACAGGAGGAAAATGGGTTATGGGTTAAACAAAGGACCCAAATAATACATAAATTAAAAGAAGTATTCTAAATCAAAGAACAGAGCCAGAATCAAGGAAGTAGTTGAATGAGAGGTAGTAGAAGGCTGGAGGGGAAGACATGAAAACCCTTTCGAAAGGCATCAGGAGTAATTTATTTTCTTGGTGTGTATTTCAAGTGGAAGGAGGGCTGTGGTACACCCCAGCTCCTGCTAACCTAGCAGTTCAAAAGCAAGAATTTGCAAGTAGATAAACAGGTACCGCTTCTGCCAGAAAGATAACAGTGTTCTGTAAGCTTCGGCGTCTAATCATGCCTGCTCCATGACTGGAGAGATATCTGCAGACGCAGACAGCGCTGGCTCCTTGGCTGTAAACGGATATGAGCACCACCCCCTAAAGTTGGACATGACCGGCTTTCAAGAAAGGGAGACCTTTACCTTCAAGAGGAAGATCAACAAAGTGTTTCTTGATTTTTTAAAATAGAAGTGGGTGGGGAGAGTAATCTCCAAATGGAACTGCTGAAACAATAAACTACATTTGAATGAAATAAACTACAGGCAGTGGAGACCATCCCTTCAGCCTCTGCATGGAGAAAGGATGAAATTAAGGACATGGGGGTAACTTTTGTAATACTGGAGGTAACTTTGGCTGACCCTATTAAAAAAGTGTTCAGCCCCCCCCCCCCCCAATTGCAAATTCCACTCTTGGAGGTCTCTGAGTATGAGTAATTTGCCTTCTACGTGTAATTGTCTCAACTCCATTTTAGGCTAAGAAAGATCTTTTTGAAAAGAAAGTGACTGCATGGGGGGGTTGGGGGTTGGGGGTTGTCACTCTTGGATCCTGAAGGATAATATCACAGCCTATGAATCACACACTGCCCACTGCGATTTAAAGGAAAGTGATTGTGGGAAAGAAGCCAAAAGGTGGATCTGTTACCCATAATTTTTCTCTTCAACACAAGCTGCCATAAGATGTTCAGATTTTGTGGTAGGAATCTTAAAAAATGCATACCTTTTAGTGAGTTGGTTTTATGCATTTCTGAAGAATGTACAGCGATACATATTGCCATTTTAGAATGAGCTAGTAAAAGTAGCAGCATGGGATGGGTTGTTTCTATCTTTGTGATCAATCAATCAATTCTATTATTATTACTCTGCATGCATATAGAAAAAACATGATTTTATCTAAAAATAGGAAATTATATTTTGTACAAATTGAGAAAAGTATAATGAAAGAGAAGAAACTTTGGTGATTTGGACTCTGCAGTAGATTAAGATTGCTTGGAGGTTTTGCAGAAAGTCAGTGATTCTCTGTATCGGGACAGTCTGCACTAGGGCAAGAGTTCTTAATATCCTCAAATTCAGAATGATAGCAATAGAAATTACACTTATATACCACTGCATAGCGCTTAGTGCACTCTCTGGGTGGTTCACAAGTTAATTAGCATTTTGCCCCCAACATGCTGGGTAATCATTTTACTGACCTTGGAATGACAGAAGGCCGAGTCAACCTTGCTTCTTATTCTTCACCATTTTTCTTTTGTACCCACAGCCGCTAATATACTGAAACGACTCCCCCCTCCCCATTGTCTTTCCCTCTTCTATTGCTGCTATTCCTGTTAGACTGTTTTTATTTCACTGCTCCCCATAATAAGATCTAGCCTTTCCAGAACTTCAAATTTCTCTGAAGTAGAGCTTGATACCCCCGCTAGGTGAAAGCTTTGTCGGGGCACACTGGCTTGACTGGTCTAACTGGGAGGTGTTGCCCATTTCTTGTTAATGATGTTAGGCTGGGACTAAAACTCACCAAAGCGTCCTTCATTGGATCCCTTGGGCAAGGTGAAAGCAGAGGGCACATGTCATGGTCTGCCTAGCCAGGGAGTGATGTGATATCCAAATGGCTAAAAAACCACATGCAAATAGACTTGATTTCTCATGTCTATTTGCATGTGTGGAATGTCATCACAGTGACATCGACCAATGTGCAGCCTCATCACTAAATAACAAGTCCAAGTCAAGTCAAGAGCTTGGCAATGACGTGATTGACTGGACTACAGTTTCCCCAAGCCCTGTTCTGAACCTAGTGCACAGACAGGCCACATAATGAACAGCGTCAGGGCAAAGTGAATCAGAAAGCCAACCACTAAGCTGTTTGCCTTTAGAAGAAAATAAGTGGGTAGCAACATCCTGTCAGCTGGACTGCCCATTTTCCAAGAGGGTATTTCAATTTATGTTCACGGCATCACTCAGTGAACAAAGGAACTGGGTATTCATTCCCATCCTTACTCAACTCACGAATTAACTGCAGCATGCTGATCGTGGGACAACCCACTGTCGTCTCGCAAAAACCCATTTAGCAATTCCAAATGGGAAAGCACAATGGTTTCAGGTTTGCACATAAAAAGACATCCATTTATTCATGGCTGGCCTGATTGGAAAGTAGTCAGTGTAAAAACACTTTAAACCCCTTAGCTGCTCAAGATGTAGCCCAGGTCTAAAAACACTGTGATTATCCCTTGCTCCCAGCTTCACAAGGGAAAGAATGGATGTGCCAGACACACTGCATTGCGTACTTTTTCTGGAACTGCGAAGTCAAATCATGGTTCAATTTGTGTCCTCAATTCCTCACCCATCTCAAAGTAATCCTTCTGGCATTACTCAAAGCTCATCAGACTCTCCTGAGATTTCAGGGACAAAACGTGAGACCAGGGTGCCACAGAGATCTTGATGCCACAGAGGTAAGGCAGGCTAGGATTTGGAAGAGGGAGCTTATATCCAGTTGAGAAAATATACTCTCTTGTTGGTATCACTTCACCTAAGATCAGGAGAGAAGTAGCAGTGGATGCTGAGAGAACTAAGCAAGAGAATGACCCTTGTCACCCTCTTGAATGGATAGGAGCCTCAAGCCCACTGGCTTAGATCCAGGAAGAGCTTTATGCAAAGAATAAACATTCTTGAGCAGTGGTGCCCAAACTTTTTTTTCTGTGGGCCGGTCCCACAACCAACATACAGCTGTGGGGGCCAGAGGTGAGTTGCTCCTGGTGCTGACCATTTTTACGTCAGCGGCGGATCGCCAAATTGTGAAAATTTTCCGAGCCTTCTTCGTTTCAAAATCCGCAGCAGTGGGAGAGTCTGTTGTTGCATCAAGGCTGACGTCAGCGCAACACGTCAGACTTAACCTTCCAGCACTGCGGATTTTGAAACGGAGAAGGCTTAGAAAATTTCCACACCATGGCAATCCACGTTGCCAAAGGCTTTTGCACTGCTGGGAATGATCAGAGTGCTTGGACTAGCAGGGACAGAGCACGATTGCTGCTGCCACCACCGTGACAAATTTGGTTGTCAGGGGGGGGGGGGGCGGGGGGCAGTACCAAGGGTGTCTGGGTTCTCAATGTGGGCCTGATTAATTATATGTGTGGGCCTAATTGGGCCCGTGGGCCGTAGTTTGGGTGCCCCTGTTCTTGAGGGTGCACAAGAGCAAAACCAAAAATTAGAAGATGGAGAAAGGAGCTTACTGGACAAGGAAAAACATTAAAGGAGGATATAGCTGAAAAACCCAACCTCCCCTACGTCATTTGGATTACCCTGAATAGGCTGAGGGTTGGAGTCCCTAAATGCAAGACCAACATGCTCAAGTGGGGGCTGCTGGCAACAACACACAGTGTGAATGTGGAAAGATACAAGATCCAGCTAATTTACTGGTCTGCCGATTACTGCTAGAAACATGCACTGATGAGGACTTATGTTTGGGCAACCACAAAGCAAAAGAAAGTGGCTTCATTTTGGCAGTCCAGGGTTTGATCAAAACATAAAAGAAGAAGAGAGAAGAAGATATCCAAGGTTTTGTAGCTTCTACAAGATCTTCTGCAAGAAGAAATCTCATGGGTTGTAGTGTTAGTGCTTCACCCATTGGGCTTCCTTCAAATGGCTTGATGGATCTAGTGTCGGCTTACTAAAAGGCCACGAAGAAAGGGAGATAATGATAAAAAGACAGCAGCTGATGCCGGTACTGTACATGAACTCTTCATACCATTTAGGTCAGTGGCCCCAACATGGGGCCCACACCCAACAGGAGGACTTCAATTCCCAGAAGCCTAAGTCAGTACATTGGCTCTCCAGTGTTTGACTTGGGCTTCTGGGAATTGAAGTCTAAAAACCAAAGGTTGGGAAACACTGGTTTAGATCAACACACAAATAAATTCTTGTACAATAAGCCAGTGAGCCTTGGAGAGCCATTGTGTCAGTCAGTAATGGGTGGAAACGGGTGAATAGATACTTTACACACACAAAATCATAATTTTTCTCCTCCAGATCTGCTCAACCTGAGATGCGCCTGGGGACCTGTGGAAGCACAGCAGTTAATTATAGCAATAGCATTTATGTACCCATGTCATAGTGCTTAGAGCACTCTCTACGCAGTTCACAAGGTAATTAGCATCTTGCCCCAAACACATTGGGTACTCAGTTTACTGGCCTTGAAAGACTGGAAGGCTGAGTCTACCTTGGGCCTGTCAGGACTGAACTCAGATTGTTAGCAGAGTTTTGGCTGTGAATCTGCAGTTTAACCACTGTGCTATTGTAGTGGCTATGCTCTCCTCACTATGAGGTCAGTTATCTGGACAATCATTGATATTTTTATAGTAATTGGGGTCCCAGAATCATTAAATGGTGGAGGAGGAATATTTCATGGGTCAAGTACTGATTCATGCTACACTGTGCATTGCTACTTCACTTTGGATGGCCATATCTCAAGGACGTAGTAGTGTTGAATATCCTGCAATGTCACGGTTGACCAGATGCCCTTTGGGATACCTTCCACCACTAAATTTCTGTGATTCTATGATAGTGGCCTGATTCACCCACTTCCACCTGGCCTGCTGAACTGATGGCATTCAGTAATAGTCAAAAAGAAAGAGGAAAGGGGGAAAGCGGATAAAGAAAATGCCAGGGAGTTGAGTGTAGCTACTATTTAGGTTTTTAACGGTGCCTCAGTGCAATACTATGCCAGCTGGGGCCACTGTAATTCCTGGAGAATAGAATCTCCACACGCTGTTAGGCTGAACCATATGGAAAGCATCTTCCAAACGACAGAGCTGCCATGTGGAGCGCTGCCTCACAGACGTGATTTTCGACAGCTTCTATGCAGAGTTTGTAACACTGGCTTGACTTCCGGTCCCCCAGAGTTCAATACAATTAACTGGATGGACACACAAAGCCTTCAGCCTGACTGTGTGATGGATCAGTCTTTGATTGTTGGGTATGTCTCTCCCCCCCCCCCCCGCCATCTAGACCCCATAATGCTTTACAGCAGGTCCAATCCAAGTCAATAGTAGGCTGACAGTGGCATTTCTGCTGTGATGTTGTCCTCTTGGCCACTGTGCTTGGCAAAATCCTAGAGAGCTGTGTTTAGGTTGAATTTGCCAAACAGTTTTTCTCCTGTGGCATAAATCAATTTTAAAATTTCAGTCCAGCTATTCAACCTCCATAACAAAGTCTCAACACCTTCTGCGATGCTCCCTAAGACCCCCTTACATCTCATTCATGTTGTTTGCTCTTTGAGAACTACCCCCCTTCCTACTTGAGGGGATGCAAGCCAGCCCAAAATGCAAAAAATTGGAGGCTTAGGCACAGCTCCTCGGCCTCATGTTCAGCTTGCCTTCTGCCAAATGCAGTAAACGACTAAGTGAAGAAGACAAGGAAAGGGGGAAACATCCTAGAGGACTGGCAGGACTTTTTGTTGTTGCTGCTGTTCAGTCATGCTGTCGATTCTGACCCTTTGCGACCCTATGGACCATTACCCTTCAGGCACCTCTGTCCTCCACCATCCTCCTTAGCCCGCCCAGCTCTGTGCCTACTGCATCCACAATACCATCTAACCATCTCATTTTTGAGCGCCCCCTTCTTCTTTTGCCCTCCATCTTTCCCAGCATCAAGGCTTTCTCAAGTGAATCCTCTCTTCTCATTTGATGTCCAAAGTACTTCAGCTTCATCTTTACTATTTGACCTTCTAAGGAGCAGTTAGGGTTGATTTCTTCTAAGATTGACCTATTTGTTCTCCTCACTGTCCAGGGGACTCTCAAATCTCTCCTCCGACACCACATCTCAAGGGCACCTATTCTTCTGCACTCAGTTTTCCTAATGGTCCAGCTCTCACAACCATACATTGCCACCGGGAATATCATTGCTTTGACTATGCGAATTTTTGTTTTCAAGGTGATGTCTCTATTGTTAACTATGTATTTCAACACACTGTACAGTGCTTTTATAACGCTGTTGTCTCCCTGGCAGAATTGCAAATAGGGACGGAAAAATAAATGATTTATTATAACTATTTTTTAATATTCTAATTTTTAAAATATTCTAATAAAAATGCATGGGGGGAGGAGGAGAAGGAGAAGAAGAAGAAGAAGAAGTTTTACACCTAAAGGACCTAAGGCCACTATCTTGTTCAATATTTAAGTGCATGGAACTTATACTGTAGAAACTCCATGTCAATCTCATGAAATGCAAGTTATGTGCAGTCACATGTCTGGCCACACAACTAGAACGATGGGCACTTTGCCCAATCAACACAGAATTTTCTAAAATTGGAAAATCCATATGCTTAAATATTAGAGAGGCAGATAAGTTATACTGTATTCCAGTAATGAAAGTAGAGCTAACCAAAGCTTAACATGAGCTAATATTTTTCAATTATGTCTTTCAACACAGCAGTCTTTGTCATTGGCAGGGGGCAGGCAATTTGCACAATTTGACCAATGGTGCAAATGACACAAATAAATACTAGGCCACTGTGTGCAAAACATGGTTGCCTCCACTGAAATATGGTAACTCAATTGAGAATGCCAGGAAAGTCTTGGTCATTGTCACCAGCAAAGAGACAAATATGACATTTCTCCACCCTTGCGTGCAAGGACAAGACAGACGAGGATTTATATTGCTAGTCAGGAGCAACATTAGATTGATTCCTGTAGTCTCACTCTGCAAACATCTGACTCCCCCACTGTGTTCCCAAATGAGAGCATTTTGGTTGTTGTACAGTTTCCATGTCACAACCACAAATAGGATAACTCCACATGTCTAGGGTTGTTGGGACTTTGCCACCCCTTTAAGCAGGGGTTCCCAAACTTTTCAAGCCAGGGGCCAGGTCACGCTCTCTCAGCCAGCTTCAAGGGACAGATGGCCATTTTGCCCTGCCTGCATTTTGCCCTTCCTGGCCATTTTGTCACAGTAGCTTCAACACGGTAGCCATTTTGTTTCTCAAATGCTCTTGGAGGAGTGGGGAGGCACATGAAATGGCACTGCAAGCTGGATCTGGCCCACAGGCCTTAGGTTGGGAACCCCTGCCTTTAAGTCTCGATGGCATACTGACAATGAATGTTACATGCTATAAAACATAAACAGGCTCAATGGTTACAACTGGTTGCCCTACACTTGTTCTTAAACAGTTTACAGGGCTGCAAAACCCATGAGTGAAATGAAGAAATGAGAGTGAGACTTTCAAAGGTTGACTTAGTTATTCTTAACCTCCCCCCTTTTTTTCTTTCTTTCTGGCAGCTAGTTTTTATTGTCCTCTACTGTACTAATGAACAGGGAAAACAGTAACAAAGAAGAGCTTTAACCTTCTGACTATATAAACTCCCTGGACCACCAAAGTAGACAAAAGATTATTTACAATGTCACTGAAATTTATTGGTCAGGGGATTTTTCTGGTTTCTTGTTTGTACTGAAGTTAGAAATAAAGGAGGGAGGGTTTAAGATGCACCAACAATGCCTTTTCCTCCTTGTTAAACTGCTCTTTGCTTACTCATGAGCCCTTATAAAGGTAAAGGTAAAGTTTTCCCTTGCTCGAAAGCCAGTCGTATCCAACTCTAGGGTTCAGTGCTCCTCTCTGTTTCAAAGGCGAAGAGCCAGCGCTGTCTGCTTCTGCAGACATTTCCATGGACATGTGGCAGGCATGACTATACACTGGAGTGCACAGAATGCTGTTTACCTTCCTACCAAAGTGGTCCCTATTTATCTACTTGCAATTTCTTGCTTTCAAACTGCTAAGTTGGCAGGAGCTGGGACGAAGACGGGAGCTCATTCTGTCCTGCAGCACTCGGAAATCAAACTGCTGACCTTTCAGTCAGTGTCTTAGCCACTTGAGCCACTGCAGCCCCTTATAGCCACACAAAAATAAGAAGAAAATTTCAAAAGTTACTTCCGTAATTTTGAAGGTAAGGACAGGAAGAATTGTATGACAGTTTGGATGGCTTGAAACTATGTATGCAACACTCATACTGGAACAGCTGAAGACTCAGGCCTGTTCAATGTCTGTTTAGCAATGTTTTCTCCTACTCTTCATTGATTCTGAAACACAGCAAACACTAATAATGCTAAACCGAGTTCTTACTCATGCCTCATCACATCCACTTCCCTTCATCTCTTCCACTTTACTTTAAAGTGCTTTATGGGCACTAAGGAGTTTCAGTTTACAATAAGCCTAGAAAGTAAGTTACAGTATTACCATCTTCACTTTAAAGAAGGAATAAGAGATGCATTTTTAGACAGACCATGACGTAACAGCAAACTCTGCTCATTAGCCCTGAAATGAGGTAGCCTATGGTACAAACCACAATACAGTAATACCTTGGATAACGCTAAGACTTGGTTCCACAAGTCTTGGTGTTACCCGATTTTTAGTGTTATCCGATCCATGTTAAAATCCTATGAGATGGATCGGATAACGTTAAAGCTCCATAGAGATACATTGTAACTGCACAGGATTTAGCGGTTGTTATCCGATCCATCCCATAGGACCTTAACGTTATTTGATCCAATTCTCCTCCCCAGATTACTTAACGTTATGCGATTTTAGCGTTATCCGAGGTAAACGTTATCCGAGGTAAATGTTATCCGAGGTATTACTGTACAGTAATACCCTGGATAACGTTATGACTTGGTTCCACAAGTCACGACGTTATCCGATTTTTAGCGTTGTCCAATGCATGCATCGAACAACGCTAAAAAAGCCCTGACTTCAGGGACAAACCACTTTAAAGGCAGGCAGGGAAAGAAAGAGACCTTTTCCTCCCTGCCTTTAAAGCCACCCCCCACCGGCAGCGGTCTCTGCGACTGTAGTAGGGTTGGGGAAAGGCGTGCCTTTCCCCCGACCCTACTGCAGTCGCAGAGACTGCTTGTCTCTTTCCCTCCCTGTATTTAAACTACAGGGAGGGGGAAAGAGAGAGACGTGATCTCTAGAGAACCAATCACGTCTCTCTCTTTCCCCCTCCCTGTAGTTTAAATACAGGGAGGGAAAGAGAGACAAGCAGTCTCTGCGACTGCAGTAGGGTCGGGGGAAAGGTGCGTGCTTTTCTCCGACCCTACTCCAGTCGCAGAGACCGCTGCGGGTGGGGGGTGGATTGGGTAGTTCTACCCAAACCACCCCACACCCGCAGACCATTGCCTCGGATAATGCTAAGAATCATTATCCAGAATCGTTATCCGATGCAAGTTTTTTCCAAAAAACTTGCATCGTTATCCGATTCTAGCATTATCCGATGCAATCGTTATCCGGGGTATTACTGTATTTTTCCTTCTGTCCATTACATCATTGCAGTACAGCACCAAGCAGTTGTGCTACAATGAAGCATAACATAAACCATCAGCTGAGCCATATAACATATACAGTAATACCTTGGTTAGCGCTTGCATCGCATAACACTAAAATCGGATACATTGGGGAATTTGAGGCAAACATTTGCACCTCACAATGTTAACATAACATTGTGCGATGCAAATGTTTGCCTCAAATTCCCCGATGTTGAGCTCTGCTGAAGATTAGCTCTGCAGGCTTTGGGGCAGAGATCTCTGCTCAGATCGGCGGTTTGGTTGGAGGGGGAGGGCACATGTGCCGGTTCTCCCCCCAACTAAACTGGCAATCCAATCACATGCTGGGACTGCCGGGGTGTTGAGGGAGAGACCTTGCAAATAACTAAATGTATGTTAATTTATACTTATTTCTAAGCACATGCCAGTGTACAGTTCTATGTGCTCACATCACAATGAAGTCAAAAATCCACAATTCTGTTCTTCACTGTAAGCTGTCAAAGCACCACAACCACCCCCATTTCCATAAGACATATGTTGTATAAAGTGTCCACCTTGTCCTTCCCCCTTTTTTCCCTAACAGAACAGAAAATGCAAAGAAATTGTTGCAATCAATTAGTGGGTGGCATACTGAAAGAACACACAGAGATGAAAATCATAGCCCACACAGACTAGGGAGTAGCTGCTTTCATGTAAACAGAAAGCTGGGACACAGGCTGTGCCTTGCTACTAATTGTTTACTAAACAATAGCATGACTCAGTCACTTAGCTGAGCTACCCATGTCAAAAATGGTTCAACAACCACTCGATTAACCACAGGGAAATGCTGAAGTAGTTGAGAAGGCAGGAGTGTCTTTATGGGAACATCCCCACCCTTAGGAGATCCAAGAACTTGGTGTCTTTCAGATGTTTATGCCCAAACCTCTCATCATCCCCAACTGAAGTGGGAGTTGAAGTTTTAAACATCTAGAAAAGCTATTGCAGGTGCTCATCCAGAGCAGGTTTGCAATATGAGCATTGGGATTAAGATCAATGGGGGATGGATGATGAACTGGAGCATCTTGGGTCTAGTTTGACATGATGCTAGTACATTGTTTTTTAGAGCATAAGGACTTATTGGATAACAGGACCAAACCTCATCTATTTGTGTGTGTTGTCACTTGTGGCTAGCCATGTGGAAGTAATGAATTTTCAACATGTTTTCCTACAGTGTTTTCACAAGCTACCTTACAGAACCTTCACACTATCTGAAAGACACCAATTTCATTTGATTTCAGAAGATAAAAATGATCAGATCTGGTTAGTATGCAGGTGAAATACTCTCAGGGAATACCAGGAATTATCAGGAAGGCTAAAACAGAATCTGCTTTGAATCCAGAGAAATGCTGTAAATCAGATTTGACAGTATTGAGTTAGATAGAGTAAAGGTTCAACTCATGTTCCTATGAAGTCCCGTTGAGCTTCTATAGACAATAGACAACTATTGCAATGCTATCTACATAGGGCTGCCCTTGATGACCATTCGGAGGCTGCAACTGGTCCAAAATTATTTATTTATTTATTAGTTCAAATTTATATTGCCGCCCACTCTCCATGGCAACTCAGGGCGGCTTACAGACAATACATTACATTACATTACAATATGTTGGGGTGGGGACAGGGGTAGGGGCGGCAAGGTCCTCATCCTGCCCCGGCTTCTTCCTCCCCTGGCAGTTGGTATAGGCACAGTGGGAGGGGCGGCAAAGTCCTCATCCTGCCCTGGCTTCTTCCTCCCCTGGCAGTTGGTATAGGCACAGGGGGAGGGGCGGCTGCTCAGGTAGTGATGGGGTGCGGGCAGTATGCCACTGCTTAGGGAGTTGCACTGGTTGCCAATGTGCCTCCGGGTGCAATTCAAGGTGCTGGTTATAACCTTTAAAGCTCTATATGTCAGTGGGCCAGGATACCTAGGAGACCACTCTCAAGGAGCAATGGGCTACAGACCACGAGAAACTGTTAGGCAAGAATCCTTTTGCTATTTTCTGCACATTGAGTTATAATTGTAAAAAGTGGAAGTGGCTATCTGACAAGATGCCAGGCATATGATGGAAGTATGTCTGGTCATATAAATAGGCATACAACTAGGATCTCACCAAGTAGCTTTCACCACATTGGTGGCTATAGTTCCATCTGGAGTAAATGGCAGCAAGATTTTTATCATAGTTTTCAAAGTCACACAGGAATCCTCTGTTTATTTGTTTTGTTTCTGCAGCCTAACTTATTAAACCCCCTGGAAATGTTATTGGATTGTCCCTGGACTGTGCAGAAAGCCACAAGTTGAGCTTCTTTTTGGTTCAATCTATCTTTACTCAAAACATGGCCCTGAAAGGTTGTTTAATTTTTTAAAACAAATAGTTTCATTAAACACAAGGCTGGGGAAAGATCAATGACCACTCTTATCTGCTGTCCCAAAAAAAAGTGGGATTATTAGATCAGCAAGGTATTCATAACTAAATCTGTGGCACCATAGCACATGTGTGATGTTCAGTATGGTTGACTGATGTGTTGCACCAGATTGGGGGAAGCTTTGTATGAGGAAAATGACACACAATTAAAATGATTACACACAATACACAGGCAATGTGCAGCAGAACTATGGATCAACATTGAAAGCTCACTCCCTGTTCCTTACTAGGTGTGTGTGTGTGGGTGCGTGTGTGAGTAAGAGGGGGATGAATGTTCCAAACACATGTTTTTCCAGTGCAGGGAGACATCAGTGATAGAAATAAAGAGACTGGGTTTAATCACATTCATAGGGCTGGCAGGTTTCCTTATGAGGATGCTCGATGTCGCCTGCCATTCAACTCCATCCAAGTGATGGCAGAAGGTGTCAGACTGACAGCTTGAGAAACAGGGGAAACCTAACCCTCCTCTCACTGTAATTTGTATCAATTTAAAACCCACTGGCCTGAATGATGTAACAATACAGTGTGAGAAACATCAAACCTTGCTTAAATTCACCTTCACAATAGTAAATTCAGTTCCATTGGAAAGGAAGAAAAACATCTAGATAGAGAAACTCATGGTGAACAGCAAGTTTTAAGGCTTCACTACGAAGGCTGCCTCCTGTGTCATCAGTCCCAGTCAACTTCTGTCTCTCTGAAGGCATCTTCTCCAACTTGTTACCTCCAGATGTGTTGGGCTATGATTTCCATCACCCACAGCCTGCAAGACTGCCATGGTATAGAGAATACTGAAAAAGAAGCTGGAGTGAAAGAGAACCTCTCCAAAAGCATCTGTTTGTTAGGATATCGTAAGCTCTTAGTTTGAGAGAGGGGTAGAGGTAAATCAACCATGACGTTCCCCATCTGCCTATAACTGGGGTTCTCAACCTGTGGCCCGTGAGCCAGATTAGGCCCACGGCACCATTTCATGTGCCCCCACCACCACCACCTCCACCACACCAGGAAGTGCCATATGGTGGAGGAAGGGCAAAATGGTTGTCCAGTCCCCAAAGCTGTCTGAAGGAGCGTGACCAGGCTCCTGGGTTAAAAAAGGTTAAGAACTCCTGGCCTATAGGTTCACTGACTACATCCAATTACTAGTAGGAGTATCATTCTCCTGCCAACCTAGCAGTTCGAAAGCAAGAAATTGCAAATAAATAGGGACTACTTCGGTGGGAAGGTAACAGCGTTCCATGCGCTCCAGTGTCTAGTCATCCCTGCCACATGACCATGGAAACGTCTGCAGAAGCAGACAGCACTGGCTCTTCAGCTTTGAAACAGAGATGAGCACTCATCCCTAGAGTCGGATACGACTGGCTTTCGAGCAAGGGAAACCTTTACCTTTACCTACCATTCATCAGCATCCTATTTTCTAAGATTCAGAATCCTTCTCTTTTATTTCCACTATTTTCTCTGTTTATTTACTTTTGATATGTGTATGATTTAAAAAAAAATTCTTTTCCAAATTCTAATATCCAACATTAGAATAAAGCTGGAAAGGAACTCTATAAGAAATACAATGCCAAAACAATATTTAAATAACATGCTTGATAAACTTGAAGTCCATGTAAGAAACAAATTCATACTACTAAACTCAACTGACTGGGAACCAGAAGAACTGTGGATTAGCAACCAAATACATTATTAGGTAAGAATGTAATAAAAATGTATAAAAAGAAATGAAAAACCTAAATGGGATACTTAAAATTGTAAAGGACAGGTGAGACACAAAAGGTAACAGAAAAGGTCAGAACCCTGAATAAAGCTTTTCAGCAACAGCCCTCTAGAGACAAAGAGATGGTCTCTCATAACCCTGACCCACTCATTGGTAATCCCACGGATTGACTACTGTAATGCTCTCTCCGTGGGGCTTCCCTTGTGTCTGAAACAGAGATTACAGCGGGTTCAGAATGCAGCAGCCAGGCTATTGACAGGCATAAAGAAATTCAGTCATATTTCCCCAGCCTTGGCAGGCCTGCACTGGCTACCTGTTGCCTACAATATCAGATGCAAGGTGTTAGTGTTATCATGTAAGGCCCTATATGGTTTGGGACCTTGTTATCTGTCGGAGCATCTCTCCCTCAGAACAACTCCCTGTACCACTCATTTGTCACAGTCTGTGCAGCTCCAGGTGGTGACCCCAAGGATGGCTCGAAAGTCTTTAACTAGAAATAGAGCCTTCTCGGTGGCAGCACCAACACTGTGGAACACACTACCGGTGGAGCTGCACCAGGCCCCATCACTGGCTATTTTCAAAAAGCAATTACAAACTCTCTTATTCAAGGAGGCCTTTCAGGGTGTTGTCCCTTTAGCTATAAAATTAGTCAGCCAGGTTGATTCCCCTATGCCCTCAGACACCAGTTATTTTATTTTGAGACATATTTGTTGGATGTCTGTTTTGATTTGTTGTGTGTTCTGTCATGTTATTTGATATCTGCTTGTATACCACCCAGAGTGGGATACCACCCAAATGGGTGGTATAGAAATGTAATAAATAAATAAATAAATAAATAAATAAATAAATAAATAACCAACCAGTAGACAAACAGGAAAGAACACTATCTGACCAGGAGAAAATAAAAAGAAGATGGAAATAATATACTGAAGACCTATAAAAAAGAGATAAAAAGGATGGGAGACTCCTTTGAATTTTTTTTTAAAATTTTTTTTGAATAGTAGCCGTACTAGTCTGTGGTTCAGGCATATAAGAATACAAAACAAAATAAAAAACACTGCAGCACTTTAAAGACTAACTGCTATATTTTTATTGTTAGCTTTTGTGGATCAAGTCCACTTCTTCAGACAAGGAGTGAAACTTATAGGCATGGTTTTTATACACCAAATTCAGGGGTCAAAGGGAGCATGGTGTGTTCAAGCAAAATGACAGACAAGAAGCAAGCACAACAATACAGCTTCCCACAGCCATCAGCAAAAATAGATTATTCAGATTAGCTCTAAATATCTCCATTTCAACCTCAAAGGGTGTGAAAAAGAATCCTATAATGAAAAACTTGCAGTTCTAGAAGGTTAAGTGAAAGCTGGTTTGAAAGCAATAGAAATAAATAAATCACCAGAGGTAGAAGGAATACTGAAATAATTACTTCTAGCCACAGAGACTGAAACAGTCAAAATCCAGAATATGCCAATAAATTTGGAACACAAAACAATGGTCCACAGACTGGCAATGCTCACTATACATCCCAATCTCCCCCCCCCCCCAAAAAAAAAAAAGATGCCAAGGAGTACAGTAAGTATATGACAATTACTACAATTTCCCATGCAAGCAAGGTGCAGCAGAGACTTTCTAACTATCATGGACCAAGAAATGCCCAATGTTCAAGCCAGATTCCAAAAAGGAAGAGGCACTTTGCAAATATCCTTGGCTAATGGACCATATTAAAGAATTTAAGAAGATCAGTCTGTGTTTTATAGACTATAGCAATCTCTGCATGGATCATGAGAAACTATGGGTTGCTCTGAAAGAAATAGAGCTGCCTCTACACTTGAATGTCTTGATGTGGAACTGCATTGTGGATAAGAAGCCATTAGAGACAGAATGGTTTCTTTAGGCAAAAGTCTCAGTATCCCTTTATATCAATTCAAGCTGAATGCAAAACATATCACTTGGAAAGCCAGACTAGAATCAGATGAAACATCCAGTGATGGGATGTAAGAGGTTCCCACCAGTTCGCCAGAACCGGTAGTAACTTTTCCCAGTGTCCTGGAGAACCAGTAGCAGCTTTTTTTTTTTTTTGGGGGGGGGGGAACCCACCTTCAGGGCTTACCTTTTCACTGGTTCCCCCCCGTGCATGCATGCCTACAGTGCTTGGTGCGTATGCACGGCCTCCTTGCTGTCCTCCCAAGTGGGGAGGAGGAAGAGAAGATGCTAGCCTGAAGCTCCCTATAGCCTGCTCTCCAGGGTAAGTGACTCACCTTTGGATGTGGTGTGTCTGTATGTATTTTAATGTGTGTATTTTAATGTCTCTTTAATACCTATATTGATGTACTACATGGTATTGTGGACACAATGGGCACAGAGCAGAGCGAGTTGAGGGGGATGGTGGAGGACAGGAGTGCCTGGCGGACAGTGGTCCATGGGGTCGCAAAGGGTCGGAATTGACTGTGTGACTGAACAAGAAAAACCACAGTTCCTAAAAAGGCCTGGTGGCCGGCAGGCCTAGCGGCCTGGCTTGGGGTTTTTAAGCAAAGTCTTGGTGTTACCTCATCAATTAGCTACACCTGTGCTGTTCCAATTGCTGTTCCAATTGGAGAACCCTTAAGGAGGTACAGCTGTTTTACATTTACATTAAGGCATATTATCCTAGAGAACTGGTTAGGCAAAGATTTAGTACCTAAGTTCTTTAATGGTTGAAAAGCTGAAAAGTGCCAAAATGAAGCCATCTTGTGGTGAGTTCATTCTGTAGTTCCTTCCATCTGACCTAGTGTGAGAAAGATTAGCCAGAATAAGCTTTAAGCTCTGGTTTAAAAGCTCTGGTTGATTTGTGTTTGGGATGGGTGTATTTTAATGTATTTTTATTTATTTATTTATTTATTTATTTATTTATTTATTTATTTATTTATTTATTTATGGGTTTGTGTTGTGGGTGGATGGGTGGTTTGAGGGGTGTGTGTGTGTGCACTTATTTTTATTTTATTTTTTTATTTTTTCTTTGGCCCTGTCCACAACGTCATGACATTATGATGTTGGCTCCACCCACGATGTCATGATGTTAGCTTTGCCCACACTGTGATGATGTCACAGTGGGGTAGTAAAATTTTTGACATCCCACCACTGGAAACATCAATACAGTAATACCTTGGATAACGTTTACCTCGGATAACGCTAAAATCGCATAACGTTAAGTAATCTGGGGAGGAGAATTGGATCAAATAACGTTAAGGTCCTATGGGATGGATCGGATAACAACTGCTAAAGCCTGTGCAGTTGCAATGTATCTCTATGGAGCTTTAACGTTATCCGATCCATCCCATAGGATTTTAACATGCATCGGATAACACTAAAAATCAGATAACACCAAGACTTGTGGAACCAAGTCTTAGCGTTATTCGAGGTATAACTGTAGTTTGAGATACAGAGATGTTACCATCATATTGGCAGAAAGCAGGCATGCCTTGAAATGTCTTTTAGTGAAATTATAAGAAGAAAATGCCAAAGCAGAGTTGCATCTGAGCATTAAGAAAACAAAAATTATCACTACAGAAGAACTACATGACTTTAATACTGACAATTAAGAATTTGAGATAATGAAAGATTTTGTATACCTTGGTTCAATTGTCAATCTAAATGGAGACTAAAACCAAGAAATCAAAAAATGGCAGATGTTTGGAAAGGCAGCAATGAAGGAATTTGACAAGATCACCAAGTGTAACAACACTGGAAAAAAATAATGCTGGGAAAGGTAGAAGGCAGCAGGAAAAGAGGAATGTCAACTATGAGATGGATTGCCTCCCTAAAACAGTGATGGTGAACCTTGGCACTCCAAATATACTTGTACTTCAATTCCCAGAAGCCCTGATCAGCAGGAGTGCTGACTTGGGCTTCTGGTAATTGAAGTCCAAGAATAGCTGGAGTGCCAAGGTTCACCACCACTGGTAAACAAACCACAGATTTGAGTTTACAAGAGCTAACCAGAGTTGATGAGGATCTGACATTCTGATGACCTCTCAATTATAGGTTCACCATAGTTCCAAGACAACTTGACATCATATAACAAGAGTGTTCTAAATTCTAGAAATGTTCTATGAAACATTTTAAATAATAAATGAAAACAAGAGAATCTCTCTCTTTCTTAGAGAAACTAGGTAGGTGGAATCTGTCCTTGTTTTGAAGATGCTAATGTTATAAAAAATAAAGACCTATGCATAAAAATTGAGATGAGAGAAATATAAATGCATAGCTAAATGGGCTCAAACTCATCAGATAATCAATTCCTACCATGCGTGGGCACTCGCTAGCTATGAGCAGTGGCAATGTGACAAATATAGCAAAACCAAAATGCAAGCTACGATGAAAAAGGGAGTGAGGGAAAATCTTTCACTGACCATCTGTGAAAACAAGGCATGAGGCCATTAAATGCAGAGGCCATAAATATACACAAATGCTAAGAACCAAATGGCAAAAAGAAAAAGAAAAAAAGAAACAAGAAAGAAAAGAAGAAGAAGAGAGAATAAGCTGTAAGCTCAAAACAAATCAAGATGTTTAAGGCTGAGGGGGGAAACCCCCCATGTAACTCCAGCCTTCGTACCACATCAGCTTGACATGTATTTTCATGATTAATTGTAGTATCCTTTTGTTTTGCTTTTAGGGCAGAAAATCCTGTGATCCAATGAATGTCCTTCTGATGTCAACAATCTGATGAAGATTGCTCATTGGTTTACATTCTCAAACTGTGCCCACCAGGGACCTATGATCTCTCCTTGCCTAATGATATGAAAATATTACTCCTCCCCAAGAATGTTCTCCTCTGCTTGACATTCCTTCAGGGGCGTAGCTACTGCCGTATCTGCCGTATCTGCCGTATCAATTATACGGGGCCTCCGGGCCACGGGGGCCCCCAACGTGCGTAAGCAAAAATTAATAAAAACTTCCCAAATTTTTTTTATTTCACAAATGACAAAAGTCAAAAAAAGCAATTTCTTTTTTTCCCGCGTAAAGCGTGCGTTCAAAAGTTGGCAACACCCTACATCGGTTATCGCGGGCTGCGGGATTTCCCCGTTTAAGTCATTTACTTCAACGGGGGAATCCCACAATAATCGATGTACATATGATACGATGATACGATGATAAACCACGGACGGAGAGCACTGTTTATTGACGCATTTTATTTAATTGTGCATTACATTGTAATACAATACAAACAATTGTTCTTCTGGTTTAGTAGTATTAGTAGCGATTTGTAAAAAACAACGAGTGAAAGGAAAAGAGATTATCCCAGCGGAGCTACGAAAAGAAAAAGTAAACAGAAAAGGGAGGAGGTCATTAAAAAAGTGCCCAAAATTTCTTCATTTTTTCAGACACCAGCTCCTGTGAGTGATTTAGATTGCAAAGGTAAGTGACAGATAGATAATTATGATGAATAAATATTTCTTTTAATTTTATGCAATTTTTTTTTCTTTTGTGAGAAATCTTTATCCTTCCTAAGGGCCCCCAAACAAATTTTTATACGGGGCCCCGCCAAGGCATGCTACGCTTCTGCATTCCTTCCTTGTCTTTCAAAATCCTACCAAGACTCTAAGTGATGTGACATCACACTCATATACTCTCTGTTGATGGTCATATACAAGCTGTCTCCAGGTCACTGGTGATAGCACCAGTGGTCCACTTCACCATAACCCTCTGCTCTTATTTGAAAACAACTTTGCAAACATAACTTGCCAAGGCAAAAGGTTAACCCAGCAAAAACTCCATTTTATTAGATCACTAAACTTTGGTTTCAAGTGAAATTTTAAGACAAATCTAAGTATTTCAACTCAGGCAAAATCATGGTGGGATTTTGAGGGACTTCAAAGAGCTTGAGAATAAAAATAAGCAAGAGAAAGGAAGAAACAGCATCCAGCCAGGCCTAGGGTTTTGACAGCTTAGACTAGGGGTTCTCAGCCTACAGCCTATGGTGCCAAATAATCCAGCCCCTACCCTGATTCCAGCCGCCCCTGGAATCAGTCGCAGACTCATTTACGCCTATTGTAAAAGCATTTACAACAGCAATAAATAAGTTCATGGCCATAGTAAACACATTTACGACACAGCGGACTCATTTCAAGCAGCCATAAACAGCAGGGGTAACAACCAGTCTGCCCCTCCTCAACTATCTGAGGGAGCATGACCTGGCCCCTGGCTTGAAAAGGTTGCAAACCCCTGACTGAGATCATATTGCGTAATGTGATTGTAGAAGGGCAATTGGCTGCCTACATATATTATCCAATCTATCAAGCTTCTTGTTGCATGTCTAGTCTTCTATGGCTAGGTCCCTCGACACTCAAATGGGTAAAAAATGAAGAAAAGAAGTAGTAGTGCCTGCCAGAGTAGAGAAAGACTTACATGATTGCCCTAAAGTTTCAAACATGATATTGCCACTTGATTATACAAATTTAGGTCTGAATTTTATAATTTAATCCTTCAACCAAGTCAAATTGCAACCTCTTATTTATAAGAGGCTCTTCATTTTTAACACACATATATGGTAGTCAGATAAAATTTGGCTTGGCCCATCCTATAAATTGCTTTACATATTGAATTTGGCTGATATAGAGAGCCAAAAAAAATGTTGGCATTCCTGTTTGAACACTTTACTAATAATTGCAAGTCAAATATTTGGCATAGAAATAGTTTGAAGGTTGGTTTTTTTAAAAAAATGAAATGGCAGGGGCTACAAAACTGACAGAATTTCCCATCCTTACTCAAAAGTGTGGCAAAAGGTAAAGTTGAACATCCCAGAGATAAATGCAAAGCTTTTTTTTTTAATTGGTGGAATGATCAAGACAAAGGATGATGGTTTGGAGATGTTTGTGTGGATACCCTGACCCAAACAAAATGTACACCTTACATAAGAGGATGTTGTACAAATGAGTTTTATTTTTTTAGTGGTTGAATGAAAAATATTGCAGGATATAATGCCATGGAAAAAGGCAATTCCTATAAAAACTGAGAATTTCCTAAGGGCAAACCACCCTTTTATTGCTCAAGAAGACAGGGAACTTAAAAAGTCAACACTGCTCATTCCCATCTATCAGACAGCCAGAGAGGCATGATGGATTCAAAATTATCACAGGGCTGCCACCTGATACACTTCCTACCATTAATAACTAGCCCTTGAACCGACATGTTTTTCCCCAATGTTAAACATCTACATTAAGTCAACATTAGTTACTGTCATTTCAAGTCTGGAACAGTGTTTAAGGAAAAAGTGGAAGACCAGAGGTTCCAGGGAGGTTGGAATGAGAAGAAAGGTGGGGATTTAGCAATAAAGGCACTGTAGATCTTGTTCTCTTTGATTTTCCAGAAAGTAAACGAATAAACTCTCCTTGCAAAGGGATAATTTTGTTGTAGCTCTTCATCAGAAAGTACAACTGCAAATATTTTAGGAAATGGAAGCAACCCAGGTAGGAGGAGTGTACAAGTAAAATGGAAGCACATAAATAAAACAAACAGGGAATGAGATGTAAATGAAAATTCTTTCAAACAGCATAGTGCCCAAATCAGGATCTCTGATCTGCTATGTTCAAGACCAATTATGCTATGGCATAACATAATCATGGTGACATTCCATGCCACGATTCATGCCCAATTGGATGCAAACTGGTGGGAATGTTGAAATGCTCCATGTGATGGTATCATGATGGAAGAAATATTGGGTGGTTAATGCAGAGGGGACACTTTTGGTTAGAACGGTTGTTGAAAACAACATTAGATTTAGCACACTGAAATCTTATTACTGTCTGATGAGCATGAAAGAGCAAATGCCCAACTTTCCCTCCCCCACCTGGCATGTTCACACAGTCATGTAAATGGAAACAGAACTGATTTCACAGTCTGTGCTTGCTTGTTTGGGTGGGTGAAGAAGAGTCTGCTGGAGGGGGAGAAAAGCTTATGTGACATCCTTTGTGCAACTCAAACACTGGTACTAATCAGCTAGTATTCTGTGTAATTATGCAAAATGCTATAAAATGAAGAGTATAGCTTTCCGAGTACACTAGTACCTCAGATAATGTTAAGACTTGGTTCCACAAGTCTTAACGTTATCGGATTTTTAGCCTTATCCGATGCATGCACCAGATAACGTTAAAATCCTATGCAGATGCATCAGATAGCGTTAGCACCATAGAGATAAGCAACACAGACTTCAAGGGAAAGTCAAGGAAACATGATGGAACCTTTGTCTAAAGGGTAAATACATTACAAAAGCTTGCCAGACCAGTCTGACTAGTTTAGGTTAGCAAAAGCAGGAATCAGTTTTAAAAGCTAACAGCAAGGGTGCTCAAACTTTTCAGGCCACGGGCCAGTCACGTGGTTCATGGGTGCCCAAACTACATCCTTTGCACCAGATCTGGCCCTGACACCAATTCATCTGGCCCGTTCCACCCTTGCCACTCCCAGAAGCTGGGTGAGTTTTACTTCTGCTTCTGGTGTCATTGGGTGGATGTGGCCCATAGGCCATAGTTTGGGCACCCCAGGCTAACAGGGATAGAAGCAGGACGCAAAATTGATTGCCAAAATTTACCAACATGCAAGGTGGCCATCTGGAGCCATGTGCACAGGAATCCATTGGTGTCATGGGCCAGATCTGGCCCACAAGCCCTGTTAACAGCAGGGGTGCCCAAACTTTTCAGGCCATGGGCCAGTCACATGATTCATGGGTCCCCAAACTACAGCCTGTGCGCCAGATCCAGCCCTGACATGTTTCCTTGGCTTTCCCTTGAAGTCCCCCCTCCCCCATGTCTTGGTGATCTTGGAAGGTCAGTTCACAGTACAGTGCACAGTACACAAGATAAATTTTGTTTTCTTCTCACCTAGTTTTCCTGGTGTGCCATGGCATCATTAAAAAAACATGTCAGCAAACAGAGGGAGCAGATCTTTTAAAACAGCAAAGTTATCGTTGTTATCTGATGAATCGGATAACGTTAACATAATGGTTAACATAATGTTATCCGATCCAAATGTTTGCCTCAAATTCCCCAACGTTATCCGATTCAAACATTATCCAATGCAAACGTTATCCGAGGTATCACTGTACCTGGTTTTTAGGGGTTTTTCCCCCATTTCATTTCGGTTTGCTTTTGAATCACTTTTCTAATAATCATGAGTACCAAAACAAGCTTGGAAATATGAGGATAAATTTGGTGAGCTGTCCAAAGCTCACAGAAGTTTACCCCAGTAGAATTTCTAGGTATGAGAAGGGTAGGATTCAGTAGTCTATACCTAAACACCAAAAACAAAGCAAAGCAATTTAAATAAAACACAGAACCAAACCAAAAAACTCCCAGGGAACAAACAACAACAACTCTGCAAATAATAGAAAACAAAGCAAACTTTAAAATGGACACAAATCATATGATCCACTAACCTCCACCCTCACGCTATAAATTTGGTTATTTTTACTTTTGAAACAGAGATAATAAACATTATCTTGACATCACATTGGTTGTTTGAATTAGATAGCATTTTACATAAAGCAATCTGGGGAAAGAGTCACTAGACAACAGAGGGCAAGAGACCTCTCTCTACTGTTAGCCAAGTACAGTATCTTTTTTATGGATACTAATCTGCCTGCTGAGACAAGCTGTTTTGAAAAAAAAGAAGAAGTTATTTTTGTTCAAATATAGCAAGTATCAAGTTATAATTAACTAGAGGTGACAATTATAAATGCAACTGTGTCCCTAGGTTACCAAGAAACCAGAAAAATAGAGGCCATGGAAATATTTCTTTCTTTGGTTGATACTCTTCCAAGAAAAAGTAAAGACATTTGTGGAAAAAGAAAGTTTTATTCCTTTTTCAATTAAAATAAATTTCAATCCAAGCAACATTCATTGTGTGTATATATATACATATATAACAGGACAAAATTCCACCCTCTCAACTAGACTTAGTGAACATGCAGATTTTAGCTCAAGACAAACGAGACAAATCGTATTTACTGTTCTCTTGTGAAAAGGAATTCTATTTCTAGGCTGGTTATGTAGTATGGGCAGTTCTCCAGTAACAATGTTCTCAGCACACTACCTTGGCCATATGTCTTTCTCCAGATAATGCGGCAATGATAATGGCACATTTGTTCTTGTTGATTTATCAATGCACATGAAAACCACAGAAGCAAAAGCAAGCATGCTCAGAAATATAAAAAAAAGACAACAAACAACCCTCTTCTAATCCCTGCCCCAAAGAGTTTGCCGGCTGCATTTCAAGAGCTGGAAGGACAAAACAAAGGGAAAGAGAATAAATGTGAACAAACAAATATGTCAATGCTTGGGTTTTGCATTTTGTTCTAAGGAAGGGATGTTCACTGAGAGACGAAGCCAAAAGATGACATTTGTGAAAGGAATTAAATTTAAATTTATAACAACTAGAAAATCAAAAATGGGAATCCCAAAGAGGTACATGATGCCTTCACTGATGGAGTATGGAAGAAAGATATCTGAGAAACAGAGTTGCCAGTTCAGTAAGATAACCTTCCCTGAGATTTCAAGCCCAACACTTGAAATTTATTTATTTATTTATTAAACTTATATCCTGCCCTTCTAGGAAAAACTTTCCTACTCAGGGCGGCTTACAGCATAAAATTAAAAACTACAAACTGACACAAATATTAAAATTTTCATATAAACCCCTCAAAACCCAAACAGCCTAATAAGAAAGCCTATTTTGGAAGCAGTGCCTAACAATCAGCCATTGGTAAAATGCCAAACAATCGGCCGTTGGTAAAATATTGCCAAAGCCCTCTTTAAAAAGGGAAGTTTTCAATTGTTTTTTTAAAATATGGAGAGGTGGTACCAGGCGCAGCTCCACTGGGAGGGAATTCCACAGCATTGGTGCTGCCACCAAGAAGGCCCTCCTCCTAGTCACACCCTTTCTAGCTAATCTCGGGGTTGGCACCTGGAGCTGCATTGTCATGCAGGAGCAAGTAATGCAGGCTGTTCTCCTGAGGGTAAGATGTTCCATTAGGTAGGAAGGTCCCAAATCATTTAGGGCTTTGACAGTTAGAACTAACACCTTGTACCTGATACAGAAAGAAACTGGGAGCCAGTACAGCCTTATCAAGGCTGGGGAAATATGATCATATTTTCTCATCCCCATAGGCAGCCTGGCTGCTGCATTCTGAACTTGTTGGAGCCTCCATAACGAGCACAGAGGAAGCCCCACATAACGTGTTACAGTAATGAATATGTGTGACTACCAGCTTTTTTCATTGGACGTTAAGTGCATTATTATTTTGCAAGTCTGATTGCTGAGGCTTGCAGGAGGTCCTGTCAATGAAGGGAATATGTGTGCTTAGCTAAGGATGCACAGTTCCCTTAAGGTTAATAGATCTGCAGATTCTACATGGGGATGAATTCTTGGCACTTGTTATCCTGGATATATCAGCAGCATTGACTCTAAAGACCAGTTTTGTCACTATTCTCTGCACCCACTCAAACCTGGACAAAGTTTAGAAAGCCTGATGGGCAACACACAATAACTGAAGTTTAAACCTAGACCTATATTTTAAAACACCAAGTCTTGTACCAATACATTTTGTCTGTGTTGGCACTGCACTCCTGCCTTACAGAATACAGTATTTTAAAAGTTTCTGAGTGGGAGAAAGGGAACAAGGAAACCCAACTTGCTCTTATGAGTTTAAAAGCAGTCTTTTAACTTAGGTTGGGTGAAGACTCAATGTTAAAAGCAACAGCTGCAAATAGGTTAATAGTTTGACAACTGGACAAAGAAGCTATTCTACAACAAAAAAAGAAAGAACTTTTGTGGGAAAAAATATTTGTGGCTACCATAGTTATTGCTGCCACCACACCTATAAAAACAGAGGAGCTGGCCAAGGAAGGTGGAGAAGTAGTATTTTCTTACTTGGCAACATGCAGTCGTTCAGCTGAGGAATGAACTTGGGTCCTTATCCCACTAAACTATCGCCACAACTAAGAAAAGCTGCTTTTTGAGACATAGCTCCCATAAACCCCTGAACAGCAGCAAGACCATGGTGGCTGAAGAATTCTTAGAGTTATAGTCTAAAAGTATGATTTCTATGCAGTCTTCTAGAACCAAATGCTAAAAGCACTCATATGAATGCCTCCATTTCAGGCCAAAGTTCTGTTTAAAGAACTTCAATTCTTTACAACTCCAGCTGAGCAAAGTGATGTACTGTACATGATATTCTTCTGTAGTTGTGGGGTCCCCTTACAGAATCATAGAATAGCTGAGTTGGAAGGCACCTTTTAGGCCATCAAGTTCAAGCTCTGGCGCACTGCAGGAATCTGAATCAAATCAGATTTGACACATGGTTATCTAATTATCTCTTGAATGCTTCCTGTGTTGGGAGTGCTCACCACCACTTGAGGTAGTTGGTTCCACAATCATACTACTCTAAATGTTAAGAAAAAATCCCTGATATTCAGCCTATATTTCTCACCCTATACAGTGGTACCTCGCTTAAAGAGCATAATGCATTCCACAGGATTGCTCTTTAAGCGAGTTGCTCTTTAAACGAAACACTTGGAAAAAGTGCTGCCGCTGCCATTGTAAGTGACCGTTTGTAACTTCTGGCAGCAGTGGGGGGAGGATTGTGAACCCCAAATTAGTTGTGAAGCAAGTTTTCGGTTGTTTTTCATTGTTAAGTGAGGACGACCATTCAGAGAAAATTCTGCTCTTTAAGCAAGTTAATCTCTGAGGCACTCTTTATGCAAGGTTTTACTGTATTTTGAGCCCATTTTTACACATCCTGCATTCTGGGATGATGGAGAACAGATTCTGCCCCTCCTCTTTATGACTATCTTTCAGGTATTTGAAGACTACTATCATATCCCCTCTCAGACTCCTTTTCTCAAGGCTGAACATGTCCCGCTCCTTCAGCCTTTCCTGATATGGCTTGGTTTCCAGAGCTCTGGTCACCACTGTTGCCCTTCTCTGTACCTGCTCTAGTTTGTTGCCATCTTTCTTAAATGAGATTCTCATCCTTCACCTTTGAGAAGTTCACCATATCTTATGGAAATCTTGCAAGTCATCCTTGGAATTCCTCAGATGTTTCTGCTTGCAGTAGCAAACCCCACATTCATCTCAGGATGCTAGCAAGGGGGAAAAGGAATTCTGTGGCTGCTTACTTTCCCTCAGCACTCAACCCTGAAAGAGGAGCCCAGCCTGCCCCCCCCCCCCCCCCAAGACATGAAGGAATAAATCTAGCCAAGAAGACAAGGGGAGATGGGAACCTTGACAATCGAGAAGTGGCAGGCTAAAGTGAACACAGATTAGGTCCGTAGCTCCTGTTATTTAATCAAAAAGGCAGGAGCAGAGTCACTAGGGCCGACGCAAAGTCATGTGTTAGAACAACAGCTGATCTGTATTAAAGAAGATTAACTCGCAGTGCCACGGCGGAGGGCCCTGGATTATTTTATGTACTTCCCCTGCCATACAAGCCGTCAGCACAATTACTGCCCTCCGAAGTGAATGACTGATCTGTAACCACAGCTAAACAGCAGGCTGCTTAGGGGCCTGGCCTGCTTCATGAAGATGAATTTCCATACCATCAAAGCACTTTTAATGGGCTCCCTGATCCCGACCACAAGGCCCTTGCTTTGCAAGCGAAGAGAACGCAGGATGAAGGCTTCCTGTCCAAAAGGATTTGGTCGGTTGTCATTTGACAATTCCCAGCTAGCACGGCAGAGGAGGCGGCGGGGAGGGGAGACTGGAGGACGGATAGGTAGACTTGTCTCTGCTTTGGAGGATTAAAAAAAGGGAGAGAGAGAGGAGTACAGATGCTTTCTGAATGCAACCAACTGCTGTATCCACAGCTGAATTCAATGCGCTTAACAAATAACAGCAATTTAGCCATGCTTGCGAGGAATAGCTTGAGTCACTTTGCATTAGCATCTGGCTGAGTGTTAAAGTCATTTCTACATGGGGAGCAGAGAAAAAGGAATTTCTGCTCTGAGCATCCTTTCAAGAATGCTTAAATATTTGAATATAAATTCCTTTGTGCTTGTGATCACTTCGTCTTATATCTGACACTCCACTTTCTCCCCATGCAACACCACTCTCTCGCCCTCTCCTCAGCCTGCTTTTGCGAAGCTCTTCCATCTATAACACCATCAACAGTCATTTTTCATTCCCTCCTAACTCTCCCCCCTCAATGCTTATTCTTCTAAATCAGATCTTAGGTGGTGATAGACACCGATTACATAGAGCACTTTTTGTCTCCAGTATTCTTCTCTGGAAACTGCCTGAAATTGCAGCAATTTCTCTATATTTTGCAGGTGGGGGGGGATTTGCAAAGTACACTTCGCCTATGGGGTGCTGCTTGAAGGGAGGGGCATTACTAAGTTTGCTGGGAGTGTATTTAAAAAATCAGGGAAGGTGAAGGTGTATGCTTTCCTTTCTGAAATTCCCTTGTAGAATGGGTTCTGCAATTTGCATTGCCAAACCCACTGAAGGACTTCCAGTGGGTCATGGCATTAGAACAGTAGAAGAAGGAAATTGGGAATATGATGGTATGAAAGCTCAGTGGAAAGGTCTACTTGATGTTTTAAAATGGCAGGAGGAAACAAGAGTCTTCAGTCCTGTCAATCCTGTTTCCAGCAGCTGCTGCAATGTTACTGTAATCAGAGCTTTGGAAATGTGATGATTATTGCCTATAAATCCCAGATTGCCCTGGTCAGTGTGGCCTCTGGCTCCGATTAGAACATTACAATTAACTCTTAGTAAAAGAATGCCCTCTTTGCATGCTTAGAAGTGCTCTTTATCAAGGGTGTAGTACTAAATTCCTAGCACAAAAAGGATATTCTGGGCAAATCCTGGTGAATTTAGGTCCTTTCAATGTGCTTCTTTTGAAACCAAAAGTAAGCTCTTCATCCCACTAAAAACCAAAATGCTCTGTTCCACCCCAAGAAAAATCAAGGTCTTAAAGCAGTTGGGGCTGAAAAGTTAACACACTTGAAAAAAGACTGGTGATCTGATGTACACATTAACTAAAGGAGAGAAAATTACACTAATAAATTGCTTTGGTGATGAAACTGCTATCCATTTGGGGCTCTGTATATTATACCTGTTAGCCTGCACTGATAAAGAGTGGCTCAACCATATATGCACATATATATGAGGTTGAGGAATTGTTACTTGGGAACCAATATTTTGTCTGCTTCCTTAATTGCTTTGTATGCTGCACAACCGTGTTAATTAGGTAAAGGTAAAGGTCTCCCTTGCTCAAAAGCCAGTCATGTCCAGCTCTAGGGAGTGATGTTTCAATGGTTATGTGGCAGGCATGACTAGACACCGAAGCACCTGGAATGCTGTTACCTTTCCTGCCAAAGTGGTACCTATTTATCTACTTGTAATTTCTTGCTTTCGACCTGCTAGGTTGGCAAGAGCTGGGTCTGAGACAGGAGCTCACTCTGCCATGTAATATTCCGGTTTGGAACTGCTGACTTTCTGGTCATCAAGCTCAGCATTTTAACTGCTTACATCTGGTATAATTTCTGTTCTTGCTTTTCTTTAGTTTTAAGTAAGCAAATTGAGCCCAATTGGGCTCAGGACCACTGTCTGTGAGGACAAAAACTTACTCTGTCCACTAGTAAAGCATTGAGAAAGATTCAGTTGCTGCCACTGAGTCCATCTCCTGTTTCTTCAACTACCATGCACTTGGGGACAGGACTTGGGGACAGAAGTGTCTACATGTATATAAAAAAATCTTCCCTCCTGGAATACAGCAGACCTGATATATAATGCAGTTAGGTTTGCCAGGTCAGCTCTGTTCCTTTTCCAAAGATTCAGGTGGAAAACCTGAGGCCAAGTTCTTGTGAAGTCACAGAGGTGGAAGATTGTGATGTCACAGAAGTGAAACAGTCAATGTCAAGGGCTGGAAAATGGCTTGAACAGCTTGTAGGCTTCATAGGTTCACAACCTTGGGCTCCCCGATGTTATTGGACTTCAATTTCCCAGAAGCCCTGATCAGCAGGTGCACTGACTTGGGCTTCTGGTAATTGAAGTCCAAGAACACTTGGGGGCCCAAGGTTGAGAAACACTGGCTAGCTGATTATGGGAAATGACATGAGAAGAAATGGGCCTAGGATTTGAGCAAAAAGCTGGCTGATCAGATAATATGGAAATTGAGACACCTAGGAGTAAGACTTCATTTGGAGCTTGAAGAGCAGCCAAGTGTAACTGTCAGCTGGAGCTGTTGTTGCCAATCTTACTAAGGGCTCTCATCCTGCAGGGTTTTAGCCTAGATCAGTGATGGTGAACTTTGGCACTCCAGATGTTCTTGAACTTCAATTCTCAGAAGCCCTGATCAGCAGGAGTGCTGACTTGGGCTTCTGGTAACTGAAGTCCAAGAACACCTGGAATGCCAAGGTTTGCCATCACTGGCCTAGATGACATCTGAAGAGATAGGCTGGCTGGACTTGTATGAAAGACTTGTATGAAGATTCACCACCAACACAGAAAGGATTCATTCACTACTTAGCTCCAAAGTTACAAAGCTCCATGAATGCACTAACATCATGCAAGCATAACACACACACAAATTATGTGTCATCAAGTTGATTCTGACTTATAGTGACCCTAGCAGAGTTTCCATGGTATGTAAGATGCTTAAGGAGTGGTTTCACCATGCTACACCTTCCCAAGTGATTCTGTGGCCAAGCATGGACTTGAACTCAGGCTTCACTGATTCACTTAGACCTGATAACCCAAGGTTCTCTCTCTCTCTCTCTCTCTCCATGTGTTTGTGCAGTCAGAAATGCAGCTTCTCCTAACTGATCAAATTGTGCCAAAGTCCAAGTACCTGTACAGAGGCTGAAAAGCTATTCAAATGAGGTTGTCATTTAATTCCAGACAATATTGTTTCTTTCACAACTCTCTGTGAAGAGCCTTCACATCACATTTAAGTGGCTGGTTGTTTTAGTCTAGCACTAAAAAAAAAGTCTAAACAGGATTGGGAAC